>CM065714.1:36496378-36508878 GCA_033310375.1 Conus canariensis
TGTCTTTGCATTGCATATCTTTACTTCACCCTCTCTTTCCTGAGGGCATGATAAAAACCGAATTATGCTGCTGATTTCTTATTTCTTCCCTTAAAAATCATTTTTCTTAACTCTTTCTCTATCTCTCACTCTGTCTCTGTCTCTGTCTGTCTGTCTGTCTGTCTCTTATTCTGTCTGTCTGTCTCTCTCATTTATTTTTCCTCCTCTCCTCTCTTGTTTACTCCCCCACCTCATCCCCTTGCTTGACCTCTGCCCGTCTTTTCCCTCTTTGATAAAACATCATATCGCACTAGACTGAATTTATACCATTATGTGTGTTTTCCGCGCATTCCTCCACCCCCGACCTCACTATCCCACCTCTCTCCTCCTCTATATTCAACACAAAAATATCTTATATCATGGACTTGTCGCCTTTACATTGCTAACCTCCAACTAGGTGCTCAAAAAGAGAGTTCATCCCTTAGTGTCCTCATTCCAGTCTTTCCCTCAGCATCTGCCTGGGAGATTTGTTTCTTTTTGCTGGTATGTTGGGTCGGCTGGTTGGTTGGTTCCACGGTGATGACAGACCCTTCTGAAGTCACCTTGGTTAACGCTTTAGGCCTACATGCGGGTTCACCAGGGAAAGTGGATACACTGGGGTAGAGTAGAAGAATCGGGAGCGAAAGGAGGAAGGTGGGAAAAGGGGAGAGGGATGGCTGGGGAGAGAATGGTTGTGGAGGGAGGACGGTTGTCGACGGCATCAGACCTATTCTTCTTCCACCAAAAGTGTTTACTGCAGCGTGAGTGGCAAAGTTGATACGGATTGAAGTCGTGTCCCACCCTCGCCACCCCACCCCCCAACCCCCGTCCTCTTGCCCCCTCCCCCACTGTCCATTCCCTTACCCTCATCTTTTACCACACCTCTTCCACTCCTGCCCGTAGCCCGTTCTCATAATCTACTCCGGCAGTGAACACACGTGGGACCAAAGCTTTAACCCGGCTCATTCGAAGAGTTGGGATCATCGACTTTTGCCCCATGCGCTTTCGCCCCGCAGACTTTCGCCCAATAGTTACACCTTTTTAAAGATGGCACAACATATATATGTGAACACACACACACACACACACACACACACACACACACACACACACACACACACACACACACACATGCACTGACAGACAGACAGACAGACAGACAGACAGACACGACACACACACACACACACACACACACACACACACACACCACACACACACACACACACACACACATTGATAGTTATAGACGAACAGAGATAATGAGCGCGCTTGCACTTCATTAACAAGATTTTATTTTGGGTTTGCATTTCTTGAATCAGATAGTCGTTGTAAATTAATTCCCTTGCGATTAACTCCAATGCAAGAAATGGGAGAGAGAGAGAGAGAGAGAGAGAGAGAGAGAGAGAGAGAGAGAGAGAGAGAGAGACAGACAGACAGACAGACAGACAGACAGACAGACAGACAGAGACAGACAGACAATCACAGCCCCAGCGCTCTCTGTCATGATTCAAGACATTTTCCGACGAACGGGGAGAAAAGTTACACCAGTAAAATCATGTCCCTCTATGAACGACCTGAGGCTCAACTCATAATTGTCGCCATTTTTTCTCTGGACCAAAGTTCACGGGGCGACAGTCATCGAACCCGGCCACAGAGGTTGACAACTCTTTTGCCTCCCACCCCGCCTCACCTATCTACCCACTCCCTCTTATTCACTCGGACCCATCGTACCTAGGGAGCATAGATCATGGAGGATACCTCTTCAGCGGCCAAGGCTTTTGGATGTCCTTGCCTCTGTGTCTTTGGTTACCTTCATCTTCAGCTCGGCCACGGAACCTCTTCTCCGACTGTTCTTTGTATTGTGCCATATTCGTTTTTCCCCCCTGAGGGTTCCAAGTCAGAGCCCGCTGGGGTTGCTGGATGCTGGGTTCCTGAGAATATGTCACATCCAGCCCCACCTCTTCCTCAGGATCTGTGTGGTATGTGGCTGCTGTTCCGCTCTTTGCCACAACTCCTCCTTGGTGACTTCTCTCTGGACAGTGGATGGTGAAAGTCCAGTCACACGCCTCCTCTGATCATCCGTATCTTTTGCGTTGAATTCCTTTCCTTTCCCATCACAAGTTTGTATAGACCAGTTACTTACCTTTCGCTGATTTGGCGTGTTTTTGATGATGCGATCCTTATTAAACTGTCCAATGGTTGTTAACGTTTTATTTTGCTTGATACGCGCGCGCGCGCGTGTGTATGTGTGTGTGTATGTTTGTGTGTGTGTGTTGTGTGTGGTGTGTGTGTGTGTGTGTGTGTGTGTGTGTGTGTGTGTGTGTGTGTGTGTGTTTCTTTTTTCAAGTGTGTTTGATTTTGCCTACTGCCACAGTATGTTGTTCGATGAATTGAAACTTAAAAACCGAAAAAAAAAGAGATTCTCGCACTTACAGGCTCTCTTGCATCTGAGGGACTATATTCTATATGAATGCCATTGGAATACAAAAAAAAAAAATCCTCTCCTCCATCTTTGTCTTAAGCTCCAGGCTTTTCTCTGTCGTCAGAAGTTTTGTTTTTTGCTTATAGACCTTAACGCTTCAAAAAATTCTGTGAATCCTCTTCTCCCACCCTCTCCCTCCTTCCCCACCCCTTACGCTCCCCTCTCTCTTAACTCCTCCTCCCACGCAGTGTGAACTGTTCTGCCCGCTACATGTGCACGAAACTTACACTGCCGAGAAACGCACATGTCCACACACACAAGAGAGGGTAAAAGAAGAGGCTATCAGGGCGTCGTCAGCTCGTGAACGCACACGCCACGCAGTCATAACCCTACTCATAAACATGATCAGAATGCTGGCACAATATTTTACTGCAAAATGTTCCCTCACTCTCTCTGTCTCTGTCTGTCTGTCTGTCCGTCTCTCTCTGTCTCTGTCTCTGTCTCTCTCTCTCTCTCTCTCGCTCGGTCAAAACAGAGCAATGGAAACTTCCATATTATGGGGTTTCAATCGCTCAGCATATTGTATAACCCCGAGGCGTTGTGTTGTTCCAATAAAAATTCAAAGCTGAACAGCTCTTGTCATGCGAACGACCTTCCCATTATTGCACACGTCGTCTCCATCTGTCATCATGTCCCAACGCTTTCACGAGAACATTTTAATGTTTGTCCAGAGAACGCTGATGGCAGTACGTGTGGAGAGGGCTGTGATCATATTCTTTTTATTTCCTTTCTGACGCACGCATCCTGATTTTATTTCTCTCCCCATTTAGAATGGTTGTTTTGATGCTCTCTGTCTCTCTCCTCTCTCTCTCTCTCTCTGTCTGTCAGTCTGTCTCTCTGTCTGTGTGTGTGTCTGTCTCTGTGTTTGTCTGTCTGTCTGACTGTCAGTCTGTCTGTCTGTCTCTGTGTCTCTGTGTGTTTGTCTCTCTGCCTCTGTGTTTGTCTGTCTGTCTGACTGTCCGTCTTTCTGTCTGACTGTCTGTCTGTCTGTCTCTCTGTCTCTGTTTGTGTCTCTCCCTGTCTCTGTATCTGTCTATCTGTCTGTCTGACTCTCTCTCTCTCTCTCTCTCTCTCTCTCTCTCTCTCTCTCTCTCTTCTCTCTCTCTTTCCCCTCTCCCCCTCTTTCTCTGTTTCTCTCTCCTGCTTTTTTCCCAGGAAATCGGACAGGTATTGTTTCATTAGACAGATCCGGTACCAAGTAGCATATTAGTAATCGTATAACTTTCGCTGTTAATGAATTTTGATACATTGAATGGTATTTTAACGGCATTAGAATTAATATAAATGTTTGTTCTAGGAAGATACAATACACTATTTTTTTTCTCTGTTCACAATATTTTGTTCAGAGTCACTATTCTCTTTGTTTTTTCGTGAATGGGTTTATAACATGACAGTAATTTTCATTCGTTCATTTACTCTCTCTCTCTCTCTCTCTCTCTCTCTCTCTCTCTCTCTCTCTCTCTCTCTCTCTCTCTCTCTTCCGTTAACTATTTCCTCTCTCTTTCTCTGCCACTCTTACTGTCCACTTCAGATTGGTATATTGTATCTTCAGCATTACGTATTAAATATATGTACAGCTGCTTACCTTGAATTGTGCAGAATTGCCTCAATCCGCCATTAGTCCACGCTTTCGTTTGATGCAGCACTGGTGACTGTAATTCTCCTATCGGTGGTGTTCCCTACCACCTGCTTGATAGGCGTAAAGAGCTCGGATCAATACTACCCATCTTATTTAAGATTTTGGAGATTTGAACACGTGTCTCCGCCTTTTCAGTCACATCACTGGCTACCTATCGCAAATGGAATGGAATACAAACTTTCAACTTTGACGTTTTCTGTTATTTCCGGAATTGTCCGTTCCTGTTTATCTGTACTCCTTCAAGCGCAGAATCCAAACTGTCACCCTCGCTATGCTACTGGCAATCGGAAGAGACGAACCATGGTGGTAAAGACAAAAACAAACGGTCACAGGACCTTTTCTTATCAGGCTTCAGCGTATGAAACAAGCTGCCGGTAACTCTACTCTCTCTAGTTCAATACATCCTTCAAAATTCGGCCTAAAAACTTACCTGTACTGTTTCAACAAGTCTAACTTTTCGCGTGTCTACCATGACCAAAGATTTCAATGCGTATCAGCCAGATCAGCGCCGTGTTATGTGTGCAAGAGCGCGCGCGCGCGCATGTGTGTATGTGTGTGCGTGCGTGCGCGTGTGTGTATCTGTGTATGTGTATACGCACATGCGTGTGAGTTCGTCCGTAGTTGGGTGCATGCTTGCGTGAGCGTATTTTGGGGGATGGGAAAGGGAAGGGGGAGAGGGAGTGGTAGTTGGAGGAGGAGGCTGGAGAGATTCACTGGAGAAAATTCAAGTTTTCTTGTTTCTTTTGTAAAGCGCATGGAGCAAATTGCCCTCATAAAGCACTATGTACATGTACATTATTATTATTGCTATGTTTGTTGTGTTTTGATCAAGAATGTTGTGAGAGTCGCTCTCCATTGAGAAGTTCTGTGGCTCGTTTAGTGAACTAGTGCCAGTGTCAGAGTTTCATCCTACTTATTCCGCTCTCTGTCTCTCTCTCTCTATCTGTCTGTCTCTGTCTGTCTGTCTGTCTCTCTCTCCGCCTGTCTCTCTCTCTCTCCGTCTCCCCGTCTCTCTCTCTCTCTCTCTGTTCTGTTCTGCTCTCTCTCTCTCTCTCACTCTCTCTCTCTCTCTCTCTCTCTCTCTCTCTCTCTCTCTCTCTCATAAACTCTGAAAGAAAAAAAGTCCAGTGCAAGCACCAAGATGATGTGACCTTCCTTTTCCTTTTTTAATGTCGGTGGGCAGGCAAGTCCCACGTTCATTCCTCTCTGTGGATGGGGTTGTAACGTGTAATATGGTCGTTTTTCCCCCTGGTGCAGGATGGCATGCTCTGCGTTCAGGAACAGATCATTTCTGAACCAATGGAGGAGAGAGAGAGAGAGAGAGAGAGAGAGAGAGAGAGAGAGAGAGAGAGAGAGAGAGAGAGAGAGAGAACTTAGTGGATGAATGAATGGACAGAAGGAGCTAGAACATAAGAATGAGAGAGAAAGGAGGGAGGAAGGGAGAGAGGGAGAGAGAGAGTGAGAGGGAAGGAGGGAGGGAGAGAGACGGGGGTGGGGGCAGGAGGGAGGGCGAGAGAAAAGGAGCAATAGGGCAATAAATGGATGAACAGGAGATAGAACGTGAGAGAAGAAGAAGAAGAAGAAGAAGAAGAAGAAGAAGAAGAAGAGAGAGAGAGAGAGAGAGAGAGTCGTTCCAAGTTTTTTGGTTTTTGTAAAGTCTGAAAGACAATGCAAAATAATCGTTTCAAGGGTTGCAAGCTTCAGAAATATTTGGCGCTGAGATTGTACTTTTTTTCAGCAAGTGAACAGAGAAACGAACGTCTGTTTAAACCGGCAGCACTTGCATAGGAAGTTTATGTGGGAATTGCGACGTTCGCCGCTGCTGTTTGTTTCAAAATCTAGTTGTACGGCAAATTTTCTGTCACTGAAGCCCGGCCGACGTCACGGGCCTTTTCAGGGACGGCAACACCTAAGGAGAAACGTCTCTTCCTGTGAAAGAAAGAGACAAGAAAATCTGTCTGAAGGGGAACAGTCTCTTCCTGTGAAAGAAAGAGACAAGAAAATCTGTCTGAAGGGGAACTGTCTCTTCCTGTGAAAGAAAGAGACAAGAAAATCTGTCTGAAGGGGAACAGTCTCTTCCTGTGAAAGAAAGAGACAAGAAAAACGGTCTGAAGGGGAACAGCCTCTTCCTGTGAAAGAAAGAGACAAGAAAATCTGTCTGAAGGGGAACTGTCTCTTCCTGTGAAAGAAAGAGACAAGAAAATCTGTCTGAAGGGGAACAGCCTCTTCCTGTGAAAGAAAGAGGCAAGAAAGTCTGTCTGAAGGGGAACTGTCTCTTCCTGTGAAAGAAAGAGACAAGAAAGTCTGTCTGAAGGGGAACAGTCTCTTCCTGTGAAAGAAACAATCAAGGAAATCTGTCTGAAAGGGAACAGTCTCTTCCTCTTAAAGACCAAAAAAAAAAGAAGAAAACTTTCCGAATGGGGGACAGTCTTTTCCTGTCAAAGAAACAGACAACAAAAACTGTCTGAAGGGGAAATATCTCGTCCTGTGACAGAAACAGACAAGAGAGAAATGTCTTAAAGGGAAAGTCTCTATCTGTCAAAGAAACAGACAACAAAAACTGTCTGGAGGGGAAATGTCTCGTCCTGTGACAGAAACAGACAAGAAAGAAATGTCTTAAAGGGAAAGTCTCTTTCTGTGAAAGAAACAGACAACACAAACTGTCTGGAGGGGAAAAAGTCTCCTCCTGTGGAAGAGACAGACAACACAAACTGCAATTACGAACAAGCAACAAAGACATATCAACTATCACCATGGCAGCTGATGTTATTCACATCCTTAGGGCGGATTAGACAGGGCCGTGCAGAGGGTGTCCGCTAATTTACTCAACAAACCACACTCGGATTTCAAAAGAAAAAGTAAAAAAATGAATGAAAAACAGTTCAATGTGATAAGAATTACATTAGAAAGCTACAGGGCAAACACATCGCAGGACAGACAGCAACTGACCACCCTGGATAACATGTACACTATGATTTCCTAGTCGCCGGAGTACAGCAATCAAGCTGGCATTTTATGAATTGTGACCAGGAAAAATAATGTAGAGGAGTTTCTCGAACAAAGACAGGAAAATATCCCACAAAGACAAAACAACAACATTAACAACAACAACAACAACAAACAACAACAACAACACAGCGGCAGCAGCAGTACACAACAATACATAAGTAGATAAATAAATGAATGGATGAATGAAAAAACAAATAAATAATGATGATGGTGATGTTGTTGTTGATGATGATGATAATAATAATGATAGTAATAGTAATGATGATGATGATGATGATAATGATGATGATCGATGATGATGATGATGATGATGATGATGATGATGATGATGATGATGATGATAAAGAAATAAAGCAAAGGGTAACAGACAAGACAGGCTCTCCGGAACAGAACTTCTAAAATGCGGGGGTCACAATTTGTGGTCAGACAGCTCCCTGCATCCCCAATGGGGCAAAATACTGAATAAAGCAGGGAAGTGAGAAAGGAGCCAAGAGAGAAAGGCAGGGAGCCAGAACGAAAGATGTGAACAGGTGGTCAAAAAAAAAAAAAAAAGACGGGCGTGGAGGACGGGAAGGGGGGAGGCACGACAGAGAAAAGAGCATCATCTTCTTCAAGAAATGTCATTTTAAAGATGGCTAGGATGAAGTAAGAGAGAAAAAGTGATTCAAGTGTAAGATGCTTCATTCATAGAGGCCCTCAACCTTTTTGAAATGTGATAGAGAGAGAGAGGGAGGGAGGGAGGGAGGGAGGGAGGGAGAGAGAGAGAGAGAGAGAGAGAGAGAGAGAGAGAGAGAGAGAGAGAGAGAGAGAACACGCCATAAAGAAAACCTGACCCCCCCAAAAAAAAAAAAAAAAGAAAAAGAAACACACACACACACACACACACACACACACACACACACACACACACACACACACACACACACACAGCAAAACAAAAAAGTTCGGTCGGCTGGTTTGCCAGTTAGAAGTTTGTCTGGTCAAGGTTTCCACTCATTACAACCAAACACTAACAGGGGACAGAGAACCTTCGAGCAATTTATTGACTCTTTTTGTAACTTGACAAAGTAGAAAGAAACTCGTGGAGAGCGTGGCAGCAGAGAGTCCTCAGAAGAGAAGCCCCCTTCAGGCAAGTGTTTCGGCCCTTATCTCATGACACTCTAGGGGGGTTGGGCCACACCCGGTTCATGACTCCGGATGTCCCTCTGCTGCCCCTTTTTTTCCCATCTTGGGACGAGCCATGGCTGGGATTCGAACCCATGACCCTCTGGACATGCTCATTTGCCACTTAATGACTCGCACTCTAACCACTGAGCCACAGGGACACCTGATATTTGTAGGAAATTTAAGCCTTATGAAGTTCACTTTTGTTCCTCCTTGACCAGATCCAGCTTGAACACCTCTCTGCCGCTTCTGCCATTGCTTTCAGGGCTCTGGTTTTTTCCCTCCCTGCAGCTGAGAGCTGTTTCATGAGGCTGTATGCAGACGTTCCTACAAAACCCCTAACTCCAGTTTCTGCAGTGAGGACTTTGACCTGATAGCCTTCTCTCCTCAGGCTGTTTGCCAGATCAGCATACTTTTCAGTCTTGTAGATTTGAGCAGCCTCCATTCTGTTCTCATATGGCACCGTGAGCTCGATCATGATCAGCTGCATGGTTGACTGAGAGTGGACTACTATGTCTGGTCTCATGCCACTCTTGCTGATGATCTCTGGGTGACTCTTCCATTCTGGGAGGTCTGCAGTGCACTCCCAGTCATCTGCCCCGTCCAGCAGACTCTGTCCTGCATGTTCCGAGTGGCACTGTTGTTCTTGGCCATGATTTGCCGCCTCCTGCCGTGAAGAATGTTGCGGGTGCTTTTGGAGTCCTGATTTTCCTTTTTGTGGTGTTGGTACTAGCCCAGACTACTTGTACAATCTCTTTGAGCACTTGGTTGTGCCTCCATGTGTACCTTCCTTGAGCCAGGGCTACTTTACATGAGCTTAGGACATGCTCCACTGCTTGTTTTTCATGGCAGAGGGGGCATGCAGGATCGTCTGTTTTTCCCCACTTCACCAGGTTTGCATTTGAGGGCAGAAGGTCATATGCAGATCTGAGAATGAAGCTGATCCTGAGAGGGGCCATATGCCAAATGTCATTCCAAGTGAGACTTCTTTGGAGTGCATTCTCCCACGTTGTCCATTGCCCTTGCTGGCTCTGCTGGACTGCTTTTTGGAGTCTTTTTTGGTCTTCTTCTTTTCTCATCTCCTGAATCATCATGTCTCTTTTGGCTTTTCCTTTGGCCTTTGACCACCATTCAGTTTTGGTCACCCTCAGTCCTTGTCTGTTGGTCTGTGTGTGTCCTATTATTTCTGTGATCTTGAGACTTTCTTTTGCAGAATCCATCGCCTCTTGAACTTTCCATTTTCTGCCTGTCTTCAGCTGGGGCTTGATTGCTTCTACCACCTTGTCTCCTGAGTCCTCCAGCATGCTTTGAAGTCTGATCTTTCCTGCTTTGTATTCTTCCAGGATGGATTTCAGTGGTAGTTTCAGCTTTGCTTGGCGACAGTACAGCGCTATGTCAGTCAGACAGGGTGGGACACCAAGCCATTTCCTTGTGAACTTGTTGATTTTGGCTTCCATTGCCTCCACTATGCTGGTGCAGATGTCGTATATCATCAGAGGCCATAGGAGCTTTGGTATCAGCATGAACTGCAGACACCAGACCTTGTATTTGCCAGGAGCCCACACTGGTCAATGGTCTCCAAGCCTTCTTCCGACATCTGTTTGGTTTTTCTTTTGCTCTTTGTGTGTCTTTCAGCGTATCATCATACCATCTTCCAAGGCTCTTGACAAATAAGTAATTGCACACAGTATTAAAACATCCTGCTTCTTTTGAAATAAAACTCTTGACCGATCAAAATGTCAAAGAAGACACTAACTCAATCAATCAATTAATCGATCGATCGATCAATCAATCATTCAATCAATCTCTTTCTCTCTATCTCCCTCCCTCCCTCCTTCCCCCCTCGCTCTCTCTCTCTCTCCCTCTCTCTCTCTCTTCTCTCTCTCTCTCTCTCTGTGAGTGCTTTGTTTGCCTTGTTGAAAAACAAACATCACCCCCCCCATAAGTTTGTGCAAGGGCCTTTAGCCGATGCATAATAAACCAGCCAGATCTCTCTCTCTCTCTCTCTCTCTCTCTCTCTCTCTCTCTCTCTCTCTCTCCCGCCGCTCTCTCTTCCCCCCCCCCTTTCTCTCTCACTCTCTCTGTCTCTGTGAGTGCCTTGTTTGCCTTGCTGAAAAACAAACATCTCTCCTCCCCATAAGTTTGTGCAAGGGCCTTTGGCCGATGCATAATAAACCAGCCAGATCTCTCTCTCTCTCTCTCTCTCTCTCTCTCTCTCTCTCTCTCTCTCTCTCTCTCTCTCTCTCTCCTCTGTGTTTGCTTTGCTTGCCTTGTCGAAGAACAAACAGCCCTCCCTGCCCTTAAATCTGTATTAGGCCCTATGGCCGATGCACAATAAACCATCTGGATCTGAATCTCTATCTGTCTTTCAGTCTGTCTGTCTGTCTCTGTCACTGTCTCTCTCTCGCTGTCTCGTTCTCTGTCTCTGTCGCTGCCTCTGACTGTCTGTCTGTCTTTCTGTCTGCCTGTCTGTCTGTCTGTGTCTGTCTGTCTGTCTCTCTCCGTATGTATGTCTCTGCCTGCCTGTATCATGCTGATGAAACAGAACAATCGAACCATCATGCCGGGCAAAGAGCGGACACGACAAACACATCAGCGCCGGGTGAAGAACCAGGCAATAGAGCAAGGGTTGGAAAGAAAGGGTAAAGAGACGAAACGGACCCGTGCACCTTCCCCATGGGAAATTTAAGAGAGGATCACTGTCTGCACGGCTACAACCCGACCCTTGCTGTGGACTGCCGCTCTTCCTCAACACGTCTGCCGGGCGCTCTGAACTCATCTCCTGGAAAACCACGTCCACACTCCAGTTACTCCCCCTCTACCCTCCCCCACCCCCACCCTCATCCTTTCAGCCATTCGTAGGGGAGCTTGCTGTTTCAAATATTCATGATTCCTTGTCTTTTACGATGAAAGCAGTTAATATCATCAAGAAAATGGCGGTAATTACTTGTTTTCACGAAAGAAGAGAGGAATTATGATAAAAGCAATTCTTACATGACCAATCATTTTCACTGCTTTTGACGCATTTAAGAGATCCAGAATCCAATGATGAATCAAAAGAAACAAAATTAACGTTACGATATTGTTAGGCGTGGGTTAAAAAAGTTAATGATGGCAGTTATTTCTAGCATCCATAGTGTGGTTGGTTCTATCATCTTGAGGCCCTTAAGGACTCGTCTCGCTACCGAAGTCTGTAGCTCTTGTGAAGGTTTATCTGGCAGTAGTCTGGCATTGGCAGATAATAACAATGACAATAATGTTAATTCATATAGCGCCTATTCTCTAAAAAAATAGGGCTCTAAGCGCTTTACATAACCAACAACACACACGCACACACACATGCGCGCGCGCGCCCGCGCGGGAGCGCGCACGCACGCATGCCCACGCACGACCACACACTCACGTTCACAGACACGCGCACGCACGCACACATGGACTCACATCAACACAGCCTGCACGCATAAGCGACACAACTACCAGGCACTCGCGCATGCACGCAAAACCCCACTCAGGCACTCGGAAATGGATTGGGAAGTGAGGGGGTGGGGTGGGGGGAGGTTACAACCAATGAAAGAAATTTGTTTTAACGGCAGATTTGAAAGTAGAGGGTGAAGGTAGGTGTCTGACACTGATGGGAAGTGTATTCCAGACAGTTGGTCCTTGGAAGGAGAGAGAATGTTGACCAAAAGATTTTGTTCTGACAGAAGGAATGCGCAAGAGGCGGCTATCGGCAGAGGAACGAAGTTGACGGGATGGGGTGTAGATGTGGAGGATGTCTGAAAGATATTTTGGTCCGGTACCAGAAACAGAAGAGAATCAAATAGAAGCCAGCTTGTTGTCAATTCGACTCTGGATTGGAAGCCAGTGGAAGAACTGCAACAGAGGAGTGACATGTTGACGTTTAGATGCTTTGCAAACAAGCCTGGCAGCGCTGTTCTGAACCTTCTGTAGTTTATTCATGTCAGGGAGTGTCCGAACTGGAGTTGGTCTGAGCGCGTTGTTTCTGTGCCTCCTCAGATAGAAGTCAGAGTCCTGGTCTTCTGTCCTCCCAGACCTATGTCCAAGTTCTCTACTTCTGTCTTCCCAGATGGTGATCGTGGTCTTCTTGTGTTGCTTCTGGTAGGAGATGTTGATCAAGCACCGGTGTTCTCGATCAGCAGATTCGGCGCTAAGGTTCCTCGCCCG
>CM065714.1:36528878-36531378 GCA_033310375.1 Conus canariensis
GAGAAGGTGCGTGTGTATCTGTGCGGGTGGGTGTGGGTGCGTGTGGCTGTGTTATTTTGTCAGTGCTGTTTAACCTGTAGCTTAATGTCGTTTCGAGCAAAGCTGCACTATCGTCTGAATAAATGAACAAAAGGAAATAACTAGGCGACGAAGAAGAAAAGTCAGTAATAATTTGTGGGACCGTTTGATACAGAAGAAACCAAAAACCACGGTTGCTTTGATGATGAGTTAAAGCTATTTTGTACGGTGCTTGCTGAGGGAATTCAAACACATAGGCCTGTCTCTCAAGGCTTTACGTGGCAGAATGTAATTAAAGATTATCAATCGTCTAGCGCGCATCACATCTCATGTAATTGCTCATTCCCATCACTAAACTCTAGATAATTCCAATTTAACCTTAACTTACAGGTAAGTCTCGTTAAATATACTAATTAACAGCTATCCACAAATTGAAAAAAAAAGTTTTTAGTCAATTTCACAGGTAAACACTAGGGACGTCTGTCTGGACGGAATTGTGTGTGTGTGTGTGTGTGTGTGTGTGTGTGTGTGTGTGTGTGTGTGTGTGTGTGTGTGTGTGTGTGTGAATAACTCCTTTCTTGTGTGTTATATGTACATGGATGGAAGGAAGCCTTACCGCCAGAAGGCAGCACCAACTGCTCCCCCCCCCCCCCCCGCCCGCCTCCCGCTCCGACCCCACCCCCACCCACCCCTCCCACTCCTAAGCGAGGACCTCAGAAGGCAGCCAGCCACACCACCTTCCCTCCAACTCTCTCGGTCTCCCCGACAGGAGCACCGTTTCCGCTTCCCTACAGGTTTGCCAGCAAGGCCCAGAATTCAATGAGGTGATGAGGGAGAAACGCTGCTCTGTAATGAGGTGCGGAAAGGGAAGGGAGGGGTTTCGCAGCCTACATGCTGTCTCTCTGCCATTCCACCAGCGCCGCTTGTTCTGGCTCCCCAAGACAAAGCCACATTAAGGCTCTCGATCTGTCGCAGTCCTAGCACCGGTAGTCTACGGGCTGAGATACATATCAACTCGTCATAGAGTTATGGGCGTGTATTTGTTTCATCATGGGAGCGAGAGTTTCCCTGCTTGTTAGTTATTTACTGTTTACTGTTCAAATCAAACTGAGGCTACCTGTGTTTGTTACTGTTCGAGGTTACCTGTTTTTTTGTTACTGTGCGTCCGTGTGCTTGACTATACTCAAGATGAAAAAGGCTGTGTCAGCTAGTCTTGAATAAATGTTAATCTATGTCTGTTCATTTCTCCAAATGTTGTTGCTATGTAGATGTGTCAGGTACGTGGTATACGGGCAAGCTTGGAACATCCTTTCTCGGGGGATGTCTCCTTGTTTGCTCTGTGCTGTCATCATTTCTGCTATGCAATTTGGTGTCGTAAACAGCATTCGTTTGGAGTTATAAGCGTGTATTTATTGCATGGGTAAACCATTGACTTCCGGGAATAGGCCGGAGGACGTCCGGGAAAGACCGGAGAACACTGAGAAAGACCAGAACCAAGGGCTCTGTGGGCTGGCTCCCCACTTTGCCTTAAAACATGTGGCTACTAAGAATAAAAGAAGCAGTAATATTGAAGGCATTAGGGTGCCTAAAAAAATAACCAAGATACTGAAAAAATAAAGATAAAACAGCTGGCAGATGATACCACACTATTCTTAAAAAAATGCTAACGATGTGGCACATGCTGCAGGAATCGTATCAGATTTTGCAAAATTTTCAGGCCTCACACTAAACCAAGAAAAAAACAAAAGCAATGAAAATCGGAAGGCATGTAGACGATGATATTCTGCCGTATACATTGACAGATAAAATAAAAATACTCGGCGTATATTTCACAAATGACATAAGAGCACAAAATTTGGAAGAAAATTGGATAGGAAGGGTAGACAAAATGCAAAATTTCATAAAATCCTGGAGTAGAAGGGACCTCAGTATTCATGGGAAAATAGTGATCGTAAAAACGTTATTAATTAGCCAGTTCACATTTGTAATGCAATCAATTGGATTACCTGATCAGATTCTTAATAAAATAAATCGTGAATTGTATAAGTTTATTTGGCAAAGGAAGCACTCAAACAGAAATGCTTTTGAAAAAATAAAGCGGAAAGTAATGGAAGGAAATCGAAAAGAAGGAGGGCTTAACATGACAAACATAAACGATTTACAAAAATGTTTTTATCTGCAATGGTTTGGAAAGCTCTACATATCAGAAAATGAAAGTTGGACCCTCATTCCTAAATGGCATTTTAACAAGATAGCAAATGGAAGAAGTATTTTTGAAATCAATTGTCGACCAGCCAGTGTAAATGCTATTAAATGTATGAAAAACGAATTCTGGAAAAAAGCAATGTGGACTTACCTCGAGAATAAACGACTAGATCTGAAAAATGATGTCAATACAAACAATTTTCAAAATCAACTCTTATGGAACAACAGTTTGATACAATACAAAAACAAACCCTCTTTTTCAGTGCATGGAAAAACA
>CM065714.1:36533878-36543878 GCA_033310375.1 Conus canariensis
AAGATGCAAATGAAGACCGCACTGCCAGCTGAAAAACAAGGCTTGGAAAAACTGTGGAAAGACCTGAAAGAAAAACACAGCGCCCTCAGCAAAGCAGAATCCGCGAGGAAGAGGAAGAGCAAAAAGAAGAAGACACAAGAGCGCTTCTTCAGAGACCCCTTCCAGTTTGCCAGAACACTGTTTGAGCAGCCAAAATCTGGGACCCTAAGTGTGGACAAAGGAGTTCTTGAGCAGCATCTGAGGAAAACATACTCTGACCCATAGAGCAAAGCACCACTCGACATTCAAGGTCTGGTGTGGCCAACCAACCCTGAGGAACAGTTCAATGGCAAGCCTCCAACGTTGGCGGAAATTAAGAAGGTGGTCGACAAAGCCAGAGCCAAATCATCACCAGGGCCAAACGGAATACCTTACCAGCTTTACAAGAAATGTCCCAAGGTGCTGGAGTGGCTCCACAGGCTGCTGCGATCGGCTTGGAGAAACCAGAAGATCAGCGGCCAGTGGATGACGGCAGATGGTGTGTACATCCCCAAAGAGCAAAACTCAAGTGACATCAGCCAGTTCAGGCCAATATCACTACTGAACGTCGAAGGGAAAATCTTCTTCTCTGTCATGGCAGCAAGGCTGACCAAGTACCTGATGGAAAACAAGTACTTGGATGTGTCAGTCCAGAAAGGTGGCATCCCAGGCGTGGCTGGCTGTGTAGAACACGCCACAATGATCTGGGACGCAATCCAAAAAGCAAAAACAGAAAAGAGAGACCTGGACGTAGTGTGGCTTGATCTGGCAAACGCATATGGATCTGTGCCCCATGAGATGATACAGTTGGCTCTTGAGATGTACCATGTGCCAAAGAACATCCGCGACATGCTCAAGAAGTACTTCAATGGCTTCTCAATGCGGTTCTCTACCAAGGAGTACACAACAGACTGGATCAACTTGGAAGTGGGTATTGCAATGGGCTGTGCAATTTCCCCAATACTGTTCGTGCTGGCAATGGAACTCCTCTTGAAAGCAGCAACAAACAACGCGAGACAAACAGACCTTGGCGATGGATACAAGATGCCTCCTCTCAAGGCCTTCATGGATGACACTACAGTGATTTCATCCAGAGAAGACGAGACACGTCATGTGCTGGAGAGGCTGGACGACATAGTTGCCTCATCCAGAATGAAGTTCAAGCCAAAGAAATCACGGAGTCTCTCACTGAGGAAAGGAAAAGTGGCCGGATCTGTGGTCTTCAGTGTTGCCAACCAGGCCATTCCAACAGTCACAGAAGAACCAGTCAAGAGCCTTGGAAGATGGTATGATGATACGCTGAAAGACACACAAAGAGCAAAAGAAACCAAGCAGATGGCGGAGGAAGGCTTGGAGACCATTGACCAGTGTGGGCTCCCTGGCAAATACAAGGTCTGGTGTCTGCAGTTCATGCTGATACCAAAGCTCCTATGGCCTCTGATGATATACGACATCTGCACCAGCATAGTGGAGGCAATGGAAGCCAAAATCACCAAGTTCACAAGGAAATGGCTTGGTGTCCCACCCTGCCTGACTGACATAGCGCTGTACTGTCGCCAAGCAAAGCTGAAACTACCACTGAAATCCATCCTGGAGGAATACAAAGCAGGGAAGATCAGACTTCAAAGCATGCTGGAGGACTCAGGAGACAAGGTGGTAGAAGCAATCAAGCCCCAGCTGAAGACAGGCAGAAAATGGAAAGTTCAAGAGGCGATGGATTCTGCAAAAGAAAGTCTCAAGATCAGAGAAATAACAGGACACACACAGACCAACAGACAAGGACTGGGGGTGACCAAAACTGAATGGTGGTCAAAGGCCAAAGGAAAAGCCAAAAGAGACATGATGATTCAGGAGATGAGAAAAGAAGAAGACCAAAAAAGACTCCAAAAAGCAGTCCAGCAGAGCCAGCAAGGGCAATGGACAACGTGGGAGAATGCACTCCAAAGAAGTCTCACTTGGAATGACATTTGGCACATGGCCCCTCTCAGGATCAGCTTCATTCTCAGATCTGCATATGACCTTCTGCCCTCAAATGCAAACCTGGTGAAGTGGGGGAAAACAGACGATCCTGCATGCCCCCTCTGCCATGAAAAACAAACAGTGGAGCATGTCCTAAGCTCATGTAAAGTAGCCCTGGCTCAAGGAAGGTACACATGGAGGCACAACCAAGTGCTCAAAGAGATTGTACAAGTAGTCTGGGCTAGTACCAACACCACAAAAAGGAAAATCAGGACTCCAAAAGCACCCGCAACATTCTTCACGGCAGGAGGCAGCAAATCATGGCCAAGAACAACAGTGCCACTCGAAACATGCAGGCAGAGTCTGCTGGACGGGGCAGATGACTGGGAGTGCACTGCAGACCTCCCAGAATGGAAGAGTCACCCAGAGATCATCAGCAAGAGTGGCATGAGACCAGACATAGTAGTCCACTCTCAGTCAACCAAGCAGCTGATCATGATCGAGCTCACGGTGCCATATGAGAACAGAATGGAGGCAGCTCAAATCTACAAAACTGAAAAGTATGCTGATCTGGCAAACAGCCTGAGGAGAGAAGGCTATCAGGTCAAAGTCCTCACTGCAGAAATTGGAGCTAGGGGGTTTGTAGAACGTCTGCATACAGCCTCATGAAACAGCTCTCAGTTGCAGGGAAGGAAAAAACCAGAGCCCTGAAAGCAATGGCAGAAGCGGCAGAGAGGTGTTCAAGCTGGATCTGGTCGAGGAGGAACAAAAGTGAACTTCATAAGGCTTAATTTCCCTACAAATATCAGGTGTCCCTGTGGCTCAGTGGTTAAAGCGCGAGTCATTAAGTGGAAAATGAGCATGTCCAGAGGGTCATGGGTTCGAATCCCAGCCATGGCTCGTCCCAAGATGGGGGGGAAAGGGGCAGCAGAAGGACATCCGGAGTCATGAACCGGGTGTGGCCCAACCCCCCTAGAGTGTCAGGAGATAAGGGCCGAAACACTTGCTTGAAGGGGGCTTCTCTTCTGAGGACTCTCTGCTGCCACGCTCTCCACGAGTTTCTTTCTACTACATCACGGGAGCAAGAGTTTCCCTGCTTGTTTGTTATTTATTTTGTCATACAGCAGCGTATCAGGAGGGACCTAGTGCTGCTGTTGAGTCACTTTGTGATTGTGACTTGACACACGCAGGACACCGCTTTCCACCCCTCCCCTTTCCCTACTTGTTTCATAAGCGTGTGTGAAGTGATATCCCTGTTTTCCCAATCATGATAGAGAAATCACTTACAACCACTGTTTTCCACCTTCATAAGCTCATTAGATTTTTGTCGGTTTTCCCAAATGAAATATATTTTGATCCTTCAAGAAAACAGTGATAATCGAGAAAGTGGTTATTATCACTGTTTTGCGGAGGAAAAGCGTCATTGTCTTTCTGAAACCAGTAATGATAAATGATTTCCTGAAAAGGGCATCGTCACTGTTCACTTGGAGAACAATGGGTGTTTTCCTCAGTCAAACAGTCATTGTGGGATTGTAACCACAGTATGCTTCCGCAGCCCCTGCAACGTCTTTCCCGAAGGAAAACAGTTACTATCCTTTTCAAGAAAACAGCGACAATAAAGAAACAAGCCATTATCACTGTAACTCGGAGGAAAGCAGTCGTTCAAGAAAACAGCCACAATAGAGAAATAACTGTTTTCCTCCGGGAGACACTTATGATCCATTAAGAAAACAATGGTAATAAGTAATTTCCAGGGGGAGCAGGTATGATCAGTGTTCGTGGAGGATGACAACTGTTTCCCTCGGCAAAACAAGGGAACCAGTTATATTGGGCTTCTGCATCGACTATCGTTAAGTCCGTGAAAGGAGCGTGTCACTCTGTACAGAGACCGTCACCATGTCCATCCAAAGATGTGAAGAGAACAAGACCAGTGTCTTCGCCCTTCGCTGCTTGGAATTCCATGGCGCACAGAGACGATATTAACCACTACCTCACTGGTTCTGTGTGTGCCTCCTGTTCAGGGTTTGGCTGTCTGTTCATCACGCCTTACAGCTGACGGTGTCAAACCGTCCAGTTTGAAGCACACACACGCTGGTTGGCGGTAGAGTAGGACTACGTGCGACCAGTAGCTGAACAACGGACAAGGAGATGCTGGCATACGTGGTTACCAGAGAGGACAGCCCGGCCAACTGAACGATTCCCTCTCCTGGAAAAAGCTTAGTTCCTGCGCGAGCGAACGGGACTCCGAGCATGGCAAATAATGAGTGAGAAAGCGAGGAGAGATATTGATCCTGTCTCCTATATATCTTTGGTTCATCCAGTGACAGTCTTCATGACATTATGACACTGACTTCTTCGTCACGAACTCACCACAGACATAAATGAGCAGGGCATGAAGAGCTGCAGACTTTGAGAATCTTTTTTTCTTAAATGAGGATGAGGGAGTCAAGATGATGAAGGAGAAAGATGTTACTGTAGAGTTTTTATTTCAGTACTCCACTACGTATGCTGACTGCTCGTTTTCAACACCTACCCCGTGTCAACCAGGTCTGAGAGATACAGACAGGAGTTTGTCGGAAAATTTGAGCCAGAGGCATATCAGTTACGTGGAAGAAACTTAATCATCTAGTTCCAGTTCTCCCATGCGAGTCTAAAGCACACCAAGCAACTCTAGGAAGAAAGCACCGGAGTCAAAAAATATCACAGACTATATGCAACTATTGAGGTTCGAAACCACGATTTTCAAGCCGCAGCCAGTGACAGTATCACTGAGCCACGATGGCTTGTTGAGTGAAGTGCGAACAGTTCATCTAACTTTCTGATGTATTGTGGGATGCCCCCCCCTCCCCACCTCATATAGCCTGCAATATGGCGAAGAGTAATACATTTGAAATAGAACTGTAGTCCCATGAGTACTCAATATTGTGTATGAAAGCTGTTTCAGTGCATACAGACATCATAATGTATTCATCATGTAAACATTTGTTTGAATGAAAGCGCATACTGTAAACATTCCTTGTCAAGGTACCCTTTTTCGAGCGCTTCAAACTAATGTTTGCAAAACACTTCACTAAATTTATCACCGACGTCAAAACGTTAATGGGAAAATAGTAACGGTCGTACGAAAAATTTACAAAGCAAAGATTTTTTTTCTTGTGGCACAATAGTTGGAGTACACAAGTACAAAATAACGTTTGGATTCTGGAACGTTCGTACCAGCAGGGATCTTAGTCTGGAGATACTGCACAGAATTTTACCCAGTCGGAATTCGTTTGTATTTATGGCACAGTGGGGAAAAACCAGCAATGTATCATTAAAAAAAGAAGTCCTTACCACACACTGTGATGCAGTGGTTAGCGACATGGACTCCGTGTTAGGAGACCCTGGATTCGAGTCCCATCAGAAGCATTTATTCATGGGATTGTTCGGTCCTGGCCACTATCCACAGCTAAATGTGTTCTGGGCTTAAGGGAGCAAGACTGTATTAATCTCACGGTTGTTTCATCCACTTAATGGATGCGTGTTTGAGTCTTACTCACATTTGCCGGCCAAAACTGAAGGTGACGGCATCTCTCATGCTCGGTTAAGACCGGGCTATACTATGAAAAGAAGCCTAGAGCTTAAAGCCCTGTCATAGTTAAGCTCTGACCAGGATAGAACTCTAGAACACCGTTTTCGTCATCTTATCCTCGTTAACGAATTGTCATCTTCTCTGGCCTTTAGAAAATCCCTTACTCTCATGGCAACGTCACCTTTGAAATCCTGTCCACGTCTACGTACGTGTTGAGTTTGGATCAAACTGGTCGGCATCAACAAGTTCATGGGGACTGCCGTTGGATGTGGTGGCTCTCTCTAGAGAAGGACGCCTGCTCGTGCTGGTTCCGCGACTAAGCAGTCCCTGTTGACAGTAGGGGACTTAGTAGGTGGTGCATGGGCACGCTGGATCAAAGTAGGGATCACCCATCAACGCGAGTCGGCAGCATTGCAGAGTCTCCGCTGGCTGGTTGCCTCATTGCGATTGACTGTTCTGTGTGGACTGCCGGTGCTAAGGCTAGGACAGAACTGATTTACGTGTGGCTGTGTATGGATTGGCCAGAACGGGCGGCATGGGAGCAATGCCATTGTGGGCGGCACGCGAGTAAAACCTCAGCATCACCAAAATGACTGGGCAACGGTGCAGTGTCTTCTGTGGCTGGTTACCTCATGACGATTAATTGTTCCCTGTGAAAAAAATCTCTGGAACCAAAACACAACATTATTCGTGTTCGCATTGAATGAAGCTGAAGTAATCTTTAAACGAAAAAAAAAAACCCACCTGAATCTGAGACTGTGGTCCTAAACCTTTGTTCTTTTCTTTTTTTGTCTGGCGCGCATGGGTAAGTACGGTGTGTGTGTGTGTATATGTGTGTGTATGTGTGTGTGTGTGTGTGTGTGTGTGTGTGTGTGTGTGTGTGTGTGTGTGTGTATGTGTGTGTGTGTGTGTGTGTGTGAGAGGAGAGAGAGAGAGAGAGAGAGAGTGAGTGTGTGTGCGCGCGCGCGCTCGGGCGCTCGCCTTTCCCCAAGTTAGATACTATTTCTGGCGATAAGTCAGCACTTGTCGCGGTGTTAACTATTGGTAGGTTTGACACATTTTTTGTCAAGTGGATGAGCTACATGGGGACACATCTAACCCCAAGCGCAGGAGTAAGAGTGAGTACCTTTTATTTAACAGCACTGTTCTTTGTTTCGGACACAGGTTAGAGGCTACTGTTGTGGCATGCTTTGTTACCCCAGACCGATCTGTCATCTGTGACAAATCGTGCTGACATTCGGGAACGATTTGACATTCCGAAACGATCCGTCTCCGCCGGTGACAAATTGTACTGCCGTACGGCCGGCCGTGTTATGTACTCACCTCTAATGAAACTCAATTTGTCGTCAATGAGGATACATCGAGTCGTTCTAGGCTGGGTCTGTCACGTCCATTGTTTTGTTTGTAAATGCGTGCAAAGTGATGTGTGGTATACAGATAAAAAGGCACGAGCGGGGTTACAGCGTTTTAGCTTTCGATACAGAATGACTCCCAGAAGTTTGGCTGAAATGATTCCTGCTCTGAATCAGAATGATTGCCATCACATGAGAGAGAGAGAGAGAGAGAGAGAGAGAGAGAGAGAGAGAGAGAGGAGAGAGAGAGAGAGAGAGAGAGGGGGGGGGGGAAGAAGAAGAAGAAGTAGCACTAACGACGAAAACATTTTACTTGAACCGGTGTGAGCACTCGATGACAATCACGTTTTCTCTACTGATCTGCTGTGTGTTGATTTTGCACTTAGTGCTAGCTGATGATACGAGGATGAGGAATACAAATGCTATCATGTACACTGCCAGCGACGTGTCAATGAGCATTAACAGGGTCTGGAAGTCAAAGGACGTAAAGAAAGACTGGTTAAGGACGTAAAGAAGACTGGTCAGAGAGCATTAACAGGATCTGACAAAGGACATAAAGAAGACTGGTCAGAAAGCATTAATAGGATCTGACAAATAACGTTATGAAGATTGATCAGTGAGCACTAACAGTGTCTGACATAGGACATAAAGAAGACTGATCAGAGAGCATTAACAGGGTGTGGCCGTCAAAGGACATAAAGAAGATTGGTCAGAGAGCATTAACAAGATCTGACAAAGGACATAAAGAAGACTGGCCAGCGAGCATAATAGGATCTGACATTCAAAGGACGTAAAGAAGACTGGTCAGAGAGCATTAACAGGATCTGACAGTCAAAGGACGTAAAGAAGACTGGCCAGAGAGCATTAACAGGATCTGACAGTCAAAGGACGTAAAGAAGACTGGTCAGAGAGCATTAACAGGATCTAACAGTCAAAGGACGTAAAGAAGACTGGTCAGAGAGCATAAACAGGATCTGACAAAGTACATAAAGAAGACTGGTCAGAGAGCATTAACAGGGTCTGACAGTAAAAGGACATAAAGAAGACTGGTCAGCGAGCATTAACAGGGTCTGACAGTCAAAGGACATAAAGAAGACTGGTCAGCGAGCATTAACAGGATCTGACATTCAAAGGACGTAAAGAAGACTATTCAGCGAGCATTAACAGGCTCTGACAGTCAAAAGACGTAAAGAAGACTGGTCAGAGAGCATTAACAGGATCTGACAGTCAAAGGACATAAAGAAGACTGGTCATCGAGCATTAACAGGATCTGACAGTCAAAGGACGTAAAGAAGACTGGCCAGCGAGCATTAACAGGATCTAACAGTCAAAGGACGTAAAGAAGACTGGCCAGAGAGCATTAACAGGATCTGACAAAGGACATAAAGAAGACTGGCCAGCGAGCATAATAGGATCTGACATTCAAAGGACGTAAAGAAGACTGGTCAGAGAACATTAACAGGATCTGACAGTCAAAGGACGTAAAGAAGACTGGTCAGAGAGCATTAACAGGCTCTGACAGTCAAAGGACGTAAAGAAGACTGGTCAGAGAGCATTAACAGGATCTGACAGTCAAAGGACATAAAGAAGACTGGTCAGCGAGCATTAACAGGATCTGACAGTCAAAGGACGTAAAGAAGACTGGCCAGAGAGCATTTACAGGATCTGACATTCAAAGGACGTAAAGAAGACTGGCCAGAGAGCATTAACAGGATCTGACAAAGTACATAAAGAAGACTGGTCAGTGAGCATTAACAGGGTCTGGCAGTCAAAGGACATAAAGAAGACTGGTCAGAGAGCATTAACAGGATCTGACAAAGGACATAAAGAAGACTGGTCAGCGATCATTAACAGGATCTGACAGTCAAAGGACGTAAAGAAGACTGGTCAGAGAGCATTAACAGGATCTGACAAAGGACATAAAGAAGACTGGTCAGCGAGCATTAACGGGATCTGACAGTCAAAGGACATAAAGAAGACTGGTCAGAGAGCATTAACAGGATCTGACAAAGGACATAAAGAAGACTGGTCAGTGAGCATTAACAGGGTCTGACAGTCAAAGGACATAAAGAAGACTGGCCAGCGAGCATTAACAGGATCTGACATTCAAAAGACGTAAAGAAGACTGGTCAGTGAGCATTAACAGGGTCTGACAGTCAAAGGACATAAAGAAGACTGGCCAGCGAGCATTAACAGGATCTGACATTCAAAAGACGTAAAGAAGACTGGCCAGCGAGCATTTACAGGATCTGACATTCAAAGGACGTAAAGAAGACTGGTCAGCGAGCATTAACAGGATCTGACAAAGGACATAAAGAAGACTGGTCAGTGAACATTAACAGGGTCTGACAAAGGACGTAAAGAAGACTGGCCAGAGAGCATTAACAGGATCTGACAAAGGACATAAAGAAGACTGGCCAGCGAGCATTAACAGGATCTGACAAAGGACATAAAGAAGACTGGTCAGCAAGCATTAACAGGATCTGACATTCAAAGGACGTAAAGAAGACTGGCCAGCGAGCATTAATAGGATCTGACAAATAACGTTATGAAGACTGGTCAGAGAGCATTAACAGGATCTGACCGTCAAAGGACGTAAAGAAGATTGGTTAAGGACGTAAAGAAGACGTTGGGGAAGTTTAGGTAGCAAAATGACGTAAAGAAGACTGGTCAGAGAGCATTAACAGAATCTGACAAAGGACGTAAAGAAGACTGGTTAAGGACGTAAAGAAGACTGGTCAGAGAGCATTAATAGGATCTGACAAAGGACATAAAGAAGACTGGTTAAGGGCGTAAAGTAGACTGACCATTAACTGAGCATTAACAGGGTGTGACAAATAACTTCAGGAAGACGGATCAGTTAGCGTTAACAGGATCTGACAGTCAAAGGCCTTGAAGGAAACTGCTTAGTGAGCGTCAACAGGATCTAACATTCTGAGAAGTTCAAGGAGACTTGCCGGTGAGCAGTGAGTGGATCTGACAGTTAGATGAATTCAAGTACAGTGGCTGGGACCGTTCCCCAGCTATTCACAGCAGTTTGGAACGTGACGCCCTTCTCGGCTCCGTAATATCCATATCTTTGATGCGTTTAAAAATGTCA
>CM065714.1:36546378-36561378 GCA_033310375.1 Conus canariensis
GACTTGGGTATTGGCAAGCATCACCGCCTGCAAAACCCTGCGTCCGAATGCATGTGGACCCAGTAGTTGTCTGGGAGTCTGATGAATTCGTATGACAATATCGTGGTATTATGTGCGTGTTTACCCTCCAGTCTTCCGAACTATTCATGGTCAAAGTCCTTGATGTTTGCTAGACCTGAATCCCCGCCCTTAGTCCTACTGTACACAAACGTGTGTGTGTGTGTGTGTGTGTGTGTGTGTGTGTGTGTGTGTGTGTGTGTGTGTTGTGTGTGTGTGTGTGGTGTGTCTTTGTAGATGACTGGTTATTGTTATTATTGAGTGGTTTACGTACGTTTTGATTACTGAAAACGAAAGTGAATGGTGACGGCAGATCTTCCAAATAATAAAAAGATAAGCATGCTTTGGCTCAACTACTAATGAGATTCAGTTTATTGCTTACTACAATGTACCAAAGTTTTAGTTGTTACTGTTCGGAAGATTGGTGAGAATTCGGATGACTGACTGCCGTCTGCGCTGTGGTGTATGTAAACCGTTTGCTGCAGTGATGATTGTGTGGACCACTGATTATGATGTGGACGAACTGTTGAGGCCAGTATTTATCATTTTGACGGCTTAATACGTCGGTTTGGATTTCTGGCGACTTTTTGCACAAGAAGTGACAGAACGGACAGGTGGTGCCAGTTTGGACTGCAACTTATTGTTGATGGTTGGATTGTTAACAATAAATGGATTGTGGTGATAGTTGACTCACTATTGATAAAACACAGGTGACCGTTGAACCACCAGATCACGTCTGACAGATTACTGGTGATAGTTAGACTGCTTCTGAAACCGGATGGCAAGACTGGTCATTAGTGACAGATCACTAACCAATGGTGATAATTGGACTATAAATGATACTTGAACAACTGGTGATAGTTTGAGCATTGGAGAACTAGAGTTAGTTGATACACTAGTGAAGTTGGACGACTGGTCACAGTCTGGCCCATGGGACCATTGGTGACAGATGAAACACTGGTTGTACTTGTACCACCATTGGGACACTCGTGGTATTTGCATCTCTGGTTATAGTTTGGCCATTGGGAACAGAAAAGAACCACAAGTGGTAATTGAACCACTGGCAAAAGTTCGGCTAGTTGACTATTGGTGATAGTTGGACCACAGGTGATAGGTGGGCCACTGGGCCCTTGTCAAAAGCTGGTCCACAGTTGATAATTGAACTGGTGTGACTAGACAAATCACTGGTGACAGCTAGGTAACAGGGTTCCTGGACAAACTGGGACCACAGTTAATGGATAAATCTCTGGTATCATTTGGAGCACAGTTAATACTTGAACAAGTACCACGGGACCATTGGCAACAGTTTGGAGCAGAGTTAATGGTTGGACCAGTGGTAATAAATAAACCAATGGTAATGTATGGGCCACAGGAGCAATGATAACATTTGGACCACAGTTAACCGTTGGACCAGTGTTCACAGACAAACTACTGGTTATAGCCCCCCCGCATCCCCCACCCCCAGGGTCTCTGGTAAAATTTGGATCACAGTCAACAGCTGGACCAGTGTTCATAGATAAACCACTAGTGATAGCTGGGTCACGGGGTCCCTGGTAAAGTTTGGACCACAGGTAATAGTGGTCAGTGTGAACAGATGAAACACTGGAGATATCTTAACCAAAGGACCGCTGGTAAATTTGGACCACATTTAATAAATAACTGGACCACCTTTACTTAATAAACCACCGGTGATGGCTGGGCTTCCGAATTACAGGTGACAGTTGGACTAACCAATGATAATTGGACTGCTGGTGACTATTCGTGACTCATTAGGTCATCGATGGACAGTTACGCTTGATTTCATCTCCAGATCAATTCCATTGCACATGGTCGTTTCAGACATGTGGGATGACTAAGACAATATGACACTCCTCCAGAAAATGTCAGTAACAATTTGAAGTTAGACTTTCAAAACTCTGGCGACTGTAGTTTTAGACTCTCGTGACTTGTTTTGTTTGCTGCTTTTGGGGACGAGTGGCAGTACGGCATAGTTCTTATATAGGTTGCGAATCGGCGATGGATCTGGTGTGTTAGTCCTGTTTTGAGGTTCTGTTCTGATAGTTTGTAATTGTTGAGTTCTGTTTTGAGGTTCTGTTCTGATAGTTTGTAATTGTTGAAAATGCTATTTATGATTTTCTTCTTTTTCCTACCTCAGCTGCTGCTATCGCTGCTGCTGCCATCATTACTACCGCTAGATCATCATCATCATCATCATCATCATCATCATCATCATCATCATCATCATGGTCAACATCATTATCCTCCTCCTCCTCCTCCTCCCCATCATTATCATCATCATCACTCTAATTTTGTAAACTTTTTGTTTTTTTTCCTTCCATCTATTTTCTCAGCGGCCCAAAAGAATGTGTGTTGTTTAAATGCAAGTGAGCATTTTTTTTTTTTTTAACATGTCCATCCCAACCCCCACCCCCCTTGCCATTTCACCTACTCCCTTTCGCTTTTGTTTACGACGACATTCCTCTGTTCAGATAGTGGAGGGGGCGGGTGAAGGAGCGGTAACTAGTACAGCCTAAATACGACTACCAAGGCTCTGTGTGGTGGGCTAGGCTGTACTACTACTACTACTACTACTACTACTACTACTACTACTACTACTACTTCTTCTTCTTTTTCTTCTTCTTCTACTACTACTACTACTACTGAATACTTATATAGCGCCTATTCTCGGCTAGAGACCAAGCTCTAAGCGCTTTACAATCCACACTCGTTTACACAACAGGCTGCCTACCTGGGTAGTGCCGACTGAAGAGCTGCCAGCTGGCGCTTCATTCAGTCGTTTCCCGTGACATCCAGTCAGTATCGTTCAATATCGTTCACTCAGTTTTCTTACTTCCTTCATTCTTTCCATTTCTCACGCAGGGTGCATGCTATGTGTAACGTGTCATCCATACCAACGGCCAAACTGGCCTACTCTTCCGAAAGTTGGTGATGGGATTTTACTTGTGTGCAAGATGTTATGCATGCGTTCACACACGGAACCTCGGTTTATAGTCTCATTCGAAGGACTGTATGGGAAATGGAGTCAGAACCAATGTTAACTCCGAGGGAAAAATCCCCCTGTACCGAAACGGCCCGGCGGAGATTCGAACACGCAACCTCAGGATCGCCAAGATTACGAGTCCGGCGCTCTACCAACTGAGCTATTCCGGCTCCCGACTAACGTAACTAAAGAGCACATCGCGACAGGCTGGATTTACTGGCGAGAAACACAGTAGACATTGCTTGTTAGGTACATCTCCAACCTGATGTGCAAGACACGCTTTTCTTTGAGAGGAGGACGGGGGGGGGGGGGGGGGGGGGGGGGAAGGGGTGTGTGTGGAGGAGGCGGTGGGGGGGGGGGGGGGGGAGAGGGACGTACAACATCCATCTGTTTACATTACTGCGCACCCGGTAAATATAAAGAAGATGGCACGAGCGAGAATACCTGTGTAAACAAACGACCACATTTGAAAGCAGAAGAAAAAAGAAGACTGGTGTAGATCTGCCGGTGTAACTAACCCCCCGACAAAAATGTCAGCTGTGTTCAGATTTACATCAGTGAGGGTTTCAGGGGGCATAACATCAACTCGTCTTTGATCTTGGTGGCTCATGTTAACGCCTCTCTCTCTCTCTCTCTCTCTCTCTGCGTGCGTCCATCTGTGTGTGTGTGTGTGTGTGTGTGTGTGTGTGTGTGTGTGTGTGTGTGTGTGTGTGTGTGTGTGAGGAAGATAGAGAGAGAGGGGGGGGGGTTCTAGGGGAGATAAGACAAAACTTTTATTTACGAGGATATAGGATATACTGAAATGTCTTTTCGCATGTCATATTGCCATCGCCTACAAGGAGAGAGAGAGAGAGAGAGAGAGAGAGAGAGAGAGAGAGAGAGAGGAGAGAGAGAGAGAGAGAGAGAGAGAGAGTTTTCTTATCGCATCCTCCTTGTCCCCCTCCTTGCTGCCTCCCTCCCTCTCTCTGCTGCGTGTTTTTTCAAAGGGCTGGAGATTTCTCTTTTTTTTTTCTTTTACATCTAGTGACGGTTTGATCATATATATATGTGTGTGTGTGTGTGTGTGTGTGTGTGTGTGTGTGTGTGTGTGTGTGTGCGCGCGCGCGCGCGCGCGCGCACGCACGCAAGTTGTGGAGCAGGTGTGAGCCGCCTTTTCCCCCTTTCAAAAAGCAAACAAAAGAGAACAACAACAAAAAAAACCTGTTTCAGGGTAACATTCACATACACCATTTCAGTGAAGTGACGTACATGACAGAGTGATAGACCAGTTGTGTCAGGGCCAGTGTTCCCGGGGAAGGCAACATTGAAAATGACAGTCGGAGGCATACTGAGCCGGTGCAACGCATTTAAATCACTCCACTCCCCAAATCATCCCCCGGTGGGTAAGACGGGGCACGTACCCAAACTCATCCCTTCTCTCTCCCCCCCCCCTCCCCTCACCTCCGCACCCTGCCATCTTCCACAGGGATTTAAATCCAGACCGACCTCAATATTTATGCCAATATCATTCACTTCCCTTAAAATTCTCAACACGCAAAAAAACCCCGAAAAACAAAAACAAAAAACAAAAACAGAAATAAAGGTAAAAAGAAATAAAGGGAGAAAAAAACAACAGAAAACGTAAAAACCAGCTTGTCAATTAAATCACATCGCACTTGAATTGGAGGCGAGAGAACGGAGGTGGAGGGAGGGGGGGCTGGGTGGGGGGGGGTGGGTGGGGGGCGGGCTGGGGGGGTGGGGGTGGAGTGCGAATGACTCTTGATCTGAGCCGACACTGCTCCAAACCTTGTTCCAAACCACTGCCCGGTGACTGCTTTAGGGCATGGTCCGGAAGCAGCCCATGGAGTGAATATCATTATACACATGCACAACAAACTCAGTCGTCTTATGTGACAGGGAGGTGGGAAATGGGCACGGGCTTGGCTTGTATTCAGTCAACAGGGTGTGTGTGTGTGTGTGTGTGTGTGTGTGTGTGTGTGTGTGTGTGTGTGTGTGTGTGTGGTGTGCGCGCGCGCGCGCGCGTGTGTGTGTGTGTGTATGCGCGCGCACGTTCTGGATCATGCTCCAAAGTTCTCAAGTGGTTTGGAACGGCGAATTGGGGGGAGGGGATGGAGAAAGGAGAGGGGAAGAACAGTTCTGCCTCAAGTCCGGATTTATCGCCCTTATTCGAAGGGGGGGGGGGGGGGGGGGTCTTTTTAACATGCCGGGGAGCGATTTCGGGGATGGAGGTGATTTCGGTACCTTACACCGGTAAACGTTTAGACACATTCCTTTCTGACATGACTTAATTGTAGTGTTGGTGAAAAATGGCGGGGCAGTGGTTGAAAAATGACAACGACAACAACAGCAACAACAAAAGCATGAAATAGTAGGAGACAGGGAGGCCGCAGAGGTGAAGACCTCGTGTAAGCTGTTTGAAAACTCGGTCCCACAAAGAGGGAAAAAGCTGTAGCACTTAAAGCAGTAACTGTGTGACAATTTGAAAAAAAAAAAAAAGTCTCTGTCTCTCTGTCCTCTCTCTCTCTCTCTCTCTCTCTCTCTCTCTCTCTCTGTGCGTGTGCGCACACACTCGTGCGCAGGTACGTGCGTGCGTATGTATGAGTGTGTGTGTGTGTGTGTGTGTGTGTGTGTGTGTGTGTGTGTGTGTGCGTGTGTGTGTGTGTGTGCGCGCGCGCGTGCGCGTGCGCGCGCATGTGTGTGAGCGTGGCGCGGATGTGCTCGTTGTTAGTTTGAGTTTTTGTATTCTACAGCCTTTTTACACTTAAACAGATTGTATAAATAAACAAATACATAATCAAAAACAACAACAATATGAAGAAGGAATGTGAATTTGTTTGTTGAAAGGGACTGGGGCTGGGGGAAAAATCCACGATGAAATAACAAAACCAAATACTGTGTCGACGTTTCGACATATGTAGCCGATTGTATCTATGAATAGCTTCAAACTTAGAGCAATATATCACTTTTGCTCGTTGTACTGTTGTTGTTGTTGTTGTGTTGTTGTTTTAATGTGTGCGTGCGATCTTTCTAACGGGCTTCACTTTCCCAATATTAATGAGACAGTCCTTATATCAAGGATTTAAAACAGGGCCTTGAAAACGAATTAAGAAACAAAGATTGGACAGGCACACACGCATTCTGTGTGTTTCTGTGAGTGCGCGCGCGTTTGCATGTTTGTGTGTGTGTGTGTGTGTGTGTGTGTGTGTGTGTGTGTGTGTGTGTGTGTGTGTGTGTGTGCAGTACATGCTAGTGTAACAAAGCTCTCTCTCTGTGCTTGAGTCAGCGCCGGCGTAGGAGTGAGTGTACGCATATGTGAATGCGTTGGTGCGTGTGCGATTGTAAGCATCACTGCGCACGAGCGTGCACGGGCAAGTGGGTGTCAGTGTGTATGATGATCTTCAAAACTAGCGTTGAGTAAGTCGACACAAGTAATTAAACCAAAGGAAACATGACAGAATTCTTTGCATGAAGAGTTGCGATAACGATGGTCAGAATTCTCAGTTGGAAATCAGATGGGACAACATTAGGTCTGTTGAAAACATATTCATGATATTTAAGAATACGAGTGGTAGCGTTTATTTATCTGAATGTAAGTCTTAAAAACATTGTCATTATTCTATTAGGTCGGTAGGTTCTTTACTTTGTGGCTCGCCGAAGAAAATGTAGACATTAGAAATGGATAAGCCTAGCTGATCTCAAAATTTCGCACGTGCGGGCGCGCACATTGTGTGTGCACATGTGTGTGTGTGTGTGTGTGTGTGTGTGTGTGTGTGTGTGTGCATATGTGTGCATGCGTGCGTGCGTGTGTGTATGTGTGTGCGTGCGTGCGTGCGTGTGTGTGTGTGTGCGAGAGAGAGAGAGAGAGAGAGAGGAGAGAGAGAGAGAGAGAGAGGAGAGAGTCATATATATAGATTTATATCCAAACACACTTAATTCGACTAGACTGAAACTGCTTTCTCCAGATCTAAATCCTTTCTCAGGGGAGCCCCAGGCGAGGCTACGCTGCGCATGCGTAACACATTCCCAGACTGGCAGACGACCAATTCGCTCTTTAGAGCGGAAGGTACATTAGGCCAGTGAACTGTCGTCTGCTTCCTTCAATCCTGCAGTCCTTGAGAAGGGTGAAAACGAGGGAAGAGCTCCTAGCCTCGGGGAGACGAAAGAAGACATCATTATCACAGATCGATACTGGATTTAGAGTAGGGGGGGTGAAGCATCAGAACTACTTAAAAGTGAATCGATCTACCTGCTGCCAGCTTTGGTAGAAAATCGGTCAAAAATTGGGAGACTGAAGAACGTCTTCAGAGAGAGGCGGCGCGCGCAGCAAGATCTTGCAAGTTTGAAGATGTACGTACCAACCAGTCAGTCAGTACTTCGTTTCCTGATGGTTTCGTGGTAAGGTAAAGGAAAGCGGCCACACACTTTTCACGAGTCTTTCAAAGCGATCAGAGGAGAGTGGCGCTTGAAATGTCGAACACGTTCCCCCCCCCCCCCCCCCCCCCCCCCCCCCCCCCCCCCCCCCCCCCCCCCCCCCCCCCCCCCCCCCCCCTCCTTCCCTTCTCCTCGTCAGCTGTCTTCCTCAGTCTTCCTCCCCCCCCCTCTCTCTCTCTCTCTGACTGGTCTGTCTCTGTCTCTCTCACTGTCTTTGTCTGTCTGTCTCTCTCACTGTCTTTGTCTGTCTGTTACTCTCTCTCCCTCTGTCTGTGTCTGTTTCTCCGTCTGTCTCTTATGGGAAGGGTGGTGTAGTGGAGAGCCATGCAGACAGGGGAACTGTGGGACTGGAAGTGGCGATGGTGGTGGGTTGGTTGCAGTCTCTCTATCTCTCTCTCTCTCTCTCTCTCTCTCTCTCTCATGGGAAGGGTGGAGTTGTGGAGAGCGTTGCAGACTGGGAAGGAGAGGCACTGGGTGGTAGAGATGGTGGTGGGTTTGCCAGTGAGTCTGTGCGTCCAGGGGAAAGGATGGGGGACGGTGAGACGAAGGGAGAGGGCTCAGGTTTTATTTGTATTTTCGCAAATAATCTACAGCAAAACGGAACGTCTCTCCAATTTCTTTTTTTTTTTTAAAACGTTAAAATGAAATGTGTAAACACGTCCATTCAGAAAATAAAAGATATTTTGATGGACGAATAGCAAATAAAATTGACAGCTCAATTCATTTCAAACGATCGACTGGGATTTATCGTTGTTCCTGCGCTGAGTTTTGTGGAAATTTACTTAATACGATAAAGTCAGATTGATAGTAGCTGAAAAACAAATCCAAACAAAACAAAAGGAACTTCAACAAACAAAAACAACAACACTGTTCTAAACTGTCTCAGTGAATTACGCTACCATTAAAGCAGAAGCCGAGAAACAACAGAATCGAGGACATCGAGGTACTACTGAAGAATCCAAGATGACGGCAGAACTCTCTACAATACTTCTCCTTTCCCTGTTCACTCTTCTCAGCCTTTTCCTCATCTGTCTCCTGTCTATTGTCTCCTCCTGTCTATTGTCTCCCATCAGAGATCCGTTTTCTCGAATCTTGTTTCTCTGTCTTCGTCCTTCTCCGATGTCGTTTCTGTCATCTCCCCCCTTTGATCTTTTTTCTCGTTTCTCTCTTCCCCAATGTCACTTCCTTCGGTGATGGAGCGTGCTTCTTTCTACGCGCGCGCGCGCGCGCGTGTGTGTGTGTGTGTGTGTGTGAGAGAGAGAGAGAGAGAGAGAGAGAGAGTGTGTGTGTGTGTGTGTGTGTGTGTGTGACGGACAGAAACAGAGCGACAGTGTGTGTGTGTGTGTGTGTGTGGTTGTGTGTGTGTGTGTGTGTGTGATGGAGAGAGAGAGAGAGAGAGAGAGAGAGAGACAGACAGACAGACAGAGGCAGTCAGACAGAGAATGTGTGTGTGTGTGTGTGTGTGTGTGTGTGTGTGTGTGTGTGTGTGTGTGTGTGTGTGTGTTTCTACTGTGTATTTTATCATTCACAGGAACGTGCAATGAATTTACGAAGCTTGCAAACACGCATTTTAATTTCCGTTCACATTAATAATTCATTCGGATCGCTGAGGGAAACGGTTCAGAACTACCTATCGGTGCATTCGTTCTGACCGAAATTTCTTCGGGGTCAGTTGTACTCGACTGTCAAGATGTATTGAACTGAACTGAAGAGATCGCTCTTCTGCTGTCTGTTGTTTGTTTTCCATCCGATGTTTTTTTTCCGTTTGTACTTTTTTTTCCCCAGTCTTCTTACTCTGTTTTGTTTAGTTCTTGTCCCCCCCCCACCCCCCATCTCATTTTCTTCATCTCCTCAACCCTGAAAAGGCTACGAGAGGTCGACCAGGCCATAATTGAACTGAGACTGAAACTCCTGATCTCCGTTCTTTGATGTTCCTTTTTTGTTCCCTCTTCTGCGATCTTCTCATTCTGTTCCCCTTTCCTGTTTCCCTGTCTCCGATCACCCTCCCCCCCCCCCCCCCTTTTTTTTTGACGTTCTTTCACTGTTCTCGGCGTGTGATCTGTGTGTTCTCCCATTTGTAATCTTCTTTCTCTGGTCCCCATTCTATGATCTCTTTGCTCCAAGTCCCTTTTTGTAATCATTCTCTGTTCCCCTTTATTTGATATCCTTTCTCTGTTCGTCTTTCTCTGTCTCTTTTGACTGTTTCCTTTTCTGTGATCTCCTTTGTCTGTTCCCCATTCTGTGATCTTTCGTTGTTCCTCGCTCTATGATCTACTTTCTGTTTTGTTGTTTTTTTCTTCTGTGATATACTTTCTCTGTTTCCCCCACTGTGATCTCCTTTCCTCGCTGCGCCTGTGAAGTCTTTTTGTCTGTTCTCTCTTCTGTGAACTCTTTTCTCTAACCCACTTCTCTATCATCTTTCTCTGTCCTGTCTTTTGTGATCTCCTTTCAGTTTCTCCGTTCTCTGTTCCTCCTTCTGTGACTTCCTTTCTTTGTTCCTCCTTCTGTGACTTCCTTTCTCTGTTCCTCCTTCTGTGACCTCCTTTCTCTGTTCCTCCTTCTGTGACCTCCTTTCTCTGTTCCTCCTTCTTTGACTTCCTTTCTCTGTTCCTCCTTCTGTGACCTCCTTTCTCTGTTCCTCCTTCTGTGACCTCCTTTCTCTGTTCCTCCTTCTGTGACTTCCTTTCTCTGTTCCTCCTTCTGTGACCTCCTTTCTCTGTTCCTCCTTCTGTGACTTCCTTTCTCTGTTCCTCCTTCTGTGACCTCCTTTCTCTGTTCCTCCTTCTGTGACTTCCTTTCTCTGTTCCTCCTTCTGTGACCTCCTTTCTCTGTTCCTCCTTCTGTGACTTCCTTTCTCTGTTCCTCCTTCTGTGACTTCCTTTCTCTGTTCCTCCTTCTGTGACCTCCTTTCTCTGTTCCTCCTTCTGTGACTTCCTTTCTCTGTTCCTCCTTCTGTGACTTCCTTTCTCTGTTCCTCCTTCTGTGACTTCCTTTCTCTGTTCCTCCTGTGACTTCCTTTCTCTGTTCCTCCTTCTGTGACCTCCTTTCTCTGTTCCTCCTTCTGTGACTTCCTTTCTCTGTTCCTCCTTCTGTGACTTCCTTTCTCTGTTCCTCCTTCTGTGACTTCCTTTCTCTGTTCCTCCTTCTGTGACTTCCTTTCTCTGTTCCCCCTTCTGTGACCTTTCTCTGTTCCTCCTTCTGTGACTTCCTTTCTCTGTTCCTCCTTCTGTGACTTCCTTTCTCTGTTCCCCCTTCTGTGACCTCCTTTCTCTGTTCCTCCTTCTGTGACTTCCTTTCTCTGTTCCTCCTTCTGTGACTTCCTATCTCTGTTCCTCGTTCTGTGACTTCCTTTCTCTGTTCCTCCTTCTGTGACCTCCTTTCTCTGTTCCTCCTTCTGTGACCTCCTTTCTCTGTTCCTCCTTCTGTGACCTCCTTTCTCTGTTCCTCCTTCTGTGACCTCCTTTCTCTGTTCCTCCTTCTGTGACTTCCTTTCTCTGTTCCTCCTTCTGTGACCTCCTTTCTCTGTTCCTCCTTCTGTGACTTCCTTTCTCTGTTCCTCCTTCTGTGACTTCCTTTCTCTGTTCCTCCTTCTGTGACTTCCTTTCTCTGTTCCTCCTTCTGTGACCTCCGTTCTCTGTTCCTCCTCCTGTGACTTCCTTTCTCTGTTCCTCCTTCTGTGACTTCCTTTCTCTGTTCCTCCTTCTGTGACCTCCTTTCTCTGTTCCTCCTTCTGTGACTTCCTTTCTCTGTTCCTCCTTCTGTGACTTCCTTTCTCTGTTCCTCCTTCTGTGACTTCCTTTCTCTGTTCCTCCTTCTGTGACTTCCTTTCTCTGTTCCTCCTTCTGTGATCTCATTTCCCTGTTTCCTCTTGTTTGATCTTCTTTTTCTGTCCATGTTTCTGTTGACTCCTTTTTCTGTTCCCTCGTCTGTGGCCTGCTTTCTTTGTTCTTCTCACTGTAGTCTTCTTTCGTCATTCTTCCTGTGATTCCCTTTCCTTGTACTGCTTTTTCTGATCACTTTTATCATTTCTATCTTCTTTGATTTCCTTTCTCCGTGAGCTCCTTTCTCCGTTTTTCTGCAATCCCCTTTCTCTCTATCTGCTTTAATTTCCGTTCCTTGCCAGTCCTGAGATCCCCTTTCTCTCTTTCTCCATCTGTTATCTCATTTCTCTGTTCCCTCTTCTGTGATTTTTCTTTCTCTGTCCATTTTTCTGTGATCTCCTTTCTCTGTTCCATCATCTGAAATATGCTTTCTCTCTCGTCCTTCTGTGATATGCTTTCTCCGTTCTGTGATCTCTTTTTTCAGTTGTTTTTGCTGTGATGTGATTCCCTTTCTCTGCCCTGACTTTGCTATTCTCTTTTCTCTTTTCCCACCTGTGATCTCCTTTTTTGTTCTCCTGTAATCTCCTATCCTTGTCCCCCCCCCTTCTGTGGTTTCCTTTCACTGTTCTTCCTTCCCTGATCTCCTTGTTCCTGTTCTTCTTTTGCTACCTCCTTTCTGTGTTTTTCTGTTATTTCCTTTCTCTGTTGTTTAATGATATCCCTTCTTTGTCACCCATCTGCAATATCTTGTGTCTGTTTGTCCTTCTTTGTCACCCATCTGCAATATCTTGTGTCTGTTTATCCTTCTTTGTCACCCATCTGCAGTATCTTGTGTCTGTTTATCCTTCTTTGTCACCCATCTGCAATATCTTGTGTCTGTTTGTCCTTCTTTGTCACCCATCTGCAGTATCTTGTGTCTGTTTATCCTTCTTTGTCACCCATCTGCAGTATCTTGTGTCTGTTTATCCTTCTTTGAATCCCATTTCTCTGTTCCACGTTCAACGATCCCCTTTCTTTCTTCTTCTGTCTGATCTCACAGCGAGTTCTTCCATCTGTCTTTCTCTCATTCCCCGCGTTCTTCTGTCTCGTGTACACAATTCTGATTTTCACTTGCTTCCGGCGCATGATAGAACCTCCGTGGTCGGCTTGGCTATGAACTTGAGGACTTGACCCCCGGTCTCAGATGTGCCAAAAACAGCACGTTTACTTTGTTCTTGTTCACCACACCCTCCTCTTTCCCACTGAATTTCTCCCCTTACCCTCGCACTCCTCCTCCCTCCCTTTTCCCTCCTCCTCATGACGTAGGCGTTGCCCGAGGGCGATCAGGACAAACTGAAGAACAGTATGACCAAGTATTGATGAAACAGGCGGTGAACTCATGTGAGACGTATTCTGTTCCCCGGGGCCCGAGCTACAGTGGAAATGAACTCTAACATGAAGCGGAAATGAATTGGCGGAACTGTCTTTTGTGCCCGAATCGCCGGAAATGGTGGTGGTGATGGTAGTACATTAGGAGAATACCAACATCGACTGTGTGTCAGCGAAATATCCAATGTGTACAATAATCAAGGGATCGTTTTGATTCTGTCTCTTTGTGATTGTTGTGGGTATAAAGTGTAATTAGAAAAAAGTCAAAACACAAAATTCTCTCTCTCTCTCTCTCTCTCTCTCTCCACACACACACACACACACAAATCCACTGTTACACACACACATACGCGAGCTTGCTTGCTTGCACACACACACACACACACACACACACACACCACACACACACACACACACACACACACGTGCTCGTGAGGGCGCACACACACACACATCCATAGACACACACGCATGCACGCACACAAGATAGTCACGCGCACGCTCTCACAGAGACAAACATACACACCCAATTATCGCACGCACACACGGAGCCTGCAGTGATGTCAAGATCGACACTCGCCTCCCGCTAAAACAACAAAAGGACAACACAAACAAGACAACAACAACGACGATTAAGCCACGCACAGCGCAACACAGTTCCGCTCACACCACATCCAGGCGCTCCGGCTGACCGGGTGACGTGTGTGCAGTGTATGGAATTTACGACTGCCACATTGTCTGCCGTCTGTTTGTCAGTCTGTCTGTGCCAACCAACCAACGCCAGTCCATTTCACCTTGTAACTTGAGTGAAACACCACGCCAACCATTAATCATCTTTCTTGGCTCAGCTGCCTGCCTGCCTGCCTGCCTGTCTTTAGCCGGGCGCGTTAGTGAGCGAGCGTGCGGGGTTCAAGGGGAGCGAATACCTTCCACACACTTCGCTTCAGCCAGCCGCTCTTTTTTCTTTCTTTTTCTTTTCTTTCTCTCTGTCTTATTTTTTTTAAGCGACTCGCCGTTTGGTTTTGCTTTCTCCAATAGCAAAACAATTTGCAGCAATCCAGCGATACGTTTGAACACAACCGTGAGCATACTGCTGCGTAAAATTATTCTTTTTTTTTCAACGACAGCCCTGTTTCCACGTCCTTTTACACAATGTAAGATTTGAAAAATCAAGTTGATCCGATTGCCTTCTTTTAGCTATGCTATGGTGTTCTTGTTGTTAGTTTAACTTTTCTGTCTTTACTGTGGCCTACTGGTGTGTGTGTGTGTGTGTGTGTGTGTGTGTGTGTGTGTGTGTGTGTGTGTGTGTGTGTGTGTGTGTGAGTAAACTTTAACACTGGCGTATTTCTTGGCATAACCAAACATGGTAGAACAATACATACTAAAAAGATGTTTCCAGACATCCCTTAGATGTAGATGTCACCAAGTGGTAATGACAGCACATCTGCAATTGACACTTTCAGCAAGATTTCAGTTAAACAGATCGACATTTTCTTGAAAAAGAAAATGCGATCACTTATATGACTCTCTTTAGGCTAATACAAGATAAATAAGAATATAGGTTTCTGGATTCTGGATTCGACATTAGAAATGTCAGAATCAAAAACTTACTTTGAGAATATTTCGACAGGGTCCCCCTGTCTTCTTCAGCTCACTGTTGCTGTTGTGGCAGCGAGGCCTGGTGGGGCGACTGTTGTGTGGGGTGAACAGTTGCCAGGATCTGATTGTAGATGGGGGAAGTTCAAAACCTTGATCTCTGTTCAGGCTGGGGCGTCTGGTCTTGATTTCGATGGCTTCTTTTACTTTTCTTTTTGTGAGGAAGGGCTCTGTAGATAAGATCTTGGTTTCTTGGGGGCTGAAACTGTGGCCTGTGGCTTGTAGGTGTTCATGTATGGCGGAAGTAGATCGGTTTGGGTGTTCCTGTAGACGGGTGGTGAGTGGTCTTGCTGTCTCGCCAATGTAGGTATTAGCACAGTCTTGACGCCCTACCTGGTGCACTACACCACACTGCTTGAGGGGGTCCGTTTTGTCCTTGACATGGGTCAGTTGCTGGCGTAGGAAGTTGGTGGGTTTGTGGAACACTTTGCATCCATGCTGTTGGAAGGTCATGGCTAGACGCTCTGAAACTCCTTTACATTAAAGGAGTTAAGCGGTCATGACATGATACCTTAACTATTCACATCGTAAGGCGTGTAAAACTAGGCTGTTTTGAGAGCGCAAGATTTGCCCTCAATTTTCACTTCCAGAATTAACAAAACGATTAAATGTCACGAAAACTTCATTAAAAAGCTGTGTGGGGAAATAAACACCGCAGTTTGGGTA
>CM065714.1:36571378-36591378 GCA_033310375.1 Conus canariensis
GTACAGCACAACACAGTACAGTGGAGTATTGTACATTACAACACAGTACAGTGGAGTATGGTACAGCACAACACAGTACAGTGGAGTATAGTACAGCACAACACAGTACAATGGAGTATTGTACAGCACAACACAGTACAGTGGAGTATTGTACAGCACAACACAGTACAGTGGAGTATTGTACAGCACAACACAGTACAGTGGAGTATTGTACAGCACAACACAGTACAGTGGAATGTAGTACAGCACAACACAGTACAGTGGAGTATTGTACAGCACAACACAGTACAGTGGAGTATTGTACAGCACAACACAGTACATTGGAGTATTGTACAGCACAACACAGTACAGTGGAGTATAGTACAGCACAACTAAGTAAATAATACACATGATACAGTGGAATATAGTGCAGCACCGCACAGTCAGTGTAGTACAGCACAGCATAATCAATTGCAGTGGAGCATATCACAGCACATCACAGAGGTGTGTACATAAATGTAACACGGCACAGTACAGTGTACAGCAAAGCACAGTGGAAAACGGTACAGCACACCACAATCTATTACAGTGAAGCCAATCACAGCACATTGTAGAGGTGAATACTATAGTAAAACACAGCACAGTACAGTGCAGTACAGTATAGCACAACACAGTCTAGTACAGTGGAGTATAGTATAGCACAACACAGTCCAGTCTAGCACAGCTGAGTTTAGTCTAGCACAGAACAATGTAGGGCAGTGGAGTGAAATATAGCACAGTGCAATGCAGTGCAGTGTATTGTACTAAAGCACGGAAAAGAACAGTTTAGTACAGTAGAGAACAGTACAGCACAACACAGTGCACAACAGTACTGTGGAATATAGTTTTACGAAACACAGAATGCATGGTATAGTGGGAAAAATAGAATGCCACAACATATCTACCCCATCTTACTCATGTTATCAATACCTCTTTGTCCTCTGGTCACGTTCCTGAAATCTTCCGGTCCGCAGTGGTACGTCCATTGATCAAGAAACCTTCATTAGATAAAAATGTTTTAAAGAATTATCGGCCTGTATCAAATTTGTCATTTCTATCAAAATTATTGGAGAAGATCGTTTTGGAACAAATTCTAGAACATCTCGAAAAGAATCACCTTTTGAATCCTCATCAATCTGCTTACAGACAAGGCCATAGTTGTGAGACAGCACTCCTCCGTATAGTCAATGACCTCCTCTGCGGGCTTGACGATGGGAATGTTTCCTTATTAGCGATGTTAGACCTCTCTGCAGCATTTGACACGATCGATCATAATATTTTGTTCTCACGGCTTCAAACTTCCTTTGGATTCAAAGACACAGCTCTCGACTGATTATCTCTTACTTGACTGGACGGACTCAGACAGTGTGTGTACAGGGAAGATACTCAGACAGTTCTTCTCTTAGGTACGGTGTGCCTCAGGGTTCTGTACTTGGGCCAGTCCTTTTTGTGCTGTATGCTAGTCCTGTGTCTGACGTCATCAGTGGTCACGCCATGTCGCATGAGAGCTTTGCTGACGATACTCAGCTTCATCAGTCAGCTCCCATTGCTGAAACTGACTCACTGATTTCTCGGACGCGGGGCTGCATAGCAGACCTGAAGGACTGGATGACAACCAACAAACTACAACTAAACGACGACAAGACGGAACTCATGTTCGTGACAAAACAGCCTAACCATCCTTCTCTGCCTTCAACTGTCACTATCAATGACTGTGCTGTCTCTGTCTCCACCTCTGTCCGCAGTCTAGGGGTCATACTTGACCAATCCCTCTCCTTTGAGAAACAGGTTTCAAATATTTGCAAGATTGCCTATTTAGAACTAAGAAGAATCAGCTCTGTACGTCACCTTCTCTCTACAGATGCTACAAAAACTCTCATTTGTGCATTTGTCTTATCTAGAATAGATTACTGCAACTCACTTTTGGCCGGCCTTCCAAAATACCTGATAGAAAGATTACAGCGAATCCAAAATCATGCAGCCCGAGTCGTCTGTAGAGCAAGAAAACATGCTCACATTTCGCCTCTCCTCCACTCTCTTCACTGGTTATCTGTCTCAAACCGTATCTCGTACAAAATCTCAACTCTCACTTTCTCTGCTCTCTTTGAAAATGGACCTTCTTATCTCTCAGATCTCCTTAAAATCTACACCCCCTCTCGACAACTACGCTCCTGTGCTGACGACCGCCTTCTGCGAATGACTCGCTTCAGGACTACTACTGGTGAAAGATCTTTCTCTTTTCAAGCTCCAGCGACGTGGAACAGACTGCCAGACTGTCTCAGACATTCAGATTCTATCTCTTCTTTCAAGTCTAAACTTAAAACCCATCTATTTTCTCATAATTAGTCAATGCTGTGGGGAGGGGGGGGGGGGAGGGGTACAACCTAACTCATAGCCGTCTGGGCCTTTTCAAATGTAGCGTATGTGTATGTTCTCTATTATATGTATTTGTTGTATGATTGAACGTTATAGGATTAAGTTTTTGTAGTGATATTTGAAGAATAAGTGAATGTCACATTGGTAGGATTAGGATTTGTTAGTTATTGTAGTAATAGTATTTGTAGTTGGGTATAAGGTGTATTATTGTATATGAGAAGGGTGAATGTAGTATGACTTTGTAAAGCGCTTAGAGAAATTCGTTTGATTAAGCGCTATATAAGAAATCATTATTATTATTATCAGAATCCAGTATGGTGGAGAAAAGTACAGCACAACACAATACAAGATAGGACAGTGAAGTGTAGTATAATACAGTACAGTACGCATAGTAAAGTGAGGTATAACATACTACACATAACACGGTAGAGTAGAGTACCGCACAACACAGTACACAAAGTACAGTAGAGTATACAGCACATGTAGTGCGTGACACAGCACGATACAATACAATGGAGTGTAGCATAGCACAGCACAACATAAAACAAAACAGTGGAGTACTGTATAGCATAACACACTACACATAGTATAATTGAATATAATATAGCAGCACAATACATTTACTGTGAAGAAAAGTATGAAACAACACAGTACAATACAGTACATTTGAGTGTTGTACAACACAACTCAGTTGCACAGTACAGTGAAATAAAGCATACTACGCATAGTACAAAGGGGTATAGGTTCGCAAAACAGTACACGAAGTACATTGACGTATAGCATTGCACATCAGTACATGTAGTACGTAACACACCACAAGACGGTGCAATGGAATGTAACATAGCATAGCACAATACAATACGGAACAATGGAGTATAGTATAGCACAACACAGTACACGTGGTACAGTAGAGTATCACAATACAATATATTTACTGTGAAATATAGCATAGCACAACTCAATATGCAGTGAAAACAGTGGATATTCGTATAGTACAACACAGTACGCATGGCACAGTGACGTTTACTACAGCACAACTCAGAACACATAGTGTTGAAGAATATAGTGTAACAGAACAACCCGTTATTGTGGAACACAGCATAGCACAGCACAATATACAATACGAAGTAGTTGATAATCGTATAACACAACACTGTGCACACAGTAGAGTATAGTACAGCACAGCACAGTACACGTTGTATACTGATGTTTACTATAATACAACACACTATACATAGTGCAGTAAAGCATTAAACAGCACCATGCAGCACAGTGGAACACAGCACAGCACAATACAATACAAAACGGTGGAGTAGAGCGTAACACAACACAGTATGCATAGCACAGTGAATGTACTATAGCACAATAGAATGTACGTAGTACTGTGGAAAGCAGTATAACACAGCACAGCACTTTAAAGTATGGTATAACACAGACAGTAGACATAATACAGTAGAGTATAATAAAGCACAACATAGTAACAGCCTCGACGTATTAACGATCACCACATGGTCTTTGCCCTAGATTAGAAAAGGATTGTTTTTCAATGGTCATTGGCGGCTGCATAAAGACGAACACTGACGATGTCAAAGAAGCCTTCAAAGAGCAACTGAATCGTTCCCCGGCTGAAGTCAGCCATAAAGTCAAGCTCATCATCCTTGTTGATTTGAATGCGCGAGTAAGCATGGATTACTCCTGGTCAAGTATTCGTCACGGGGAATCGTACGGATGGAAAAGTTTTTAACCTGCGACGACTTCAGTCCAGAACAGGAGTGTATGGATATCTCTGGTTGAGTTCCTCTTTACAGATCACTGTGCACTGGCTGCACACTTCCACGAGGACATCCAGTGCATGACATACCGATTCGCATCGGCATGCAAACGTTGTGACCTCACTGTTAGTCTCAGCAAAACCGAAGCCATGTTTTAGCCTTTACCACCACAGGTCGGAGTACTCCACCTCCACCACCTGTCATGAACAACACAGTGATCAAGAAGACCTTGGACCAAGTCCGCTATCTTGACAGCACCATGAGCAGCGAAGGATGTATAGACGGCGAGGTGATACTGCGAATTGCAAAGGCCAACAATGCCATCGGCAGGCTCACAAAGAAACTGCTGTTTTGCTGTGAGACTTGGTCCATCTACCGAACACCCATCCAAGAGTTGGGACAAGCCGGTATATCTTGCGCAAGATTTGCAACATCTAGTGGCAGGACGAAATGTCCGACTTTCAGTTATGGAAAAGCGTGGACCTCCTAGCATTGAGTGTCTTCTCATAAAGAATTGGCTGCGACGGTAGGTCATGTCATCCATATGCAGGACAGCAGGGTCCCCCAAGTGTTCCTGTAAGGGCCAGTTGGAGCAAGGGAAGCGTGCCTAAGGCAGACCTCTCTTTAGATCCAAGGAAACATTGAAGGCCAACCTCAAGAAGTTGCTGTGGGTATACTCAACCGGGAATATATTTCTTTTTACAGATCCAGCTGAAGACACATGGGCCACCAGGGCACACACATATTAGCGTGAAACAAGGCTGCTGCCATTGGCACACAGATTATAGAGTGAAACAGGGCTGCTGCCATTGGCACACAGATTATAGAGTGAAACAGGGCTGCTGTCATTGGCACACAGATTATAGAGTGAAACAGGGCTGCTGTCATTGGCACACAGATTATAGAATGAAACAAGGCTGCTGCCATTGGCACACAGATTATAGAGTGAAACAGGGCTGCTGTCATTAGCACACAGATTATAGAGTGAAACAGGGCTGGTGCCATTAGCACCCAGACTTTAGAGTGAAACAGGGCTGCTGCCATTGGCACACAGATTATAGAGTGAAACAGGGCTGCTGTCACTAGATCACAGATTATAGAGTGAAACAGGGCTGCTGTCATTGGCACACAGACTTTGGAGTGAAAAAAGGCTGCTGCCATTAGCACACAGATTACAGAGTGAAACAGGGCTGCTGTCATTGGCACACAGATTATAGAGTGAACAGGGCTGCTGCCATTAGCACACAGATTATAGAGTGAAACAGGGCTGCTGCCAATGGCATACAGACGTTCGAGTGAAACAGGGTTGCTGCCATTAGCACACAGATTGTAGAGTGAAACAGGGCTGCTGCCATTAGCACACAGATTATAGAGTGAAACAGGGCTGCTGTCATTAGCACACAGATTATAGAGTGAAACAATGCTGCTGCCATTAGCACACAGATTATAGAGTGAAACAGGGCTGCTGTCATTGGAACACAGATTATAGAGTGAAACAGAACTGCTGCCATTGGCACACAGACTTTAGAGTGAAACAGGGCTGCTGCCATTAGCACACAGATTATAAAGTGAAACAGGGCTGCTGTCATTGGCACACAGATTACAGAGTGAAACAGGGCTGCTGCCACTGGTACACAGACTTTGGAGTGAAACAGGGCTGCTGCCATTAGCACACAGATTACAGAGTGAAACACGGCTGCTGCCACTGGCACACAGACTTTGGAGTGAAACAAGGCTGCTGCCATTAGCACACAGATTATAGAGTGAAACAGGGCTGCTGCCATTAGCACACAGATTATAGAGTGAAACAGGACTGCTGTCATTGGCACACAGATTATAGAGTGAAACAGGGCTGTTGCCATTGGCACACAGATTATAAAGTGAAACAGAGCTGCTGTCATTAGCACACAGATTACAGAGTGAAACAGGGCTGCTGTCTTTGGCACACAGATTATAGAATGAAACAGGGCTGCTGTCATTAGCACACAGATTATAGAGTGAACAGGGCTGCTGCCATTAGCACACAGGTTATAGAGTGAAGCAGGGCTGCTGCCATTGGCATACAGACGTTAGAGCGAAACAGGGCTGCTGTCATTAGCACACAGATTATAGAGTGAAACAGGGCTGCTGCCATTGGCACACAGATTATAGAGTGAAACATGGCTGTTGCCATTAGCACACAGATTATAGAGTGAAACAGGGCTGCTGCCATTGGCATACAGACGTTAGAATGAAACAGGGCGGCTGTCATTGGCACACAGACGTTAGAGTGAAACAGGGCTGCTGCCATTAGCATACAGACTTTAGAGTGAAACAGGGCTGCTGCCATTAGCACACAGATTATAGAGTGAAACAAGGCTGCTGTCATTGGCACACAGACGTTAGAGTGAAACAGGGCTGCTGCCATTACCATACAGACTTTAGAGTGAAACAGGGCTGCTGCCATTAGCACACAGATCATAGAGTGAAACAGGGCTGCTGTCATTGGCACACAGATGACAGAGTGAAACAGGGCTGCTGTCATTGGCACACAGATTATAGAGTGAAACAGGGCTGCTGCCATTAGCACACAGATTATAGAGTGAAACAGGGCTGCTGTCACTGGCACACAGATTATAGAGTGAAACAGGGCTGCTGTCATTGGCACACAGATTATAGAGTGAAACAGGGCTGCTGCCATTAGCACACAGATTATAGAGTGAAACAGGGCTGCTGCCATTGGCACACAGATTATAGAGTGAAACAGAGCTGCTGCCATTGGCACACAGATTATAGAGTGAAACAGGGCTGCTGTCACTGGCACACAGATTATAGAGTGAAACAGAGCTGCTGTCATTGGCACACAGATTATAGAGTGAAACAGGGCTGCTGCCATTAGCACACAGATTATAGAGTGAAACAGGGCTGCTGCCATTGGCACACAGATTATAGAGTGAAACAGGGCTGCTGTCACTGGCACACAGATTATAGAGTGAAACAGGGCTGCTGCCATTGGCACACAGATTATAGAGTGAAACAGGGCTGCTGTCACTGGCACACAGATTATAGAGTGAAACAGGGCTGCAGCCATTAGCATACAGACTTTAGAGTGAAACAGGGCTGCTGCCATTGGCACACAGACTTTAGAGTGAAACAAGGCTTCTGCCATTAGCATACAGACTTTAGAGTGAAACAGGGCTGCTGTCATTGGCACACAGATTATAGAGTGAAACAGGGCTGCTGTCATTGGCACACAGATTATAGAGTGAAACAGGACTGCTGCCATTAGCACACAGACTTTAGAGTGAAACAGGGCTGTTGCTATTCAGTGAAAAAAGGAGAAAGCAGACCCCCACCTCATTGAAATCCTATCCCTGCATCAAATTCGGCCGATGTGTGTCATTCTCATACCAGGACACACTCTGACAAATGAGTTACCTGCATTCTCTTCCATTGAACGGACAGGAGATTCCATAGGCACAATACAGTCATTGGAACCTAGTGTTACACAGCGTTGATAGTATAATACAGTGCAGTATATCATCAGCACAATACAATGCAATATAATGTACTGGAGCATAGAACAGCGCAGCAGGTACAGTATAGTACAGTGTAGTATAATACAGCATAGGAAAGTGCAGTACAAAGCAGTAGTAGAGCACAGCATAACCCAATACCATAAAGTACAGGATACTGCGCGCGCGAGTGTGTGTGTGTGTGTGTGTGTGTGTGTGTGTGTGTGTGTGTGTGTGTGTGTGTGTGTGTGTGTGTGTGTGTGTGCATCCTTGTGTTATCTGCGTACGCATAGGTAATCTGGCATTTTCATTGCTGTAGGGAATTAATAGAAAATAGTTTGTACTGGTTACTTTGTACAAACATGTATTCAATGCCTGTATTACTTGTGTAACTCTTAGACTTACTTAATCATGCGAGGTAAGTTGGCATTTTCATTGCTAAAGGGAATTAATAGAAAACAATTTGTACTGTTTGTACAAACATGTGTTCAGTGCCTGTGTTACTTGTGTAACTCTTAGACTTACCTAATCATGCGAGGTAAGTTGGTATTTTCATTGCTATAGGGAATTAATAGAAAACAGTTTGTGCTGTTTACTTTGCACAAACATGTATTCAGTGCCTGTGTTACTTGTGTAACTCTTAGACTTTCTCAATCACTAGCTGGGAACTGCTGGGAACAAATACTTCCTTCCTGTGACACTGGGACAACAAGCATGTGGAATCTTGGGAGGGGGGAGGGGATGGAACGAGGTAATTCTGAGACCAGAACGAAACCATCCCCGATAAGTCAGGACAAGCTTGCCTCCCATGTGGATGCTGTGGTAGCTTCCCGTACAAACTTTTTCTGCTCTCCAGAAATTCTGTGTTAATAACTTCCTTTTTTCTGTGACTCTCTTTAATTCTGCCTTTTTTATTTTATTTTTTTAATGTTACTGTTCTTCTGTCTTTGTGATCCATTACCATGTCTGTAGAAAGTCTTTTACGTGTTTGCACAGGGTTAAAATTTGTACAGCTTCATGTCAAATCATTGTCAAACTTTCAAAATGGTGGCATTACTGACAATAAACAATCGAAATATTGAATTGTTTAACTATACTATAACTGTTTTGTGGTGGTTTAATACTTGGTCGGGTAGCCCTTCCGACTCAGAACAGCCCAACCCCGTCGTGTTGCAGAGTAGCCTAAACAGGTGTTCTAGGCCTCTGTGAGTTCATACTGTAAGCCTGGTACAGTGGCAGTGCGGTTCGTGTAACTTTTCGCCTTGTTTTTCAAAACTGTCCAGACGTTTTCAGTTGGACTGAGATCGGATGACAGCGCTGGCCACGGCTGTCGCTTCAATTGTTCTGATTCACGGGGCGTAAGAGAGTGGAGGTGTCATCAGTTTGGAGGAGGTAACGCCTCTTAAGAAATCTATCGCTGAACTGATCAGTGAAAATGTTTTTGAAGTACCTGAGTGTACGTCTTAGAGTCTGCTGGTCTTTCCACGGAGACAAGGTCACCCACGGGGCGAAATAGGAAGCACAGCCCCATACCATGAGTTCCAGACTACACGCTGGTGGACCACGTACTACACTACACTGCGTTCTGGTCGCTATCTTCCAGAGGACTTGCACACTGTTACATTGCCAGAGTTCTTCATCACTGAACAAGATCGATTTCCGATGATCATTCACAATCCTGTGCAGTCTTGACGACACTGATTTCTCCTGAGCTTACTGGTAACTGTCCTGATCGCAACCTTTCTCACGTTTCTCCATTTGAAATTCATGAAAAAACTGTCCTCTGCACAGTCCTCCGTGTACAATTCAAACCAGTCCCAGAGTCAAATTCACCGTTGATGTCTCTACAAGTCTTCCTGCGTTCTACAACAACAGGCCTAGAAAGTGTTCGTACAATCCGGTCTCTCATTATTTTTACTAGGACTGCAACCTGAGTGTTGACGCTGATTTCATACTGATAGAATCTTGCGAAATCGCATCAGAACTTTTGAATCGCCTGTTCAGCTGGCCTTCACTGAGTAACGATATTATTATTATATTTTTATTCAGTCACCACTGAGATCCATGCCTTGCTTCCTTTCCCCATGGCAACAAATCCCAGAAAATTAGATCTAGGCGCTGACGTCTGCTTATAAAAAAAATGTTATTACGGTGGCTGCAACAAGAAACTGATAACAGTTAAGGAAAAGGTGGTCACGACTCCAACGTACACCGCCATGATGACTTTAATCATGATTCGGCGCGAGGCTGTTAACATTCCAGCATTTCTTTGTACAATTCTGGCTACAAGGTAACAAGACTGTACACAGTGCCCGGAGAGGAAACCAGCTGTCCACTCCGCAGTGTCTGTTTGCACATAGGGCTTTTTGGTGGCACCGCAATGTCGCTCATTATTTGTTTGTTTGTTCGTCAACTTATTTTGTAATCTGGGGATGCTGGATGGCTATCGCCCTTCTAACAATCCTAAGACGGCCGTGCGTGGTTGGCTGGGCTATAATAACACATATCGACACTGATGCAGAACATACCGTTTTTCCATCTGCAGTATAGCAGGTGGCACCACCGCCTGATGTTCTCTGCCTGAAGGATTTTAGTAGATGAACTATATATACTATCGCTAGTTCTTTTGTGTTTATCGTAGGTATTTTGGTGTTGTTGTTGGTGTTGCTGTTGTCGTTTAAGAAAAAGACATTTTCCCGTTTGTTACAGCAGCCCTTGAAGGGGCTGTGTGGTCGGCCGGGTTCTAATAATACTGAAACAGAACATTCCGTCATTTCATAGGGCATAACAGCTGAGGGCACCACCGCCTTACGCCTTTGTATCATGTCCGCTGAAAAGCCATACAGAACACTCAAATAGCGACAACCATAATGGATAATCATATAGCGACAACGCCAGAGCTGTTCTTTCGTGCCTCAGCTAAGCCTTCGTCGAGGCTTCTCTTAAGAACGACACAACCATGACGATGGTGATTGGGTGCCGTTTTATTACTGACTTTGACATGATCCTCTTGATCGCTTCAGCCTTTAGATATAACGATCTGGCAGTGGTGTAGCCGTTCTTTCCTTACCCCCTTCTCCCCTCCCGCCCCCTACGCTTCCCCGTCCTTCCCCCGTCCTCCCTTTGTCATCCTTCCTTTCCCTCTCCTCCCTGAACCCTCGTTGAAAAGAAAAGTGTCACTCCAACAATGGCGGATGAATTGTGTGTCCAGTGACAGGAATTACTGGTGGTCGGGGCGGTTAACTGCCAGCTATCCGAGGCCAACGCCCAGCACGAGGGCAAAGAGACTGTGGATGTGGTGCCCTGGTGAAAAGGGTGAGGGATCGATACCCACCCTCACCCCCAGCCTTTTCTACCCAGGTCCGCGCGTGCGTGCGTGTGTGCGTGTGTGTGTGTGTGTGCGTGCGTGCGTGCACACATATAGAACAGGGAGTACTTTACAGTGGGAGCGAAGAAATGCTGTCTGTGTGTCTGTCTGTGTGTCTGTCTGTCCGTGGTCAAAATGTGTTCTACTCGCTTTAGACAAAACTTCTGTGCCGATCTTTCTGAAAATTTGTAGGTATGTTCATTATGGGTCACGGATGATGCCCGATGTTTTATTTTACCAGAATAGCCGTTACTAACGGCTATAACGGCCCAAAACGGTTTTTTTCTTCTTTATGGAATGTCTGTGTGACGAAATACATTATGACGCATGTTTGACGTCGTTATACATTATGACACATGTTTGATTGTAACGTTTTTCAGCCCCCCCCCCCGCCCACGCCACGCGTATTCAAGATAAAGTGGGAGTACGTTTGCTTTGTATCTTGTTTTGTATTTTACCCTACACGTGATTCATAGTATGCACTGTTGTCTGTTTTGCTGTGCATGTTGTCCCGTGCGTTCAGCTAAACGTTTTGTGCACCTTCTCCTTTGTGTAAGTGTGTGTTGGTGAGGTAGGAATGGGAGAGCAGCTTTGAGTAGATATTCATATGATCAGACTAGCTTTGTATACGTGTGCAAAATTAGTTAGCTTTGATTCTATGTTTTATGAAGTAAAGACAGGGTCGTAGATTTGGAAAATTAGTAGAGCTTTTGATTGCATGTGTGTACAGTTAGAACAGCTTTGGTTAGAATGTTTTTAATATTAGCAGGATAGCTCTGATGGTATCTGCGCATTATCAGGTTGCACATTTAACCAGTTAGGAAAATGTGTGTGTCTCTTGAGGATTCTATATAACACAATATGTGTCGAGGCATACATGGTTTCACATGCAGAAAGGAAATTATATAATATAGAGGTTCGTGAGTGTGTGTATGTGATCTCTAATCCCCCCTCTCTCTCTCTCTTTCTGTATATATATATATATATATATATATATATATATATATATATATAATACATACATATGTATATCACACACATATGTAGTCAGTCTAAGAAAACAGTTTCCCAGACTGTACTGCATTTAATGTTTTTTCACAGTGGCAAACTGAGAGAGAGAGAGAGAGAGAGAGAGAGAGAGAGAGAGAGAGAGAGAGAGAGAGGGGGATGGGGGAGTAAAGGTGGAAGGGGACAAAGGGGAACAAAGAAATGAAGGGGTAGTTGTAGAAAGGGAGGATGGGATGGAAGAAGGATCAAAGGGAGAGTGAAGGGCAGACGAAATGAAGAGAATGGTGTGTGTGTGTGTGTGTGTGTGTGTGTGTGTGTGTGTGTGTTGTGTGTGTGTGTGTGTGTGTGTGTGTGTGTGTGTGTGTGTGTGTGTGTGTGTGTGTGTGTGTGAGTGTACAGGACAAATAGGGATAATGATCAACCGTGAAGTCCAACTCCAACAGAAAGAAAGGTGGAATGGGAGGGGTTAGGGTGGACAGACAACGAGGAGGGAGTGTAAAGTGGCAAGACGATTATGGAGGTGACGAGGGGAGGGGGATGAAAGGGAGGAGGTGTGTGTGTGGGAGGGTGACGAGGGGGGAGGGATGAAAGGGAGGAGGTGTGTGTGTGGAGGGTGGGAGGAGGGGGTGACAGGAGGGGGATTTGTAAAGATAGCTAGATGACCGAATAGGCAATAAGTCAATAAACAGAACCGAAACATTAGAACATACATAAACCCTGACGCTTTGCATCAAACGCCGAAGCACTAAAAGTCCACCAGAGAATGTCCATTCGTAGCAGAACATAAGACTTGCATAGTGCGCGAAAGTTTTGGTTACTTATCGGAGAAGTAAAGGTGGGAAAAATAGGAGGATGGAAGTCCCACCTTATTTTATCTTTTTTTTTAATGTGGAAAAAGTAGAAGGTTGGAGGAGAAAAAGGAGAAAAAAAAAATCAATGAACAGGCTGGCAGACAGACTAGTAAATTTACAGATGGACGCACAGACCAGCAGGAGAGTGTACAGAGACAGGCTGATAAATATACAGATGAACAGACTGACAAGCGGACAGGGTAGAGGAAAGCGAAGAGAGACACAGAGCAAACGAATTTAAAGAGAAGTGAGTAACTCCTAACTGACCATAGCAAACAGTGTGCATTTTAACGGGAGAGAATGTGAAATTTAGAAACCTTGGTGACGATCTGGTGATCACGAACACAATCATAAACCAATGTGTAAACCAGTTAATGAACGCAACCTTGTTGATGTATTGTTTGAGTTAAAATGTGGTATTTAAATGATTACTATAAAACCAATGATGAGGAAAACATGGGAAGGGGATGAAGGGAAGGGGAGAGGGGGGAGGGGGGGGGCATAAAAGCCCAGGAGCATTAAAATCTGATGCATGTTGTAACAGGTGGCAGCACCGGGCGCGCAGTTTCCTTTTCACGGTTCTTGATGGAAACGTGTTTGAACAAGTTTATGATCAAGCCAGTGAGAATGGAGAGAGAAAAAAGAAAAGTTGAAGCATTGCTGGAATTAAAACATGGCAGTTGAATACTGTCAAAATCAGGGGGCGTCAGGAATGGATATGCTGAGGGAAGGGGTGGAGAGGGGTGGAGAGGGGGGTCGGGGTTTCTGGCACCATGATGTACAATTGGCCCATGTGCTCCCCCATTGGCAGAGGACCGACCTCCAGACCTCCTTTTGTTATCCCCCCCCCCTTTTTTTTAATATAGCTGATTCGACCTCGTTATAATGGGGTAGGATAGCTCTCAAATATTATGCACATTGCCTACTGTGTTACAAAATGTGCAGACAACAAAAACGGAGGTTTATCAGCTCGCTCTAGACTTGCCCTATCCACAACCCAACACTCATGAAACATGCCCCATGAGAAATGAAGCATGGGCGGCAGCGAATACATTTTTTATTTAAAATAGGGATCATACGAAGACGCAAGTAGATCAGGGATGGGATTAGGGTGGAGAGGGGATGAGGAAGGGAGGAGGAGGGCGGGGATGGATGGGATGGAAAGAAGGGGCGGGGTCTAAGGTAGGCGAAGGGAAAGAAAAAAAAAAAAAGGGGGGGAGCATCAGGAGAGGGAAGGGGTTTCAGTTTCAGTGTAATTACAGTTCAGTCGACCATGCAGGGTTGTTTCAGTGCTGTCACCGTGAGGAAAAGAACGGTACATCATGGCTTCCCGTCCTCTCCCTCCTACACGGAACCAACAAATGAAGGCTTGGGAATGCATTCAGAGTAAACAACATTCTTAAGAACAGGATGGAGTGTTGTCTTTTTAATGTACGATTTTCCCTGGGCTAGTCTGTGTGTGCAGTTGTCTTTTTCCCCCTGACTTAATTTAGCTGTTTATTCCTTTGTGGTATTTCCACCATTGCCCCATTCTGCCCTTCGCTGGCTTCCTTGGGAAGCTGTTGGATTGTGATTTTCTTCCTTTGGTGGTTGTGGTGGTAATACCACAGAATTCAGTTTGGTCACTTGTTCAATAACATAAATGGACTTACATATGCAGACTAGGTTGTATTGACGAATGTCACCCAGGGGACGAAGATCCACTCTAGACGGGCGTAACATATAGTTGTGATCCTAAGATGGAATCCGATGGTCCCTGTGTGCAGTCAGTGAAGAGGTTACATTGAATGGTTACAAACCAACGTCCTTTTTCTTCATTCTCTTCGTTCCATCACGCCCCTCTCCTTACTTTATTTAAACTCAGAAATCTTTGGTAACCCACTGTGTTTGCCATAGCTCTGTATACATGTTTGTAAGTGGCGTGCATAGAGTTCGTGGTTCATTGCCTGTCAGTGTCAGGGATCTGTTTATTTGTATTTGCTTAAAATAGGTGTCCAAGTCTTAAGATTTTGAATATTTCCATGTTAAAAAAAAGGCTGTTGTTGAGGGAAGGGTGACTTGTAAAGAGACCATACTTTCGAAATGCATCAGCGAATTTTTGGACAGAGATTGCTAAAGAAATCGAATTCACGCTCTACTCAAAACAGTTCTGATCTCAGTAGCAGAGACTGCTAAGTGGAACTCACGGCATGCTCAGAACAGTTCTGAACTCAGTAGCAGAGACTGCTAACAGTGGAATTCACGGCATGCTCAGAACAGTTCTGAACTCAGTAGCAGAGACTGCTAAAAGTGGAACTCACGGCATGCTCAGAACAGTTCTGAATTTAGTAAACGAATGATCTTCGGTGCTCAGTCGAGCGTCAGTAGCAGTGATGCAGGGTAATCAGGATGTAATCTTTCACTTCAAATAGGATCATTCGAAGATCGTCCCAGAATAACAGTCAGAGCGAACAAGGTCGTAGACCATCGGATGTCAGTCATCAACCAGTAGCAGAGTAATTTGGGCACTTGGGAGATCGCAGACCACCAAGGTCGAACAGATTCTAGAGCCACGATTTGAATGAGTTCAGGAGTGAAAATAAGGGACATAATAGAAGGTACAAACTGAAAGATTCTTATCATGATTTTTTTACACACACACACACACACACACACACACACACACACACACACACACACACACACAGAAAGGGAGGGGGGTGGTGGTGGTACGGAAGGTCATAGTTAATACAACTAGGAAGTGCTCATATTCCTTGCCAGTGAATAACACACAGAAACTGATCTTCATCCCCCCCCCCCACACACACACACACACACAACACAACACAACACACACACACACACACACACACACACACACACACACACACACACACACACACACACTGTGGGGTTTGGGTTGAGTGTTAAAATGTAGTTGTGCAAGTCGTTCCTCAGACCAAACCGGTTACAATGTTTCGCAATAAACTTAATGCTTGGTGGATTAAAAGAAGGCTATTGAAAGATAATAACAACAATTATAGTAGTAGTAGTAGTAGTAGTAGTAGTAGTAGTAGTAGTAGTAGTAGTAACAAGAGCTAATTTGTTTGTTTTCTTTTTCCTGTCAGGAATTGACACCAGATCCACAGCAAAGATCAGCCAGTTTAATGGTTCCGTACTTTGGCCACACCCTGACTTTTCACCGAATTTGGTTCAGATCAGTTCAGATTACAGAACGAAGTCGTGCTGACGAACTAACAAGCGAGCATAGTAACGGACGCGAGTGAAGACTCAACCTTTTTGGCGGAGGTAGCCTAATTAGGATCGTCTGTGTCTGCGACCTAGTCAGGCGAACAGCGTGACTTCCCCCACACCACGTGGTCAGTCGGTCTGTCAGGGCGCTGTTTAGAAGAGTTGTGCACCTGGCAGAGTTAGAAGAAGCAATGGGGACCTAACTGATTTCGTACCGCTGATGGTCCATTTTTACTGTGCTGGTAGGCAGTTGCCCTGCCTCAGATATCAAGAAAAGGGTTCTATGTTGTAGCTCTTAGAGTAACAGAGTCTGTATTGAAATTACTGTGAATCTGTTGTTATTCATCAACCTATTTCTTTCATCAGTATAATTACCTGTGTTTTGTACTATAACTGTCCTACACTTGTGTACTAAAAACACCCCTCCCAACCCTCCGTATGGTGGAATGGGAATGTTATAAACTGTCCCCGCTTCCTTGAAATTCAGTGCTTGTACTTTCCATTTTCAGTCGCCGTCTAGCTGCTTTTTTCAGCTGTTTTCAATCGTTCACTTTTCTTTCTGTATTTGTGCTCCTTTCGCCTGTCTTTGTTCTGAAAAGTCTTTACACGTCTGTGTCTTGATGTGACCATTGTTATAATAAAGGCACAAAATCGTGAGGTTGTTCACACTGTGTAAAGCGTACACTACTTGCTGAATCCCGCGGTGTCTATTTTTATACATGGTCTCCTATACAATGTTTTGTGTCACCCTTACGTTTTCGAATTTTTTTTTCTGCTTTTTTTTTTCCTTCTCTAAATTGAGGGTGATAGTTTTGGGGAACAGCTGGCGCCCTCAGCACGGTATGTATTGTTGTCAGTCTTCGTTGTTTTAATCATGGACAGAATGAACTCCTCTGCGAGCTGACAGACCCTGAAAGAGCATTGTGTGACCGCCGCTAGGATGTAGTATGATGAAATAGAAACCCGACTGTCACAGACTTGTCTGCTACACTCGGTTTGAATAGTTCAGATGTTTGGTGTCCTTGGGTGAATTACATAAAAGGCGTAGAAACAAATGAAGCCGAACCCGCTGTTCGACTAACGGACGTAACAGTCACAGTGATGGCGGAAGCTGAAGAGAACGCAGAATGAGATTCCTCTTTGACCAGTTGGATGAACATGTTTTGAGATCGGATGATTTTTTTTGTATCTTGTCAGGGGTTATGCGCTGCTTGTTGCCGGCGGAAATATCATTTCCTGCCCTTGTCCCTCTTGGTTTCGGTAATCGCCTGGCAGTTGTGTGTGTGTGTGTGTGTGTGTGTGTGTGTGTGTGTGTGTGTGTGTGTGTGTGTTTGAGAGAGAGAGAGGAGAGAGAGAGAAGAGAGAGAGAGAGAGAGAGAGAGAGAGAGAGAGAGCAGTTTCTGTGTGTTATTCACTAACCCATCCGTTTCAGCCGTCATTGAATGTTTTTAACTCAGTCGTCAGCTGTTTTAAAATAACGATGTTTGGGGCCGGGTATGACAGACAACCTCCATGCTCCTCTGTGCTGCCTCAAGAAACACGAGATAATCAGATAGGCTTGTTGTATTGTGTATTCTGACAGACTGTTTTTCCCGTTTCAGGGTTGCCCGAAATACCACAGACAGGAAGAAGCTTGGAGCTGACAGTTGTGTGTGCGTGTGAGTGCTGTTAAAAACAGTGCCCGGGTGAATCTGGCCTGATTATCTTGGACCTGATTCAAGACGGACGTTAATGTGCTTCTCAGACCTCTCATCCCTCTGGCAGCGCTTTCTATCGACGAATTGGCGAAAAGAGATTTTGTTGTGCTCACAAGCCCAGCAGCCGAGGAAAGCCAGACCAGTCAATCAAAAGGATTCATCACAGAGGGAATGAGCTCAGCGCCTACTGTGTTTACATGGCCAGGGCGCTAATCTCCGCTCATTTGCTGGAGCGTGCGTGAGCGATACCCTAAAGCGACAACCCAAGAGGAAAAGGAGAGAAAAAGAAGAGGGGGGAGAAGAGAGGGAGAGAGAGGAAGAGGCCGCGGTGGTGGAGGGACTGGGGAGAAGAGAGAGAGAGAGAAAGAGAGAGAGAGAGAGAAGGGCTCGAGGGAGGGAAGCAGGGAGGGAGGTTTTCAATCCACCGCTTGTTTCTTTCTGCTCTCTGCTCTGTGTTAGGTCCCACACAAACCTAACCACTATGTGTGCGCGCGTGCAGTTGTGTGGTGGTGATTGTAGACATCTGCTGGCGGCGTTTAGTGGCCTGTTCATACCGTGTGTGTGTCTGTGTGTGTGTGAGTGTGTGTGTGAGTGTAAGTGAGGGTGTCACTCACTGCCACCACCACGGACTGGCGGCGGGCCTAAAATGAATATCATTGCTGGCGGATCGGGGCGCGCACTTTGTTTACCACTGCTATCGACTTCTTTCTTCCTCCTCGACGACTGACCCAGTTCTGGTGGGCTGGGAAGAAGAGGGAAGGCGTCAGTGCAGCTCTCCTCCCATCCTCCTGGCAAGACGGACAGCCATTTTGGCTGATTATTAATGGAGGAGGACATGACAGAGAGGGGCTGACAGAAGGGAGAAGCCGCACTGTCTGAAGTGACTGACGCTGACTCAACTACGGCGTCGCCTCTGATACCACAAGCTCCGTTCTTTTTTTCTCCTTTTTTTTTTCTCTCCCCTGTTAATATCTGCGCTCTTCCACTATCTCCATTGTTGTGGCTGCGGAGGTGGTCCCTGTAGTACTCTTCGACCTTCCTGTCATCTTTTAGTGTTGGTGCTATAAAGTTTTTTTCCCCTTTATTTTGTTCTTTGTTTCTTTTCGTTTTTGTTTATTTTATTCATTATTTTTTTTTGGTCTTCAACCTCGTCGTCATTGGTGTCGGTGCCACAGAAAGTTCTCCCCTCTTTCTGCCCTCAGTGTGTGCGACTTTCGGGAGTGATGGGGAGAAGGAAGACGGCCAAACGCGGGGCCAAGGCCCGAGGCCGTAAGCTGGCCAACCACGAGGTGATGGTGGTCAGCGCGGAGGACAGTCAGGACCTGGCCGGCCCCGAGGAGGAGGAACAGCTGGCCGAGGACTACCCACAGAAGGACCAACAGGAACACACGGAGGTGGAGGTGGAGGAGATGGCGGCGTCGCCGCTCTCCGCCGTGGAGCCGGAGCCGGTCTCTGCCGAGGACGACGACGAGGAGGGCAGTGGGGAGGGGTCGGGGAACGAGGACTGGGAAGGGGGCACCATGCACACGGGCTTCATGCAGACGGGGCCCAAGAACTACCGCTGCGGCAGCACGCTCATCGACCTGACCAAGGCGGACGAGGACACCACGTTCAACTTCCAGCCCAAGGACATCGGGCTGGAGGTGGAGTGCGGCGGCAACCGCGCCATGATGTCGCTGTCCAAGTTGTACCAGGGCAGCAAGGGGCCCTGCATCGACTTCCAGGGCACCTGGATCACCCCCAACGAGTTCCAGGCCGTCAGCGGCAGGGAGAGCGCCAAGGACTGGAAGCGCTCCATCCGCCATAATGGCCGCAGCCTCAAGCTGCTGCTGAGTAAAGGCGTGCTGGACGTGCATCCGGCGGCCTGTCGCTGCGACAGTTGTCGTCTCCTGCAGCAGGCGGTAAGTGCTCTTACCTTTTGTCCGCCCTCTTGTGTTTTTATTCCTCCTCCTCCTCTCACTCTCAAACTGTTCATCGCTTTCTCAAACGTCGCTACGGGATAAGTCTTTTAGTACCTAAGAGTTCACGAGACCTCGCGAATCGGAAACGGCTTTTGATTATCATTACCGTTCGACCTAACCGATTTATAAAACCCAGCGTCTGCGGTCTGTCTGGTCTGACAGTTGAAACCCTTCCCCTTTCAGCCTGAAGTGTATGCAGCCGTATCGCGGGGTGGGGAGAGAGCG
>CM065714.1:36598878-36606378 GCA_033310375.1 Conus canariensis
TCACAAGACACTTCTTATTTCCCAGTGATTTCTGTCCGTCATTAGCATCTTTCCTGTGACGTGCATGGACAACAATACCACTCGTCAGAGAAACAACAACCACAACCCGATACTGAGGATGGCACGGGGCTGTGAAAGGAGGGAGGCAGAGGAGGGAGGGGGAGGAGTTGAGGGAGCGTGTGTGTGTGTGTGCGCGCGCGCGCGTGTGTGTGTGTGTGTGGTTGGTTGATTGTGATCCTGTTAGGGCAATGAAGAAAATGAACTCGATCATTCCCCACGGCTTGACTGGAGAAAACAAGAGGAAATGCGCATTGACATGCATCTGCGCTTTCTCTCTCTCTCTCTCTCTCTCTCTCTCTCTCTCCTCTCTCCTCTCTCTCTACACACACACACACACACACACACACACACACACACACACACAACCTCTCTCTCTCTCTCTCTCTCTCTCTCTCACACACGCGCGCGCGCGCGCGCGCGCGCGCACCACACACACACACACACACACACACACACACTTAGTGCGCTTTCACACACACACACACACACACACACACACACACACACACACACACACACACACACACACACTCACACACACACACACTCACACCTACACTAACTGCGCTTTCACACACACACACACACACACACACACACACACACACACACACACACACACACACACACACTCACACCTACACTAACTGCGCTTTCACACACACACACACACACACACACACACACACACACACACACACACACACTCACACACACACACACACACACACACACACACACACACACACACCTCACACACACTCACACCTACACTAACTGCGCTTTCACACACACACACACACACACACACACACACACACACACACACACACACACACACACACACAAAAGGTATCCGGTGTACTCATGGCTGTCGAAAGAGCAGACACATTCGCGTGGTCACCAGCACGTTCCGAAAGGAAGTCAAGTTCATGAAGGGTGCAAGCTCACCCTTTGTCTGTCTGTGGGGGCATTCATTCGTTTGTTCATTCTTTTGCAAGTTCATCCATTCTTTCATTCGATTCATTCATTTATTCATTCATTCGATCGTTCGTTTGTTTCAATCATTTGTTCTTTGTTTTAATTTGATGACTTATTCATTCGTTAGCCCATTCATTTATTTTTTGAATGTTTTAGAGTATGGATTGATTCACTAATCAGTTCTTTCATAAATTCGTTCGTTTGTTCGTTCATTAATTTGTTCATTCGTTCTTTTTCGTTGATTCATTCAGCGTGCATTCTCTCGTTCTTTCATTCGTTTGTTCATTCGCTTGGTTGTTCATTCGTTCATCGGTTAGTTCGTTCTTTCACTGAGTTCCCAGGCCATAGCTGGTCCTTTGTCGTTCCCTCATTCTTCCCTTCAGGTATTGATCCCTGCCTCGCAGGCCGTGACAGAACGGCAGTAGTTTTCAGACAGCCTGTCAAAGTTCCCTCCATCAAGTAATGCACTGCAATCTGATATTATGGACTTCTATTCTCACTGGGCAGGGTGGTGCTGGGGGGAGGAGGAGGGAAAGGGCGGGGGGGGGGGGGGGGGCAGAGACTGACGTCAATGCTTACCCCATTATCCATCTTTTCTTCCCTCTCCTCGCGCCTCCTCCCTCCCCCCCCCCCCCTTCCTCCTTTCCAATACAGTGTCCGATTTCGCCATAGCGCGTTAAAGGTTCCGACATACGAAGCGTCGTTGCGCCCGCACGGTTGAGGGCTTTAACTGGTGGCTGTGGTGGAGGCCACCTGATCGCGTAATGCCCTGAAGGGTCGAGAAGGACGCTCAATTGGTGTCTCAGTACCCGCATATCTGAAACCGCTGAGGGTTTTTAGTTTCAAACTGCCCGTTTCTGGAAACTACAGCTCGTAAGGGAGGAGTCGCCCCCCCCCCCCCCCCCCCCCCGATCAATAAGTGTGAGTCTTAAAAATGATTACCCTCATTCTTCAAATCAATCAGCGCCAGCATTTCGTGATTGTGTGCGTGTGAGTGTGCGCGTGCGTGCGTGCATGCGAGCCTGCGTGTTATAGGTTAAAGCTGGAAATCCGAAAGTCCCGTAACCGAATGATCGTATCAGACTGTGTGATTCATAGCAGCGACAGAATTGAAGATCTGACGCAGCCAGTAAAATGGAAGAAGAGTGGCTGTAGGGCAGTGAACTGTTCGGTGAAACTTTCGAACTGATTGCTGGTTCGCCGTGTTTCAGGCACAGTATTATAGAAGACGGAGCCCACCCTTTTCTCCCGCAGCGTTAACTGAACTGATTCATGTACCCATTTACTCTCAGATGGAGCGGAGAAGATTTTCAGCCTGTTCAGATCCGACTGGTTCCAACCATCGTCGGCTCCGTCCGCAACCAAACGCTTTATCCGCCTGCTATTGCGGAGACATGAATTTACCACGTTTTAACTTTTTTCGTTGTTGAAATAATGAAAATTAGGGAAACTAACCTGAAGTGAAGTGTGAAAGATGTTTTCCAGGAGAGGAAATATCTAGAAAAGAAAACGTAGTAGGAGAGAAAGCTCCCCCAGGAAGGCGTTACGCTATGCACAGATCAGTCTGACCACAAGATCCTAGCGCTCATAAAGAATGTGTACCAGTAGGAATCGCCACAGAGAGACTCTTTAGTGCACATCTCTCGTGCACATCTGTCGACACTGACGGACGAAACACCATCACCAGTCTGACATAGCAGAAATAATGGGCACCGCAATGAGACGGAGGAGAGGAGGAATGGAGGGATAAGGAAGCCTGGGAGAGTGAGGGCGGGAGGGGGGGGGTAGAAGAAGGGCAGAGAGTCAGACAGTTTGGGTGTTGAAGGAAGGATGTCTGGCGGCAGACATCAGAGCCAGGGATGAATAAGAGCGCGATGAGCTGGCCGTGGTTGCTAGCTCATGGGGGTTCCATCCTGGAGACTGTTGGATCGAATCTCGGCGGTATGAAGGTTGGACTGAACATGGATGTTTGGTTTTCGGTTTCTTAGGTCAAAGAATATGCTGCACCTTAACTGTTTATTAATGTGTATCTGCTCACAAACGATGCTAGTAAAACTGTTTTTCAAAACATTCCATGTCATAGGTGGGTGATGGCGACACCATTTATCGTCCTTCCGCTTTAACTGGAATGAAACGATTTACAGCGGTCTAACGGGGGAGTTCGGATGTTGGGGGTATAATCGCGAAAGACTGTGAGAGTTGGTAATGGTGATAAAATGTTTAAACGATCTTACTGTGAACACAGGCAAAAGCCAATTTTCACAGATGTATCGATGTTTATCCTGTTGCCCCTGTTGTGCTAGATTTTGATCTTGTACACATGTTGAATGACCACTTTGCTGCAAAAGAGTCAATGCGAAAGAACCATGGAAACTACATGTTACACAGCAGCTGTCTGTAGTTCTGAACAAAGAGCGCACGCAATAGTCGCTTTTTACGAATCTGTCAACGTTCATCCCAATCGTTTTGGCTTAACAGTTGGGGGAGGTTGGGTGAGGATGGGGGGTCGGGAAGTACAGCTTTTTCACTGCCTCCTACAGATCGCCAACCAACATTACCCCGTGTCAGGATTAACCTTTACTTCTCAACTCGCTTTCCGCGTTAAGGACCGGCTTCTCGGATAAGACAGTGACAAAACGTGGCAGACGAAGATGAGATCCGAAGAGCACCAAAGGGCCCTGCTCAGCTGAACCAGCCAGCCAGCCAGCCAGCCAGCCCGCCCGCCGGATGGACCGGGCCCACTGTTGTCACTGGCAGAGAACTGTGTGGATTGATACAGCCTGGAAAGCTAAGCAAACAAAGGGCAGTTCACACGATCGATTTTGGACTAGGTTGACGAGGAGAGGAGGAGAGGGAGAAGAGACGAGCGTTGGGTGGGGTGCGGGTGGTGATGGAAGGAAGAGGAGACGACCGGTAGGGGGAGGGGGGGGGGGGCGGGGGGGGGGAGGGGGGGGGGGGGCTTGGCTCGGCTGGATCGAGAAGGATGCGAGTCAGTGGTGGCATTGTTTGTTTGGCTGTCGTGTCCCTGCTTAGCCTGCCAGCCTTTCAGCACGAAACCGGGTTAAGGCAGACAAACAAATGATTCTGTCCTCGAGAGAGAATTCAGTGGTTCCAATATTAGGCAGACATCAAACGATTCTGTCCACAAGAAAGAATTCGGTAGACCCAATATCAGGCCGACAACAGATGATTCTGTCCACAAGAGAAAACTCAGTAGGCTCAGTGTTGGACAAAATAATTCTGTCCGTAAGAAAGAATTAGATTGTTTAAGTATTATGAAAAAGAAGGTTCTGACTATAAGAGAATATTCAATATCTAAGTCCCAGTATTGCATAGTTCTTACTCCTCCTCCTTTTCCTCCTCCTCCTCCTCTTCTTCTTGATACTGATAGTAGTAGTTCTAGTAATAACAGTAGTAGTATAACAGTAGTTGTAGTAGTAGTGATAGTGGTGGTGGTAGCAGAATTAGTGGTAGTATTCCGGTGTTAGATATACTCACTCTGTCGTCTCTCTCCTTCTCTGTGTCGCTTGTCTCTCTCTCTCTCTCTCTCTCTCTCTCTCTCTCTCTCTCTCTCTCTCTCTCTCTCTCTCTCTCTCTCTCTCTCAACACTGTGCCAAATCATTTAATCATGTCAATGATTAATGTCGTAATGACGGAAGGGTTGTGAACCGTTTTCTGACACCGATATTTTATTATGCGGAGATCGTTGAGCAGGCGGTGAACACAGCTGGTTTGGAAAATTATCTTTTTTCACGGTTGAAAGGCTCTTCTTATGCATCGCCCTGTCAAATTTTTCAGCTAAGAGATTCGTCGCACTGGAATTTCAGTCATCTTTGCTTCCACAGCTTAGCTAATGCTGTTGCATTCGTCAGATACACGGCATCAGGGGGTAATATTCAGCCTTCTTCATGGGACAACGCGTGTCACAATGAAGCATTTGAAAGGCTGGAAAAATAAACATAAATCAGTGGAATTCAATGATCATTTTAGTTAGCATGAGATCCAGATTGTGTACTTATCCTTGTGAGTAGAAATTGAAAACAAACAAACAAAACGAAAAACAAAAGAAAAGAAAACTTCAAACGAGGTTGAATCAGTGCAAATGGCAGTCCTCAATGAAGTTTGGTGTCAACCAAAAGGAAAACGATAATAATACATGCTGCTTCTGTTGACGTACACGTTTAGGACTCATACAGAAGCAGTTCACACTCTACACATCCTTATAGATGAGTGCTCACAGTCGAATAATTAAGATTAACCTTGCACACACTGACTTGAACTAAAAGAAAAGCTCATCCGGAGCTTATTTATTCAGTTTGTGGCATTCTGGGCTAAACAGTTTGCAGCGAACGAGAAGAAACTCTCGGCAAGTTCGAGTGAATTTGGCAAAGGAAGAGGATGAGCGATCAAGTATGGGCTAACTTGGTGTCTTCTTGATGGTGTTACATCCGTATCACAGTCTGCTATATTTTAGGTGTGGCGCTAAAATGTGAGTGTTCATTAATCGAAATGTTTACGTAATTTTAAAAAAAGGAGAAGAAGGATTAATGTTGCCTCCTTCCTCTGCGGATGTGAGTTTCAGCTCTTTGGCATCTTCCCAACTGCGTCACAAAATAGTATGACTTGACTTTCTCCGTAGCGTTGAAAGAAAAATCACACTCCCGGAATCACAGGTTTAAAGCAACTTCCGGTGCTGTCTTCCTCGTCAAATTCATAATCTCAGATAGGAGTTGTGAAGGCACTACTTGGGACTTTGGGATCATGTGCAATCATCTGTTGAGGTTTTGTTTCTGTGTTTGTTTGTTCGTTTGTTTTGTTTTCTCAGGCCAATGAAAATGAACGAAGTCGAGGCTTTTCCACTCCGTGATGTTGATCTCCTAGCTGTTTTAGTGACGGTGTGTGGTCTGTGAGCTGATCTTGAATCGTGCCCATACACCATTTCAAATTCAAAAAATCTGTTAATAATTAACGGGTCTTAATATAGTTCAGTGACACATCTGAGTCTTGCGGACAGAACTTATTTCTGATGTGATCTTTGTACGAGATGTTCAGTGTTTTGCGGTAACATAATATCTTCAGGATTTTTGAGAGTCTCTTTGAGATCTGAAGTCGGCGGGATTTATCACCTTGTGGATAAGCAGGCAGAAGAAAAGGTAGACTAACTGGTAGACATAAATGTGAGTGCGTGCGTACGTGCGTGCGTGTGTGTGTGTGTGTGTGTGTGTGTGTGTGTGTGTGTGTGTGTGTGTGGTGTGTGTGTGTGTGTGCAGGAAAGAATGGAGACTAGACTTTTAACACATTCTGTAGAGATGAACTGGGCCACAGTTATTCCAATCAGTGATAAATGTTTTTGTTTTGATACTTTTCCAGTCAGTGATAAGTTTTTGTTATAATAGTTTTGGTCAGTTGTATTCTTACTGTTCGTGTGTTTTTCTTTATCTAATCCTCGCCATCTTCACTTCCAACATTTTTTTTTAATCTTCTTCTGGTCTTGGGTTTGGATGTTGATTGTTGCCCTCTTATTTATTGATTTTTGAAAAAATCACTCGTTGTTTTTGTTGTTGTTGTTGTTGTTGTTGTCGTTGTTGTGCTGTTCTTCTTCTTTTTCTTCTTCATGATGATGATGATGATGATCGTCATCATCATCATCATCATCATCATCATCTTCTTCTTCTTCTTCTTCTTCTTCTTCTTCTTCTTCTTCTTCTTCTTCTTCTTCTTCTTCTTCCCAGTTGTGTCTGTGCAAGTGACTATCTTTCTCTTTTTCACTCTCTCTCTCTCTCTGTCTTTCTGTCTCTGCCTGTCTCTGTCTGTGTGTCTGTCTCTCCCTCTCTGTCTGTCGGTGTGCCTGTCTGTCTCTTTCTCTCTCTTTCAGTCTCTCTCTGTCTCTGTCTGTCTGTCTGTCTGTCTGTTTTTCTCTCTCTCTCTCTCTCTCTCTCTCTCTCTCTCTCTCTCTCTCTCTCGCTCTCTCTCTCTGTATCCCCCCCCCCCACTTTTTGAATTCAGGTGAGGGGGGACACGTAGATAAGTAGACAGGCAGGCAGGTAGGGGTAGATGGATGGGCAGGTCAGTAGGTGAGTAGGCAGGCAGTCTTGTAGGTAGGCAGTGGGATAGGTAGCCTGGCAGAGACATAGGCAGGTCGACTGGGAGGCGGACAGGAACGGAGATGGACAGGCAGACCGGGCGTTGGGAAGGTGGGCAGCCATAAGGTAGATGGGTAGATAGCCAGGCAGGAAAGCAGACAGGCACGTGCATATACACGAAGTTATTTAAACACATAGACAAGTCGGCAGGAACGAAGATGGGTAGGTAGGAGGTAAGCAGCATTAAAATAGGTAGGCAGATTTGTAGGTGGGCTGGTAGGTAGGCAGTACGATAGGTTGCAGGCAGCAACATGGGTAGATGGGCAGTCTGGCAGGAATGTAGGTAGATAAGGTAGAGGGAGGGATAGGGAGGCAG
>CM065714.1:36611378-36613878 GCA_033310375.1 Conus canariensis
AATAAGATTGACAGGCTTCGCTTCCCACTCAGGCACAGCAATGAATGAGGAAGAGAAATGTGTGTGTGTGTGTGTGTGTGTGTGTGTGTGTGTGTGTGTGTGTGTGTGTGTGTGTGTGTGGTGCGTGCGTGCCCGAGGCTAATCTGACAATTTACATTTTGCAGACAGTTGTGTGTGTGTGTGTGTGTGTGTGTGTGTGTGTGTGTGTGTGTGTGTGGAAAGGGCATTTTTGTTTACACACTGCATTTGGCGAGCATCCGAAGCTACACTGTGGGAATTTTGTCCACACAGGGACTGAACCTCTGGAAATGAACGGAAGTGTTATCCCATGAATTTTTCTAAGAAAATACTGATGGAACTGTGAACACAGGCTAGGAGAGAGAGAGAGAGAGAGAGAGAGAGAGAGAGAGAGAGAGAGAGAGAGAGAGAGACGGACCAATCAGAGGACGCTACAAATTGTTGGTGCATTGAGGAAGTCAACAATGATAGAACGGAATTTGCCTCTAGATATCTGGCCCTTAAAAACAATTTTTATCTCGTTGATTGTATCGACGATGAAATGCTAAACGGAAAGAAGCTGAAGTGAAAACTAGATTAAACGAGAACGTGTTTTTGTTTTTCTGCACTGCGTCTTTTATGTTGATAGCCATTGGTGAATGAGCATGTGATAGGCTGAATTGTGAAAGCTTCCATGCGATTGGTGGAAGCGGCTGTCGGTTCACCTACTCTTCGTCGCCTTCTCCGAAATAATAGCCCTCAGATCACCACTTGAGAGCTATAGACGAGGAGGATCAATGAAACAAAATCGAAACCAAAACCAAACAAAAACGAAACCTGACGTGTCCGTGAAACTCGAACGACGGACGAAGTCTGGTCGTTTCCGGAACTAATGCCTAGTATATAAGTCACTGTATTACCACCACGAACGTGAAGGCCATGGCACCTCTTCTGACCAAAGGGGTACTTGGGCTTACAGGTTTGTGGTGGTGATACAGTGACTATCGCCGAAGAACAACCTGTCCCTTAAAGCATCTGCTGTGAGGACATGAAACTCAGCCATCAGGTCACTCCCTAATGCAGACCGCGGAACTACTTCGCTGGAAGCCCGAGTCAAGAACTTTGTTTTGTCCTTATTTTGTAGAAAGATGACATGCTCATAAACCTTGCGTGACTGCAGCTGATGTTGCGTTTTCTTTGTATTATTTTCTGTTTTCTTTCTTTCTTTCTGTGTTTCTTTCTTTTTTTTCTCATTCTTTCTTTCTGTCATTCTTTCTGTCTGTCTTTTTTTTTCTTTCTTTCTTTTCTTTTTTCCCTGAAACTTTTGTGTCTTTTTTTCCTCTGTTTTACATCATTGCATTTCATTTTGACTTTATTCTGTCCTGTCATGTTTTATTTCAATTCCGTGCCACACACAACACACACACACACACACACACACACACACACACACACACACACACACACACACACACACACCTGGCGGCGTACTTTGGCGATGGTGCACTGACGTGGCAAGAATTAATCAGTTCGCATCCGCTTCTCCCTCCCCCCCCCCATTCCTCCTCATCGACCCCATTCCTCCCTACCCCCCTTGCTGGGATGACACAGGGGAGTTTAATGGCGTTTCCAGGTGTTTGAAACCGCCAGCAAGACCGTTCAGGAGACTGACTCTCTCTCTCTCTCTCTCTCTCTCTCTCTCTCTCTCTCTCTCTCAGCTTCCCCCCCCCTCTCTCTCTCTCTCTCTCTCCTTCCCTCACTCTGTCCCCCTCCCCCATTCTCTCTTCCCTCTCCCTGCATCGCTCTCTCATTCTCTCTGGCATTGCTTACCAATGGCTCATTAGATTCCATCCAGTGGCATTTCCTGTAGATGATAGTGTGGCGGCGCCAACAGGGCCTCCCTTCGCCATTGTGGGCTGTGTAAATTAGGATGGATAAAATGTGGGGTAAACTGGCAGACTAGCTGCTCCGAATTGAAGCGACCTCTCCTCTGGCTTCACCTCCTGCGTTTCCTCAATTCGTCATGACTAGTTTTCGTCGTAAATACCTTGTTTTATCCACAGCAGACTCATCTGACGGATATAAACTCAGCCTGCGTAAGTTACGTATTTGAGATTCGTCGCAGATACAGCGTGCGTAAAATGATCTGGAACTGTGACGCATATGCGCCATTTAGAAAATGGCTTCACTGAGTTATGATGTATAATTTGGCTTCGGTGATTATCGGCATGCAGTGCTGATGTATAATGTATAATGAGGTTTCACTAATTATCACTAATAATAACCATCCAGTGATGACGCATAGTATGGTTTCACTGGTCATCATCATCCAGTGGTGATATATAATGTGGCTTCACTAATGATTGATAGCCAGCCAATGACGATGCCTAATATGGCTTCACTGATTCCAGTCATCCAGTGATCATTCTGGCTTCCTTTATCCAAGTCATCCAGTGATGATGTACAATATGGCATCACTAATCATTGCCATCCTATGATGATG
>CM065714.1:36626378-36628878 GCA_033310375.1 Conus canariensis
GGGGCATATCGAGGTTGTCACCTCGTCAAAGGGACGGTGGTAATGGGCCGGTATAGGGGGAAGGGGGTAGGAGAAAGGTGTGCGAGTGTATGAGGGGAGGGAGGGAGGGAGGGTGATATATGTTGGGGAGGGAAGATGGAAATTGACGACGATCTCTGACCTCTCACAAACCCGCCCCCACATTCACCACTACCACCCATACAGCAACCCCCACCCCACCCCTGACTCAAGAAATAAAACCAACAAATGAACGAACAAAGCTCTCACAAATCCGAGCTGAAACACACGCACGCACGCACGCACGCACGCACGCACGCACGCACGCACGCACGCACCACACACACACACACACACACACACGCACGCACGCACGCACGCACGCACGCGCGCGCGCGCGCACCGACGAGTTAACGGCCAGAATGAGTAACAGCAGTGGCAAGAGGTTGAGAGTGAGTCGCACAATGAAGGGTAGTCAGTCGTTCACTGAAGAACAGCATTCATTGAGTTGCGTTGCTCGGCACATCTATAGACAGAATTCGGCGAAACGTGCGGCCCCACACGCATTTTTACAGAATTGGGCGGGAGATGTGGCCTGACACTACAGTTGACAAAGTCAGTGAGGTAGCGTAACCCTGTAACATTTGTAAACAAAAATTGAGTGGAAACAGAAATTGAGTGTGTGGCCATGCGAGTCGCCGGATTCTTTTATCATTCGTAATTGGCTATGCGACTCGTCAAGTTGTTTTTCATTTTTTTGAACATGCGTATCCGACTACACGATTCGCCGAATTCTTTCAACATAGGTATCGGGGTTATGTGACTCGCCGAATTCTTTCAACATATGTATCGGGGTTATGTGACTTGCCGAATTCTTTCAATACACGTCCCGGGTTATGTGACTTGCCGGATTCTTTAACATGGGTATTGGGGTCATGTGACTCGCCGAATTCTTTGAACATAGGTATCGGGGTTATGTGACTCGCCGAATTCTTTCAACATAAGTGTTGGGGTTGTGTGACTCGCCGAATTCTTTCAACATATGTTTTAGGGTTGTGTGACTCGCCGAATTCTTTCAACATATGTGTTGGGGTTGTGTGACTCGCCGAATTCTTTCAACATATGCGTTGGGATTGTGTGACCGGCCAAATTCTTTCAATATAGGTATCAAGGCTGTGTGACTCGCCGAATTCTTCCTACATATGTATTGGGGCTATGTGACTCGCCGAATTCTTTCAGCGTGTACCCGGGTTTATGCGACTCGCCGACTTCTTTCTGCATGTATCCGGGTTTATGCGACTTGCCGAATTCTTTCTGCATGTATCAGGGTTTATGCGACTTGCCGAATTCTTTCTGCATGTATCAGGGTTTATGCGACTCGCCGAATTCTTTCTGCATGTATCAGGGTTTATGCGACTTGCCGAATTCTTTCTATTGGGTATCGGGGCTATGTGACTCGCCGAATTCATTCAGCATATTATGTATCGTGGCTATGTGACTCGCCGAATTCTTCCAACATATGCATCGGCGCTATGCAACCCGCCGAATTTTTTTAAAACTTCCCTGCGATTGTGTGTGTGTGTGTGTGTGTGTGTGTGTGTGTGCGCGCGCGCGCGCACGCGTAAAAAGACTTCCGCCTTTCTTCCCTAGATTTGTCAGTCATTTTCTTCCTCTCTTTTTTCTCTCCCCTCCCACCCCCACCCCCTCCGCCACACACTTCTTTCTCTCCACCCCCTTCTTCCACCATCAGCCGCATTATCGCCCTCCTCAACCTTTGCCCTCTCGCTGCTGTTGTAATGGACTGGCTTTCCCATTTTGTAACGGTCGACGTAAGGCCTTGGGGAATAAATAATCATAAAAACGTGTAACTGCGGGGCGAAGTGTCATCCCCCCATCTCCTCTCTCTCTCTCTCTCTCTCTCTCTCTCTCTCTCTCTCTCTCTGTTTTGTGTGTGTGTGTGTGTGTGTGTGTGTGTGTGTGTGTGTGTGTGTGTGTGTGTGTGTGTGTGATCTGCAGAGAAAAAAAAAAACATGCTTATAATTATGTGCGTGTGCTTATTGGCCTACTGCCCGTTATGCCTTTGCCATGTACGGCAACTTCAAAGGCCGTCCGCGCTGGTTTGTTCCATACTTCCTCTTGGATGGGGTCCGCTGTGGTTTGTTCCGTGCTTCCTCTTGGATGGGGTCCGCTGTGGTTTGTTCCGTGCTTCCTCTTGGATGGGGTCCGCTGTGGTTTGTTCCTTGCTTCCTCTTGGATGGGGTCCGCTGTGGTTTGTTCCGTGCTTCCTCTTGGATGGGGTCCGCTGTGGTTTGTTCCGTGCTTCCTCTTGGATGGGGTCCGCTGTGGTTTGTTCCGTGCTTCCTCTTGGATGGGGTCCGCTGTGGTTTGTTCCGTGCTTCCTCTTGGATGGGGTCCGCGCTGGTTTGTTCCTTGCTTCCTCTTGGATGGGGTCCGCTGTGGTTTGTTCCATACTTCCTCTTGGATGGGGTCCGCTGTGGTTTGT
>CM065714.1:36648878-36651378 GCA_033310375.1 Conus canariensis
TTGAGGAACAGCTTTCACTAGGTGGGTGGTCGTGTAAAGGTTTATCAACCGTTTCTGCGCCGGTGTAGGATTATCAAAATTACGCCAAGGCTTGGCTTTAGAGTTTGGATTTTGGCACAAACCTCGGCAATGACAAGTACTGTGAGACCATTAGCTCTGTATCATGGGAGGAAGAGAGAAAGCACTAGACCAGTTTCCAACGACGATCATGTCCTTTATTTTATGCAGAGTAGCTAGGGAATGATTTCATAAACAATGAATTTACAGGTATTGACAAGAATGTGACTATAGCAATGATGGGATTTGCTGTTCCTCAGAACAGCAGGTGATGACAGAGTTGAGACGTTTTTTTCCTGCCTGGGCTAAGCTGTTTTCAATGCTGTTGACAGCTGGACTTCAGCCGTTGAAAAAAAAAATCAGCGTACCTTGGACTAAAACGCCGGCCCGTCGTTGGCTGGAGGATGGGATGTCCACTCTGCGTCCATCATGATGTCTGTAGCATTGTTACCCTCTTCAAGGAGTCCTCTTTGCATCTATGTCCGTGTGTTTATTGATCAGCAGGATACTGTACAGAACTGTTGACCCAATTTTAATCAGACTCGGTGAAAAGATGCAGTGTGGCCAAGGGACGTGTCCATTCAATGTTGGTGCAGATTCAGATGAAACAGCGGATTCATGATCCGTCCTGCAGGATTATTACAACTTTTGCATGAACACACGAATAGTGCGAAGTTACCTTTCGAACTGACAACTATATATAAATTATCATGTTTTCATGTAACGGTAACACTTTTTAGTAATATTTTGTTGACGTTTCGTATTTAAAAGCATCCAGAAGAAAAAAAAGTACATGAGAAATAACTCTCTCCGACTGTGTCTAGTAGTGCTATTACGCCCCTTGCCTGAAAGCAAATCACTCATGAACTGACTCAGGGGGCGGATCCAGAATCGGTTCGACCTTGGTGAAGTCCTGCGCTGACCCGAGTGCCCCTGTGTTGGAAATGGACGGGTGAAAAATGACGCTGTGTCTCAGCCGTGCCCGCTGACATACGATCTGTTCTGGGGATGGTTTGTGCGGAACAGTTCTCCCCCATTCGTTTAGGAGGGGAGAAACGGACGTGTGCAGGCCGGAGGCTGTTCCTTCCTTGTCTAGAGCCGGGCCAAATTGGCGTTGAAGGACAGCAGTAAAGGAATAAGCACGCCAACCGTTTGAACCACGCGGATTCAGGAGGCGGTTCGAACCTCAGAGCTCATTCTGTCAGGTCTGTTGGTGTGGAATGTATTACCTGCGCACAAAGCTGTTCGGCTTGTAGCCTGACAGTTTGATCATGTCGCCTGGACTGCACGAGCGAGCCAATTAAGAAAGTTAAAAAAAAAAAAAAAGAAGTGTGGTCTGAATTTGAAGACCTCAGTGTGTTTCTTTCTGTTGGTGTCACATCCAGTGTTCCAAGATCTGGTGGAGAAGGAAATGATCACTGGCCGTTAAGTTGAACACGGAAGACTCTAATGGTCTTTCCACCTGTTTCTATGGGTTGCGGGTCTGGTGTTTCAAATTAAGTAGGAGCAGGAACTGGAAACGTTGGGCACAACGTGCTTGAGGAAGATATGTGGAATTAAATGAAATGATTTCTTTGAGAATAAAATCACGAACCGGAACAGACAAACTCCAGTCCATCCACCCTCAGTACCCCTCCCTTACCCCTCTATAACCCATTCCTCTTCCTCAGGCCCCCCCCTTTTTTCTCTCTTTTTCTTTGTTTTTGGTTTTTGTTTATCCCCAGTACTTCTGAGAGTCCCAAATGCCCCTAGCAAGCCTGAGGACGTGAAAGGGACTATGGTTTCTAGACAAACTCCTGTTATCGGTCACAATCAGGACACACGGTCTGGGCTGGATGGACTACATCACAAGTCTGCCGCCTTCAAGATCTATACACCAGAGCAGCCTCTGAAAGCCATAAGGTCGGAGAAAGAGAGAACGGCCAAAGATGAACTAACTGCCGTCAGATAGTGGACATGGACCGCCAGGCATTTGGCAGACGAGGGAGCGAAGCAATTAGGCTGGCTTCTGACAGTAAGCGTTGGCCTGCTTGTTCTTCAGCTTGAGTCGCACGGCACGGAAGCGTCTTGCGAGTTCAGACGTAGTGGCATTACACAACTGCGTAAGACGTTTCGTTCTCGTTTGGGGGAGTAAGTTCTTTTCGTTGTCTTTGCACTCTGTTGGTCAGTTAGTATTTCTAGATATCACACACACATACACACACACACACACACACACACACGCACGCACGCACGCACACACACACACACACACACACACACACACACACACACACACACACACACACACACACACACACACACACAAAACACCCATTTTGCGCCGAGTATGAGAAGATAAGTGGCTACTCGTTCTTCGTTTTCAAGAGGTCGAAATGCATCGTGTTTTGTCCTGTAATCTGTTTGTCTGGATTGTCTTGCGGAACCTGTCCTTTTAAAGTTT
>CM065714.1:36661378-36663878 GCA_033310375.1 Conus canariensis
CTGAAGGTGGTGGTTTGTCACTTTAGGGCACTGAAGGTGGTAGTTTGTCACTTTAGGGCACTGAAGGTGGTGGTTTGTCTCTTTAGGGCACTGAAGGTGGTGGTTTGTCACTTTAGGGCACTGAAGTTGGTGGTTTGTCACTTTAGGGCACTGAAGGTGGTGGTTTGTCACTTTAGGGCATTGAAGGTGGTGGTTTGTCACTTTAGGGCACTGAAGGTGGTGGTTTGTCACTTTAGGGCATTGAAGGTGGTGGTTTGTCACTTTAGGGCACTGAAGGTGGTGGTTTGTCACTTTAGGGCACTGAAGGTGGTAGTTTGTCACTTTAGGGCACTGAAGGTGGTGGTTTGTCTCTTTAGGGCACTGAAGGTGGTGGTTTGTCACTTTAGGGCACTGAAGGTGGTGGTTTGTCACTTTAGGGCACTGAAGGTGGTGGTTTGTCACTTTAGGGCATTGAAGGTGGTGGTTTGTCACTTTAGGGCACTGAAGGTGGTGGTTTGTCACTTTAGGGCATTGAAGGTGGTGGTTTGTCACTTTAGGGCACTGAAGGTGGTGGTTTGTCACTTTAGGGCGTGGAAGGTGGTGGGTGCTTTGTCACTTTAGGGCACTGAAGGTGGTGAGGGGTGGCGTTTTAGGGCATCAGAGGTGGGGATTTGCGTTTTGAGGCACCGAAAGTGGTGATTTAGCGCTTTTTAGGCATCGAAGGTGGGGGTTGGGACTTTAGATTATCCGGCGATATGGGGGTGGTGGTGGGGTGGGGGGGGGGGTATTGGCGCTTTAGGGCATCGAAGGTGGGGGTTTAGGGCATCGAACGAGAGGGTTCGGGGCTTTAAACCATCCGAAGATAGGGTTTTGGCGCTTTAGGACATACAAGGTGGGAGGGAGGGGGGGCGGGGGGGGGGGGGGGGGGGGGGGGGGGGCGGTGGCGCTTTTGGGCATCGAAGTTGAGGGGTTTGTGCTTTAGGCCATCGAATGTAACATTTTTCCAGTGCAGGGCGTCGACGGTCTGGACAGAAAACACAATGTGGGTTTGGATCTGTAGTTTCGGTGCCACCACAGCACGAACTTTCCCCGTTGTTAGAGATCGATCTTGGTTCAGCAGAAATGGAAAAACGGCAGGCAATCCGAGATCCCACGATACGCACACAAACTATACCGACATTCTTCTAACATTTTGATGAAGTTCGCCTCGTTGTTTTGCGAGTTTTTGTCAACAGATAAACATGGGCCTGGTTGATCCAGTGAGTTGTTCCAAGGATCCTGTGTGGGTACAGACCCCTGCTAGATTCCATCCCGTCCAGTTTCTTCAGTCCATAAGTTCAGCATGTAAACACATGACTGAAACACACAAAGAAGCATTTGACGCATGTTAGATAATAATGATCATAACATGAGGATGATGATAATGAATAGTATTTGTATAGCGCATGTCTCCTTGAACTCTACTCATTGCTTTTTTGTTTTAACGCGCGATTCGTACCTTCATCCATTGAGGTGTAACAACTCACTCAAGACCGAACTTGCTGTGTACACTCAACTGGGAACACTATTGTCTAGAATGCTTGAAAAGATCGGTTTGTAGCAGTGTTTTGAAAACAAATCAGGTGAGCAGATATTGTGAAGTAGGAGGAAGTGAGTTCCAAACTGTTTGGGCGGCAAAACTAAGTGAACATTCACCAGTTTTAGACTTCGCCTTGTAGTCTTCTTGAGTTTCAGAGAGGAGGAAAAATAGAGAGTACGTGACAATTTGTAGTTTCACAGAGTAAAGGACAGAGATAATAGAAGAGAATATCAAAGAAACGGAAGGTTGGGGGCGGTGGTGGTGGGGGTCGGGAACAAAACCAGCTTGTACTGATGACAAAATTGAACAGGCGTCCAGTGGTAGCTGAAGCTCCCAAATCCTACTTCATACCACGTAGAAGCATGGGCGAGCATGAGCCAGTGAGAAGGGTGAAAAAAAAGAGAGATGGAACAAAGAGAGAAAGCAAAGAAGGAAAAGCACAAAGCACATGGCCACCTGCGTCATGTTTAGTCATCATCCCTCAAGGTGGAATACGGCATCTGAATGATGGGTAGAGTAGGATCATACACACCGCACTACACTTACCAGTTCTAGCCATAGTGTGAGGAAGAATATGAACACAGATAGGACATCTGGAGACAGACGGACAGACAGATAGGTAGACAGACAGGTCGGAAGTTTATATCCTGGCCTGTAAGTCACGCGTGTGTCCGGGGGATTAACAACGGTGAAAGAAACAAAAAACAAAAAACCCGAAAAGACTTGAAGGAAACGAATATGAACGTGTGTATGTGTGTGTGTGTGTGTGTGTGTGTGTGTGTGTGTGTGTGTGAGTGTGTGTGCACTGTGCACGTGCGTGCGTGCGCAGGTGTGTTTGTGTGTGTGTGTGTGTGTGTGTGTGTGTGTGCGTGCGCACGCGCGCGCGCGTGTGTTTGTGTCTGTGTGTGCATGAGTGTGTGGTCTAGATTAAGAAAATAATGA
>CM065714.1:36668878-36671378 GCA_033310375.1 Conus canariensis
AGTCCTGGACTGACAACATCCTGAAACGTGTTTATTTTCAACTGAACTTCTTCAACAGTCCAAATGCCACGAAGATCATCAATCAACAAAGACTAATCACTAACATTTTTGTTGGTAGCATACTTTTCTATTCTCAGTTTATACCCATCTTCATGCAGTCTATCGCTAGGTAGGTCTGGCCTTATGATGGCTATGAATATTTGGCATTCTGATGATTCGGGATGTTTGGCACTATGATCAGTACGGTTGTTTGGCATTGTGGTTATTATGGATATTTGGCATTATGATCAATACAGATGCTCAGCATTTTGACCACTATGAATGTTTAGCATCATAATTGTCTAAATTTGCCATTATGTACATTTCTTTTTGTTTGCCATCATATTCGCTGTTCGCTTTTCTCATTATGTTCATTATCTACATTTGCATTAAAAAAAATAACAAAGAAGGTATGTGAATTTAGTAAAAAAAAAAAAAATATGTTGCAACCATCACCGCGATATTTTGACTGCTTACTATTTTATGTTCCTTGTCCACCATTGCAATTAAAAGAAATGACAAAGAACATAAAGAAGCTTTTCTTTTAAGTTACTGCAACCACCACACTTAATAGTGATGTAGTTCAGGCGTCTGTTGAGACTTAAGAATCATTATTGCATACTGCAATGATGAAAGTTTTCGTCTCTTTTCGTATGTGGGGCGTATGTGTGTGCTAATCGTGAAGTGAAATTGTTTCATTCGGTGTAGCAGATATGCCACATTCATTATGAGATATGCTTTGATATATTATAAAGGAAAGTAAATATAAATCACAAAAGAGTTCAAACATTTCATTCACCTTTTAGAAATCTGCCGTCAAAAGAATGGCAAATGTATAACACCTTTCCTCCTCTAGAACACCCCACCTCTTCCCCTCTCCCCCTTCCCCATTCCCAACGTGCACACTCAAAAGCCTACTGGCTCACAAGTAGAAAGGGATTTAATTACAGGCGTAACAGCAATGATGCCCATGTTCAGTAAGGTATAAGCAGGCCCGCGCGTGTGCTTCCGTGTGTATGTGCGTGTGTGTGCATGCGTGCGTGCATGCGTGTGTGTGTGTGTGTGTGTGTGTGTGTGTGTGTGTTGTGTGTGTGTGTGTGGTGTGTGCGTGCGTGCATGTGTGTGTGAATGAATGGAGGCGTACATGTGTGTGTGTTCAAGCGCGCATGCGCGCGCGCGTGTGTGTCTGTGCGTGCGTGTGTGTGTGTGTGTGTGTGTGTGTGTGTGTGTGTGTGTGTGTGTGTGTGTGTGTACGCGCGCGCGCGCGTGCGTGCGTTTGTGTATTGTCTGCTCTCTCTCTCTCTCTCTCTCTCTCTCCCCCCCCCTCTCTCTCTCTCTCTCTCTCTCTCGTGTGTGTGTGTGTGTGTGTGTGTGTGTGTGTGTGCGCGCGTGCGTGCGTGCGTGCTTGCCTGCTTGCTTGCTTGCTTGCGTGCTTGCTTGCTTACTTGTCTGCTTGCTTAATATAGCGAGGTGGACGTACCAGCATAATGTCATACCTTGGTTACTAAGAAAGGGAAACTAAATAATCCATTTCAAGTTTTGTCAACAACAACAAAAAAAGAAACCGTCACATGGGCTCGCTGGTTCAACCAGCTTGTGTTGTTTCGACATGGCAACAGCCTCGGTGGTAAGAAAACATTCTGTGTGGTCGGCTGGGCTTTGACAAACTGAAAGGGAAACGAACCCCCCCCCCCCCCCCCCCGCGCCTCCCGCCACCCCCGGCCCCCCCCCCCCCCCCCCCCCCCCCCCCACACACACAACACCCGCCCCACAAAAAAATCGTTCGTGGCAAAGACAGCGTTTGTAAAGAGTAGTTTGTGACGTGTTCGGCAAGTAAACAGCGGTTTATTGTTGCCGGGTATTTCAGAAATGGCGAGACGACACTTGAGGCGTGTATCGACTGTTCTGTGTGACGTCAGGTGCTGGAGGATAATCATGATCAGCGCCTGTGGCCGTTAATGCTTCCTTTTGTGGCCACCAACTGTTACCTGGGATAGGAGTTTGACTTGTACATGCAGCTGTCTGTTTCTTGTGAGTCTATCTACCTTGTATTTGAACTGTAGGACTCCACCCTCTTCCTACTTTCCCTACCAACTTTCCCCACACCCGTATCGCTGTCAACCCGTCCCTTTCCCCCAACACACACACGCTCACACACCACACACACACACACACACACACACACACACACACACACACACACACACACACACACACACGCACGCACGCACGCACGCACAAACACAAACTCTCTCTCTCTTACACACGCACACGCAACACACACACACACACACACACACACACACACCACACACACACACACACACACACAGAGAAAGGGGGGGGGGGGGAGTAAGAGTTTCAGGCGCGCGCGCGCGCGCCCATGTGTGTGTGTGTGCGCGCGTGGGCGAGTGTATGTGTGTGTGTTTCACTACCAAACTGGAGTATGAGCGACATACAC
>CM065714.1:36681378-36688878 GCA_033310375.1 Conus canariensis
AAGTTGAAAGAGTGAAAACAAACTATCCGCATTATGGCGATAAAAACAGCATTGCAGTTGAAATGCTCTTATTGAAACCGTCTCATTACTGCGTTCTTCTTTTCTACAGAATCTTGAATGAAGAAGTGGTTGATCATCCTCCGCTCTTCCCCCGATAGCTCCCTCCCTCAATCCACCCAGTGTTTTCTCCGTCTTCCGTTCCGCCTTCGCACACACACACAAACAACCACTTTCAAGTGCACACACACACACACACACACACACACACACACACACACACACACACACACACACACACACGTGCGAGCACGCGCGCGCACGCACGCACGCACGCACACACGCACAAACACTCTCTCTCTTTCTCTTATATATGCAAGCGCGCGCGCTTGCTTCGTCAATCAGTTTGTCTTTGTGATTTATGTACGGTATTATGATTGATATTCATCTCGACTCTACAGAGCAGAAAACGCAAGGCCTGTCTGGCGTCAGGGGTTTACATCGTAGGCCTGCAACGTGTGTTCGGCTTTCTTTGTCGATTGCTCTCTCTCTCTCTCTCTCTCTTCTCTCTCTCTCTGTATGTGTGTGTGTGAGAGAGAGAGAGAGAGAGAGAGAGCGAGAGAGAGAGAGAGAGAGAGAGAGAGAGAGAGAGAGAGAGTGTGTGTGGATTCAACTAATGTATTAAATGTAAGCTAACAGGGAAAAATTGGTACTGTCAGCCATTGGACTCTAACTAAGATTTGGATTGTGAGTGTGGTATGAGGAAAATACAACGTGAACCTCAGTTGCCAAATTATTAGCGGTATAGAAAAAAAAGAGTTTACCGTGGGTACTGTAAACACGAGGTATATGCAAAATAAAAACGTGAACTGGGACCAGAGTCAGCGAGCAAACACGAGGGTGACAGTTTAATAGCCCTCTTCTCCTCCACTTTGTATAGCCCGGGTCTAAGCTGTGAGAAATCTGTACATGATCAGTATTGAAATAATATTCTCTCTCTCTCCTCTCTCTCTCTCTCTCTCTCTCTCTCTCCGTCCATCACACACACACACACACACACACACACACACACACACACACACACACACACACACACACACACACACACACACGCACATACGCGCGCGCGCGCGACACACACACACACACACACACACACACACACACACACACACACGCACACACGCACCAAGCACGCGCGCGCACACACGTATGCACGCTTGCACACACATACATACACACACATACACGTATGCACGCACGCACGCACGCACGCACGCACACACACACATTCAAGACATTATTTCTGACCTTTTCCTCCCCCCTGTTCTCCTCCTCCGCCCTCCCCCAATCCCCCTCCCCCCTCCCCTCACCCCGCCCCCCCCCTCCCCTTCCCCCCCTCCCCTCCCCCCCCCCCCCCCCCAGTAAAGTCTAATATCACCAAGTGTGAACAGACTATAAATCAACAACAACAACAACAACAACAACACACATTCAAGACGACTTTCTGTTGTGATCAAATAGAGGTTTAAGTGAAAATAGACTAAAAGCCCACAGCCTAAAGACCGACAGGGCAGCGAAGTTCGTCGTGTCTAGAGCTTAGCATCATGGAAGGCGGAGCCCAACCCTTTGCTTCCATCACTTGAACCTTCCATCGGTTGAACCTTCCATCACTTGAACCTTCCATCAGTTGAACAGGTACCTGTTTATTACTGGGTGTACAGTAAAGGGTTTTGAGCCGTAAAATTCCAATCCCCGTGAGCGAATCGAACTTAAGATCCGCCAGCTCCGCAGACGAACATTCTAATCATTTAACCGCGGGACCATGAAGTAAACATTAAAATTAAATTACATAGAGCGTATTCGGTTTTTTCCCCCGCTTGCGCTTATACACGCCACACACAGTGCAGACGATTACACTCTATTATGTCAGTCATGTAAATGGGTCCAAATCCTAAACCGTATTCCAATGACACGGGAGAGGGTAAAAACAGGGCATATAAGACTTTTTTTTGGTGAAGATTTCAGAACGATGATTTTGAGTTCAGGGGGGAGAGGGTAAAAACAGGGCATATAAGACTTTTTTTTGGTGAAGATTTCAGAACGATGATTTTGAGTTCAGGGGGGAGAGGGTAAAAACAGGGCATATAAGACTTTTTTTTGGTGAAGATTTCAGAACGACGATTTTGAGTTCAGGGGGGAGAGGGTAAAAACAGGGCATATAAGACTTTTTTTTGGTGAAGATTTCAGAACGATGATTTTGAGTTCAGGGGGGAGAGGGTAAAAACAGGGCATATAAGACTTTTTTTTGGTGAAGATTTCAGAACGACGATTTTGAGTTCAGGGGGAGAGGGTAAAAACAGGGCATATAAGACTTTTTTTTGGTGAAGATTTCAGAACGATGATTTTGAGTTCAGGGGGGAGAGGGTAAAAACAGGGCATATAAGACTTTTTTTTGGTGAAGATTTCAGAACGATGATTTTGAGTTCAGGGGAATGGGATGAACCAGCCAGTGACAAGCCTTCTCAGCACAATGATGAAGGTTGTCGGTTGACGGACGGGGTCAAAGCCTCTGAGCAGAGGAGTCGTCACAGACAATCGATCTGAGCGGTGGGGTGGCGGGGTGGGGTGAGTGACCGGGTGAAATATCAGGGAGGGATGGCAGCGGGGAGGGGGGGGTGGGAGGGGGTGGGGGCGGGTATGGGTGGAGGAGGCAGGGGGAGGAGGAGTGGTGGAGGGGGAGGCAGGGCGGGGTGATGAGGGACTGAGGGTGACATCAGGGAGGGATGTGGTCCTTCAATGCCGCCTCAGACCCGTTTCCGGTCCTCGTCTGTCAGCGGGAGGCTTTGTCGGCGTTGGCCTTTTTGCCGACTCGCTGGTCTTTTGGGCGGAGAGGGAAAAAAAGAAGAGCCATTTTAGCGAGGAGAACATGGCCTTTTTAGCGACAGTAGTTGTGGCTTTTTCATCTTCGTTTTCTTGTTCTTGTTCATCATCATCATCATCATCATCATCATCATCATCATCATCATCTTCTTCTTCTTCTTCATCACCATCATCGTCATCATCATCATCGTCATCATCATCATCGTCATCGTCATCGTCATCATCATCATCATCATCATCATCATCATCATCTTCTTCTTCTTCTTCTTCATCGTCATCGTCAGCATCATCAGCATCATCATCATCATCATCATCATCATCATCATCATCATCATCATCTTCTTCTTCTTCTTCTTCTTTTATTCTAAATAAGACGTCTTGTTATGTTCCAGGTTTTGATTTACCTTGTCAGTCGCAAATCATTTAAAAGCAAGCCACAGGTGAACATGTGCATCCACAAATACTAACAGACCGAAATAAAACCCTCCTTCTTCCTTGTTTGTTTGTTTTTTTTTTTATTTTCTGCTGCAAGGTATTAAAATGTATTTCAAATCTGCAATTGGAATAGCCTTGTATCTACAGCGATCAGAATTCGATCATTGCATGAATGACAAACACTGGCCATGTATAGAAACATCCAGATTAGTGAGGCAGCTTGACAAGACTGCAGTCCTGTCACTTAGAATCTCCGACTACGTGGGTATCTGAACTCCATTCCACGCCAGTGTTCCTAGCTTCAGCCTCGACTTGCCTGCAACAGTTTTCCGCGCTCTTTTCCTAGGCGAAAACGGGGATACTTACACAATCGAAACGCTGCATTTTCTTCCTCTTCTCCAAAGGTCACAACGATCGTCGTTTTAAAGCTTCATCCAGTTGTTCTATTATAAGAAGGGCATGGTTGTGGGCCTGACTGGCTTCCTGGCCTTTGGACTGGCTGGTTCTGTTCTGTCCTGTTTGTCCGAGGGTCTGTGTGTCTGGTGCTGTGGTGGGGAGAGATTCTGAGAGCAAGAAGAAAAGACTGAGAGAAGAGGAAAGATAGGTTTGGAGATACAGTTCCAACATCAATGTTTTGTATTTAGGGAAAACGGATAAGGTAACGCTACGGCGGGTTTTTTTTTTTTTTTTCCTTCTTTTAAATACTGTGGCCTTATGGAGAGAGAGAGAGAGAGGGGAGAGAGAGAGAGAGAGAGAGAGAGAGAGAGAGAGAGAGAGAGAGAGAGAGATTATATCTACATGTTGGCGAACAGATGAAATGTCCACAGGTCATAGGGTAAGTTTCGTTGGTCATCATTGGGTGTTTCTGCTTTCCAGCATAAACAGATCGTTACAAACACATTAGTGTCTAGAGTTTTATACAGTGCCTGTCCATCGTTTCGTTGACACAACGGGCTGCCTACTCACTCGAATAGGGCCGACTGCAGAGCTGCCTGCTAGCGCTACATTATGTCGTTTCCTGCTTCATTCACACATAGTGGCCATTCGCCTCAATGCAACAACAACAGCAACAACAACAACAGCAGCAGTAACGACAAAATTGCGATCTTAAAAAAAAAAGATGTTGAACACCACACACACAGCAGGCACATGAACTCCATAGCAACAACACTACACCAACAAATGCATACATATAAACATACGTGCTCACACACAGGCTGCATGCACGCATACATTCATTACCCCCCCCCCCCCCCCTCCCCCTCACCAACTTCTCTCTCTCCCTGAAATTTGTTGGATTCAACTGTCGTTGCACTTTTTCTCATTTCACAGTATCAGTGTTTCGTTACCACTGGTGTGCTGCTCCGTGCAGCGCAAGGCGACTTCTTCATTGTGTTATCGGTACGGGGGAGAGTGCGATGCGGAAACAATAGAGAACGTTGTGGGTAGAAGGAGTTCAGGATAACCAAGTCTGAAGAGCCGGTTGATAGCGAGAAAAGAATAACGATTGTCTGCTCGCTTAGACAGTCATGCTGTGTTGGTCTGGGGACGAGGTAACCGCGGGCGCGCTTGTGTGTGTGTGTGTGGTGTGTGTGTGTGTGTGTGTGTGTGTGTGTGTGTGTGTGTGTGCGTCCAAACAAGCGTGTCTCTGTAGGTGTGTTTGTCGGGTAGCTTAGTGAGTATATGTATGCGTTATGTATTCGTACTGCATTTTTCGTGAATCATGTCTCCGTTACACAAGAGACATTTTTTTTTTCGTTTTCCTTTCTCCCCCCCCCCCAACCCCCCGCCTTTTTTTGTTAATGTATATGAATGTGCTTACATATACAGTTTTTTTTCTACAGAAGTATGTCGGAAACAAGTTTCTTGTTGCCTGGAATGTGGTTAGAGTTTTTATTTTGTTAAGTTGTGGTAGTGGTGGTAGTGTGGTATGTGTGTGTGTGTGTGTGTGTGTGTGTGTGTGTGTGGTGTGTGTGTGTGCAAGCGTGTGTGTGTGTGTGTGTGTGTGTGTGTGTCTGGGTGGATGGGTGGGTATGGGTGTGTGTGCAAGCTCGCCGGCTGCGGGCGCGCGAGAGTGCTTGAACCCTCGATCAGCTGCCGCACGCTCCCGCCACTCTCTTCCGGCTGCCGTGGCCATGGCACGTGCACGCTCGCTGCATGGCTAAGGAGAACCACGAAAAAGAAAAAAAAAGAGGAAAAGGACAAAGAAAAAGAGAGAGAAAGAGACAGAGAGATTTAAAATAGACAGGGACGGCCGAGTTGTCCTCTAACAATGGAGTCACAGGCAAGTAATATCTAGTTGCCTCCCTTGGCACAAAGAACACCACACAGCGTCAGTTCGAACTTGACTTCTTTCCCATACCGAATGACTCCTCTCCCCCAACCCCCAACCCCACCTGAACCCACACCTGCCCACTTTCCGGCCCCCCCCCCCCCCCCAAGTCCCTCTTCTTTGTCGCAACCCCCCCCCCCACACCCACCCACACCCCCACTTTTGCTCCCCTTTTTTCTCAGTGAAAACTGATTCTTTGATAATCTTTCCATTCAAAGTCTTCAAAAGGTGAACATTCGTTTCAACATAATTATTTGTATTATGTGTTAGCATGTTAGCAATGATATGATAATACGACGCTGTCATGCTTTATGCGTGTCCCTTTCATGAGAAGTCGGGATCTGTCTGAGTAAAAAAAAAACTCACTCTCTCTCTCTCTCTCTCTCTCTCTCTCTCTCTCTCTCTCCCCCCTCCCTCCCTCCTCCTTCGCTTGCTTGCTGGCACGCACGCTTTTTGTGCTCGGTTTCCGATCATGTAGGCCTAAGCCCTGGCAACACAAGACACAACTGTGTGTGTGTGTGTGTGTGTGTGTGTGTGTGTGTGTGTGTGTGCGCGCGCGCGCGCGCGCGAGCATGCGTGCGTGTGATGTGACGATAAAGGCGACGATGACGATGTTCTTAGAACGTGTTGTGTGCTAGTCAAAGAGCTGAGTTTAACGACCTATTAGCCTCCTAACCTAGACCTTCAAGGGGTCGATAACATGTTGAACTGCGTCCACTGACTCTCCCTCCCTCCCTCCCTCCCACCCGCCCCCCTCTCTCTCTCCCTCCCTCTCTTCCTTCCTCCCCCCCCCCTTCTCTCTCTCTCTGTGTGGTTTCGGTCTGCCTGTCCGTCTGTCTGTCTGCCTGCCTGCCCCCCCCCCCCCACCTTCTCTCTCTCTCTCTCTGTATTTGTATTTGTTGCAATACAACAAAACAACACAGCACAATACAACACAACACCGTACCACATTACATACACCATACCACACTTAACCCACTACACCCCACCACACCACACTTTATCCACCACATCATACTACATACACCACATTAAATACACTACACCTCACCACACCACACTTTATACACCATATCATACTACATACACCACACTACTTTAAATACACTACACCTTGCCACACCACACTACATACGCTACTCCATGCTACATACACCGCGCCACACTGAATACATCACGTCACACTTACGTAGACCACACTAAATACAGTAACCTCATCATAATATCACACTACATACACCACACCACACTACATACATAACATTACACTACATACACCACACCAAACTAGATAGACTACACCTCTCCACACCATGCTACGTGCACCACATCACATAACACACGCCACACACACTATACTTCTTACATCACACTACATACACCACATCACACTGAATACACTACACCTCACCACACCATGCTACGTGCACCACATCACACTAAATACACCACATCACACTAAATACACCTCATAACACTATATACAACACATAACACTACATACACCACACCACACTAAATACACCACATCACACTAAATACACCTCATCACACAAAATACACCTCATCACACTACATACAACACATAACACTACCTACACTACACCACACAATGCCACGCCATACCACAGACACCACTCCAAACTGCAGTATACCACACCACACTGCACCACACTAAACCGCACGACACCACTTTACATCATACCAAACCGCACCACATCACACCTCAGAACACAGCACCACACCACACACTCATGCACGGCACCTCAGCACATGGCACCGCACCACACCACACCACACCACACCACACCACACCACACCACACCACACCACACCACACACCCACCCTTCAC
>CM065714.1:36693878-36696378 GCA_033310375.1 Conus canariensis
AGTTTTCTTCTTTTTCAAGTTAAAGGGAAGTTTAGGTGGTTGCTAAATAGTGAACCGTGGAATGCGGAGAAGTACGAGATGGATTAGCAGCAATGAGCTGAAGACAAATGTTAAAACGGTAATGATGATTAAGGTGACCATGAAAATTGGGGGGGGGGGGGGGGGGGGGGAGGCCAAGGAAGACGAGGAATTGAACAAAAATACAATGACAACAACGAATATGATAACGATGTTGATGATTGTAATGTTAACGGTGGAGGAGTGGAGAAGAAGAGGAAGAAGAAGAAAAGAAAAAGCTGAGGAAGAACAGAAAGGGAAGAGGAAGAAAAATAAAGAAACAAGAAGAAGAAGAACAGCAACAACAACAACAATAACAACAACAACAAGCAGTCAGATCTATTAAGCTTACCTCGTTTACGGTTGTGCTGCTAGTACTGTCCGACTCACCCTCAAGCATATCCTTTTAGCTCCCAGCTTGTTCTAACCGACTGACGGTGGAATTACTGACAATGTTTTCGGAGAACGGAAAATGTCTGGAGTGCACGATAGGTCCCTGGTCCTTGAAAAAATGCAGTAGTGGTCTTTTCCCGTCATTCTTCTGCGCCATGCAAATATATCAACTAACCGCTTTTTTTCACTGTGCAGTAATTTTGTTGTGATTTTATGTATTTATAGCCAGAAAAAATGTGATGCCTTCCAAAGATTCCTCTATCTTGATGAAGACTAAACATGCGAGTGAACGTAATTTTTGACATACGTATTCCTAAATGATCTTGAAAATCCTTCATGGACAAGTTTTATGTTGTTTCCAGGGAAACGCACTAGGAAGAGTTTTTAATCCCATCCTTTTTTTCTTGATTCCTCACTCTCCCTCCCTCCTCTTTCTCTCTTCTCTCTCTCTCTCTCTCTCTCTCTCTCTCTCTCTCTCTTTCGCTCTGTGTGTGTGTGTGTGTGTGTGTGTGTGTGTGTGTGTGTGTGTGTGTGTGTGTGTGTGTGTAACATGATTAGGACTTTCGGATATAGTTTTACACATGCTCGGACATTCATCCATCCATCCATTTATCCATCCATCTATCCGTCCATTCACCGACCTAGTCCACGCACCCACCCACCAGTCGGTATACTCGGATTTACAAAGCGCTCATCCACCCAACCGTTCCTTCACCACGATGAAAAGGGGTTGGGAAAGGGAGGAGAGAGTGGGTACGATGGCGGATGGGACGAGGCGCTTTGTTATGGTTCCACGACGTTGTGTTCAGAAAATCGATCTTCACGGTGTGTGGTTGTGGACGGAAGTTTAAGCAGTGCTCAGCTGCCGTGGATTCCTGCCGATGTCTTTGCAAAGTCACTGGCATCACGGGGATCCTTCGTGGTCATGTTGCTGGGAGACGGAGAAAACAGCACCACCACTACAGGAACCAGTAGTGATGCAAGATTGTTAGCCGCGGTGGGTGAGGAGGGGAGGACGGGGCTGGGGGTGGGGGAGTAAGGTAGCAGGACAAGGAAAAAGTCTGTTGAGACTAAATGCTGTTGTTTAGATCATCGTTGGCTTTTTTTTTTTTTTTTTTTTTTTGGGGGGGGGGGGGGGGCACTAGTATGTAAGCCTGTTAACAAGAACGAAGGAAAAAGAAACAAGGAAGGAGAAACAAAGCAAGACAAAAAGGCGTATTCCTTTCTATCCAGGATGGAAACATAAAAAAGTAATTTTAGTGCGGTGAGAATTGACGAAAGCTACAGTTTTACACTAAGGCAAGTCCCACACGTGGACACAGCTCATGAGGATCTCTGTGACTGTGTCCAAGATAGAAACATTAAGTTGTGTGTGTGAGCACAATGAGACATGGTAAAGCGACAGTTTTAATGCCATGGCACGTATATAACGCGTGGACACTTTCGCGCAAGAGGACACCACAATTGTATCCAAGATGGAAAGGTGAAATGGCACTGTTTAATGCTGCAGAGATTCGAAATCGTATAATTAAAGTTTGTGCACACAGGGACAGGACATTTTGTCCAGGGCGGGAAACGTTGACTAAGTTAGGTATTTTTTGCTCCCATAAGAAAACCTAACACAGAGTAACTTTTATTCAAGACTGGCACAGCCTTTTAAACTTGAATAAAGTCAGACAAATACATAGACGAACAATCTAATAGTGGGGGAAAAAACAAGCGCAGGCTGACAACTGAACTATCTTCATAGTAATGACTTGGCAAAGATCTGGACTTAAGGAGGGGGAGGGGGGGGGGGGGGGCGGAATTTGAAGATGGAGAAACTGGGACCATGAAATTAAGAAAATATGTTACAGATATGAAAACTCTTCACTAGCTGCATAAGGGAACCATCGCAATCCCTTTTGAAGGCAGCAGGCTTTGCTCGGAGCAGGCAATACAAATATATCTGCCTTCAAAAGGGATTGCGATGGTTCCCTTATGCAGCTAGTGAAGAGTTTTCATATCTGTAACATATTTTCTTAATTTCATGTTCCCAGTTTCTCCATCT
>CM065714.1:36706378-36728878 GCA_033310375.1 Conus canariensis
AATGTTTATACTAAAAAAAACCGACATTTATTTCGAGTCTAAAATTATCAACATCAATGAACTCTCCATAGATAAACGAAACCACCCAAGTTTGCACCGGCAGACATACTTACCTAGATGTACAGAGGGGGGCGATGTGTGTGTGTGTGGGGGGGGGGGGGGGGGGGGGGAGGAGAAACTTCCTTGTATTGATGGTGAGACAAGGTGAGAGCTGGTGTGACACCAGAAAAGAACGTCATCGATTTTTCTGTCCAGTTTGCTGTTTGTTGAAGGCTACGGGTGTTACATCTTATCAATAGACACGTGGTTTATTTCAACGGTTGTATTCACCTGTCACAGGAACACTCGTCTACCTCTGTTGTCTGTCTGTCTGTCTGTCTGTCGGCTGGTGTGTGTGTGTGTGTGTGTGTGTGTTGTGTGTGTGTGTGTGTGTGTGTGTGTGTCTGTTGTCTGTCAGTCTTCTCTCTGTTGTCTGTATGTCTGTCTCTCTGTTCTCTCTCTCTCTCTCTCTCTCTTGCTGTCTCTTACTCTCTTCTCTCTCTCTCTCTCTCTCTCTCTCTCTCTCTCTCTCTCTCTCTCTCAGATTTTCTAATATTGATGATGAGGACGCAGTGAGAATAAGTGTAACACCAGAAAAGAACATCATCGATTTTTTTTTATTCCAGTATGTGGGGAGGCTTCGTGTTTCGGGTCGGGGGTATTAGATGTGATCAACGGACGCATGGTTTATTTCAACGGTTACATTCACCAGTCACAGTAACACCAGGTGCTGTCTTATCTTCCTCTGTCTGTCTGTTTTTCTCCCTGTTTCTCTCTCTCTCTCTCTCTCTCTCTCTCTCTCTCTCTCTCTCTCTCTCTCTCTCTCTCTCTCTCTCTCTCTCTCTCTCTTTTCCCACCCTCACCTCCTACACACTTCCCTCTCTTTCTGAATGAAAAGCCCCGTTGCCCCGTTCGAAGAGAAATGTGTACGTCTTACTGAATGCTAAGATTATTACACTCACGCACAGACTGTCGATATTATATCTGATTAACGGACACATGGCTTATTGCGATGGTAATATTCACCAATCACAATAACACTAGGTTGCTGTCTTATCTCCTCTCTCTCTCTCTCTCTCTCTCTCTCTCTCTCTCTCTCTCTCTCTCTCTCTCTCTTTCTTTCAGGTGACCTCAGTGGTCGGCACAACATGAATGTGTCTTCAGGAGTGCTGCTACACAACAGTTGTTGACCTAGCACATGGTTCTTTTCTTCATCTTATCAACGCTAGTGCATGAAGAGTCTGTGTGTTCGGAAAAGAACGAACATGTCTGCATATTGTGTTTATGATAAAGAGAAAACCAGCACCAACAACGAGTGTGCAATTGCCACTCTCGGTTTTTTTCAGAGTTTGACTTGTTCGGGGTGTTTGCCAATGACATTGGCAAACATCGTTTCTGGGTTTGCATTTTGTCATAGCGATACTGTTGGCGAAAGGGCAAAGGAACGATGAAATAGTAACGCGCCCCCACTTATCGTAAAAGAGCCATCGTGGAAAGCACTTAATCGATTTTCTTTTCTCTCTGTACAATTGATTGCAGTGGCTTTGCCGCTGCCACCCCCCTCCACCCCCTCTCCCCTCCAAACATACATACATATATACACTCACGCGCGCATGCACACACACATATACACACATCACTCACACCACCACACACACACACACACACACACACACACACACACACACACACACACAACACAACACACAACACACACACACACACACACACACACACACACACACACACACACACACACACACACAACACTCGTATGTGTATAATATATATATACATACACACGCACGCGCGTATACACACACATACACATACCCACACACACAAACACACACACACACACACACACACACACACACACACACACACACACACACACACACACGCACGTACGCACACACGCACGCACGCACACACCACACACAACACACACACACAACACACACACACACACACACACACACACACACACACACACACACACACCACACACATGCACGCGCGCGAGAGGGAGCGGACATCTAATACATGAATGTGAAAATATTAAGCAGTGTTTAAAAAGGGAATTCTTTTTGTGGTGGCACACAGTCAGTGCAAATGCCGGCTGTGCAGAAGAGACGAACTGCTCAAACGGCAAATATGTGATCAATACATTTTGTTTTAAATGTGTAATATGTTTCTGTGCCGTTTAGCTCGGCTCTGTTTCAGCCCTAAGCTGTTCCCAGTGGGAAACACGATACTGGCAATTATGGTCGGATTCTGTTTTACAAAACTATGCCAATGTAAGAGTATTTATTACCTGCCTACACCTGCCGACCATGTTTTTGACCGTTGATGGGAGAGAGAGAGAGACAAAAGCGCAGAGAAAGAGAGAGAGAGAGAGAGAGAGAGAGAGAGGGAGAGAGAGGCAGACAGAGAGGGAGAGTGAGAGAGAGAGATAGAGAACAGCAGGGGATAAAGAGAAAGAGAGAGAGAGAGAGAGAGAGAGAGAGAGAGAGAGAGAGAGAGAGAGAGAGAGAGAAGGAGAGTTGATGGCATGTCAAGGAAGACTAGTTTGAAAATTCGGTGATTTTAGACGGGAGAGAAAGCAAGAATTGAAAAGAAAGAAGAAAAAAAAAGAAAAGAAAAGATAAGAAAGAGGAAGTAGGCGTGGTGGTGGGGAGCGTTACGAGACCGGTAAAACACAGTATGAATTCTGCCATGCCAAACACTCTACTTAGAAAAGTCACCTACAGGGGGTTTCAAGAGGAGATCCCTGATGTAAACTCCACAAGATAACTTCCATGTTGAAATTCACTTTCTTGCTGTGAAATGTTACGATCATTTTCGTTTAAGCAATAAACGTGCCAGCTTGTGTGTTTATTTCGCATTTTGTAGATCATGAAGACCTTTTCTTATGAAATTCACTTTGATCCCTGAAGGACAGCAAAGACAACCGGTCAGAAATCTTGTTTGAAGGTTTGAAGGTGAGGGAACGGTAGTGTTTCCTGTGTAGTAGAGAGATTGTGGCATGTGGCACCGACCACTTAAAAAAAGAGAGAGAAGAACACATGACAGCACAGAATCGTTTCTTGTTAACCATGTCAGGGACCCATCAGAGAGAGAAAAGAACTCTTCAGAAGTGGTTCTCTGAGTAGGAAATGTGCATGGTCCGTAACCAGAGCACAGCAGTTTGGAATTCCAGTTAGATGTCATCAGAACCCTCAGGTACCTCCTCAGTCTGTGACTTTCCCACCTCCAGTCACTAAGATCACAGTGAGATACTATTCTCTCACTCTCTGTCTCTGTCTCCCCCCCCCCCCGAGAGGGGAGAGGGATGGTTTGCATGCATACAAACGGTACACACACTGACCAAAATACATTCACAAAATGTATTATACAGCACACAACACAACATAAGTCAACACAGCCCAACGTACGCACGCACGCACTCACACGCACGCACGCACGCACGCACGCACACACACACATTCTCATGCAGGCGAGCAGAGAGAGAGAGAGTTATGGCGTGACCTGTCAAAGACAGTGCAGTAAAACGCATAAGTGGTTTTCCTTGGAGTCTTAATGGGAACTGAGCATTTTCTCCGCCGCAGCCGAGGTGTGCTGGAATCCTTGGGGATCAATCTAAACCCAGGGTGCCTCTTTCAGCTAGGCTTGTCCCTTCACCACTCCCCCATGGCAGAGTCAGAGGCAAGACGTTTTCGAAGTCCTTGATGCACGTGTGTGTGTGTGTGTGTTTGTGTGTGTGTGGTGTGTGTGAGAGAGAGAGAGAGAGAGAGAGAGAGAGAGAGAGAAAGAGAGAAAGGGGGGGGTAAGGGAGGGAGGAAGAGATAATATGAGTTGTTGTGTGTGTGTGTGTGTGTGTGTGTGTGTGTGTGTGTGTGTGGAGAGAGAGAGAGAGAGAGAGAGAGAGAGAGTCCGTGCGTGTATGCCTGTGTGTGTGTGTGTGTGTGTGTGTGTCGTGTGTGTGTGTGAGAGATGAGAGAGGATGTAGGAGTGAGAGAGAGAGAGAGAGAGAGAGAGTGCAACTCCGGGTGAAAAAAAGTGCGTGTTTCTATGCGTACGTGCGTACGTATGACTCAGGGAGGACAGAATGTGCCTGTATTGCGCGCGCGCGCGTGTGTGTGTGTGTGTGTTGTAAACACGTATGGCCAGTCAATCCGTATCCTCACATAAAATTCAAAAAGTAGAATTAACGTTTTTAGTAGTTAATACACTTTCCTGTTTCTCACCTCTGAAAAGCAATCATTATGATCTGTCTTCTATGTTTCAGAATGAGAAGACTCCAACGGTGGACACGGTTTCAAGTGAAGAGATCAAGAAGAAATCCAGCTCAGGCTCCCCCAAGAAGAAAAAGAAGAAAAGGAAGAAAAACAAGAGCAAGACGGACAGAAGCCATCCCAAAGACAAAGCCAAGCGCAAAGGAAAAGCCGTCTCCAGCAAAACTGAGCTGAACGGTGATGTTCCTGCCCTCGGCTCCAACAGCACATCAGCTTCGGTTCACCAGGATGCCCTCAGCACCGCCGATTCCTCGTCATCATCGGAGGACGAAGCCACATCGGATCTGAACGACTCGGAGGACGAGAAGAAGGCCAAACTGAGAGGAGCCGTCTCCGAACCCGCCACTGAGCCGCCCAAGCGTGTGGAAGCCATCAAAGTCAAAATTCCTAGGAACTTGGCCCCTAATCCCGAGCCACAGTCCTCATCAGACTCCTCCTCTTCGGGGGATTCTTCGTCGGATGAAGATTCCGACGATGACGGGAGCAGCGATGAAGACGAAAAGAGTAAAGGTGGTGTTGTGCCGTTTGATCCTGCTTCTTTGAACGAGCCTTTGTTCCCCGACCTGACCCCCACTGCCACCATGAAGAAACCTCTGACTCCGGTTCTGACCAAGAAAGAAAGTTCTTCGGAAGATGATGAACCGCTTGCTAACATCAACCGTAAACAGCCCACCAGAAAGGATCCCAGCGCAGAAGACGAAGAGAACCAGAACAACCAGCAAGAAACCAATATCAACTGCCTAGCAGACGGTGAAATGAAACAAGCCATGCCAACTGTTGTGAATGAAGACGAAGAGGCAAAGCCCAAGGCAGCAGAGTCGACAACAGAAAACGCCAATATTATGAACCAAATCATTCCAAAAAATGTTAACATGGATATAGCGATTCCTGAGGAAATCCCAGTGGAAAGAGCGAAACCTGGCATCAGTGATGCCACGGAGAATAGCTTTCCATCGGGAATAGAAGCAAGAGATTCAGAAATGAGTCGTGAAACTAACATCACAGCCAAGCAACATGAAGCGGAGTATATGCCTGAGAAAGTCGCCGACAATGCAACTGAATCCACTTCATCAGAAAACGACAATGATCAGGAAGCGGCGATGCAGGTACATACCACCGGGCCACAGCAACCCTATCCTTTCCCAGCATCACTGCTTTCCAGCACTCCCTTTACCACCGTCATCAACGATCATCAAATCAAGACTGAAGACCTTACTTCAGAAGCTTCAGAACGGGACATCAACGAAACACCAACCTCTGCCGATTTCAGCTCTGAAGCGCAGAGGCCGAAGACGCCAGTGTTTGAAACGGTCTCAGAGGTAGCTGCCAAGATGACGTCAGCAACAGAGATAACCGCCATGGAGACATCCACGTCAGAAATGTCGACAGTGGCAGCCACCAGAGACCCGCCCTTCTCTTTGACAGTGCCTGCAGAAACAGCGAACGCAGGTGCCTGTAACAGAGTGCAGGAAGACGAAGAACGAGAGAGGAGCGCCTTTGTCGGCCACAGCCACTTGATCTTCAATCAAGACCAAGCCAAGGACGGTGGATCTGAAAACAGAGCTCCAACTCCAGTCATGCCGGAAGGTATGGCGTTAAGCGGCACAGCCGGCAGGGAGCATCACCGAGACCCGGACAGTGCCGACCTGGGCGCTGCTATCAGCCAACATGGCGGTGATTGTGGCGCTGGCAAAGTCGACTTGAGCTGCGGGGACGGCGAGTACGTCCGCGGCAATGGTGAATTCGGCCGTGGCGACGTTGACTTTAGGGCTGGTCAGAGCAACTGTGGCAGCGGTAATGGTGACTGTGGCGGTGGTGCTGGTGACTGTGGTGACGGTGATGGTGACGTTGGCGGTGGGAAAAGTGATTGTGGCAACGGTGATAATCGCGGAGACCAGAACGGGGGTGACGATGGTGACGGAGAGTGTGGAGAAGGCGGTGGAGACTACAGCCGCGGCAGTGATGGTGGTGGTGGTGATGGCGATGATTGTGGGGGTGGCAGTGACAGCAACGGGGGTGGAGGTGGGGACGCCGAGGGACGGAGTGAGGACGGTCTTTCCGCTGCTCCTCAGCTGAGCAAGGTGGCCAAACAGGAGCGGAAACCCAGCGGGTGAGCGAGACCTCCATTCTTTAATGTCCCCCTCCATCCGGCTTGCAAAACAGCTGCGAACATCGGAAACATGTGTTAATAAGAGTGATTCAGACTAACGACATTTAAGTATGAATACGTCCTGACCTTGTTAGAACCAGGACGTCAAATACAAAATCGAAACTGCACCGATTATCGTCTGCAGTAAGTTTGTCACGGAAAAGAATTTCCAAAACGATGTTTGCTACTGTTTTTCAAAGCCGAATGTGAGTCTCCATTTGAAATCGTTCAATTGATTGTCTGATTATTTGATGAACATATGATCTTTGTGGAACCAATTTTGGGACATACAATAGTAAGGTAACGATATGATAGACTATCCGATGGATTATTGCACACTTGATGGTAGGATTTGCATTAACGTGCACACTTATGGCAGCAATAGGAAAGCGGTTATTAACTGATCGGTTGGTCTGTTGGTGGACTTTTTGATTAATACTTTCTCGTTGTAAAATCTAAATTCCTAATGAAAAAGGCTGTAACACATTGAAACGTGGAACAAAATGGTGATGTACTGACACGGTTGATTCGTTGCTTGATTGAGGGTATGGACACCTTTTATAAAGTGCAGTGTATATTAATAATGGCGTCAGTGAAAGAGGAACATCGTTTGTTCGTTATTGAAATATGATCGAGTGAGTGATTAATTCCTTCTGATTACGGAATCTGAAATGTGAAGCAAAGTTTTATTGATGACTACATGATCGCTTTATAAATTCTCGTTGTGCAAATACGAAATAGTATTGAACAAAGTGGACTCTGTGAACCATGCGCTTCATCGGTGAAGTGATCATCTTAAAAGACGAATACGCACTGACCTCGAAAATACATTTCAAGTGTTTTAATGCTATTTTCAATCTTACATACTGTTGACGCAGAGAGTGTCTGCTTGTTCGTTCTTTGTGCTCTGTGTTAGTATTTCGATTATATGTCGTAAGCAGCAATCGTTTGGATTTGGGGGCGTGTAGACTAATTTTCCTCATCATCGCAAGAGTTATCCAACATGTTCGTTATTTACTGTACTATTCCGTGACCCATGTACACTGCATGGTTCAAACTACTTCTGTCTCTTACATGCTAAGGTTCTCACATTACATTCAAGAGACTTTTGAAGATACATCTCTTCCGCAAGAACTGTATATGTACAATATTATATATAGAGTATGTGTGGGAACAGTTAGTGCTATTTGTGTGTTATGTGTATGCCACCGTACATTTAAAGTATGAACCGGTGTATGATTGTATGTGTCACGAACTGTGCCTAAGTTCCTGGTGGTTTGATGAGTGTTCATTCGTGAAAATCTTATGTCGACGGAAAACAGACCATTCGTGCAAGCTTTTGAGAAAGGGAGGATTTGAAGTCTTGTTTTCTCTCTTGTGCCTTATGCCCGCCTAATCATGGAAACTGTGCAGCTTGCATGCATGGAACATATTGAACAAATAACTCTAGATGATTGGTTTATCGTCTGTAGGATGATTATTTGAATCAGATGACAGACTGGTCGACGGCGTCGTACGTAGAGACGTTAGCGAAGGCGCACGCCTCATAAATTTTTTTTTTATTTATTTCGTTTTTTTATTGACACGGGAGACGTCACAAAGTTCCAAGAACTTTTCACCCAGACAGATTAGGGACATGTAGTTTGCGTTAATGTTGTTGTTTATGTTGTTGTTGTTGTTGTTGTTGTTGAGAGGGTTATAGGCACAGTTTATAGTTTTTAACTCGAAATGAAGTCGCGGAGATTGAAAAGATTTTGTGACTTGCTGAGAGCCAAAGCCAGGAAAGAAAACTGTTGTATATCTGTGAAGACCAAGGGATTTTGTTTGCTAAAACAGATTTTTGTGGCACTGTTTGAGGCCAGCCTTTTTGAAAGAGCTTAGTTAATGTGTTGAATTAAAACATGTACGTGCGATTATGTCTAATGATAGTAGACCGTACTTTTATGGAAATAATGTAAACATCTAGTTGATAATGAAGAGGGGGGGGGGGGGGGACTCGCTTCCTGTTTGTTTCACTGGTTGTGTGTCACCGTTGCGTGAGCCAGTGTTTGACAGTATGTAAGTCATCATTTTTGTAAAGCGCTGTCAGTAGGAGTCTAGCATGTGTGCTTAAGAAATGTGCAATAGTAATAGTGGTAGTCGTAGTCGTCATAATATTAGTAGTGGTAGTTGTAGGTGTAATAGTAGGGGGAAGAGCTGAGGGGGAGGAGTGGCAGTAGCAGCAGCTCTTGCAGCGGTAGTAGCAGCAAAGATAGTACGCCATACGTAGGGCGTATTATCTTTGGTAGCAGCTGCAGCAGCAGTAGCAGTAGGAGTGGTTGTAGTAGTAGTAACAACAGCAACAGGAACAGCAGTAGTAGCGGTAGTGGTAGCAGTAGCAGCATTAATCTTCGTCATAGTTGTTGTTGTAATGGGTTGGAAGAACGATAACTTCATCAGTTGAAGAAGATGACGACGACGATAATGATGATGATGATGGTGGTGGTGGTGGTGGTGGTGGTGGTGGTGGTAAAGACGCTGTTTGACTTAGCTTTAGGCCTTTAGACTATTTTAACACGCCAGACAGCTGTCTTGCACATTCATCCAGTATTGTTACCAGTACTGACACCTTGACAGTCTCGGCTCAGACGCTGATGTTTAGTCACCGGGACCACCTGTATTGGTGCCATCCCCTGCAGAAAGTCACTACTGGAGCAGCTGTTTAACTCCATGACGCAAAATGATGTTTACCATCTCCTGGGACGAGTAGTCAGTACATGAGTCTGCATGAACATGCATGAGCATACATGAGCTTAGGTCAACTTTGCAATATTTCGGCCGTATTCTCTCTCTCTCTCTCTCTCTCTCTCTCTCTCTCTCTCTCCTCTCTCTCTCTCTCTCTCTCTCTGTATGTGTGTTTTGTGTGTATGTGTGCGTGCGCGCGCGCGCGTATGTGTGTGTGTGTGTGTGTGTGTGGTGCGCATGCGGGTGTGTGTGCGTGTGTGTGTGTGTGTGTGTGTGTGTGTGTGTGTGTGTGTGTGTGTGTGTGTGTGTACAGCTGCATTCAAATCCACCTTAAACAGCTGCATTCAAATCCGCATTAAACATCATTTAGGCATGCTCATCTTCTCGACTTCACCGTATACACTTAGGTCACATAATACTCGGGAGGAGTCACACCCGACAAAAATTACACATCCAGAAACGGCGACAATTTGTTGCACAGTAAACGTGAATACCTGCTATTTTGCACGGGGTGACATTTTACACTTGGGTGACATTTTGTACTGCAACAGCTGTTGCTCGCATTTATTTACTTAGAGCGTTCGGCTGCAGTACTGACGGTCGTGATCGAGCCGCTCGTGGGGCTGGGTAGTCACGGCTTTAAAAACCCCTCCAGTCCACCCAAAAGTAAATGGGCACTTGATTCAGTGTGGGGAACAATGATGACACATGTAGGAGATTTTTATCCCCCGTTTTTCTTTTCTTTTTCTTTTTTTCTTCTTTTTTTCCCACAAATTAGACACGAACTGGTTAAGAACAAAACTCGGGATGTGGTCAGCTCGAAAGTAATCGTTGCGCTATCCATTTTTTTTTTTTTTGGGGGGGGGGGGGGGGAGTGGGGGGAGAGAGTGGGGGGGAAAACACAAGCTAAAAGAATGTAGGACTTCAAGAAAAGAAAACCGTCACAATCAGTTTGTTTTATATAAAAACCGGTCACTGAAAAAAATGACGCTCTCTCATCTCTCTCCTCTCTCTCTCTCTCTCTCTCTCTCTCTCTCTCTCTCTCTCTCTCACGAGATACGAATGTTATAGTAATTTTAAGTCTGTTTGAAAAGAAAGATATCTTTGATACGAATACGTACTGTTTCCGCGTTGCCATACACGACCAGTTAATTGCTTCACTGAATAACAACTTGCATCGCTATAGTAAAACAGAAAAGACAAAGCGGCCATTTTGCCGTGATCAGATAGAGAATGAGCTACATTTTTTATTTCAGTGCTCCCTCTATCAAGACCTAAGGAGTAAATTTCTCAAAGAATTCGCCAGTTGTCCCCTTTATTTGCTTCTTAAGGTATCCGGTACTTCGCACAGACATAGCCTATCAAGGTACATTTTCATGCCATAAAACAGAAGGATCAAGTCAATTCTTTAATGATAAATTACTGCGGACAATACCACTAATGTTTCCTTGAATGACTGACTTCACTTGTATTGTAATTTCGTGTACTCTAAACGTATTGAAATGTATCACTTTTACATGCAGCTTGGGGAATTATAATTGCAATGCTTTTTTGTTCTGTTTGTAATAATATATGCTAACTCCTCCCGTTCTACCACTCCTCCCCCCCCCTTCCTTGTACCTGTATTGTGGCCCAAGGCCGTGTACATTAAAGCTTTCTGAGTTCTGAGTTTGAGTTCTCTCTCTCTTCACACACACACCCACACAACAACACACACACACACACACAACAACACACAACCCACACCACAGACACACACACACACCACACACAAGAGAGGAGAGAGAGAGAGAGAGAGAGAGAGAAGAGGGAGAGAGAGAGAGAGAGAGAGATCTGAATGATGTATCTGCAACAACATAGTCCATCATTATAAATGGTTGTATGACACATCGTCAAAGTAGATGTCCAGGCGATGATCGATTTTCTGAGATAATTTCTAAACACACACACACACACACACACACACACACACACACACACACACACACACACACACACACACACCATACACTGACTCACTCACTCACTCACTGTCTCACTCGTACTCATAGATGCACACAGAGAGACAGACAGAGAGAGGGGGAGAGAGAGAGAACGTTTGGATTCATCAGCACCTCAAAATATGCTGAATGGAAACACGGCACATGAAATATACATGAATGTATGACTATTGGGATCAGTGGCCGTATGAGTGAGTGAAAAAAAAAAAAGGGGGGGGGGGGGGGACCTTTTCTGCAAGCTCTTCAAGAGCGCCCCCCCCCCCTCTCTCTCTCTCTCTCTGTCTCTCTCTCTCCGTATCTCTCCATCTAACACATCTACTCTGGAACACTCATCCTACCCCATCCTCGCTTAGCCATTTCATGTTCCCTGCAGGTGCCTTTCTCACTGGGCTGTGTGTTGTCGTTGTATGACTCTCAGCTCATAGAATTCTCTGCGTTTTCGCTTCTGCGTTCCAGGAATGTGTCTGAACGAGAATGCCCGATTTGGAGAAGGGGAGGAGGAAGGGGGGGAGAGGAGTAATGGAAGCCGGGGGAGGCGAGGGGGTGGGGGAAGGGAGGGGCGGTATACGTATTCACGACTTGGCAATCTCATTGTAAAATGTGAAGACAAGAGTTATGTGGCAACACGATTTTGTTTGTTTGTTTGTTGTTGTTGTTTTTTTCCCGCAAGCCCAACAGCGTTAGACTACGACCATTCGCTGGGGAAGTTTGCTGTCAAAACACGTCTGGTATGTTGTGAAGCTTTCTTGACTGACGAGGCTTCCCGGGGGGCTGTGCGGAGGGAGAGGGAAAAAAGCTGATGATAGGCCATGACGCAGGGTTTGATATTTGTGCTCTCCCTGCTGGTGTAAAATGCCAAGTGTACTCTCTCTCTCTCTCTCTCTCTCTCTCTCCTCTCTCTCTCTCTCTCTCTCTCTCTCTCTCTCTCCTCTCTCTCTCTCTCCAAATGTGTATTTGGGTGTCTTCCCTGTGAAGGACGTACTTCACCCAGACGTTTGGTGTGCACCGGAACGATAGCCTGCTCATCTTGTGGTGTGTTTGTTCCTCATCTTGTGTGTGTTTTGTTCCTCATCTTGTGTGTGTTTTGTTCCTCATCTTGTGTGTGTTTTGTTCTTTCGCCTTCGTTGTAATGCCACACACGAGTTCTCCGTATATGATGCAGGGTTTAAAAAAAAAAAAAAAACACTTTTAAAACACAGATTGATGCTTAGATGAACCAATAATTTACGCAAAGAGGTGACATACTGGCTCAAATGGTTACATCGCACGATTGCGCAGTTGACGGTCTTGAGTGTAAACTAGATGTCGGATCGGATTTTTGCGGCTTGATAGCTTTCTCTGACCACAGAGCGATAACTGAGTACATGATTCAGTTCAAAGAAGGTTAAGGTGGCGGAATGAGAGGAAGGGGTCAGTCTTCCTCTGTGTTGCGCCCTAGACATGGTGAACCTTAATTAAACAGTTTCACTGTCCCTGAGGATACTAGGCTGTGGAAACAGCTTGTTTGGTTATTTTTGAGTGGCTCGGTCATATATTTCCTCCTCCATCTCTCTTCAAGAGGCAAACAATGAAGACTGTGAGGTAGATAGATAGATAGAGAGAGAGAGAGAGAGAGAGAGAGAGAGAGAGAGAGAGAGAGAGAGAGAGAGAGAGAGAGAGAGATTTAAAGTTTGATTTCGTGAATGCGAGGCTTTTTTGTATAATTACGCAATTTGTATCCATTTAGGCACATGAGCTGATTGCGTGTTAAACATTGCTGGCCAGATCCAGAATAACAACTCTTTTTGCTCAAATTACAGGGCATTTTCTTCGTTCCTGACCTCGCGTTCCTGATTTGTTTGCTTTTTTTTTCCTCTTGCCATGTGACAGCAATCGGTGCACACTGGTACGTACATGATCTTCCCGCACAGATATATTGTGGCTGCAGTTATTGAGGCAATGCGAGAGACAGACTCTGCGTACCCTCTGCAGATTAAGCCAGACTGTGTATGAATAATAAAACATCATAAGGCAGTACTGTGTACTTGAGTGATTGCTTATACAGTGCACTGGTTCTTGTTACAGCAACAAGTTGTCCCGACTCAGCAACATCATCGACAACCTCCGCGTGACCAAGGAGAAGCAGGTCCTGACAGCAGAAGGTGGAGAGAAGAAGGACAGCCAGGACGACAGCGCGTCATCATCCTCCCCTCCTCCGCTCCCCGTTCCCAAGCCCTCCTTTGTCCCTCCCCAGTTGCTCACCCCCTCAGAAGAGAAGACCGTCGCCGGGGCCAGTTTCACCCCGCTGCCTCCTGTCCCTGCTCTCCATTCATCGCCTCAGCTCACCCCATCTCTCCCCCATCAGAGCCAACAGCTTCAGCATCAGCCGCCGCATCATCAGCCGTCGGTCATAAGGCAGATCCCATCTCCCTCCAGACAGCTGCACTCTCCCTCTAGACAGCTGCCCTCACCCTCCAGGCAGCTCCCTTCTCCCTCCAGACAGCTTCCGTCTCCCTCTAGGCGGCACCTGTCTCCACCCGGGAGACACTCGTCTCCCTCCGGACAGCACCCTTCTCCCACGCCGGGTCAGCATAGTCGGAAGAGCACGCCAGCCTGGCCGTTGTCGTTGACGTCGTCGTCAGTCGTGTCGCCCTACCCTGGGTCGTCGCTGTTGTCTTCGTTCGCCTTGTCCCTTCCGCCTCACACCAGCGGTAGCAGTTCCAGCAAACCCAGCAGGCCTTTGTCCTCCTCCTCCTCCTCCTCGTCTGCCCACCATTCATCTTCTTCTGCGCCTCCCTCCGTGTTATCCGGCAGCCGTCCATCCGCCACGGCCACGTCCTCCCTGTCCACCTCCATCCCCTCCATCCTGTCCTTATCTTCCTCTTCCTCTCTGCCCTCTATGCTGTCCTTGACCTCCACCACCTCTTCCTCCCTCCCCTCCATGTTGTCTCTGTCCTCTTCCCTGCCTTCCATGCTGTCCTTGACCTCACCGTCCCTGGCGTCTGCCTCCCCTTTGCTTGCAGGCGGTGCCTCGTCGTCGGCCTACGCCCGGCAACAGGAGCAGCTGGCGCTGTCCTTGCAGCAAGCCATGAGCAGGGTCATGACCCCCAGCGAGATCAGTCACGCCCAGCTGATGGCCTTTCAGATGGCTCAGAACGAGGCGGCCCTGCAGCAGGCCAGCTACATCCAGAAGATGATGGACATGCACAAGCTGTCCAGCTCCATGTCCATGCACAGCAAGGTGGAGCGGGACTACCAAATGGCCGCCCTGTCAGCCCTCATGCCTTGGCCCCCTCGCCCCGACCTCCTCAGCCCCTTCCACCCTCTGGCCCACCCGCATCTTCTTGCGGCTCAGCAGCAGCAGTTCCAGCAGCAGGCGCGCGAGAAAGAGCTAGAACTGGAGAAACAGAAGCAGCAGCAAAAGCAGCGCGAGCGGGAGCAGCAGCAGAAGCGGGAAAGAGAGAGGGAGAGGGAACGGGAGCAACAGAAGCAGCGGCAGGAGCAGCTGGAGCGGAAGCAGAGCCATCACCGGCTTCAGGAGCAGCAGCAGCAGCAGTACAAACTGAAGCACCTGCAGATGATGCAGGAGCAACAGCGCAAACTGGACGCGGCTCATCTGCAGTTTCAGCGCGACATGGCCAAGCGACCTTACGAAGCCCTGGCGGCCGGGCTGGCCCTGCCCACGGAGCAGCCTCAGAAGGCCCACAGCGAGGCCAAAAAACCTCGCACCACCCTGCCGGGGGCCTACCCGCCACCTCCCCTCATACCCCCTTCTGCCAAACCCCGCCCGAGCCACACCAAAGTGAACGGCCAGCAGCAGTAGCAGTAGCAGCAGCGGCGGTAGCAGCAAGAGTGGGAGCAGCAGCACGCACGCTCCGTCGCTGAACCCTTTCAACCTGCCGCTGCCCCTTCCTGTGTCCCCCGTGGCCGCTCCCAGGATGTGGTCGTCTTGCTTTCCCCACCCTTTGCCTCCGCCCTCCATGGAGGCGGCTCACCTGTCTCACCTGTACGGGCTGAGCGACGAGGCCTCCAAGCACCTGGCTCAGGCCGCCGTCAGTGCCAACTCCAGGGCTGCGCACACCGCCAGTAGGAACGCTTCTGCTTCTGCCAGTGCTACAACCCCCTCTGCATCCGCATCCGCATCCGCTGCCTCCCTCTCTGCTCCTGCCACGACAGGGACTGGAGAAGTGCTGGACCTGAGCATCAGCAAGCGCTGAGGCAGGGTGTGTCCCACCGCCCTGTACATGCAACATGGGATATGAACGTGATCAACCGATTTTGATTTTTGTTTTTTCATGTGTGTTGTCATCTGTTAAACATGGGAGTGTTGAGTAGTACAAGTCAATCTTGGATATGCTTCGATGTGGATTACCGATTACATCGTCAGTTCATAATGCTCTGAGATTATTCAAAACGTGTTTGGGACTTTGGACTCAGCATATACCGACACATGTGAAACACTGATTGGATAAGTCATCGGACAGTTCAACCAAATCAAAACTACTTTAAGCTTTCTGCTCTCTTTGCAGCCTGCACCAGTCATTCTTCAACTGGCTGCTTTCTAGGCAGTTAAACACATTTGGGTGAATTGTAAGGTGTTGTGAAAAAAGAACGTAAGGAAGAAAATGTTTCTGATCATGTCCGCATATCTTTTGGAAAGAGATCTAGAACTGTGTGTTCCAAGCCTGATGTTTATCTAACCACAAACAAAGGACAAAATGTCTTTTTATGTTCTAGTCTGCATTCAGTGGAAATTCGGAAAGAAATCGCCAAAGCATCTCATGACCATCAGGAATATTTATCGTGTTTCATTGCGCTAGGCTGTTGGCCTTGACAGTGGACATGTTTTCGAATTCAGTCAGTGCAAATCATGTCTCTATTTTACAGCAAGGTTGTGTAAACATGTGTAATTATATTGTTATGAAAGACATCGCATTCGTCTGGTCAACAGGTCCTGCGCGTTCCAGGACTTCGAACAGATTTGTATGTGAAGTTCGTGAAGGCGAAACACAGTGAAATGATTATGTGCTAATTGATATCTTAGAGTCATCATGTGACAAAATGTTGGGCCGAATCTACCTGTGGATCCTCCTTCAGTGGAAAAGGAGGGTTGTCAAAAAGAAAGCAACATTCAACACACTCGGGAGATCCGTTTGGATTATAAATCACCAAGAATAGTGTATGTATATGTGTGTGGAATGCGCCATACTCGGACTATTCTGGATCGTCTACTGTGTGAGTGTATCCTGTATTGGCACTACCAAACATCTGAAAATGGTCTAATCACTCGGCAAGAAGACAGAAGAACTTCGTCTGTGCAGAGAAACATGCACGATCCACGTATGATTCTGACGTATCAACAGATCGTCAGTCTTTCTTTGCAAACGTGGCGAGTTGCTCTGTCATGCCTCTTTCTTGTGAATGTGTACAAAAAGACGCAATATTAGCATATGGACTGACAAGCTCTTGACAAAACCGATGTTGACAACTTTGCTATGGCTGGTCCTGAAGAAATAACAGTACACGTCGAGTCCGTTTGTGCAGCATCACTCCGCTTCTTTATTAATCTTGTCGTTCGTTTCTTTCCAGTACAGACGCATAATTGTAGCCTATTTAAAACACTAATCAGTCAATTTTGTCGTGATGTTCCTGATTATGAATACCTGGAGGCAAGGAAGATAAGGTTTTTCCACAGTTCAGGAAAGAATGGTTTTTGGTCAATAGAGGCATCTGAGTTGTTTAGCTTTTGGGATTGTACATCCAGGAATATGAAAGAGTGGAATTAAACTTGGCAGCGCCTGACGTGCGAAGTGGACATTTTCCCATCTCTCAGAATTACTGGTGCCAGAGTCCACCTGACTGCAGTGAGTAAAGATCTCTTGGTCCGTGTCGGAGTTTTGGCGGTTACGGAAACTTGAACGTATGTACCTTTGAACCTTCCTCCCTTCTGAAAACAGATTGTGACTGAATGAAAGGCTTAGTTACAAAAAAAATTCAAATGTGTAAAGCCTGACACATGATTTTAAATAGCTGCGTACTGCAAGTACACATGTTCATTCGAACGTTCGTATCTGATCAGCTTGCTGTATGTGGTTAAAGGGGTTCAAGCTATAGTGTCTACACAATTCTCGATCTTCATCATCATCTTCCATAACGTAAGGCGTCCATGGGCTATGACAGACGCTTGGGCAGTCGAGGATCTCTTGTCATACGCAACAGTTTAGCGATGAAGTAATCCCTCGGGTCGTTCATGTTGTCCATCCATGGTCTCTATGTTCAGTCTCCTGGTGGTTTCCCCTTAATTGTGCCCTGTCACGTGGTCCTGGGCAGGAATTCATGGTGGCTGAAATGCTCAGAGCCTCATATCCGGCAAGCTTACAGGACTGACGACCGCAAGAGGGGATATTTGCCTGTCTGTGCATTTTCTGACACGCTGCAGGCAGGAAGAAAATCCAGGGAGAGCTTGACAGCACGTCTTCGAAGAAGAAACTTCCCTCAAGCAACTGTTTCGATCCTAAACTCATTACGCTGTAAGGGGGCCGGGCCGCTTCCAGGTCCTGACTCCTAGATGTCCATCTGCTGTCAGTTGATTTCCTGGCGTTGCCGGGATTCAGACCAACAACTTCTGGATGGGTGGTTGTCTCAAGGCGTTCCCTTTCTGGACGGGTGTCTTACTCACATGGCTATGGGACACATGTCCTGATTTGGGAAATGTAAGCTTTATGAAGTTCGCTTTTGTTCCACCAGCTAATTCAGTCCATTGTCAGGATCAAATCTACAAATCGCCTGAAGCCCTTAGCATCTATTATCCTATGCCTGATGTTTCGCTTCGGGTCTGAAAGTGCCCAGCTGTCAGCCCATATAGTAATTGAGTAAGATGAAAGTCACTAATGATTATATGTAAAGTTTCATTTTCATTGAGAAGCAAATAGAGCTCGTTTACCAAATGGCATCGAGTTGTATCATGGCAGACTAAGGCTTGTTTTGACCTTTGTTGAGCTGCCATCCATGTTCATAATGAATCCAGGATATTTCATATGGTCCATCTCTTTATATATTTGTCTGTACACGACAATGTTGACTACTACTTGCTGTCTGGACTGTCAGCCAAAAGTTTGCTTTTCTCTGAGCTGATTTTCGTTCTGCATGTCCCAGATGCATTCCCCAGTCTCATCGAGAGGTCCTTGATAGAGTGACCAACGTAGCGTCTGCTATAAAGGAGCCATCTTTCAACAGATATATGGTAATGTTTAAGTCCCCATGCATTATCTGCATTCTTGGTAGATATTGAATAGAATTAGGGAGGGAAGAGTCGGCCGTGGCGTACTTGTTTGGTTGTTCGTGCCGTTGGTCAGGAGAACTGTAGTGCTTGCATCTTACAGTGTTTCAGTAACTTGGATAGGATTTTCGTGGAAATTGAAATCACTCAGATCTGTCGCAAGCCTCCAAGCAGACATGGTTGAAGGTTTTGTTGAAGTCGATGAAGTTTTAACGAGGAATCACGCTGACTGTGGAAACTGTAAAAGTCCTTCATCCAGCAGGCGCTGCCAGGATTCGAACCTGCGACTCTGGGGCACAGATTCTGAGTTTTAACTACTCAGCTTATGCACCCCTTCCCCCATCCAGAAGGAAATCATTTATCCTTAAGTTCTGAAAAGTGGCCGTATGAAGAAACCAGTTCCATACTAAGCTCAGTGAAATGTAAAATTTTACGCAGGAGTTCTTTTTCCATTGTAGTTTACTAAAACAGATCCATGTCTCTTTTGTCTGTCAGACACATGAATGACTACATGTCAAGAGGATTGTGCTTTTTCCTAATGATCAGTATTGTTGTATGCTTTAGAAATAACACACTGACCCTTTGAAAAACTCTTGAACATTATGGTTGAAAGAAACCGGATTTTTGATACATTAATTTGAAAAAAAAAAGTTATAAATTGTATAGTATGTGTGAAAATACTATGCTTTCGGCAAGTAATTAGTTGTGAAAATACAGTGCTTCAGCTGGTAGAAATGATCAAATTCTGTTCCTGTGTACAAAATGGATTGTACTTTTATTTCCTCTGAGGTTTATTTAATTTGATTATCATTTTATTTAGAAGTGTTCCTTTTTAGTCATTACATCACACTTCAAGTAGATGACTTACCCAGAAAGTACTTTGGTGTGATAAATCATGTTCCTATCTGAATACACTTTCCGCATTGTCTCTGCATTCATGGATACATACTTTTGATGTTTGCCCCCTTAGTGTTACTCATAAATATGCTATTCTATGTTATCGTTTTTGTTTTTTGTCTGTAGTGTGTGTCTGTGTCTGTGTGTATACATGCATGCGTGTATAACGCTACGCGCGCGGGTATGGGTGTGTGTATTTGTTGTGTGTGTGTGTGTGTGTGTGTGTGTGTGTGTGTGTGTGTGTGCGCGCGCGCGCGCGCACGCGCGCTTTTTGTTTTACCTCTTTTAAGTGCGTGTGTATGTTTGTGCGAGTCTGTGCGCTTTTTACTCTGTTAGCGTCGATGTTTGTAAGATTTTGAATATAAATGCATTTAGACGTGTGTGTAGGCTTGTGTATGAATCCATGCACATGTGTATGCGTGTATATGTATGCATGTGTGGGTGAGAGAGAGGGAGAGAGAGGGGAGAGAGAATATGTATATCCTTTAGTAGATCTATGTAACCACAATGTACAGATGAAATTCCTCTTTGAGATCGAGAGAACAAGAAGAAAAATTAAGCCTAACCACACAATGTACTCATAGAACGCCAGCTACCAGTTTGGTAATCAGGCTGTCTTCATCGTCATCCATCATCATCATCATCATCATCATCAACGTCGTCGTCGTCATCGTTGTCATCAGCAGCAGCATCGGCATCTTTTCCTACAATGTACATGACCGGGAAGAAACAACCTGGGAACAGTTTAGACCTTTACCATTGTCTTCTGAGTATTAGACTGCAGTTTTGTGTTGTTCTTCGTCATTCTCCAGGTTATCACGAAAGGTGATAAGCCCTGTCTGTATACATGCTTTCATTAACCCTCTCGTTCTAACCCTGACCTGTCGCTGTTGAAGAACCGTTACAGTGTCTATCGATTATCATGACCATCAATCAAGGTGGCTGCCTGTAGTGGATAAGCTTAGATCTGAGGCGTGTTGTGGTGTGGTACTGAGGGCACACAATCGGATATTATGATTATGATGATGATTATTATAATGACCATTGATTATCATTAAGTTCAATAAAAAAAAATGTCTATTACAAAGTTTTGTTCGTTTGCATTTTTTTATTTTATCGATGCTCATGCTCTCTCCTCTCCCTCTCTCTCTCTCTCTCTCCTCTCTCTCTCTCTCTCTCTTTTTTTCTTTCACCCCTCCTCTCTCTGTCTTACCTACAAATCCTCCCTATCCCCAACTCCCTTCTGAGGAAATATTTTTATATTCATTGCAATCTAAAAAAAAAAGTGACCCGTCACGAGAAATCCGTTTGGAGGACTGATTCCGAGAGGAGAGAGAGAGAAGAGAGAGAGAGAGAGAGAGAGAGAGAGAGAGAGAGAGAGAAAAGAGAGACAGACAGACAGACAGAGACAGAGTCAGCCAAAGAGAGAGAGACAGGGGGGAGAAAAGAAGAAAATGTAGGATGATAAGCGTTTATCTATGGTGTTTGTGCGTACATGCGTGCGTGTGTATGTGAGTATATGTGAGTGCGCACACGCGTGCATGTGTGTGTATGCGTGTGGTGTGTGTGTGTGTGTGTTGTGTGTGTGTGTGTGTGTGCGTGCGTGCGTGCATGCTTGCGTATGTGTATGTGTGCGTGTGTGTGAGATTGAGAGAGAGAGAGATGAACAATCGCAGCTGGAGACGACAGCTGATTTTCCACTGTTATTGAGAGAGAGAGAGAGAGAAGAGAGAGAGAGAGAGGAGAGAGAGAGAGAGAGAGAGATGGATGAACAATCGCAGCTGGAGACGACAGCCGATTTTCCACTGTTAGTGCTGTAAAGAGACTAGACTTCAGCCATGGCCAGACAAGTGATGATGACGATGACAGAGCGTCTAAGAGCGTCAGTCATGATGCGTTGCAGGATTGTTTTGAAAAGTGTTGGAGGTAGAAGGCAGCCCTAACGAATTCTTATTGAAGTATAGAAGTACTCTCCAATAGCTCCTAGTATGAGTACTGAACTAGTCACTTTGGTATATAGTTCCTCAATGGTATTGATTAGCTTTTGCCTGATGTTACATTTCTTCATTGAAGCCCATAGTGCCTTCTGCCAGATTCTGCCGAACGCCTTCTTGAAATCTATGAAGACGTGGTAGAAGTCCCTGTGGTGTTGGAGATGATTTTCACGTGACGGATACACAGGTTAAAGATCCGTTCGATGTACTCTCTGCACTCTCATTCTCATTATTGTTTCTGTCTGTCTCTGTCTGCCTGTCTGTCTGTCTGTCCGTCTCTCTCTTTCTTTATGTCCCAATATTTCAATGCAGACCTCGATATATATGAACAAAATATACTATAAATACCAAAACTGATAGGACTTAAATCTTACCATTCATTATCTCTTACTTTCCTTGCTGTCTTTTTTAATTCTAACTTTAAAGTCTGATTGTTCTACCATTTAAAGGAGGAAAAACTATTTATTCTAGGATGTTACTTCGGATTTTTTGGCACCTATTAAAATTCTCTATTCTTAAGCTTTTCAATTTCAAGCGGTATTTTTCAGCTCAATTATCTCATAATCATCAGCGCATTCTTGATTTTTTTCTTCCCACCGTGTCAAATTAATTACTTTTTAATGAATGTCCATTATGGAGCTTGTGGATGATTAATTTCAATGATTCTTGTCAATTTTCTTTATTTGTGGCTCTCGTTCATTTTTAAAATCTAGTTCAAATCCGTGCCATTTTTGTATTCTTGTAGAAATCCAATTGTTCGCTTGATTTCATTTGAATGTATTGTCGCTTGACATTGAGTGCTGCTTCAGTTGCTGCTGCCGCTGCTAATCAGTGCAACAATACTACGCATGCACCCATGCATGAGCGCGTGGACACATATATCGATATGTATTCTGACACACACAGGAACAAGCATTCACAGAGACAGAAAGAGGGAGAGAGAGAGAGAGAGGGGGGGGGGGGGGGGGGGGGAGGAGAGAGAAGAGGAGATGGCGGGGCGAGAGACGGGGTGAAGATGGGGCTATAATGTTGTAGTATTCATCTGCAGTGTGATATATGTTTTTAACAAATGTTGATCTCTCTCTGTCTCTGTCTCTCTGTCTCTGCTCTCTCTCAAGCGCTCATACACACACAACACACA
>CM065714.1:36733878-36741378 GCA_033310375.1 Conus canariensis
GAGCAGGTATGGACAGTGTGTAGGTAAAGGTGCATGCAAAGCGGCTCTGCATTTTCTCCGTGACAGCAACCACGCTGCAGAGACTTCGTGACACTGAGCCGGAAACAAGAGGAACGAAAACAGGTGGGAGTGTTGTCTTACAACAGCCAAATGCACAGTCACCGCCTCGAGGAGAGCTAGTATTGGAAAGACGTAAAGTGACCATACACCGCAAATGTTTTAGGGACTGAAATTGCTGACTTTGTGAAGACCAGTGATTCTTCATCTTCTTCTTCTGCGTTCGCCGGACGTCTTTTATGGTGAATCCTGTGTGTAGAGCGAACTTTATAGTTTGTCTTGGTGACTTTACCTGTTTTGTTTCGTTTTACCCATGAGCTGTGACAGACAGAGCCAGGCTGTGTGCAGTGATAGTTGACATGAACGGAAGACTTGACACTGGGCTATGAGAGTGCTGTCGACTGGGATACAGCTGCTAACAAATAAATCTCTGTCAACGGGACAGAACCGCTCTTCTCGGTACTTGGAACAAAGCCACTGCTCTCTCTAAATGTGACCACACTACACATCTGAACAATCGGACGAAACTCATGGGACAAGATCCCTTTTTCCCCAAAGTCAGACAAACTAGCCGTTCCTTCAAACAGGATGCACCAGTTGTTCTCTGTAAATGGGTCAAAACAGCCGTTCACGGAAAACGGGAGCAAAGCACGTATTTCTGTAAACAGGACGAAGCTGGCCCCGGAGATGGATGCTGTCTACTTCGCGCGTGCCCTTTTCCCAGTAACCCAACACGAAGCCAATTATTTGGTGGTTCATTATACGGCAAAAATAGAGAGAGCGGGTGTCATAATATTACATACCGTTATTTTTTTCGGTTCTTTTCCTGTATTTTTCTACGCTAACAAAGAGCACGAACTGGTGGCTGTCGAGATACTAACAGACCCGTGTGTGCACGTGCAACACCGGCCTGTGTGACACGTTCCGACTCGAGCAACATAAGAAAACCGCCGAGGAAGCGCTGGTGCAAGCGATTCAAGGTAGGACCTTTTCGCTTTTCGCATGCACATGTACTGAACTAACTACATAAAACATGTACGGGAGTTTCATACTCATGTTAAACAACATCATTCAACGATTGACATGCACTTCAAGCACATGGAGCAAAATGTCGGGTAAACCTGAAATGAAAAGCCCCTCCCCCCCCCCCCCCCCCCCCCGCCCCATGCCTACACCCCACACCCAACCCGATCCCCAACTCTCTCACCACTTCCCAACCCTTCGTCCCGCACCCTCACTCCTTCCCATTCGAAGGCAGCTAGTAGGACCACGTTAATTTAGCTATAATAGATTTTCATGAGCTTTTATCTTGATAGTAACATGTTAATTATTATTACATGATAATAAGTTCTACATCTAAGTAAATACGTTTTACAGATTACTGTCTTCATTATTATTATTATGTTTTGCTGACACTAGATTTATCTAAGTAAATACGTTTTACAGATTACTGTCTTCATTATTATTATTATTATGTTTTGCTGACACTAGATTTAAGTAAGTGCATTTGATTACAACATCATAATGATTACTATAGATCGTAGTTGTCACTGTATGATAATCTGGACTTAAACGCCACAGTGATTTCGAGGGCCAACAGATGGGAATCTCCATACACAGGTTTGCTGGATGTTGTTATAAATTTGTTTTACTGAGGTTGGAAAAACTCGCAAAAACATACATGCACTCATGCACACATATGCACACACACACACACACACACACACACACACACACACACACACACACACACTGTTTAAAAACTCTCCGGCCGCAACATGCCAGATAGAAATAATAATCAATACGCGCCAAGATGCCTCCACTTTGTCAGAAAGAAAGAAAATGAAGAAAATATAATAATACATCTAAAATATTAAGGTAAGCGAAAACAAACAAACAATGGAATACTGCACCACAAGCCAGAGTGGCTGACAGCGGAGAATGCAGATGTGGAAATAATTAACTGAATGGAAACCTTAAAAAAAAAAAAAAAAAAAAAAAAAAAAATTCATTCAATTTTTTTCCTTGGGATGCGGATTTATTGTTATTTTACTCGCTCCACACACACACACACACACACACACACACACACACACACACACACACACACACACACACGCACGCATACACACACACGCGCGCACACACACATTTACACCTACGCACACACACACACACACACACATGCTCCCCCTGCAATTAAGTTCACCAAGCAGAATTTATAAATTGCCTCATCATGTTCACTCAGCTACCCCCCCCCCCCCCACTAATTACTGGGTAGAACACTGCGCGCTGTGCTCACGTTTTTCGTTTTAAGCGAAACTGAATGCTGGTCTGTCTATCTATCTATCTATCTAGCTATCCGTATGTATCTGTCTTATGCAGTCAAAATATCTGAATATCTAGCTGTCTATCTATCTTTCTTTCTTTCTTTCTAACTGGTGTCGGATTGAAAAGAGAAAATACATGGCCTACAATGAACTGACGCTACTTATCTATCTGTCTGTCTGTCCGTCCATCTATCCATCCATGTATCTATCTGTCTGTCTGTCTGTCTTCCTTTATTTCTTTCAAACTGGTTTCGGATTGAAAAAGAGAGAAGACATAGCGTACTCCTTGTCATGTTGGCATCAATTACAGGGCATCAGGGGTCAAGCTATTGTTAGATAAACAATTTGAGAGGGCGAGAAGCGAGAATGGATATGCACGTATAGGTACGTCAGGAGAAAAGGAAACGTTCATGGACATGAATGCACATTACACCATACCGTTCGGATGCGCCCAAAAGCTCTATCAAGTGATAAAATGTTCTTAGAAAAGTTATGATTTTTCTTTATCATTAAATTTTCATCATAGAGAAAGAAGATGAAAATGTTGACCGACAAGGGAAATAACTGCAGTTTCTCCATGACTGAGCTGCTTCCCCCTGACAACTGTTTGAGACCAAGATGGCGACCGCACCACACCACACCTCACAAAATGATGATCAAAACAACGTATGCGGCGAATTACTGATCTCCATCAAACTTGGCATAGAAACAGAAAATTGACTCGTACACTTGGCTTTTAATAAAATGATGATGGCAAACATCACGCGTGAATAACTGGTGAGACACGTTTTCTTCATAAAAATTTCCAAATGCTACTACTGTACCGATGCAGTCGCCGCATTGGCAACATACTGCATGCGAGTGATGGATAAAATCAACACCATCATGAAAACATGTGACAGCGTTTTGCAATAGGCGCGGAGCGATGCCGACGTTATAATAGGTGCTATAAGGTCGGTCATACGATTCCGAGTCCACTCTTTTTTTTTTTTCTGACATTCCTGTAAAATGCTAAGAGGAGAGAGAGAGAGAGAGAGAGAGAGAGAGAGAGAGAGAGAGAGAGAGAGAGAGAGGTGGTTTGGCAAACAGGCCGATCCTAAACCTTTTTCTTCTCACCACATTTTTTTTGACAGTGATACCATGAAACCAAAACCAGTCAAAACTCATGATATCTACAGAACAAACTGCGGGACATCTTCCACATGAGCCACAGAAACCTGAGATGGGAGGTAATTTTCATGCGCTCTCCAGTAGCGTCTTCATTCGTTGAACCGGCGAGAAATGACGTCTTTTGTCGTGAGATTAGTCTAGACTGCTGCACGCACTACGTGCCAATAAAACTGGGTGTGTTTGACTAAGGGTGAAGCTCCAATGTCGGATATTACCAGTGTTAGTCATCACGAAAGATATTGACAAAAAAAGATGAAATAGTAAATCTTCTGGAAGAGTCTGCATCCGGTGAATACTGCAAACCAGAAATACAACACATACCTAAATCTGGAATTAAAATGAAATAAAAACTGCGTGTGTTTGACTAAGGGTGAAGCTCCAATGTCAGATATCACCAGTGTTAGTCATCACGAAAGATATTTACAAAAAAAGATGAAATAGTAGATCTTCTGGAAGAGTCTGCATCCGGTGAATACTGCAAATCAGAAATACAACACATACCTAATCTGGAATTAAAATAAAAATTTCAGATTAATTCTTTCTTGATTATGAAAACAAACCCCCAACTATGGCCCATGTCAGTATGAAAAAGAAGAATACAGAAGAGAAGGACAAGACTTTGTGGGAGATGATAAGATAAATGGAAGAAAATGGAGTCAAAACTGTGAACAACCTATGGAAGCACTAGAGGAAAGAAGAAAAATAAGAATTAGACACTCTGCCTGGAAAAAGAGGAAGAGACTACTTATAAAATCAAAAGCAGACGGAGAAAAATATTTTCATGAATTGGAAAAAGAAATTTTATTTCAAAGCAAACGATGAAATAACAAACTGATTCAACAGATCCTTAGAAGACTCGGGAGACCTCAGAGAGGAGGTTAAGAGTTCCTATGAAGAATTGTATAAAGGTAGAAGGGCAGAAAATGTGAAATTTCAGATGTTTCTAAGAAAATACCAGAACTTTCTTTAAAAGAAAACAAAAAACAAAAACCCAGCAGTCCGTTGAAAGAAAAATAACAATAGAGGAAGCAGGTCTGGCACTGAAGAATATCAAAATGGAAAAAAAATCCGGACGCTGAAGGTTTAGGGGCAGAATTTTTTTAAAAAGAGATTTTGGAAACGGATGAAAAAAAGTTGTCAGAGGTTAAATGAGGGCTTTAGACTGGGAGAATTATCCACAACTCAGTGATGAGCTTTGAGAACTAATCACAAAAAAAGAGAAAAAGGTAGAGACCAAAGTCTCATTTCAGCACAGTTTATAACAACAGGGTCTTTATGCATCGTTAACAGGGTAAAACAAGTGTTACCTGCATAAGTTAATAGAGAAGATAGGTGTATTTTTTAGCCAATATATCAGGGAAAACATAAGAGTAATTTACGACATAATTAACTTCCTCAAAGAAAACAATCTGGCAAGTCTTCCTTTTTGTTTAGACTTTAGAAAGGCCTTTGATTCAATAACCTGTAATGTTACATACAAAGTCTTACAGTCATGTGGTAAAGGTATAAATCAGTGGATTAAAACGCTCTTCAACACCATTAAGGCAACAGTAATAGTGATAGGTGCAACACCACCATGGATTACAATCGAGCACGTGTGTCGCGTTTCCTCCGTCTGTCTTTGTGATTTGTGCTACAATGTTGGCCATCATCGTTAGACAAGACAATAATACCAAAGACATGAAAATTGGTGAGATTGAATTCAAGCTCACACAATTTGCTGATGATCCACAACTTACGAATTCAGGAGACCGTTCGAGAAATCTGTCCAGGTCTTGTGTAACTTTGGTAAATTTTCTGGCCCGATACTAAATGAAGATAATACCAGTCCGTTTGGCTAGAAAATTGAAAACGCAAGACGAAATACAAGTCTCATTTGACAATGATATGGCATCCGAATCAGTTTGAAAGCATAGGTTAACCTGGGAGTTGAAAGACTCTATAAGAATAAATTATGCAAAGACATTCAACCCATGGATAAAGAGACTCATCACATGTGGTTTCCGATTCGTCTGGAACAATAAGCAGTAGAGAATAAGCAGAACAACCGTGAGGCAAGTTTAAAGAAAACGGTGATCTTGACATACCGGATTTGAAAACATAGTACATGCGACATGGTGAAGGAAATTACTCCATTATGAATGCCCAGTGTTGACCTCGCTATATCAGGAGAAAGGTATTGAGATGAATAATTTTGATAATGTCAGTACTGTCTTATATGGTTCCTATGTTGCTGAAATTGCCATGGTTATTTCGCAGTCACAGGTTGCAAAATTTTCATGAAGATCAACAATTTTATGTACCACCAGGGTATTTCACTTGTGTAAATATGCATATATCAGATGTAGATTTGAAAGTACTAACATGGATCATAAGTTGAGTGTGGTTTTTTTTTTTTTTAGATAAGTGTCTAATATCATCTGGCGATGAAAAGACAATAAATAAACCACTGAACTGTGAACACAAAGAGAAGAGCATAATATCCAACATTATCCTCCTTATCCAACAACTAGAACAAAAGGATCCCATCTTTCTGGTAGAAAATAACTGATAATCCTTTTAAATAAGATTTCCTCAGAGCACATAAAACTGCATGTAGCAAAATTGAACACTAGAACTCTGAAGATATGTTTACAGAACCAATGAATGTCAAGAAAAATTGAAAGCATGGGAAGATTAATCATGCACAAGCCATGACCGAAAAGGGGATTTATAGGCTGTAAGATCGATTCAAAGAAAATGGTACATTATCATACATAGAATTTCAGGAAAACACAGTGTTCATACTAATTTTGTAACATGCATTAAATGTGTTTCATCATTTAAGCTGTGTATGCGGGAACGGTAATGACGTACCAAATGAAATGACCGCTGCAATGACTACTGTATGCTTTCTTGAACAGAAAGCATCGAAATTATTCTGCAGAATTTTAATTTAAGATGATTGGATACCAAATTGTTGTATGAACTAGTCACAAAAAGTGCATCATGGTGTACCATGGAAACCTTGTTTAGAAGATACAAAACAGAAGACTTTAGATCAAAATGGCTATAATTTACGTATAGTACATAGAATACTCGCCACCAGTGTATTCTTTGAAAACAACAACAACAAGAGCAACAATCGAAGATTGCCAACTTTGATAACTAGACTTCCTAAATGCGAATACGATAGCATCGAACATGGGTTGCGTAGATGCGGTGTGATAGAACAGTTGTAGACGTATTAGAATTAGAAAGTCTTTATAGAGAAAATATCGGGTTGCGGCTACTTTCCGCATCATGGAGAAAATGGAATTGGATGGAATTGATGAAACGATGCCTATTGATAGGCTTCTTGACCTCATGATCTTTTCTGCAAAACAGTAACGTGGGAGAATATGTGCCATGTATATGCTGTGCCTACTGTCGTTCCCCCCCCCCCCAAAAAAAAAAAAAAAAAAAAAAAATTCTGAGATTGAGGCACAGAGTTGAGTATGTTGATGCAGGAAAAAACATGGAGGGAAGTAGATGTGAAACAAATCAGTGCCGTTACCTGTCTGTTATATTTGATTAGAGACACACAGCATGTTTTGCTGGTTTAAAGGTTTTTCGTATCGTCCATATAGGTAACACAGACTTGTTCACATTGTTGATTGTATGTGATGTGATTCATGTACTTGAAACGTTTTGTATTTAAATACATTATCTCTTCCCTATGTCCTTATCCCTCTTGCCTCCCCCCCTCCCCCTCCGCCTACTGCAGCCTGTCCCTCCCCCTCCCTGTCTGATCTGTCTCTCTGTGCTGTCTCTGTCTGTCTGTCTGTCTCTGTGTCTGTCTCTGTTTCTCTGTCTGTCTGTCTGTCTCTTTCTCTCTGTATGTGTACCTGCCAGTCTGCCGGCAGGTCTGTTTATCTTGTTGTATATCTGAATATGCATGACGGCGGAATGTGATTACTATGTG
>CM065714.1:36748878-36758878 GCA_033310375.1 Conus canariensis
ACACATACCCGAAACAAAACATGTTCTATTCGCAATGAAGATTAGATGCCCACATGAATAAATTATCAGCATTCACATTCGCATTTGCTCTCTCTTTCTGTCTCTGTCTCTTTGTCTCTGTCTCTCTCTCTCTCTGTCTGTCTGTCTGTCTCTCTCGTACAATGAACGTTCGGTTGGTGCTGGATTGTAGAGACGTGGACATGGGGCTCTCCACTGTTTAAGTTAAAAAAAAAAAAAAGGTAAATACGGTGTAACAAATCTATATCCAGATGATATAAATTCCGCTGTAAGGTGTGTGTTTGATATTTGTTCGAGGTAATGAAAATGCACGTATCTGTGTATTGAGAAAAGACCATAAATATTGATCAAGACACAAGCGATAAGATAGCCTGGGCATCTGATGTTGGAAACACGCACGCACACCTCCCTCCACACCCACACATATACACTTAGACTCACTACATTACACTACACTACACTACACTACACACAACACACACACCACACACACACACACACACACACACACACACATTCGCACGCACGCATGCACGCACGCACACGCATGCACACACATGCACGCACGCACGCACGCACCTACGCACGCACACACACAGACACACACAGACACACACACACACACACACACACACACACACACACACACACACACACCACACACCAGAGCATCAAGACAACATTTTATAAGAAGCTGTCAGCAGCGACTATCCAGAAACATGCATGCTAAATTCAAAAAAACAAAAAGTAACATTCAAGCGCAGTTGGGTCAGATCAGATGTTTCACTTCAACTGTTCCCAGTACATAGAAAAGATAACATACAATGAACATTCTAAGACAGAACACTGAGGGCACACAAATAGAAAGGGTTAAAGATTAAAGGTAACAGCATCTCCTGTTATGCCAGACCAAACGGCGATAGACGACACCGAAGCGGTGATCTACCCTTGCAGCGTAGACCTAACAATCCATGTTGCAGAATATGTGTGCATGTCCGTAAGGTCACACCGTTGAACGTAGTTTTTACGAAGTAAGACAAATATTGGAAGACAATAATGGCACGGCGTACGCCTTTGTGTGTGTCCGCGCGCCGTGCAGGCGTGTATTTGTAGTTAGATTTTTTTGGTTTTATTTCAGTTTTATTTGGATTATGGTGTGTGTGTGTGTGTGTGTGTGTGTGTGTGTGTGTGTGTGTGTGTGTGTGTGTGTGTGTGTGTGCTTTCAGTTATTCATCTTGTTCATTGTTGTTTGTTTATTATTATGACGTGGTTGACCAGAAAGAGGGGTAGAAAGAAAAAGAGGGTGCGGGAGATTGGGCGAGAGAGAGAGAGAGAGAGAGGGCGAGAGAGAGAGAGAGAGAGAGAGAGAGAGGGGGAGAGAGAAGAGAGAGAGAGAAGAGGAGAAGAGAGAGAGAGAGGGCAGAGAGAGAGAGAGAGAGAGAGAGAGAGAGACAAAGAGAGAGAGAGAGAGACAAAGAGAGAGGAGAGAGAGAGAGAGAGGAGAGGAGAGAGAGAGGAGAGAGAGGGAGAGAGAGAGAGAGGAGAGAGAGAGAGAGAGAGAGAGAGGGAGGGAGAGAGAGAGAGAGAGAGGTAAAGTCTGAAAAGAGTGGGTGTGGGTGGGGTAACAAGGGGGAACAAGAGAGAGAGACAGAGAGAGAGAGAGAGGGGCAGAGAGTTTTCCAGATAATTACTTCATTAGATGTTCATGAGTTGACATTGTCTTTTTATTCCAAACCGGTGTTCGAAATGATCTGCGTTCCTTTAATGAAAAACTGGACAACTTAACATCCTGTTGTTAAATTGTACTACGAGCTGAGGTTAATCCAACCCCGATCTAGTTTCAGTCAGAGAATCATCTCCTGCACAAATGGAAATTAAAATCCTACAGCATGGAACAGTCGCTTTTGCCTTCGCCCTTTCGGCTTAGTCTGGCACCTGGAGACATGGACATGGAATCCTCTGTCGGTGCCGACCTAGCAGGCTGAAGCTCTATAAAAATTGATGAGGACGCGCCAAGTGTTTATTGGTTCAGTGGTCCAACACCGAGTTCACAGTCAGACATTGTTTGGAGTTTCAATCCCGTTGGGAATAAAAGGCCGTTTTCGTTGTTTGGAGTGCCAGTCCCATTGGGAATAAAGGGCCGTTTTCGTTGTTTGGAGTGCCAGTCCCATTGGGAATAAAGGGCCGTTTTCGTTGTTTGGAGTGCCAGTCCCATTGGGAATAAAGGGCCGTTTTCGTTGTTTGGAGTGCCAGTCACATTGGGAATAAAGGGCCGTTTTCGTTGTTTGGAGTGCCAGTCACATTGGGAATAAAGGGCCGTTTTCGTTGTTTGGAGTGCCAGTCACATTGGGAATAAAGGGCCGTTTTCGTTGTTTGGAGTGCCAGTCACATTGGGAATAAAGGGCCGTTTTCGTTGTTTGGAGTGCCAGTCACATTGGGAATAAAGGGCCGTTTTCGTTGTTTGGAGTGCCAGTCACATTGGGAATAAAGGGCCGTTTTCGCTGCCTGTCTTTACATGTTGTTGTTCCGCTGGTATTGGTGTAGTGTGGGGTATAATTCCTCCCTGGTATTGGTGTAGTGTGGGGTATACCTCCTCCCTGGTATTGGTGTAGTGTGGGGTATACCTCCTCCCTGGCATTGGTGTAGTGTGGGGTATACCTCCTCCCTGGTATTGGTGTAGTGTGGGGTATACCTCCTCCCTTCTCCGATTCTTCTCGGATAGTCTTCCCTGTCTTGTCATGTCACCTTTGGAGTTCTCAGGGTGATGTCTTGTCATGTCACCTTTGGAGTTCTCAGGGTGATGCCAGGGGCTTTTCCAGTACGAAGTAGCTTCCTTGTCTTCTGAATTTCTGTGCTAGTGACTTCCCCTGTTGCTGTCACTCTCTTCAACTTTGTCTTTTATCTCTTTGTTTTGGTCTTTCTTTGTTATTGTCTGCTGTTTTCATGCCTGTGTGGGCCATTTGTCTACGTTTGTTCTTCACACTCGCTGACGCCTGTTTCTGGTCACAAATGTATGGCACTCTAGTGTTTCGTTTGCGACTTGGTGAGAATTAGAGACACTGTCCGGTGTGGGCTAGGGCTGTCGATTGTTCCATGTCCGTTTGCACATGAAACCGTGTTATGTCACATTTGATTCGTTTACTCAGATCTGGGTCCGATAAATTGAGCGGAATGGCTGGTGCTGTCAGCATCACCTAGTTCTGTTGAACTGCAGGATGCTAATAGTTCAGGTACATGTCGTTAATTGTATACTGTTTGTGTCTTTGCTTTTTTTCCTTCTAGATGTATCCTTTTAACAGGATGTAACTTTTCAGAATGTGACCATTTTTGCCGGGTGTGTTTGACAGCCATGGAAAAAAAAAGCCCTGCATGGTCGTCTGGGCTACAATGATAAAAACCATACACTACCATCTCTGGAGAAGTGGACGTTTAAACTGGATGGAAAAAAAACAAACCACCCAGCTGTTTTTGAGTTTTCTCATGGACAGAGAGAGAGACAAACCGCACGCTGTTGTGACTCGCTTGCGAACGGTTCTTCTTTTTGGATTTCGCCCGCGTTTACACCGCGCCCACTACCCAGCCCACTCCCCACCCACCCATTCACTCCGCCCCCACCCCCCGTCTCTCTCTCTCACTGTCTGCCTGCCTGCCTGCCTGCCTGCATGCCTGCCTGCCTGCCTGCCTGCCTGCCTGCCTGCCTGCCTGCCTCTCTCTTTCTCTCAGTCAGTCTGCCTGTCTGCCTCTCTTTCTGTCTGACTGACTATCTGTCTGTCTGTCTGTCCCTGTCTGTCTGTCTGTCTGTCTGCCTGTCTGTTTCTCTTTCTCTCCCTCCTTCCCTCTCACGCACGTACTCACGCATGCATGCACGCACGCACGCACGCACACGCACGCACGCACGCACGCACGCACGCACACACACACACACACACACACGAAAACTAATCACACCAGAATATGTCAAAATCTCTTCCAAAGACAGGATGTGGCTATCTTAGTGTTAGGATTAACATAGGCCACATTCAGAAAAGTCATCAGCGACGACCCAAAGAACGTGGAAGAGGAAGACAAAGAAGCAGAAAAAGGAAGGCGAAAAGAATAAGAAGCAAATGGGGAAGGAGGGAAGTGAGAAAAGCAAGGGGAGGAAAAGAAGAAGGAGAAGAAAACGAAGACAAGACAAAGTGGGAGGAAGAAGAAGGAATGGAAGTTAATGGAGAAGATAACTAAGAGGAGGATGGAAGAGATGAACAGAGAGAAAAAGGAGATAAAGAGAAAAAGGAGATAAAGAGGAAAAGGAGATAAAGAGGAAAAGGAGATAAAGAGGAAAAGGAGACGCGGGAGAGGAGGAAGCAGATGGAGATGGTGGAAGAGGAAAAAAAGACGAAGATCCGATCAGCATCACTGGGAGTGTCGTGCCAACAGAACAACACACAGCTTAAAGAGTCAAGTCCCGTGACCCACAGGCTACAGGGATCGCGAATCGTTATCATTATTATCCTTATTACTATTGTTATTATAATCAGTGTTATTATTATTGTTGTTGCTGTTATTATTGTGAACATTTGTAAGCCTAATCAGTTAACTTCATTGTTGTTATTATTATTATTAATATTAAGATTTGTAAGCCTAATCAATTGAACGCCCTCATTATCATCATTATTATTATTTTTGTTCGTTATCATTTTTATTATTATTGTTATTATTATTACTATTGTTATTATTAGCAGGGGTATGTGTAAGCCTAATCAGTTGAACGCCCTATGCGTTTACAGTAAACAAGGACACGTGTCAGATTACAGGCCCCAAGTGAATTAGAACAACAGTCAGTATACAAAACGCATCCCGCGCTCACAAACTCGCCCCACATCCACGCGTACCCCTACCTAGCCTCGCCCTCTCACACTTCCTCTTCACCTCACAAACTCGCCCCACATCCACGCGTACCCCTACCCAGCGTCGCCCTCTCACACTTCCTCTTCACCTCACAAACTCGCCCCACATCCACGCGTACCCCTACCCAGCCTCGCCCTCTCACACTTCCTCTTCACCTCACAAACTCGCCCCACATCCACGCGTACCCCTACCCAGCCTCGCCCTCTCACACTTCCTCTTCACCTCACAAACTCGCCCCACATCCACGCGTACCCCTACCCAGCCTCGCCCTCTCACACTTCCTCTTCACCTCACAAACTCGCCCCACATCCACGCGTACCCCTACCTAGCCTCGCCCTCTCACACTTCCTCTTCACCTCACAAACTCGCCCCACATCCACGCGTACCCCTACCTAGCCTCGTCCTCTCACACTTCCTCTTCACCTCACAAACTCGCCCCACATCCACGCGTACCCCTACCTAGCCTCGTCCTCTCACACTTCCTCTTCACCTCACAAACTCGCCCCACATCCACGCGTACCCCTACCCAGCCTCGCCCTCGCACACTCCTTCTTCACCTCACAAACTCGCCCCACATCCACGCGTACCCCTACCTAGTCTCGCCCTCTCGCACCCCTCTTTACCTCACAAACTCGCCCCACATCCACGCGTACCCCTACCTAGCCTCGCCCTCTCACACTTCCTCTTCACCATCACCCACCTCTCAAACAAAAGCAATTACAATTAGATTAATAAACACAGACGTCCAATTACATAACTTCTGAAAACAGCAGCGGCACATATTCATGTATGTAAGTCAGATGGTAAAAGAAAAGTATTCGAGTTTGATTTAGAAGAGGGCAGAGAGGCAGAGCATCTGAATTGATGTAAATGGTGCCAAAGAGATGGGGCCCAACAAGCCAAGGAAAGCTGATCAAAAGTTCTAGGACGAACAAAGTGAATATGGAAGAGACGAGTATAAGAAGGAGAACGAAATTTACGTGAAGGGGTATACAAGCGCAACATATCGGCTCAGACATTGAGGACCGGACGATTCAAAGTATGAACTGCCTCAGGTTCACCAAAGTCTAGGGATGGGTTTCATTATGGAAGGTGGGACCCCGCCCTCTCCCTTTACACACTTCACCTTCCCTGAACTGCATCAGGCTCCACTTTCCTGCTGGGTAGACAGAAGAGGTTCTCTGGCTGTGAAATCAGATCCCATGGGCGGTTTGAACTCGCGACCGCCGGCTCTAGAGTGGAACGCACCAACCATTAGACCACTGGTTTCTGAGAGGCCGGCGGTCACAAGGTTATAGCGTTTGCCTGCGGAGCTGACGGTCGTACGGTCGAACCCCTCGTGGCATCGGATTTTTTCGGCTTGAAAACCCCCTCTGTTTCCCCCCGGTAGTAAATGGATACCTGATTCAGTTCAGGGAAGGTTAAAAGCGGCGGAAGGAGAAGGGCTACCTCTGCCTTCCATCTTACCGTGCCCTAGACACGGTGAACCTCTGACAGTTCACTGCCACTTCGCCCAATAGACCATAGGAACTTCAGCCTTTTGCGTCAGACAGAACGGAAAATAGAACCATGTCGTACAAGGTTATACCAGTGCGCAGGCTAGGAATACGCTCACTGCCAAAATAGACATGTTTTGCACATACACCTATTTCTACTGGAATCATTAATGGAACATTTTCAGCCAAAGATCATTTGATTTTCTTTTTCTTGCCTTTTTTTGTATAATTATGTTTGCATGAAACCAAACTGGCAGTCTTGGAACCTTCACAGTTTTTTCCCCATGGTGGCACCAGTATTGATTTCTTCTCCTGTTTCCGTACGTGCTGTGAGTTCAGTGTGGGCTTAAAGGCTCGTGCAAGTTAAGAGCTTTCTGAAAGCACGGTGTAATTCCCCCCCCCCCCCCCCCCCCCCCCATGAGAGGTTAATGACGATGTGTTTATATTATGTGGTATTGCCGGGGTTGGAGTGTATTGCATGGCATTCTATCGTATTGTGTTGTCTTTTAACGGGCTATTTTGTATGGTATTGGATTTTGTTGTACTTTATTTGTTCATTTTTTACATTTCCATTTGCTTTTATTGTGAAACGAAAGAAATAAAACATATACACAGCATCAGCAAAAATAAGAAATTAGGTATCAAGCAGCCCCCAAATAAAGGTAAACAAATAAACAGAAAACAGGATATAAGTTGAGCGTAGCATCATACGTGTATACAAAGCTTAGATATTTGGTGACAAACAACGCAGAATACAACGTATTGTACTTTAGACAAGCTATCAGTATGTTGTACTTCATTTATTGTACCGCTGGGGATGGGTAATGTTGAGAGGTTTGCTGTGAGGAGTAGGAGGAGAGATGTAGTGGTGTGTCAGGAAGTTCGTGGTCGATGTCTGTACTTCAGCTAGACGTCGATTGTCTACTGTCTTGACTGTGGCGTTGTGAGGACATACTGTATTGGATGTGAGGACTAGCTCTGAGACTCTAAATACAATATGGAAAGTACTCTGTATTGACTTCCAGTACAATGTCTGACAGAGTGCGCGCGCGCGCGCGCGCACACACACACACACACACACACACACCACACACACACACACACACACACACACACACACACATACATACACCCATTGCAGTATAATTTGTTAAAGTCACTCCCAAAGACGGAATACGGCTGTCTTAGTGTTGGGATTAACAACAGGCACATTCAGAGAAGTCATCAATGACGACCCAAAGAACGTGGAAGAAGAAGAAGGGAAAAAAAAAAGTAGTAAAGGAAGGCGAAAAGAATAAGAAAAAAATGGAGAAGAATAAGAAAAGGAGAAAACCCTCTTTTCTGTTTCACCTCTTTGTTCACCTCTTTGTTCACCTCTCTGTTCACCCGACAGTACATGGATACCTGATTCAGTTCAGGGAAGGTTAAAGCGGCGGAAGGAGAAGGGCTACCTCTGCCTTCCATCTTACCGTGCCCTAGACACAGTGCACCTCTGACAGTTCACTGCCACTTCGCCCAATAGACCATAGGAACTTCAGGCTTTTGCGTCAGACAGAACGGAAAATAGAACCATGTCGTACAAGGTTATACCAGTGCGCAGGCTAGGAATACACTCACTGCCAAAATAGACATGTTTGCACATACACCTATCTCCACTGGAATCATTAATGGAGCTTTTTGTTTTTTAGCCAGGGATTATTTGATTTTCTTTTTCTGCCCTTCTGTTTTGTATAATTATGTTTGCATGAAACCAAACTGGCAGTCTTGGAACATTCACGGGTTTTTTTTCCATTGGTGGCACCAGTATTGATTTCTTCTCCTGTTTCCATACGTGCTGTGAGTTTAGTGTGGGCTTAGAGGCTCGTGCAAGTTAAGAGCTTTCTGAAAGCACGGTGTAATTCATGCTCCCCACCCCCCTCCCCCCATTGAGAGGTTAATGACGATGTGTTCTATTATTTTGCATTGCCTTCGCCTTGGTTTAAGGCTGTGTCAGGCCAATTGACATAGGCTAGAACACCAAGGCTACATCAAAATGTTGTTATGCTCTGCACAGTTATGCGGGGATTGTCTTCAGTCGTGACAAGCTCCTAGCATACATAACATTATCAGTCTCCAAAATCCCCCGAAGTCAGACTGTGGCTGCCCACGTGGCGGGGTAATCAAAAACGGTCACACACGTAATGTGCTCATCCCCAGCTGATGCATTTGTACCAGTGTTCAAGCACTTGGTTGTTCGGATGATCCCTGGCGTCTTTTAGCCAAGGTACGATAACAGCAACAACAGCATGTTGTATTGCCGGGGTTGGTGTGTACTGCACTGCATTCTATCGTATTGTATTGTGTTGAACTGGGCTATTTTGTTTCGCATTCTATTGCTTTGTACGTCATTTATTCATTTATGTAGTTTTACATTTCTGTTTGTTTTTATTGTTGTTAAACAAAAGAAAAAAAAAACCATACAGACAGCAACAGAAAAAAATCAGAAATCAGGTTTAATGTAACCCCAAAATAAATGATTAGATAAACAAATCAACAGAAAACATGATGTGATTTCAGCATAGCATCATAATGTATATAAAGCATAGATATTTGGTGACACACAGAACACAATACAATGTATTGTACTTTAGGCAAGCTATCCGTATGTTGTACTTCAGTTATTGTATCGCCGGGGATGAGTAATATAAACAGGGCTGGTGTGAGGAGCAGTAGGAGAGACGTGGTGGTGTGTCCATATGGGTCTGTACTTCAGCCACTCGTCGATAGTCTCCTGTCTGGTCTGTGGCGGTGTGAGGCCATACTGTATTGGATGTGAGGACTAGCTCTGAGGCTGTGAATACAATATGAAAAGTTCTCTTTATGGACTTGCAGTAGGATGTCTGACAGAGAGTACACAACACACACAACACACACACACACACACACACACACACACACACACACGCGCGCGCGCGCGCGCGAGCGCGCGTACGCACGCGCGTGCGCGGGCACACACAGACACACACAGACACACACAGACACAGACACACACACACACACACACACACACACACACACACACCACACACACACACACACACACTTTCTCTCTCTCCCTCTTTCTCTCTCTTTCACGGAAACACACACACACACACACACACACACACACACACACACACACACACACACACACACACACACGAGCGCGCGCACGCACACACACACACACACACACACCACACACACACACACACACACACACGAGCGCGCGCACGCACAGAGAGAGAGAGAGAGAGAGAGAGGGAGAGAGAGAGAGAGAGAGAGAGAGAGAGAGAGAGAGAGACAGACAGACAGACAGACAGACGACGACCAGACAGAAACAGCGGAGGCAGACGTCAGCTTTAACAGATAACATTGGTATGCAACGCACACGTTCACACAGCAAAGCGAAAATCTGAGATGCAAACGCACACACGCACACACACACACACACACACACACACACACACACACACACCACAGCACCACACACACACACACACACACACACACACACACACACACCACGCACACACACCACACACACAACACACACGCACACATACACACACACCACA
>CM065714.1:36768878-36776378 GCA_033310375.1 Conus canariensis
CGGAGGAGAAGTATTAACTGAAACCGAGGATATGCTTAAAGAAACAAAGAACTTTTACCAGTCACTACATGCAGTAAGAAAATCACAGGAATTGGACCTGAACACGTATGTACATAACCTTCCAAAATTAGCAACGACTGAGCCTTGTGCACAAGAAGGATTAATAACTGTAGAGGAAGCATCCATAGCTCTGAAAACTATGAAAAATGATACAAGCCCTGGTACAGATGGAATGAGTGTAAATTTGTTTATTTTTTTTCTGGCGACAGCTAGGCGTCTTTGTTGTCCGCTCTCTTAATGAAGGTTACCTAAAAGGAGAGTTGTCAGTTACACAAAATGAAGGGATGATAATTAGTATTCGGAAAGGAGATAAACCTAGAGAGTATCTTAAGAACTGGCGGCCAATAACACTTCTGAACGTGGTATATAAAACTAGGTCAACTTGCATAGCGCACAGAATAAGGTTCGTTTTACATAAACTAATCAGTGAGGATCAAACTGGTTTTGTACCAGGAAGATATATTGGAGAAAGTATCCGAACTATCTATATCATAGATTATCTTGATAAGAAAGATTTACCAGGTTTACTAATTTCAATAGACTTCGAAAAAACTTTTGAACAGTCAACTAGTCATACATGAAAAATGTTCTAACGACCTTTGGTTTTGGAAAGAGTTATGCAGATAGATCTTCACTTTTTATGAAAACATAAAAGCGTATGCAATTGTAAACGGAAAAGTATCTCAATGCTTCAGAATAGGGAGAGGATGTCGCCAAGGTGATCCATTATCATCTTACCTATTCATCTTGTGTGCCGAAATACTCGCTTGCAGGATTAGAGAAGACACAGCTATAAAAGGCGTAAAAATAGCAGGTTCTGAATTCAAAATTAATAGATTAATCAGTTTGCTGATGACGCGTCACTAACTTTAAATGGGGACAGAGGATCTTACGAAAAACTTCTTACGACTCTGACAGAATTTGAATCTTACGGTTAAGACTGAATTTTGAGTAAACCTTTAACGTGTGGCTGGGAAGCAAGAAAAAGACTCTAGTTACATTTTTAACTCATAAACAAATGGAATGAAATCCATCAAAATTTGAAATCCTAGGACTCTGGTTTACAAATGATCTTTCAAATGTCATCGAAATAAACATAGATAAATTTGCGGAGGTGAAAAATCTTTTCAAGGTATGGCTGCAAAGAACGGTAACACCTCTTGCGAGAATTGCTGTATTAAAGTCTCTAATTCTGTCAAAACTCATTTATTTGTGGATACTACTTCCAAATCCTCCAAACTCTCAGGTTAAACAAATACAAAAAATGTGCTATGAATTTGTGTAGGACAACAAAAGTGATAAAATTAAGAGGAAATATTCCTCTCACAGTGTTGAAAAAGGGGGAATAGGTATACCTAACATTGAAAAGTATATCAATGCACTAAAACTTGCTTGGATTAGGAAGATTTTTTACTCATTCCCCAAAATGGGTACAAATACTACATTCTGTGTGCCCATATTTAGACAATTAAACAATTATGAACCGGGATTTTTTGAACGCTGTGAACTTAATACTTTTTTTTAGAAAGACGTATTCTTGGCGTACTCTAAATTTTACACCCAAATTGAACTGAAGGATGGATGTGAGTTACTGTCAGAACCCATCTTTTTCAACAGAAGATTTAAGATCGAAAACAAACCTTTTTATTACAAAAAATGGGCAAATAACAATACCCCTTTTGTGAAAGATTTAGTTAATAGCAACGGCGAATTTTTGAGCTACAGATCTTTTACACCAAAATATGGAATTCGGGTAAACTTTCTGGACTTTACAAGTAGTCTGCAAACAATCAAAGAAGAAAAAAAGAAAAAAAAAAAGAAAAAAGAAATGAATGAGAAGAATTATGTCTTATGACAACATTGGTGGGGCATGTTCAAAAACTGTTAAAGTATTAGTGCTAATAAAGGATCCAGAGCTTATTACAACGTATTACTAGAAGAAGTGGAAATATTGAACAGGAAACCATTTGTAAAATGGGGAGAAAAATTAAACATTTCAATTCACTGGAAGCCAGTACTAATGAAAATTCAAAAAATAAAAAGTCAAAATGAAATGGATTCAGATCAAACTGTGCTATAGAATGTTAGTTATGAACAACATGTTAAGAAACATGGGTATTGTCCACAGCAACAAATGTAGTTTTTGTGACAAAGCAAATGCCGATTTTTTTCAGCATTCTGGATGGATTTGGAGCAGTTTATCAAACAAAAAATGCAGTAACTGCCATCGTCTTTTCATTACATATGGAGCTAATTATCTTTGGTGTTGCAGATAACATTAAAACTGACAAAATAATTTGATCTCATAATCCTACTTGATAAGTTCTTCCTTTATAAGTCAAGAATACAAAACATAAAACCTAATTTACAAGCATTTTTGAAGGAAATAGATTGGAAATATGAAACTGAAAAATACTCTCATCACTTAGAGATGAAGTATGCAGATTTTGAAAAGTAGTGGTTTCTTTATATTGGTTTAATAGATACTTGATTAAAAGAATTCATGTCATGCTAAATTTAAGAAGCTTATGAATGTATACTATATGAGTATTAACAATTTTAAGGGAACAGTCACGTCAGAAGCTCCTCATACAATGCTGTACGGTGAAAGGGACTCCCCCCACAAGACCCCCGATACCCCCCTCCCCCAACATTTGTGTGTGCGTGTGTGTGTGTGTGTGTGTGTGTGTGTGTGTGTGTGTGTGTGTGTGTGTGTGTGTTGTCTGTTTGTTTTTGATGTCTTTGTATTTTTCAGTTCTGATTATTTGATTTTTTTTTTCTCACCAGAAAATTTACTTTATCACTATCTTTTTGCGAAGTATATGCTTGATTGTGTGTTTGTTGGTTTGATTATTTTGTGTGTGTGTTGGTTTGATTGTTTTGTGTGTGTGTTGGTTTGATTGTTTTGTGTGTGTGTGTGTGTGTGTGTGTGTGTGTGTGTGTGTGTGTGTGGTTTTTTTTCTTATTTTATATTATTTATTTATTTATTTATTTTTTTTACAAAACTTGCTACTCCCATGGAAGTTTATAACACACTCGGAGAGTGATGTGCAGATATATGATTAAGTATACGCTTGCTGGTGTATATAGACACATAATTATATCTATGCTGTGTGGATAGATTTATGCATATTAATCTGTGCTGGTTTATGTTCATGGTTGTGCATATATGTATAAATGCGAGAAAAAAGAATATTTAAAAAAAAAGGCTTAGAAAAGACCTCCTGTGATTCGTGATGCTTAAAAGACTGACCTCACCCAGATCATGACATTTGCGCTCCTCGCAGGATTGCGCCACTTTCCTGTTGTGTAGGTGACCTGTCGGTGAAGGAGAATGGAAGCAAGACCGAATCATCAGCTTAGGGTAGATATCTGGGGTGAACTTTTCACCTAGACTAAGTCATCAGCTTGAAATAGATTTATGGGGTGAACTCTTCACCTACAAGACGAACAAGAGGAGCGTGCAGGTCTTCTCGACTGCTGGACTGCTGAGAGAGAGTTGAGCTAATCAAGGTCAAGAAGTATCGGACTACTGCTATCAGTAGAAAAGAGACGGGAGAAAGGAGAAGACAAGGGTGGGGTGAGGGACAAGCGAGTGGGATAGCGGCGAGAGAGAGAGAGAGAGAGAGAGAGAGAGAGAGAAGGGGAAGGGTGAGAAAGAGCATGGGGATGGGGCATAGGTGGTTGAAGGGAATTGAAGAAATAACTGAGCATCAACATGATATTTGAAGAGACAACTCCTGATTGATACACTCACTTTTTCATTGATCATTTCATTTTGTGTATGTTAATGTTAATGTTATGTCTCTCATTCTCTCTCTTCTCTCTCCCATCTCTCTCTCTCTTCTCTCTCTCTCTCTCTCTCTCTCTCTCTCTCTTCTCTCTTCTCTCTCTCTCTCTCTCTCCTCTCTCTCTTCCTCTCTCTCTCTCTGTCTGTCGTGTCTGTCCTCAGCTGTCTCTCTCTATCACCTCTCTGTGCGTGCGTCGCGCGCCGTGTGCATGTGTGTGTGTGCACATCATGCTCGCTGACTACCACGCCCGTGTCATGTTTGTTGCCCGGTATGTTACCAGCATCAGCCACTATAAAGAGATCGATATGAGTTGAGATGTGAACATAACCAGTGCTACTTTCCTTTTCTTTTAATATATCTCTCTCTTTCTCTTTTTTTTTCTTTTGGGTGTGACGTATTTCTCTTAGTGTTGACCATTCTACAGAAGCTGTAGCTGGGATTGTATCTGCATATCCTTCTTCCCCATCTCTCGCGTACCCTTCATATAGTTATTCTACGTTTCGACATATGTGAGTCAGAAAAGTAAATTGCCTCTCTTCCTGTCACTGAAATCCAGAGCGTTTCCATCGGAAATTCACCCAGAATCTATAATGTTCATTCTCAGAAAGCAACACAAACAAGCAAATCAACGAAAAATCTGCAATGAAAAACCACCGCCCAAATACCCTATTCTCTGTCCTTGTTTGACGAAAACCTCATGTGCCATTCTGTATTGATCCTACGTCAGTGTTGGCCAGAGGCGTCCTTCTCCGGAATGAATGGCCATGTGAGATTTGATTCCTGCGTCCTGATTGATGAGGACACGTACAACACGAAGGGAAGGAAAGACGCTGAGGGGAGAGATCAACGCACATTTCATCTCGTTGCTCTGTATGTGCGTTTGCCTGCGTGTCTGTCTGATTCTTTGGACACCTGCAACACAATACGAAAGGCAGGGATAGCAGCAGGAAGTCATCGGTGGTTATTCAAAGGTTCAACAGTCTCTCCTCTCTGGGTTGAGGGAAAGGTGAAACAAATAATCTCTCTCTCTCTCTCTCTCTCTCTCTCTCTCTCTCTCTTATCGTGTGCATACTGCGTGCGTACGTGAGAGTGTACACACACACACACACACACACACACACACACACACACACACACACACACACACACACACACATATATATATATATGTGTGTGTGTGTGTGTGTGTGGTGTGTGAGAGAGAGAGAGAGAGACAGAGAGACAGAGAGAGAGAGAGAGTACACTTTCTATCAGTCATAAAGAGTGACCCCCTAAATATTTCAGTGAAACCGCCCACTCCCCCTTTGCCATGAAAATTTGGAAAGAAGGTTTTTTGCACCGAGCTCAACCCTCTGATTTCTACTAAATGATTATCATTGCTCAGTAACCCTTCTTTTTTGACAAAACACAAAACAGACATGTGAATTGTGTACAACTGTGTCTTCTTATTCAGATGCTACAAAAAGCAGACATTAAAAATGCACAGAACAATACGCCCTTGATCATAATTTTCATGCTGACGCTGATCTGGGGAGTATCGCAATTTTATGTCTGTTCTTTCTAATGTCTGAAGAAGACATATCTGCTGAAAATTCTCATGTCTGATTCATACCTTTGTGTGAAACAAAAAGTACTTTGCACCTTCCTTTTGCCCTTGTGGATGTATTTTGGATAGTTTTCAGAAGTGTTGCAGTCTGTTTCAGACACCAGATACTGTTTAAAACTGGATCATTAGTAAGGAGAGTATAACTTTGCTACCAGTTTCGACAAAGGACGCATTGACGCATGTGGAAGAATAAGAGAAAAGGGGTAGGTTAGGTGGGGATGGTCAGGTATATGACGGTTGTAAAATTCATTATGTTTGTCTGTGTGCCAGTTCGTTTGTGAGTCACACGGTTAACTAATATTAAAACAGTAACCTCACAAACCAGTATCGCGAAACGAAGCTCAGCAAGTGAACTGAAATCCTGCACAGTTGCTTGAAACTCTCAGTCATATAATTCATCATCTTCAACCTTTAGATTACATCTGATGCACTTCTGCGTGTACTAAGGCACTTATTGATCACAGCCTTTAGACAGAAGCAGTCATTGCGTCCTTTGTTCAGACTGGGTACCACGCTGCCTGTGAGAATGGCAGACAAACATTAATTGTAGGGGAAGGGGGGGGGACGGGTTTGAGGAGTCTGGCAAGTGGGGAGGGAGGGGATGCAGAGGAGAGGGAAAAGAGGGATGGGGCCACATCCGTTATTTGTCTCGTCCAGTGAGGCTGACATTTTCAAAGCTGTTCTTCGGAAACGCGTCGCCGGGTGATAACTGTGAATGATGATGGCTTTCAACTCCTTGACATTTGCTTTGCCTTGAAGCTGACATGAAGATGTTTCATTAGTAACCCCTTCAACGCCGGGGGAGTAGAAACGCCACAGCAAAGTTCAGCATCGATTTCTCCATCAGTTCCAGACATAAGACTGATAGATCCTTGGGACGATGAAAGTAGAGAAAGACCAAAAACATTTAAACTACAACTGCCTTCATGTATTTCATTACAAGAATCAGAAGAACTGCTTCAAAAGTCACGGAGTTACATCTCTTAGAAGAGAGTGACTGTACTGAATCTGGGTATATCTGGCTGCAGAAGAGTTAAAGCAAACACTGATCTGCGTATGGTTGGTTGTGTGTTTGTTATATATATATATATATATATATATATATATATATATATATATTTTCTCTTGGTGGTGGTGTTGTTGTTTTGTAGTTTGGGCTCGTCTTCTTGGGGTGGGGTAGGAAGCATCAAAAGATAATAGCCATGTGTCAGCGCCACTTGTTCCTGCATTAAAAAAAAATTGCCTTGAAATTTGCCTACCGATCAGAAAACCGAATCTCTCTACACAATTTACGAAGAAAAAATATTCAGAATTTCAGCAAAATGCACGCAGGATACTATATCATGGTAATGCCTCATCTGAAATACTAGCACCCAGAACACAGGGAGAAGCCAGCGTTCGATCTCCTGCGTGGTGGAATACGAACCTGAGACTTTCACCATCAGAGTTTTGACCACTGATTCGGCCACCGTTCCAGAACGTCTAATGCTCAACGGCAGTTCCATTGCATTGCAGGATTGTGTGTAGCTTTCGGACGACGACGATGATTATGAAGATAAGGATAGCGTTGAGGATGAAGTGGTTGACTGTGATGACGTAGAAGGAAGAAAACAAGATGCAAAGCATATAAACGTACTCCCAGTTTATCTTGAATACGAGTGAGATATTCCATAAAGAGGAAAAACCGTTTTGGGCCGTTATAGCCGTTAGTAACGGCTATTCTGGTAAACATCGGCCATCATCTGTGACCCATAATGAACATACCTACAAATTTTCAGAAAGATCGCCCAAATACTTTCTGAGATTTTCCATAAAGAAGAAAACCGTTATGGGCCGTTACAGCCGTGAGTAACAGATATAACGGTAAAATAAAATAATGAACATACCTACAAATTTTCAGAAAGATCGGGCCAGTAGTCTTGTCTGGAGTGAGTGGAACACATTTGACCACGGACGGACAGACAGACACACACAGACAGCAATTCTTCGTTCCCATTGTAAAGTACTCCCTGTTCTATAAGAACTGGAGTACAAAAAGGGTAG
>CM065714.1:36791378-36796378 GCA_033310375.1 Conus canariensis
GCTTGAATTGCTCTTCATCAAGTCAATCTTTATTTTTACCAGGTAATAATACGCGCTTCATTTGGGGGAGACATAGAATATGGGAGGGGATTTAAGCACCCACCACCTATGTTGACTACGTATCATTTACACTGTCGACCAGCAAGAGAAATAGTAGTATTCTTCTTCTCGCTGTTAATCAAAGCAGGACGTCGTGGAAGCCCTTGAAGGCAGAGCGGCACAATCAGTCTCCCGTGCCTTGGAAGAGCGCCCGCACAAATCTCCCTTCCATGCTTCTTTGTACGGAGATACAGATGGATACATCACGTAGCACACACTCGTGCAGTGAGCACCAACACAGAGATGGACACCGAGAATTCGCACGTGAATGGCCGGCCAAGTCCGAATTCTACTATTGTTAAAACCTCCATGACAGCTTCTCATTTACACTGAACAATATTAGCGCTGTCGTTATCTGAAGAGGACGACTACTTTCCGGCAATATGTAGGAGATTTATACCCAGCACTGAGGTGGCAGGTCAGGTTCCAGGCATTGCTTTTGGAATGTATCAAAGGTGGAGATTTTGACGACTTATCAAGTGGTGATAACACCCTGTGGGAACTGTTTTATTGTTTTTGATGTTGAAGCTTGCTGGTTAAACATTTTATGATTGCGCCACGTACGTAGCTTGTGGTGTAGTAGACTTCCAGAAAAAAGACATGATAAAAGACAAAAGAGGAAGGTCACGTCGGTCTTTCCATGGCAAATAGAGCTCACTTTTCTCAGTTCATGGATCAAGCAAGATCTAGGTATTCCAATAGTTGATTTGAAACACAGCATGATAACGATCGGGATATTGATTGTCTGCATTACAGACGCACCATTTTACACCTATGTGTTGTCCTTTTTTGGTCTCTGATTGAACTGTTAAGCTGACCAACAGGACAAAATTTCTTTGCTATGCCCACCAGTGGGATCTGTCCCATAAAACGGCGGGGACACTTTGCTGAACACGAGCTCCAACACCGGTTTCCTCCCTCACAGATTTCCAAATATGGTCTTGGTTTTAATATAATGATCATTTCTTACATACTTTGACCCTTTCAATGTGTTACATGTCTTTAGGTCTTCACGGCAAGGAACTGTAAGGGGGTTCAATCTGAGAGGAATGAAAGGAAATCTGGGAACCTGCAGTTCAGGGGCCCCCGCAGTTTTTCCCCCATGCTGACTTTCTACATGATCGCGTCTTCTATGGGTCAAAAGTCACAGCTGACTTACAGAATATCGACAATGCTTTCATGGTGCCTGGTTGATAGATTTCCATCAAAACGCCCCCTGACATTTTGACGGAAAGAAAGTGTCTTTTATAGTGACTTTATCACAACTTTCCAAAAATATGCAACCCCCCCCCCCTCTTTCCCCATCCACTCCTCTACCCTAAACACCAGGTTTGGCGAGATGTTGCCGTGCTGGAGCCATTCCAGACATTGACATTCCCATTTGGTGGAATCGATCAACCTGAAGGCATGACCCGACATCGCCATCTATCGCCTCCATCCCACCCCCCACTGTCCCACCACCACCTCACCATATCTCCTTACCCCCAACCGTAAAAAGCATATGAATCTGGAGCAGAGTGGAGGAGGGGGGCTATTAGGAGGCTGGGAACAGAAAAGGAGGAAAGAGTGCAGATGAAGCAAAGGCGAGGCATGTGGAAGAAGATGGCGGAAGAGTCCATTGGATTGCAGTATGCTGTGTCTGTTTCAGTGCAGTATTGAAATCGATGGGTTTCGGGGCATGAAGTGGATTTCCTTTTTTTCTTTGTTCCTTCCTATCATTCATTTTTTTTTTTTTACACATTTCATTTCCTTTTCAATTTTTCCTTGCTTCCTTTCCTTTTTACCTTTTTTCCTCCATCCTTCCTCTCTAAATTTTTCTTCCTTTTTCTGTCTTCATTCTTTTCTTCTTTTTTTTCGTCTAACTTTGATTCTTTCTGTCCACTTTTTTTCATTTTCTTTCCCCTTGATATTTTCCTTTCTATCACGCTACCGACGTGAATCTGCTGATGACTCTGTTGTTACTGGTGCATGTTTGGTATTTCAGTGGATTCCACATCACCACCATCCTCCTCCAAGCCCCCTCCCGATCCACGCGCGCCGCTCGCACGCACGCACACACACACACACACACACACACACACACACACACACACACACACACACACACACACACACACACACACACACACCCTGATAAATCCGACCTTTAATGTGCCCATGGGACCTTGTGCAATGGGGTGTGCTCTGGAAGCTGTCGCAGGAGGCTGGGGCACTTGCAGCTATGCACGGTCTAGTGTTCGGAGATCAGGCACACCTGGCACCACTTTGTCCACCTCAGGTGGTGCCAGGTTTCGATCCTGATGCCGCCGAACGCTCTGACCAGTCGACCGCTGCACGCATTTTTTTTTTCGCTCGGTTTCTGTCTAACATTTGTCTCCTACTGACATTATTCCTATGCCCGTTTATTCCTGCTCTCCTGTACACAGCCACACCCTGGTAGGTCCTGCACCATCCCCAGCACACAGTTCATGGAATGGGGGGGGGGGGGGGGCAGTCAAAAATCAAGCTGTCATGTGGTAGTCAGGCAGAGGAGACATTGCTCTGCTGCCAGGTCATCTGCAGCGTCGGCGTCACCTGCTCTGATTCGACATATGTAGGGTACCACATGTTAAGTCCACTACTGACCTGTTGACAACAATGAATGCGTTATCGCGGAGCCAGCGTGAGTGGAGCGTCCCTCCCCCCCCTCCCACCCCCCAGCTCCTGAAGTTGCCAGCACGTCTGTTCAGCGACAGTCCTCATAAACTTGCCGATACCGGCCACTTTGACTGGACCTCACCGCTGGATTGGACGTGGACAGGACATAGGAACTGAGATCAACGAGAGGGCAGGACATAAAAGGCCACAGAATCTGAGACCTTTTCTTTTATTATCAAGAGAGGAGAAGGATAATGGACAGAAGGAACATGGCAGGGCTGTACTCTGCGCCTCATTTCATGATATACTCAGGCATCAACCAGGCCCGATAATACAAACACCTGCAGTGTTAAATATGAGCCACGCTTTCGGAGACGCATCCGTTAGGTAAAAATGAAACGACTGTGTGACTCCAGCCTTCCTATCTGAGCTCACAGCAGACTCAGACTTACTTAGGAGCTGGTCAGAGCCAAGAAGGCCCACAAATACATGCTTCTGATAGGATTCGAACCCATGACCACCATGCCTGCAAGTCCACAACGTTCACTGCCGTATCATGGCAGCTGGATGCTTCTTCCTTTTTGTTTTTTTAAAACATATTTCTTTTCCTCTGTTGTTATTTTACAGACAAAAACATGCAGGAACATTAAGAATCAGAGATTAGGTATAAAGCAAGCCAAAAGTGATACATAGATAAAGAAGTAAATAAACAAACAGAAAAGAGGGTATAACCTCAGCATATCATCATGTATGTGTATAAAGCATGGTTAATTGGTGACATACATATCACAGTACAATGCAATGTTCTTTAGGCAAGGTGCTTCTTCCTTACTTTGTTCATTGCTTTCTTTTCCCCCACCGTTTCTCCTTTGACACATAATTTGTCTCTTCTCTCTCTCTCCTCACTTTCTCTCCTCCCACACACACACACACACACACACACACACACACACACACACACACACACACACACACACACACACTAAACTCGGGCCTAGACACCTTCAGTTTTGCAAAAAGAAGGAAAGCATAGCACACATGGGGAAAAAAACGTTAGGAATACAAAGAAAAATAATAAAGAAACAAATGCTGGATACAACATCACAAGTTAGAGTGACTTTTACATTTGATGATGCAGACATACAAATGGAAACGTCCAAAACATTCCAGAATTCACTTCGTCTTCTTTCTGAAAATTAAAAGCATCGGGGCGCAGATTTATTGTTATTGTACTGTCGCGCCCACACACTCTGATGCAGTCGTGCTCACACACGACAATAAATGAATGTTATTATGCGACCTTTGGAAGTTGCCTCCTTAGCAGCTGTAGTAAGGTGGAAAGCAACACACTGTGCTCTGACTTTCATTTGAAGTCAAACTGAATACCGTTGTCAGTCTCTGTCTGTCTGTGTGTCTCTCTCTGTGAGAGAGAAAGAGAGAGGGTGGATGGGTATAGTTGTGTGTGTGTGTATGCGTGTGTGTGTGTGTGTGTGTGTGTGTGTGTGTGTGTGTGTGTGTGTGTATGCGCACGCGCGCGCGCGCGTGTGTGTATGTGTGTGTGCGTGTGCGTGCATGCGTGTATGTGTACATGTTTTTACGATGGTTTCGGGACCAAAGGTCAGAATACATGTATACAACAAACGGATACTACGTTTCTTTTTTAAGGGTATGGGGCTCATAATACTATTCTTATCCTATCAATTCAAAAGCGATCCCAAGGATGTTCAATCTGGCAAGAACCGAAAGGAAATCTGGGAAGCTGCAGTTTAGTGGCCTCCCAGTTTTTATCATCTTGACTTTTAACATGATCGCGCCTTCCATCAGTTACAGATTACAGTGAACTTACAGAATGTCGACAATGCTTTCTCATCGCCTAGGAAGCATGCAGGTTGGTAGATTTCCGTCAGAGTGGCCCCTGATATTTTGACGGAAAGTGTCTTTTATAGTGACGTTAATCGTGAGGTTCAAAAAAACATGCCCCCTCCCCTCCCCGCCCATCCACCCCAACCCCAAAACGTCAGGTTTGGCGAGATGTTGCTGTGCTGGAGCCATTCTAGACATTGGCATTCCCATTACCATCTGGTGGATCGATCAACCTGAAGGCATAACCCGACATCGCCATCTATCGCCTCCATCCCCCATCACCCTGTCCACCACCACCCCGCCATATCTCCTTACCCCCAACCGTAAAAAATATAAGAATCTGGAGTGAAGAGGAGTGGAAGGGGGAGATTAGGAGGCTGGGGACAAGAAAAGGAGGAAAG
>CM065714.1:36811378-36823878 GCA_033310375.1 Conus canariensis
CTCCCGAAGTGCCGCTGCTATCCATCGTGTAAGTGTCTTGCTGACTCCGTAGTCAAGGAGTATTTCCATGAGAAGCGAGAACTGGACTTTATTGTATGCGTCTTCCAGATCTATTGCAACAGCTAGTGTTTCTTCCTTTCTTTTGGGATCCTTCGTATTCTTCACAGGCAAAAGCGGCCGCATTTTCCCATGTACTTTTAACTGTTCTCTAGCCTCCTTGATTTGATAGGAGGATTTCAAGATCTCTCGCGAGTTTTCTTGCTATGATTCGTTCCATGAGCTTTCCTGCTATATTTTGTATAGTGAGTATGCGGTAGCCATTTAGCCGATGATGATCTTTTCCTGGTTTTGGTAAAGCTTTCCGGTAGCTGTGTGTCCAGTCTTCTGGGACATAGCCTTTATCAAAACTCTCCTGGTAGAGTCTGACGAGTAGGGCTCTCTCCTCTTCTGAGAGCAGTTTGATGTCTGCATACCGTACTTTGTATGGACCTGGAGCACTATCCTTAGTGCATCTAGCTATTGCGTCATTCAGTTCAGATGCAGTAATTTCATCATCAATGCCAGTTTGAGCTAGGTGTTGGTTTAACTTGGTCAAAATATTTCTTCTTTTCCACCAAATTTCTTTGATCACTCTGTTCTATGAAACGTTTAAGTAGAGCCGACCCTTTCTCCAAATTTGTCTTGACTTTTGTGATCCCATCAGCGTCTAAAATATCTGGGGTTGCGTTTGTTTTGTGTTTTCCTTCCGTGCGACTGTAGAAGTGCCAGAACTGAGTCAGTGCTGTGTCATAATTAAATGACAGACAAAATTGTTGTCACTTGGTTTCTTTTGCTTCTTCAGCTACTCTTTCGAATTGTTCAGTTTTCTGATTCATGTCTGTTTTAATAGCTAGATCAGGGCAACGTTTTCTTCTTTCTCTCTGCCAAATTCTTGCAGCCTTGCGTTTCTCTTTCCAGGCTATTTCCGTGTCTATATTCCACCAAAGGGGTTGGACGATTTGTTTGGTTGTAGCATTGTTTCTTTTGCATCTTCTACTCCTTAACGTTCTTATGATATCTCTTTCATTTTCATTGTTGTTGTATTGGAAAGGGTCCTTTTGTTTCGTTTGTGTAACTTTTGATAGTTTTTGTAAACTGAACACAACAGGGAAATGGTCACTTCCATGATGAAGAAGTGCTTCCACACTCGCGCCTGCAGTGAATTTTGGTCTAGTGAGTGCAAAGTGAATGACACTGTCACTGTCACCCTGCCTCCTTGTATGTGTTGGGGATGATGATGTCAGTGCATAAGAAGTACTTAATCCAACATCACTTCCAGCGCAATTCCTTGAGGATTGGTACCATGTTGAAACCACAATTTTGAGCGTGCATTAAGATCTCCATATAGTATAACAGAGTCTCCAAAGTCATGTTCTATTTCCTCCAGAAAGGTCCATTGGGTACCCGGATGTATGTATGCATTCATGAGTACAAGGCTTTTCTGATTACCATCCGGTCTTACGCTCCTACGCACAAATTACACACACACACACACACACACACACACACACACACACACGCACACGCACTTCTGCACACGCACACAGACGCACACATACATACAGGCACACGCATACACACATACACACACACGTGTGCACACACACATACACACACACACACACACACACACACACACACACACGCACACACACACACACACACACACACCACACAAAACACACACAAACGCGCGCACACGCATGCGCACATACATACACACACATATGGACACACGCACACACATGGGCCCGTGCCCACACATCCATACACACACATGTGTACATTCACTACACACACATACAAAACAAAAAAGAAAAGAAAACAAAAAAAAAAAACAATGTTGTTAGGTAGGCACTCAGGGTCTGACCAGCGCATTGGGCTAATGCGTAGGTCAGACATCTGCTAAGTCGTAGTCGCGAGACCCTCTTCTTGAATTCTCATCTTAGTTGGTAATTCATTTATCCATCAGCTTAAAATCATGCGTAGTGTGGTCTCAGAACTTAGCGGATGTGGTGTAGCGTATATGGACTAGTTCGCACGCAGTGACGCCTCCTTGATGAAACTGATGCTGGCTTTCAGAATGATAGCGTCGTTGTGGGGAATTCCAGATGATGTCCTTCATGGTAATGCCCATGTACTGCACCAACGACACAGTGTCCGCGGTATAGCCATGGACCTGATGGTTATAGTGGACAGGCTGTCGGCTCTTGGACATGTGTACAACAGAGCACATTCCACGAAGGAGAGGCCATTTTTCAGCTCTTCTGCCATTCTGAGAGTCGCTGGTCTTGTCGCTGTTGGTACTGGTCTTGTGTTGATGCAGCTGTTCTGTAAATTGCCGTGTCGTCAGTAAACGACCTTGTGAGTGAGGTCACTTTTCTCTGATAGATCATTGATGTGCATGAGGAACAGACACGGTCCCAGCACTCTTCCCTGCGGCACACCCGCCTTCACACTCACAAAATCTGACTGGGATCACTCCTCCACGACTGCTTGTCTCGTCTGCCTGACAGAAATCCTTGGACCCACTGACTGACATCACCTTGATGTCATATTGATGAAACTTGTGAAGGAGGAGGCTGTGGATGACCTTATCGAATGCCTTTTCGTCTGATCTTCTCTACGTCTGGCACGGTGACTCGGCAACATACTGGACAAATCAAGGTTCAATCAGTTTATACTGGACAAATCAAGGGTCAGTCAGTTTATACTGGACAACTCAAGGGTCAGTCAGTTTATACTGGACAAATCAAGGGTCAGTCAGTTTATACTGGACAAATCAAGGGTCAGTCAGTTTATATTGGACAAATGAAGGGTCAATCAGTTTTGTGCAAGGAAATCGCACCAGTCGCATTTGAATGGCGACCATATGACGAAGCGAACGGATATCGGGATGCCGAATGAGTCACACTCGCATAGCTTTTGGCGTTCGTATAGATTAACAACACCGTGCTTTCCGTCAGCCTGAGTAGCTCAGTTGAGAGAGTGTTGGACTGAAGGTCTAAAGGTCTCCAACACCGTGCTTTCCATCAGCCGGAGTAGCTCAGTTGAGAGAGTGTTGGACTGAAGGTCTAAAGGTCTCCGGTTCCATCCCTGGTTCACACACTTTCCCCGTTTGTTTGTTTGTTTTTTGTTTTACTTTAAGCGGGTCGAAGCGAGTCTAAAACAAAGGGTTGGGAGGAGGGTGGACGCGGGGAAGGAGGAAGGCAGGGGAAGGAAGACGGGGTGAAGGAGGAGGGAGAAACAGGGGGTAGGGGGTACGGAAGGTGGGAGACGGATAGGGAGACAGGGGAGGGAGAGGGAGAGAGAGGGGTGACCTGGGATAGGAAACAGTGGAGGCGAGGAAAGGATGACAGGGATGGATCCAAGGGGACAGGGGAGAAGACGAGGGGGAAATGCACGGGAAAGGGGAAGAGGAGGGGGAAATACGGTGAAGGATGCACGGGAAAGGGGAAGAGGAGGGGGAAGTACGGTGAAGGATGCACGGGAAAGGGGAAGAGGAGGGGGAAGTACGGTGAAGGATGCACGGGAAAGGGGAAGAGGAGGGGGAAGTACGGTGAAGGATGCACGGGAAAGGGGAAGAGGAGGGGGGAGTACGGTGAGGGATGCACGGGAAAGGGGAAGAGGAGGGGGAAGTACGGTGAGGGATGCACGGGAAAGGGGAAGAGGAGGGGGAAGTACGATGAAGGATGCACGGGGAAAGGGGAAGTAGGGAGAGGGGAAAGTGAGGGGTGGTGAGGGATGCACGGGAAAGGGGAAGAGGAGGGGGAAGTACGGTGAAGGATGCACGGGAAAGGGGAAGAGGAGGGGGAAGTACGGTGAGGGATGCACGGGAAAAGGGAAGAGGAGGGGGAAGTACGGTGAGGGATGCACGGGAAAGGGGAAGAGGAGGGGGAAGTACGGTGAAGGATGCACGGGAAAGGGGAAGAGGAGGGGGAAGTACGGTGAGGATGCACGGGAAAGGGAAGAGGAGGGGGAAGTACGGTGAAGGATGCACGGGAAAGGGGAAGAGGAGGGGGAAGTACGGTGAAGGATGCACGGGAAAGGGGAAGAGGAGGGGAAGTACGTGAAGGATGCAGGGAAGGGGAAGAGGAAGGGGCGGAAATGGGGGGGGGGGGGAGTGAAGGTGGGGAGACAACGGCGTGGTGGGAAGGGAGGAGGGGCAAGGGTGAACGGGGAAGATGGGATAGGGTAAGGGAAGGGGGAGAAGCACGAGGGGGGGGGGAGGGGGAAGAGGAGGGGGAATGGAAGAGCGGAAGAGGGGAGAACGGCTAGTTTATGGATTGATTGATAGACCGATAATTAAATAGATAGATAGATCAGTGAAATGATGGATAGATAGATGTACATATAGACACATACACGCTCACACACTCATATACATGCAGTGGAACACATGCACATACATATGCATGCATACATATCCCACACTCACGCAGTCGCGCACATACTCACACGCGCGCTCACGCGCGCTCGCTCGGGCGCATACACACACGTAAAGACACACACATTCACACACACGCGGGCGTACACGGACACCCCCCTCCACACAAATACACACACGCTCTCCTTCACATACGCGCGCGCGTGTACACAGACAAAATCAGAGAGAGAGAGAGAGAGAGAAGAGAGAGAGAGAGAGAGAGAGAGAGAGAGAGAGAGAGAGGAGGAAGAAGTGTGTGTAGGTAACTAAATGAAGTATGCACCCTGTAGCTTTCGTAGAAATTGCTTGTGATATGTAACCGTGCACATACCATTACATTATCTCCGATTCTGTGTGTGTGTGTGTGTGTGTGTGTGTGTGTGTGTGTGTGTGTGTGTGTGTTCAGTCTCTGTGTGTGTGTGTGTGTGTGTGTGCGCGCGCGCGCGTGCGCGCGCCATGCTCTGTATGCTTATGTACTTTGTGGAGATTAGAAGGGGGTGAAAAGGTGTTGAATGTACAAATGTGTTCGTGTGTTGGAGCTTTTCTGTCCCTTTGTGACAGGTTCACATTGAAGACGTGCCTCAACTCAAATGCCATCACTTGGCTGCCTGTAAACGAACATTGCCGGGCACTATGGCTTTTGTGCGCAAACAATTCACACTGTAAAAAAAGGAACAAACGTTTTTCTTCTATGACTAAAACGTCCAAGATTTTCGTTTTGTTTTGTTTTTCTCTATTTTCAAATCTTCTGAGCGTCCTCAAAGACAGTTTATATTGTTCACAGAAGATAGGATGTCAAAACTCGTTTTTTTATCATTGTACTACTTTCGACTGCATCCTTGCGACCCATCGTTTTCGTGTTCTTTTCGTCTATTCTATACATATTTATTTGTCTTTCGTTTTATGTCACAAGTCCTGAAGATGGTCTATGACCGAAACGTTGGAGATTTTTTTTTCTTCTATTTTTAAATCTTCTAAGAATCCTCAAAGACAGTTTGTATCGTTCACAGAAGATCGGCAGTCAAAAATCTTTTCTATTGTTTTTCTTCTTTATTTGTATACATCGAGCCTTGAGATTCAGCTTGGTGTGACCTCGACACGAACTTATGGCCAAAAGATTGCAGCCTTTAGAGAGGCAGACATTGTGCCATCAACTAGTTCTTAACTTTATTGAACACTTGTATGAGGTCAGCAAGGTGTTTATTATCGGGAGATCAGATTCGTTATTCCTTGTCCACCAAGGATGACATTCAGAAAGTGCTTTGTAGAAACCAACCAGTTGCTTGCAAATTGACAGCAAAGGACACTCCGACAAGTGTTTTTACCTTTAGCTTTTTGGACCCCTGTTGTTCTGCAATCCAGCGTTTCTCAATACCTGTTGATTTTGTGGTCACTGTCTCAAAGGGACTGTAATTTCTTCCTTTTGTGTGTGTGAACAGTTCTCTTCCTTTTCGTGTAAAATAAAGCAAGAACATGATTACAGTTCTTATGTGTTTTCGCTCCTTTTCCTACAAGGAGATTTGTTTTTCTCTTGTTTTTTTTGGTGAAAGATGTTATATATTGTGCCATGATTAACAGTTTGAGCATAATCTGCAAAGCAGAAAAAAGAAAACGCAACTACAGGAAAGTGTCCCTCCTCCTCATGCCTCCACATTTGCTTCTTTCTTTCTCTCTTTTTAATCACTGTCTTGCGTTTTCTCAGGGGATCTTCTGCAAAATGGGACACGTTTCAGCTGCACTTTGATGCCGATCATGCAGCTAAAGTTGTTACTGTCATTGCATCTGTATACCCCTGAACACCCTGTGCCCATCGTTCTGCTGTTGCATGTACTCATCACACGTGAGGCAAATTGGCTCTCTTATTCCCATGGAAATTCAGAACGATGACAAGAATAGCAAGACTCTCGAGGGAAAGCTTGACGGCAGAAGCTCTTAATAGGAGAAAAACCCCTTCAGACATACGTTTCAGCCCTAAGCTTCTTACACCCTAACGGGGTCAGCGCACATCCCTGTTATGACCCCTGGATGTCCTTTTCTGTCAGAAATATCTTTTGAGCTGACGGGATTCGAACTTCCAACTGCTGAAAGAGTTGGCGCCTCATGGCGTGTCTCTTTATTTTCATTTTTTCAAATTATTTTTCAAACAGGTGTCTTGCCCCCAGAACTAATGGACACCTGTTCTAAGTTTGAAACTTTAAGCCTTATGAAGTCTCCTTTTGTTCCCCCTCGACCAGATATAGCTGGAACTGCTTTCACATGCCTCTGCCATTGCCTTTAGGGCTATGATCCTCTTTTTATAGGAAATCCAGACCCGTTTCATTAGATCATAGACTGATGCGCCTACCAACCACCTTGTTTCTATTTCTTTTTTTTTTTTCTTTTTTGCAAAATATATCCTGAATCAATATTATTCACGGTTAGAAAAAAAGGCACAAACAAATAAATAAAATCCATAATGAAAAACAGCCAACACAACCCCCTGTCCCTCTTCCATGGCTAACGCCTCATGTGCCATTCTGTATTGATCCTACGTCAGTGTTGGCCAGAGGCGTCCTTCTCCGGAATGAATGGCCATGTGAGATTTGATTCCTGCGTTCTGATTGATGAGGACACGTACAACACGAAGGGAAGGAAAGACGCTGAGGGGAGAGATCAACGTACATTTCATCTCGTTGCTCTGTATGTGCGTCTGCCTGTCTGTCTGTCTGTCTCTCTGTCTGTCTGTCTCTTTCTCCCGAGAATTGCCACATGATAATGGAGGTAGGAATATTGGATGGAAGTCATCGGTGTTAGTTCAGCAGTCCCAGCCTTCCGTTGAGAGACAGGTGAAGAAGACTTGTTCTTTCTTGCATGTGTGTGTGTGTGTGTGTGTGTGTGTGTGTGTGTGTGTGTGTTTCAGTCTCTGTGTGTGTGTGTGTGTGTGTGTGTGTGCGCGCGCGCGCGCGCGCGCCATGCTCTGTATGCTTATGTACTTTGTGGAGATTAGAAGGGGGTGAAAAGGTGTTGAATGTACAAATGTGTTCGTGTGTTGGAGCTTTTCTGTCCCTTTGTGACAGGTTCACATTGAAGACGTGCCTCAACTCAAATGCCATCACTTGGCTGCCTGTAAACGAACATTGCCGGGCACTATGGCTTTTGTGCGCAAACAATTCACACTGTAAAAAAGGAACAAACGTTTTTCTTCTATGACTAAAACGTCCAAGATTTTCGTTTTGTTTTGTTTTTCTCTATTTTCAAATCTTCTGAGCGTCCTCAAAGACAGTTTATATTGTTCACAGAAGATAGGATGTCAAAACTCGTTTTTTATCATTGTACTACTTTCGACTGCATCCTTGCGACCCATCGTTTTCGTGTTCTTTTCGTCTATTCTATACATATTTATTTGTCTTTCGTTTTATGTCACAAGTCCTGAAGATGGTCTATGACCGAAACGTTGGAGATTTTTTTTTCTTCTATTTTTAAATCTTCTAAGAATCCTCAAAGACAGTTTGTATCGTTCACAGAAGATCGGCAGTCAAAAATCTTTTCTATTGTTTTTCTTCTTTATTTGTATACATCGAGCCTTGAGATTCAGCTTGGTGTGACCTCGACACGAACTTATGGCCAAAAGATTGCAGCCTTTAGAGAGGCAGACATTGTGCCATCAACTAGTTCTTAACTTTATTGAACACTTGTATGAGGTCAGCAAGGTGTTTATTATCGGGAGATCAGATTCGTTATTCCTTGTCCACCAAGGATGACATTCAGAAAGTGCTTTGTAGAAACCAACCAGTTGCTTGCAAATTGACAGCAAAGGACACTCCGACAAGTGTTTTTACCTTTAGCTTTTTGGACCCCTGTTGTTCTGCAATCCAGCGTTTCTCAATACCTGTTGATTTTGTGGTCACTGTCTCAAAGGGACTGTAATTTCTTCCTTTTGTGTGTGTGAACAGTTCTCTTCCTTTTCGTGTAAAATAAAGCAAGAACATGATTACAGTTCTTATGTGTTTTCGCTCCTTTTCCTACAAGGAGATTTGTTTTTCTCTTGTTTTTTTTTGGTGAAAGATGTTATATATTGTGCCATGATTAACAGTTTGAGCATAATCTGCAAAGCAGAAAAAAGAAACGCAACTACAGGAAAGTGTCCCTCCTCCTCATGCCTCCACATTTGCTTCTTTCTTTCTCTCTTTTTAATCACTGTCTTGCGTTTTCTCAGGGGATCTTCTGCAAAATGGGACACGTTTCAGCTGCACTTTGATGCCGATCATGCAGCTAAAGTTGTTACTGTCATTGCATCTGTATACCCCTGAACACCCTGTGCCCATCGTTCTGCTGTTGCATGTACTCATCACACGTGAGGCAAATTGGCTCTCTTATTCCCATGGAAATTCAGAACGATGACAAGAATAGCAAGACTCTCGAGGGAAAGCTTGACGGCAGAAGCTCTTAATAGGAGAAAAACCCCTTCAGACATACGTTTCAGCCCTAAGCTTCTTACACCCTAACGGGTCAGCGCACATCCCTGTTATGACCCCTGGATGTCCTTTTCTGTCAGAAATATCTTTTGAGCTGACGGGATTCGAACTTCCAACTGCTGAAAGAGTTGGCGCCTCATGGCGTGTCTCTTTATTTTCATTTTTTCAAATTATTTTTCAAACAGGTGTCTTGCCCCCAGAACTAATGGACACCTGTTCTAAGTTTGAAACTTTAAGCCTTATGAAGTCTCCTTTTGTTCCCCCTCGACCAGATATAGCTGGAACTGCTTTCACATGCCTCTGCCATTGCCTTTAGGGCTATGATCCTCTTTTTATAGGAAATCCAGACCCGTTTCATTAGATCATAGACTGATGCGCCTACCAACCACCTTGTTTCTATTTCTTTTTTTTTTTTCTTTTTTGCAAAATATATCCTGAATCAATATTATTCACGGTTAGAAAAAAAGGCACAAACAAATAAATAAAATCCATAATGAAAAACAGCCAACACAACCCCCTGTCCCTCTTCCATGGCTAACGCCTCATGTGCCATTCTGTATTGATCCTACGTCAGTGTTGGCCAGAGGCGTCCTTCTCCGGAATGAATGGCCATGTGAGATTTGATTCCTGCGTTCTGATTGATGAGGACACGTACAACACGAAGGGAAGGAAAGACGCTGAGGGGAGAGATCAACGTACATTTCATCTCGTTGCTCTGTATGTGCGTCTGCCTGTCTGTCTGTCTCTCTGTCTGTCTGTCTCTTTCTCCCGAGAATTGCCACATGATAATGGAGGTAGGAATATTGGATGGAAGTCATCGGTGTTAGTTCAGCAGTCCCAGCCTTCCGTTGAGAGACAGGTGAAGAAGACTTGTTCTTTCTTGCATGTGTGTGTGTGTGTGTGTGTGTGTGTGTGTGTGTGTGTGTGTGTGCGTGCGCGCGCGTGCGTGCGTGCGTGCGTGCGTGCGTGCGTGCGTGTGTGTGTGTGTGTGTGTGTGTGTGTGTGTGTGTGTGTGCGCGCGCGCGCGCGCGCGAGCTCTATTTCTCTCTCTTCTTTCTCTCCATGTATGTATGTGGCTGTGTGGATGTAAGTGCGATGAAGAGTGAGGTGTTAGATGGACTGAAATGTGTGTTGGCACTAGTGTCAGGGTTTACGTGTATGTGCCAGTTCGTCTGTATGTTTCCAATCACGTTTGGAGCTGATTTTGAAACCGCACTGTCGTCATCACATAATGCGGAACGAAGCTGAGCAAGTGGACAGAAATAGTCAACAGTTGCTTTAAAACTCTCGTCATATAATTCATCATCTTCCACCTTTAGATTACACCTGATGCACCTTCTAATCTAACGTACTGAGGCACTTATTGATTGCAACCTTCAGTCAGAAACCGTCATAGTGTCCTTTGCTCAAACTGGGAACCACGGTTCATAAACCTGCTTGTGAGGGGCAGCCAAACATTAATTGTATGGGGAGGGGGGAGAGGAGGGGGTGGTTGAATCCAGTGAGTCGGGGAGAGGGGAAAGCGGTGGGAGTCGCTCCTGCTATTTGTCTCGTCCGGCGAGGCTGACATTTTCAAAGCTGTTCTTCGGAACCACGTCGCCGGGCGATAACTGTGAATGATGACGGCTTCCAACTCCTTGACATTTGCTTTGCCTTGAAGCTGACATGAAGATGTTTCGTTAGTAACCCCTTCAACGCCGGGGGAGCAGAAACGCCACAGCAAGGGTCAGCATCGATTTCTGCATCTGTTCAAGCGACAGTACTGTAAGACTGACAGACCTCGGAAGACGTTGGAGGAAGAATAGCCCGGTGTAGAGTTTAAAAACAACCGTTTTCCGTTGTTTCATGTTACGGTAGAATTGCTTGAAAGTGAAATCACAGCTATTCGAAGACAGAGTAAAAACTGCCAGAGCCTGGAAATATTTAATTTCAGTTCATTTCACAGGGAAGAGGTTAAAGTTGATTTGAGTACTGCGAGTGTATTGTAATGAGTATTGTGTTTTCTGTACTTATAAGAATGCACAAGTTTGTTGTTGTTGTTATTGTTTTGTAGTTGCGCCCCCCTTTTTTGAGTTGGAAGAAAAAAAATCTGATCACTACATTCCAGCACCATCTTTTTATTTTAAAAGTTGTCCACAAGCTTGCATGCCAGTCAAAAGGGTTTTCCGTATTATTTACAGTGAAAATGGTTCATGGAATATGGTGAAAATCATACTTGGCGCTGCCTCAGTTCATTTCATTATTTTCTAGCTCACATTTTGAATCTTCTGTCTGTTTCCTGACCATTTCGACAACTCCGTTCCTCCACAGGTCAGAGCGAGAGGTGAGGGGGCGACGCCTATCAGGCAGAAAGTGTTACAGCGTACCTGTGTTCTTGTTAGATACGCTACAAAGGGTGCAGAATTAAGCTGCGAGGCATGTCCTCAGGGTAGGACAGCGAATATGATAACTATAATAGAATTGATTTTTTTGTATTCCCTCTCCCTCCACCCACACGCCTCCATCCTACCCCCTCCCTCCTCCTATTTCCTCCCCCCTCCTCACCCCCCTCAGGTTTCACCCCACCACCTCCCTCGCCGTTTTCTGCTGATTTTCCCCTCTTTGTATTTCTTCGTTTTCATTATTTTGTTATTCCAGTTTCTTTGTTTTGTTATGATGGCTTGATGTAAAAAAGCATTTTCTCTGCTTATTCAATGGTCAGTCTGGAAATAAAATTTTGACTTGACGTGACAAAACCCATGTTAGTTACCTGTTGAAGCACACATTCAGCGGAAGCTACAACTTTCTTTGTCACAATTTTTTTTTCAGTTTTCACCCCGACTTACATTTTCAACAAATCTTAAAAAGTGTTTTAAAGTAACTCCACCGAACAAGAAGGACAAATGAATCACAAGACAAAACACGACGCGTTTCGACCTCTTAGGTCTTAAGATTTGTGTAGATTTCCGGCTGTAGTCGCCTCACTTTGCAACTAACTTTTATTTTTAAGCTTCTGTCTGACTGATCCATTGCATTCGTCCACGGATTACATGAGGTTTTGCATTCTGAAGACCCGTACACAGACATTTGAAGAGCCCAAGATGATGGAACTCACCACCAAAAAAACTAATCGCCGCATTCATCAAAAGTTGTCCTTAATAAAGCATGAAAAATAGACCTGTTTCAGAGGTTTAAAAAAGCCTAACTCCTTTGTCTACCTTAATCAGAACGCATGCACGTTGGGAACACTCGTTTACATTCATATACCATTTACACTATTTTTTCCAGTTTTGAAAGAGTGCTTTAGGTGTTTCTTAACTCCATTTTGAATCGGTTGTTTCGTATGTTTGTGTATCACTTTAAATGAGCTTTTAAATGTCATGTGTGTGATACAACTTTTAAAAATACAGCTTCATAATTTTTAACTTGTGTGCTTCGTACTGAATCTCAATGTTGATATTTACTTTTCATGGTGAAGTCAAAATACGTTTTATGTATAAGTTATCCCTGTTATCTTACTTTATTCTGTTTCACTTTTAGTTGCCTCTGTTGTAAAGCGTTATGAGCCTGCACGCTATATACTATAGTCCTCATATCACTAT
>CM065714.1:36828878-36853878 GCA_033310375.1 Conus canariensis
TTTTATGGAATCTCTTTTTTCATCCTGTCATATTGGATGCATAAGAATTATGAAGCCAGAAAGATGATTTTCTGGTTTTGACTTTTGGTTATTTCATTCTCTGTCTGTCTGTCTGTCTCCCTGTCTCTGTCTGTCTGTGTAGGTGGGTGAGGGGTGGGTAGGTTATTTTTTGTGAAGTGTTATTTTTGTTGTTGTTGTCTTGCTTTGTCATGTTGGCTGGTTTGTTATGACACCTCTGCTAGGGCGGTGATGGTTCGCGTCTGTTGGTTTATTTGTCTCTCCGAATTTCACAAAACTTTATAGAAAGACGGCATACGGCCCAAGGTTGAAGCCATTACATTTTTGGTGAAATTTCATGGTGCCGTTCCATGATGCTGATCCATAATGCTAATTCATGCTTCTGATTCGGATCAAAGGGCGGATCTTCTATCTGTCAGCAAGATGATGCAAAACCTGGTGCATTGATCGTAACGTAATGTGTGGACTGAAGGAATGTGGTGGCCCAGAGACAAAGCTGGTACGTTTGAGTGTGGATCTGTTGTGGAGGTCTGCACTCTCCCCGGTGGCCTTCGACTCGTTGCTTTTCTACAGGCTGTGTATCCGTGTGTCTGTTCTCCGTATCCGTGGAGTCTCTCTCTCTCTCTCTCTCTCTCTCTCTCTCTCTCTCTCTCTCTCTCTCTCTCTCTGTGTGTGTTCTCTAGGGAATCTGATAAGGCTCATGTTCACCGGGGTCTCCTCTACATGGTAAGGGAGTAAAATTGGTCCCACATCAGTCAGAAAAAATGCATGAATTGCTCTTCGTTTAGTAAACATTTTTAATTCAACAGGTAATACTACGCCCAGTATTTGTGCCTCAGGGGGAAATGGAGATGGAGGAAGAAAGGGAGGGAGTGGTGGGAAGGATTCTTGCACCCATAGCTACGTCGCCTACGCAGCATTATACCATCGACCAGCAAGAGAAATAGTAGTATTCTTCTTCTCGCTGTTAATCAAAGCAGGACGTCGTGGAAGCCCTTGAAGGCAGAGCGGCACAATCAATCTTCCGGGCCTTGGAAGAGCGCCAGCACAAATCTCCCTGCCGTGCTTCTTTTCACGGAGATACGGAGGGGTACGTCACGTAGCACACACTCACGCATTCAGCACCGGCACGGACTCCGGACAACGGGCACGCACACATAGATGGCTGGTCCAGTCCGTATTCTTCTATCGTAAACAAAATCTCCATGACAGCTTTTTACTTATTCTGAACAATATTTGGTTTCTCGTTGCCTTAAAAGGACAGGTACTTTTTATGCAGCGCTGAAGAGTATCAGTTTAGTAACATCACTTACTTGGAGTGTACTGCTAGCTGGCGGTGATTCGGGCGGTTTAGTAGGGTGATAAAAGTTTCAACAAAACAAATATCTGTTTTATTTGTTGTCCTTGGTGTTGAAACTTACAAACTGAACATCCACTGAGTGCACCTTGTAACTTGTGGTGTTGTTTTCTTCTTTTTCACAGACCAAAGATTTCCTTCATACCTTGGCATTTTAATCCGTTTTTCTTGTCCTCAGAGAATTGCCTGAGGAGTTGGAGTTCATTGGCGTCCCATTTCAACATCCTGGGTTTCAAACATGATGGCATCTTCTATCCATCAAAGACTGAAATGAACTGGGTGGATATTGACAATGCTTTCTAAGTGCCAAGGGAGCACACAGAGTGGTAGATTTCCATCAAAACGGGCTGTAGTATTTTGATGGAAACAAACCATCTTTTGAGGTGATGTCATCACGAGGTTCCAAAACTAGCCCCCCAAACTCCAGGCTTGGTGAAATCGTATCGTTCTGGAGCTTTTCCAGATATAACACTCCCATTACCATCTGGTGGAATCGTTCAACCTGAAGTCATTACTCGGCATCGCCACCTATCGCAAGAAAAACAACAACAACAACAACAACAACCAACCCAAGTTCCAAGCTGTGAAGAACTGGAGAGAGGACTCGGAGAATGGAAGCAAAAAAGAAGAAGATAGAAATTGTAGATGAATACACACGTTAAAGCACGTGGATGAAGACTGGCAAAAGAGTCCATTTCATCCCAATATGCTGTGTTTGTTCAGTGCAGGGTATTCAGATGGACGGGGTTCGTAGCATCAAATGAATTTTCTTTCTCTCTTTGTTCCTTTCTTGCTTGCTTTCTTTTTCTTCTAACTTTTTTCCCATGCGTTCTTTCCTTTCTGGCTTGTTATTCTTCCGTCCTTTCTTTTCCCCCTCCATTCCCTCTTTCTTTCTTTCTTTCTTGTCATTTTTATTTCTTCCCTTCTTTTCTCTCCCTTCCTTCCGTTTTTAGTTTCTCTCATTCTTCCTTTCTTAATTCCTTCCTGTCTTACTTTGTTTTCTTCCATTCCCCCTCTCACTCTATGTCATTCTGTTTTCCTTTCTTTCTACCACGGTACCAACATGAATCTTTGGCAAACTCTGTCTTCATTGATGCGTGTGTAGGTATATCAGAGAATTGTCCTCCCCCAGTCTATTGAAATCATTGATTTTCATGTTTAGTGGAGTTCTGCATGGGCGTAAATCTATTCAGCTCGGAATAAAGACGAAGGAGGCTGAGGCATTACCAGTTATGTACGTCTGGTGACCTAGGAGAAGGGAAACAGTCAGCTCCACTCTTCCACCAGCCTCTGCTGAGGTTCAAACCCGAACCTCCCAAGCGCCCTGACCACACGGCTACTGCACAGTCTTTTTTTTTTTTTTACTTTGACTTTATTGTCTTATTTGTTTGTTCGTTGGCATTGCTGTCATGAATTCTATGACTCCCAGTGCCTCCATCCCCTTCCCCCTCCCTCCCGCCCAACGCCGCCACCCCCCACCACCACCACCACGTATACACATACGCACACACACTTTGCCCTGTCTTCAGCTCCCTCGAAGCAGAACTCTAAAAGCGATGGCAGACAGAGGTGACATCAATTGTCCTCCCCCCACCCCGTTCCCACTGACCACCACCATCACCCTTATCCCACCCATTCCGCCCATTTTTAACCCGTGCACCACGTTTGGCCCAGTCACGTTTCATCCAGTGCGTCTTCATTCCAACACACTCAATGCGTTTCACCCCAAGGCAGGTATTATCAATTTGACTGAAATCATTGTTTGTATAAAAAGTACATTTATTGTAAGATTGACACATAGCTGACAACAGTATTTTTGCATAAACAATAATGTTCAGAAGATGATGATGATGATGATGGTGATGAAGAAGATGATGATGATGGTGGTACAACAACAACGACAACTCTCTGATATACACCAGTTCTTGGGTACATTCCACCAGTGTATGATCAGAGAATTAATTTGGGGGATGTGCCAGTCCTTTAATTGAGTTCACACTAAGCTAAGTAACAGCCGAAAGTTTTATTAATTCCTGCTCACACACTGTAAGTGCTGCAAGTTGGACAAAAATTCTTTTTGGGTGAAGCTTGAATACAAACTTTGGGCGAAACTTGACGCTTGGTATTTCTAGAGTTCTGGAGAGGGAACAGTCGAAATACGCCCGAGAAGAAAGGATTGGAAGAAGCATGGTATCTTCCTTTTAACTGACTTCGCCCTCCCCAACCTCCTTACCGACCCACCCATCTTCCTTTCCTCCTTCCCCACCCGACCGACTCCATCCTTTGATAACAGTCTGTGTGCACATTGTCCACCGTGTGTCCCGAGGGAAAGAGGAAACAGGAGAGGGATGGGGACGGGTAGGGAGTGAATTAGGATAGGGGGGTTCGGGATGAGTGAGTGGGTGAAGCAACAAAGAGAGTAAGAAGACAGAAAAGGAAAGGGAGGAAAACGAAAGTAAACGAATAGGACCGGTTCATTGAGGCTGAAGTGGATAAGCCTCTTTTGTTACCTGACCATCGAAAACAAAAGAAAGAAAGAACGATTCTTTAGTTCTTCTCTTTTCCTGTGTCCTGAGACCGAGGGAAGAACAAGAGGAGGGGAGGAAGGGAGGACAGGGTTATAGAAATGAAAAGAAGAAAAGAAAGTGATGAAGAAAACAGGGATAGAAAATGGTTCGAGTAGGAAAGAGGAAAGAAGAAAAAGAAAAGGGGAAAAAGTTTACATAAAACAAAACGACAGACAGCAAATGTCAAGACAAAAAGAAAGAAATCAAGATATTCGGATGGATCGCAAAAGGGAAAAAAGAAATCAATTTTTTAAAAAGCAATTTAAAAGGATCGATAAGGCAGACACAGACAGAAAAGAGAGAAAGACACAAAATGACAGCCACAGAAAAAAAAAGAAAATGTGTCAGTCTTTCTCGTTCTATTTTCTTTGAAAATAAAAAAAATTCAAAACAAAGAACAGACAAAAAAGAGAAACGGGAAACACGAGAGAAAGAAGCCCAGAGAACGTGAGAAATCGGACAAGAAAGAAAGATGAAGAAGAGGGCACATTTTCGTGACTGCGTGTTCCCCCCATTCTCTCGTTCTGAAGAGAAACAGCCCGTACAATAAAGAAAGGGCATAACATGGCTCATGGCTAACCTCATAAAACTCATATGAGATTCCTTGCTTTAACTTCATAGGTTTGAAAATTAGGCCTAAATAAGTATTTTCTCTGCTGTTAATTTGTTGTTACTGGAAAGTAACGGTACAATTTTCAGCGTGGACTGTCATATTGTTTCGGCACACTTTCTCTTCTAAGGTCTTCGTTAATACGGCAAGCAAAAAAAAAATATTGGAGTTATTGGTACAGAATGGTACAAAACTGACTTCTGTGTTGAAATAAGAAACAAAAGCAGTTCAGTGAGGGCATTCCAATTCTGAATCGTGAAAAATGTTCTTGTTGCGTGCTCGAAACTTCATAATCTGGCTTGTTTGAGTACTAAGCAGACAACAAATGAATAAATAGATGGGAGCCGGAATAGCTCAGTTGGTAGAGCGCCTGACTCGTAATCTTGGTGATCACGGGGTTGCGGGTTCGAATCTCTGCCGGGGCGTTTCGGTACAGGGGGATTTTTCCCTCGGAGTTAACATTAGTTCTGACTCCATTTCCCATACAGTCCTTCGAATGAGACTATAAACCGAGGTTCCGTGTGTGAACGCACGCATAATATCTTGCACACACGTAAAATCCCATCACCAACTTTCGGAAGAGTAGGCCAGTTTGGCCGTTGGTATGGATGACACGTTACACACAGCATGCACCCTGCGTAAGAAATGGAAAAAAAAAAAAAAAAAGAATGAAGGAAGTAAAGAAACTGAGTGAACGATATTGACTGGATGACACGGGAAACGACTGAATGAAGCGCCAGCTGGCAGCTCTTCAGTCGGCACTACCCAGGTAGGCAGCCCGTTGTGTAAACGAGTGTTGATGAATAAGTGCAAATGGTGGATGTAAGCGCATTGAGTTGTGTAACAAGAAATGCGCTATATAAGTATTATACATTATTATTATTATTATTATACATAAATAAAGAAGGAAGAGAAATTTAAGGATAGTTTGAAAGATGCATACACATTGCAGAAAGGTTTTGATACCACGCTCACAAGAATTAAAACAAAAACCATCGGGATACATGAAATTGAACTCTTAATTCAGTCACACAACACACACACACACACACACACACACACACACACACACACACGAGAGAGAGAGAGAGAGAGAGAGAGAGAGAGAGAGTACAGGTAGTAGGAGTTACCAAAAGAAAGAAGGAAGAGTGTCTGGGTCACATCACTACCACACACTGACGGAGCAAATTTAAACACGTTTAAAACTTACCTGGTACTGTTTTAAGAAATCGAACGCGCTGTGCGGGAGTTCGTCTAATTTCAATATCAAATTTCAGCGTGTTTTCGGCTTTCAGAAGAATTTTGGCAGCAGTTAGACCCTATCTTCATTTTTTTTTAAAGATGGACATTTCAATACATATTGCAATTCGTCTCCTAATTCATTTTATGAACATTTAGTGCAAAATGCTTTCGTTGTGTGGTACGTTTGTTATCTTTTCTGCCAGTATTGGAAGCCAATGGTGTATAGTGTTCTATACTTTAAAAACAAAACCACAGTGCTTAATCGCATGCCCGTTTTGCTAGAAGCAGTTTCTATGTCATTGTTGAACAATTACCATAACATTTCTACATTGCTAACCCTTGAACCTGTCTGGAATCTCCCAAAGCCAAACCTGCGCGGAATGGTTCAGTTTATGCATGCCCAGCTTTCACAGTTTTTGGCTCGGAAAATAAAGAAAGAAAGAAAGAAAGAGAAAGAAAGAAAGAAAGAAGGCGAGAAAAGTTACATACTGAAAGCAAAAGGCAAAAATGAAGAGAAAGTGGACAATTTAAAGACAGCACAGTGGGTAGGGCTTCTTGTTCTTCTTCTTCTTCTTCTTCTTCTCTCTGTCTCTTTGTGTGTGTGTGTGTGTGTGTGTGTGTGTGTGTGTGTGTGTGGTGTGTGTGTGTCTCGCTCTCTCTTAGTGTCTCTGCATGTGTGTGTGTGTGTCTCTCTCTCTATCTCTCTGTCAGTCTGTCTGCCTGTCTGTCTCTGTCTCTCTGTCTGTCTGTCTGTCTGTCTGTCTGTCTGTCTGTCTCTCTCTCTCTCTCTCTCTCTCTCTCTCTCTCTCTCTCTCTCTCTCTCTCTCCAAACGAAGAACGGCAAAAGTAGCAACAGCAACCGAGAATGTGGTCCAAGTTCTTCCATTTCTAAAGACAATTATGAAGTCGCACTTTACTGATGAGGTCCTTTGTTTGGTAATTTGAGGAACCAGTTTGCTTACTGTGTTGTTATCTTTAAATCTTGACGACGATTTCTATGCAGGGAACACAGCTATGATCGTACCGCGATTCTGATCGGATGGCTGCCTCCCCTCTTCGAATCGGATTCAATTCTTGAGACGACAAATGGGTCTTTCCGCCAGAGAGAATTCATTGATTCCTTTTCCCGAAATTGCACTGGTTCTCTTGCTTTCTTTTTTAGCTTCAGGTTATTGTCTGTTCATCTTTTTTTTTCGTTGTTTTCTATTTTATTTGTTTCATATGCAATCTTCTTTCTTTTTTTCACTGTATATATTGAATGCAAATATTTTTAAAACGCATTTTCAGAATGCCAGAAAAAAGTTCTTCTTTTGTTTTACTCGTTTACGTTATGAGTTTTTGTGGGGTTCTGTTATCGTTGCTGTCTTTGTTTCGTTGTGCCGAGTTGGTTGCTTTTTGTTACCTACGCCAGTGGATTATCTTTTCATTCACATTTACCAGGGATCTTTTTGCTTGGTCTGTCAGCGAGACAACGCAGAAAGCACTGAACAGATTTTAACGAGACTCGGCAAGAAGATGGAATGTTGTCCAAACGCAAGGCCATTACATTTTGGTGTAGATCCGGATTCGAGAACGGTTCCTGGATCCACATCAACAAGATGTTTAAAAAAGAAACTACTGATGTGATGAAACATGGTGGAAACAAGGACGATCCCATTAAAGGGTGGTTCGGGTCAGCGCCTCCCAAGTGGCTGTCTGCTTGGTGGTTTTCCATGGGCCTCTCCATGCTGCGAATTTCATTACCACAAGTATATTTAACTGCAAGCTCTCCCGTGTGACCATTTGACTGCAAGCTCTCCCTTGTGACGATAATGAAGGCCAGACATGGAAAAATGCGACATCACCTTTTCACCTTTCTGCAGGAGAGTCCACTGAAATGCCTACATCTTATCATTAACGGATTTTTATTACATGTTATTGCTATGCCTGAACTCCTAGCGCACGTTTATACATGTAACATTCTGGCAGTTGAGAACGGTAAAGGTGTTGAAGGTTACAAGAACAAAAGAACATCTGACATACTGGAGTTCAGTGGCCTCCCATTTTCAGCATCCTGGTTTTCAAACATGATAGCGTCGTCGTTCCGTCAAAGATTAAAGTGGACTTAATGAATGCCGACAATACTTTCTTTTTACTGGTCATTTGCAACATTCTGGCCGCCAAACATTATAGCGTCTTCTCTCCGTCAACGATTTAAGTGAACTTACTGAATGCCGACAATAGTTTCTTAGTGCCCTAGTGCCTAGGGAACACACGCTCTGGTCCAAACGGCCCCTAACTTTTTACCGAAAGAATCTGTCTTTTACCATGAGATCCACAAAAAGTGGCCCTATTCAACTCCAGGTTTAGCGAAGTGTTGCCGTGCTGGAGCCATTCCAGACATTGACATCCCCATTACCATCTGGTGGAATCGATCAACCTGAAGGCATGACCCGACATCGCCATCTGTCGCCTTATCCCCCTCCGCATATCCCTCCCCGAGATGTAAGAAACTGGAGTGAGGGGAAGGAGGGGAGATTAGGAGGGTTGGAACATGAAAAGGATAAGGAAAGCGTGCAGATAAAGGCATCCAGTGAGGCACGTGGCAAAGGACTGGCGGAAGATTCCATTTCGTCCCGATATGTTGTTTCTATTTCAGTGGAGAGTATTGAAATCGACGGGTCTGGGAGCATGAAATGGCTTTTCTTTCTGTCTTTCTGTCTTCTTTCTTCCTTTCGTTTTTTTTTTTTTTCACCCTTTCCTCTTCTTATTTTCTTTTTCTTTCTTTCACCATTCCTTTTTTCTCTTTTTTTTTCTGTCTTACTTCCATCCTGTCGTATCTTAATCTTCCTTTTTCTGTTCCTTCCTTCCTTCCTTTATCCCTTTTGATTCCTGTTTTGTTATCTCCTGCTTTCCTTTCTTTCTCTTCCCACGACCCTCACCCTTTATATATATATTTTTTTTATCAAACTTTCAGCGTGAACTTGCCGATGATTCTGTTGTCACTGGTGCGAGCTAGGTATTTCAGTGGATTTTCTTCTCAGAACCTGTTGAAAGCAATCTTTATCGCGCGTGTTGCATCTTCTGTCTGGGTATGACTCTATATAATAGGTATATACAGTTGTGCGCATCCAGTGACCTGAAAAATAAGACCAATCTGGCGTCATTCTTCCCCTGCTACGTGCTGCTAGGATTCGTAACCTAATACCCCCTAATGCTCCAACCACTCTGCTACAGCAGGTACTCTCATCTCTATCTGATTGTCTGTCTGTCTCTCATTATCTGTCTGTCTCACCCTTCCCTCTCTCCCTCCCTCCCTCTCTCCCTCCCTCCTCCGTCTGTCTGTCTGTCTCTCTCTTATTCGCTGTCTGTCTCTCCGTTCCCTGTCTCCCTCTTTCCCTCCCTCCCTCCCTCTCTCCCTCTCTCCCTTCCTCCTCCATCTCTCTCGCTCTCTCACACACACACAGCCACGCCCAGTATGTCCAGCTACAGTTTCTGCAAGCCATTCCACGGAGAGCGATCAGCATAACATCTTCATCAGGCAACCCGCCAGAGCAGGCACTGAAATGCTATTGGGTCACGTAGGTGCTGTTGAGCGGTGCCTGTTACTACCAGAGCAGACACTGAAATGCTGTTGGGTAACGTAGGTGCTGTTGAGCGGTGCCTGTTACACACAGACATCACCTACCATGCACCATACTGACGACAGTAATGGGTTAAAAGCGGAACCAGTGTGGGTGAGCGTTCCCCTCTGGAGGGAGCCACCACGTTCATTCAGCAGGGCTGATCTCTACGTTTACTTTCGCAGCATACCTCGGCGTCAGCCAGGCCCAAGAGATACGGACACCTGTGGTGTTGGTCAAGAAATTTGAGTGACACTGTCTGGGACGCACACAAAACGTTGACGAAACTCGGCCATGTGGTTCCAGTCTTCTCATTGAAGCCCATGAGAAACTCAGCTCTTGCTGTAGGAGCCGGTTGGGATAAAGACGCACAAGCACACACACACACACACACACACACACACACACACACACACACACACACACACACACACACTATATATATATATATATATATATATATGCACACACACACACACACTATAGATACATATATATATATATATATATATATATATATTATATATGCACACACACACACACACACACACACACACACACACACACACACACACACACACACACACACACACCTAAATCAGTCTGATAGGAATCGAACCCACGACTTCACAGCCCGCGATCCTTGACGCTAACCACTGTGCTGCGACAAGCGGTAGATTATACCCAAACTGCTGACCCAGTTTTAACAAAAATTGCTAGAATGTGTTCCGCGGACGAACCCGCTCAAATTTGGTGCGGGATCCCTCGTGCAGATAACTTTGAAAGAAACGCCTAAAGAATTCTCGAAGAAATTTAATGTCCCCAGGAGGCCATGCATGCATGAAAAACAATTTAAGTCTGTCTAGCTCCGTCTTGTATCACAGTCTCTGTTTCATTCTTCCCCTCGTTTCTGTTTTTCCTCCAGTCTTTCAGTCTTCCGACACTGAGGGATTGATTACATACACTTTACTCCCTCTATTGCTCAGTGTGGATGAAGAGGAGGATAAAACTCCGCACTCGCTGTCAAATCATAAAATGGTCATTGAACAACTTGAAATGTTCGACTTAAAAAGTTCGCCTTCTTCAGAAAGCGGCAAGGAGAATGAGACGCACACGCTTTTTATTCAGCTGCAGCATCATGCAGCAAGTCATCAAAGCTGTAGTTTGCTGAAACTCTGACGTTTCTACAGACGAAGATGAGATAACTGAACAATGGAGAAAGATAGAAAGAGAGAGAAAAGAGAGAGAGAGAGAGAGAGAGAGAGAGAGAGAGAGAGAGAGAGAGAGAGAGAGAGAATCCACTTGCTGTCCCAGCTTCAGTCAAACTGTGGAATATTCACAATTTGAAAAATTACCCCGCCTCTACCCTCACCTCCATCATCACCCTCCCTTGTCCCTTCTGGGTCACTACACATAATATTTCTACGCAAACTCTTACATATTCATACATATACTGATTCACACACACACACACACACACACACACACACACACACACACACACACACACACACACACACACACACACACACGCACGCACGCACGCACTCGCATGCACGTACGCGCGCGTTCGCGCACACACTGTACCTGTATGTGTATGCGTGTGTGCGTACTTAGCATTGTGCGAGCATAATGACGTCCTATGAGGACGTACAGCGTGTGTCGTAAGATCCAGGGAGCCAGCGTCGTGAAGGCTGCAGAGCGAGGGTTTCCAATGAAGGTCATCAGAGGGTGCTTTGTTCTCCCGCGGGCCATTCCCAGACACTGGTGTCCCTATAATATTGACGTCTGTTGGTATTGGCGGTACATTAAGATATCCCCGCTGCCGGCCTAGACTCGCATCAACAGGAAGAAAGGAAGGAAGGAAGGAAGGAAGGAAGAAGGTGAGAAAGAAGAGAATGAGGGGGAGCACAAAGAACAGACAGCAGTGGTGGGGTGGGGTGGGGGAGTGGAGGAAGATGATGACGATAAAGCAGGGAGGACGGGAGAGGGGAAGGGGAGGTGAGCGGGTAGAGAAAATCGGTTCCAAGAGGAGGGGCTGATTGGTACAGTTTAGTGTATTCCATACAGTTTAGTGTATTCCATACAGTTTAGTGTATTCCAAAGTCTAAAGCTGTGAATTAGAAAGCATAGTAAAGACATTTCGCAGTGCATTGCCACAGCCACCGTCACTGCCTCCAAATACTTCTCTCTCCCATCCCGTCATTGTCACAGCTCTCACTGTAGAGGGGGCGTTGCCTGTCTTCTTCCTTTCCTGTGTTTGGTTCAATCTTTTGCTTATTTCTTCCTGTTCTCTTTTCTTCTTCTTTTTTTTTTTGATGATCTTTTCTTATTCTTCTGCTTATTCACATTGTGCACGTAGTGTTGCTCTTGTTGTTCTTTTCCTTCTTCAGCCCACCCCTGCTTTTCTTCCCAGTGTTCATCTGCTGTCCTTTTTCTGACTAATCCTTCTGTTCACCTTCACCACCACCACCGTCGTCATCTTCATCATCATCTTTCCTTTGGATCTTTAATAAGTAAGTTTATGTTGATGAAAGACATGTTCGTCTGCAATTGCTTACCACGGTTGTTTTTATTCCGTACATTTTATTCGTGCCTTACTTCTGTCACCCCTCCCTTCATTTCTTCTTTCGTTCTTCCTTCCTTCGCTCTTCCTTCTTTCATTCTACTCTTCTTGCTTCAGTGTTCATTAAAGGGTCTTGCTGCATTTCTCCCCTATATAACAAAAAAAAAAAAAGTTTTGAGTGGGGAACACGAGGCGTTTTAGAGATACAGAAGCACGCTATGTCCTTTCATTGGCTTAGGCTGAGGGCTTACAGCAATCAGTGAAATGCTAACTGTTCAAAATCAACTGAACATGCAGATAAAGGAAGGGGTAGAGCAAGCAGAAAGAGAAAGGTGGAGAAAAATTAAAGAAACAGAAAAGACAGGCACGTATAAAAACATCATAAAAAGAATTAAAGAAGAGGAAAGAAGATGCAAAGAAACGAGCAACTTCCAAATCCCTCCAGACCTGAAAGAGTTTTCACCATGTGCCACTGGCGGCCATAAAGAAGAAACGGTTTTTTCACCCACTGCACGCAGACCACTCCTTTTACATCCAGTCTTGTCTTTTAACAGCTGATGAAGCTCCATGTGGTATTTTATATGATGTATCAGTCATTATAAAACATGTTGTTGAAGATTGTTGGTACTTACATTATGTTAGACAAAAACACTTTACAGCAGACCCCATGAAAACATTGTTCAGAGATGTCCCGCGTGATGTGATTTAAAAAAAAAAAATTCTGAATGAGATTAACATTTTTCACCTGATCTAACATTTTACAGAAGAAAGTTTTTAAAACGATTTCAACATTTTTTTTTTCGGAAATCAGTTTTTAATGAGTTGTGTGTGTATGTGATTTTTCTTTTAAAAATATTTTGAATATTGACCAACAAAGTGACAGACCAGATATGACCCTCTGCGGTCGGCTGGGCTGTAAGCAGCATGGATTGAAGTGAACTGCAGCGGTGCAGTGTCTCCTCTGAGGGGTTGCATCATGACCTGGCATTGAGTGCTCCCTATGGATTGCAGACGTTGTGGCTGCGGCGGGACAAGCCAAGGTGTGGCTGTGGACGGGGAGCCAGAATGAGCGACACGGAGGATGGAACGGCGAGAAAAGCATTTCATTTTTCTCTGAAAACGGATTCTGTTGATACTGAAATCTTATTGCTGATGACAAAGACCGTATTTGTTCTGGACTCAGACAATGTATATTCATAGGCAATATTTTCTGCCGAGAGACTCAAGCCCTGGGGGTGTATGAATTCCGTACTTTAGGAAGAAGGAAACCGAGCATCTACTATTATCTAAAAACACACCCTCCGTGATTGTCATAGCCTCGCACATAAACCCGTGGACAGCATTCCATGACTATGGACAGCATTCCATCACTATGGACAGCATTCTAGGTTTGGCTGCTGCTATCTTGCTGCCACTGAAGCGGCCATCATTACTATCGTTCGTCCTGAACATACCTGTCAAGCCCCGTTGGAGTCACCGCTGCGGACTTGCTCTGTGCTGCTAGTGGTGTGAGATCTGACACTAGTAAAAGTACCATGATACGTATTGTTGAATGTCTTTCTGATATCGGTTCTACTGCTTTTCGTACTTCACCACTTATTCTTTCTGATATCAGTTCTACTGCTTTTCGTACTTCACCACTTATTCTTTCTGATATCGGTTCTACTGCTTTTCGTACTTCACCACTTATTCTTTCTGATATCGGTTCTACTGCTTTTCGTACTTCACCACTTATTCTTTGAGATTTTCACTGTTGTTATTACTCTGTTGCTGCCGCAGCTTTTGCTGTTTTTGCTACCGCAAGTTTTGATACCAAATGAGTTTAGGCTTCACACTCATTCACAGATCCGTCCATCTATCCATTTAATTTGAAGAGGAAGCAACACGGGGTTCGCCCATCATTAATCGCCTTCTCTCCTTTTGCGTTGGTCGCAACATGACATGACCCAGCGTGGCTCGCTCAAGACAGACACTCGTGGAGTGGTAAAGGAGGACGCGTTTGAAGGCGAGTGGCCAGGGGAGAGGGTAAGGGAAGGGGCAGAAGAAGAATCGATCAAGAAGAATAGCAGGCGGGCGGAGGTGGGAATGGAGGCGTGGAGGTGGGTATAGTGAAGAAGAGTGTGTATGGAGGGTTAAGGGGGTTTGGATAGTGGTTGTTTGTTGTCTGTTGCTGGTTCCCGGGGTCTAAATCAATACGTCACTGTTGGCAGGTGGTTTTTCGGCTTCTTGAAAAGAAAGGGAAAAGATGATGGAGTGTTGTCATCTTGTCTGACTGTCTCCTTTCTGTCTGTATCTCGGTCTGCTGGTAATCTCACAAGTACCACGCACGTGTACACACACACACACACACACACACACACACACACACACACACACACACACACACACGTACACACACACACACACCACACACACACACACACACACACACACACACACACACACACACACACACACACGTACACACACATACACACGTACACACATACACATACACACACACACACACACTTACACACACACACACACACACACACACACACACACACACACACAAACACAAACACACACACACATACACGCACGAACACACACACACACACACACACACACACACACAACACACACACACACACACACGTTTATGTGTGCTTGCGTGTGTACATTGATTGTGTACGGAAAAATAATTACGCCCTATGAGCACCTACAGCGTGTGTCGTAAGATCCAGCGAGCCAGCATCCTGAAGATTGCAGAGCGAGAGTTTCCAATGAAGGTCATCTTGGATTTTGTCTTCTCCACAGGGCCATTCCCATACCTTGGTGTCCCTATGATATTGACGTCTGTTTGTACTGGTAGTACATTAAAGCCATCCCCACTGATGGCCTAGTCTCACGTCAACAAGATGAAAGAGAGGTTAAAGGGAGGAAGAGAATGAGTTGCACGAAGAGTATCGACAGGGAATTGGGTGAGGGCGGACTGGATGGAGAAGATAAAGGTGATGAACGAATATGATAGGGGGAGAAGTGGGGGTGGGGGTGGGGGTAAGAGGAGAAGGAAAATCAGCTTGCAGATATGTGCTGACTGATTACAGATGAGTTTACTCTCAATTTTAAATCTGTATTAGAAAGCATTTGAAGGGCATTATGCAATCCTTGTCCATCGTCTCTCCCCCCCCCAACCCCCCTCCCTCCTTCTCGCCATTGTCACAACACTGCAATGCTCTTTGTCTCACTTTTCCTTTTGCTGTGTTTTGATTTGTTTTTTCCACTTCTTTCCTCAGCTTCTTGATTTTGCTTCTGTTCCTTTTTTTCTTTTATCTTGTTGTCTTCTCTTCCTTGCTTTTTTCTTCTGTATCTTCGCGTCATTCACTTCTTACTGATTTTCATCCTTGTTCATCTCCCCCCCCTCCACCCTCCCTTTGCTTCTTTATTCCCACCTGCTGTCCCCCGTCCCCCGTCCCCCGTCCCCCGTCCCCCGTCCCGTTCCTCTCCTGCCTCACCATTTCCCTGGTGTTTCTGTTTCTGATCACCATCACCATATCCACCATCTTCATCTTCATCATTTCTTTTTGCAGTCTTCGTAGGTTTACATTGACAAAAGACGTGTTCTCCCTCAGAACTTTACCACCACTGTTTTCTTACATTTTATTCCTTTCATCCTTCCTTCCTATCTTCATTCCTTTCTTCCTTCCTTCTCTCGATCTTCTTCCCTCCCCCTGTTCTTGCTCCACTGGTTCGAAAACGGCGGCACTGCACGTCTTCCTTAAATAACAAAGAAACAAACAGGATTTAAGTGGTGAACGCGAAACGTTTTAGAGACAAGGACGCATGCTGTGTTCTGTCACTGGCGTAAGCCAAGGGGTTCCAGCAATCAATGGAATGTCAGCTGTCCGAAATCACGTGAACGTCTTGATAAAGGAAAGGGGCACAACAGACAGAAAAAGAAAGAAGAAGGCAGTGCAACATAACAGGGACAGAAAAGGCATGCGCAGAAAAAAAAGAAAAGAAAAGAAAGAAAAAGGGAAGGAGTGGGTGGGTGTGTGTACGTGGGAGGGGGTGAGGTTGAGAAGGAGATTTTTTTTCACCTTTTTTGTATTTTGTTCTTCACTGTGTAAAAATTGTAAAAAGTTAATAAAAATGATTTAAAAGGACATATCGACACAAAAATTGTATTAATGAGTAAATTAATGAAGAAATTAGTAAGTGAGCACAAAAATTAGAAGAGTATTCAGGTGATTGCGCATCTCTGCACCAATGGTTGGCATCAACTTTTGGTCATATTCGTCTTCTTCTTCTTCTTCTTCTTCTTCTTCTTCCTCTTCTTCTTCTTCTTCTTCTTCTTCTTCTTCTTCTTCTTCTTCTTCTTCTTCTAATCGCCCTTTATCTCCTCCTCCTTCACGTTATTAGACGTTCACCCACAGTCTCAGATGAAAGGTGGGGTCCTCTTCAGGCTCTCTAGGGCGCCATACAGTTTAACGTCCAGGGCCGTTGCTGTGGGCCAGACCTTGCCTCTTACAGCAGCATGCTGGGGACAGGTTTGGAGGGTGTGATTAATGGTCATGGCTCCCTGACCAAAAATATGCTCACCTGAATGTCTACTACCAAACTTTATAGGCAGATGATGGCATACGCGATTGTGTCCAGTCTTCAGCCGGAAGATGTTCACCTGTTCCTCTCATCCCAGTAATGGCAGCTGTCACCTGGTCTGTGCTGGGGATGTTGGAGCTGCCATTACTCCTTCTGCTGGACGATAATGATTGCTTTGAGTTTATTTTCAGATCTGAGATTGTCAGTCTAGTCCTTTTGGAGCTCCTGGTTTGGCGGGTGTATCGGTGTATTTCGTTGCTTCTGATCATGCAGTGGCATCCCCCCCCCCCCCCTCCCCCGCTTTCCACAAAGTTTCGTCAAAGAGACTTCGGTGGTTTTTGTGCAATCTTACAGAACGAACATGAATTCCACTCATTTTTCAGAATGGAGAATGGACCCCCCCCCCCCAATTAGTGGATTCTTAGGTTACATTCCATTTTTCCACAAAGTGTAGTGAATATTAGGTTCAGCCGTTTTTACGTAATCTTGGCAAACGAATCCTGGATCCGCTCTTTGGTCCAGATCCGCAACACAGATCCACATCAAAACACCATTGGTCCGTTCTTTGGCTATATCACTTATTTTAACCAAAATTTTGCCACAAGCATTTCCATAATTTTTTGCGTGATCTTGCTGAGAAACAAATAAGCCAACAAGCAGACCAAAGGATCGGGATGAAAACCAAGCCTTCTTGGCTGCAGTAACATTGACTAGTCAGCTGATTTTCACATTGGAATAGCATTGAAATAAAAATAACCAGCTGCCGTGGCGCAGTGGCTAGCGTCGCTGATTCCCAGCTGGGCGGTCATGGTTCAGTTCCCATCAGAGCCATCTGTTTGTGAAATTTTGCTGACCCAGCTGGCTCCTACCCAGAGCTGAGTTTGCTTGGCTCAGTTGGAAAGAATGAAATCTCGCAGTCGAATTTCATCCACTTAGCAAATGCGTCTCTGAGTGTGTCGCTCAAATTTCTTGACCAACTCTGCAAGTGACTGTATCTCTAGGGTCTACTTGACGTCGAGGTATATTGCAAAAGTAAGCGCAGATAACAGCACTGTCATGCAGTCTGATACTGAAATGGAAATCCATAGTGTCATCTTCATCATCGGCATCGTCATCACTCAGCATGAAAAAAAAGTCTTGAATTCTGTGGCCCTACATGCCCAAGTCTTATGGACACCTCAGTTCCAGTTTCCTGTCAACAGCAGTGCCATTGGTCGAGGTCGCTGGTGTTGGCAAGTGTATGGGGACTGTCAGTGGACGGATGTGGGGGCGTCCCCTCGAAGGAGAATGCTTACTCACGCTGAATCCACAGGTGAGCAATGATTGCTGTCAGTTAGGGGCTTAGTAAGTGATACCCTGCGCCAGTTTGATCAGAACAGGCGCCACTCATCACAGCAAAAGTGACTTGGCAGTAGTCCAGGGTCTCCTCTCGTGGGTTGGCAGGAGACGACTTGCCACCGACTGCTCCCTGAGGAGTGCCAGTGCCAGGGCTGTGGCGGGGCAGGAAATGTGTGTTGCTGTGGACGGGTAGCCAGAATGAATGGCGTATGGGGCAGTACCACTAAGTGGCATAGGAGATGGGTCAGAAAAAAAAGCATTAAAAGATAATTGAATAGAAAACTATTTTAATCTGGAAATCATATCTATACACTTGGTTTTTTTTTTATTTTTTACTAATGACGAAGACTGTATTGGTTGACATTTTCTGTGGTAAGACGCGAGCCCTGAGGTCTATGAGTGTGCTTGCGCTAAGAAGAAGAAAACGAGCGTCAGTATCTTACAGTACTGGCGATGTGATGGTCATATCCTCTCCATTATCTGGGTTTTACTACCGGTAGCTTGCTGCTGCTTCAGCCATCATTACCATTGCTGATGCTGAAGATCACTGTCTTCCCCTTGTGGAACCACTTGTTGTGGACTTGTTCTTACTGCTGGTAGTGTGAATACTGCCACTACTAAAAGTTATAATACGTACTGTCGAGTACTTTTTCATATTGATTCGACCGTTCTTGGTACTTCATCTCTTGATATTTTTTATATTTGTGAGATTGTTGCCACTTCTGCTGTTACTGATACTGTAGGTGTTACTGTGTTCATGCTGCAGCATTTGATCCCCCCCCCCCCACACACACACAAAACAACAACTACAGCTGACACTGAAATTGAAATATTTGAAGCACTGTTGCTCTTGCAGGTTTTGCGGCTGTTGTTCCTTATAAAGCACACATTTCAACATAGAGTTCGAGAAAAAAAGGGCAGTCCAAGAATATAGTACAGCAAGTCATATTCTGTCATGACAGTGCGTAATATAGAATAGACGTGCGCAACACCAGGTGGAAACATAACAACACAGCATGCACAACACAACATGACCCGACAAGACATGATTCCATACGACACCACACGCCACAATACGACAATAAAAACACAACACAAGTACAGTACAGCAGTGAGCAGCTCTTCGCACACAACACAATGCAATGCAGAACAGTATAGGACCTCACTGTGTACAACACAGACACACAGACACAGACACATGCACAAACACATACACACGCTCGCACACACACACACGCACAGACACGCGCGCGCACACACACACAGACGAACGCACGCGCGCAAACACACACACACACACACACACACACATGCACATTGAGAAATGCACACTGGCACACATACACACATGCACGCACGCGCACACACACACACACACACACACACACAGTGAGGAGAGAGAGAGAGAGAGAAGAGAGAGAGAGAGAGAGAGAGAGAGAGAAACGCACACACATGCATGTACGCACACATACACGCACACACGCAGAAAAACACACAAACACATATACACACACTCTCTCTCTTTCTCAACATGTACTCTCTCTCACTCTCTCACATTCACACACACACACACACACACACACACACACACACACACACACACACACACACGCAATGTGACCAATTTTTAACTCCTTACATACTTACATTCGAGATACAATGATTTCAGCCAACGAACATTCTGGATCAGGAATTTGTAACGTTCAGAATTTTTAGTGTGGGACTTCAATGTTTACGTAATGCTATTGGATAATAACAGCACTGCTGACCTTTCCTTTGGCCAATACAGTCGGTCAATGCAGGGTTGGTAGCTCTGTAGGTACAGTGTGTGTGGGCAAAAGCTTGGCTTCAGTGAACTGGTTGCTTTGATTGCCTCTTGCCAAGAAATGGCCTCTAACCCAAGTTCGTTGCAGTGACAATGCAGCCAAATAAGGCAGCCAAGGCAAGGTTTCCCTTTGCTGAAATTCTCCATGCATTGCTAACAATTTTTAAAAATTTCTGGAATTTACTTACCGTAGCTTTCGTTGAATTTTTGTTAATAGTCAGTGGGGGGGGGGGGGGGGGGGGGGGAGGGGAGAAGGGAAGACACATGCAGTACCGAATGAGTTAAGGACCAATCCGTTCTTCTATCCATTCGATACGAAGCGGAAGCAACAAAGGGCTCGCCCATCATTCTTCACCTTCTCTCTTTTTCTGTTGGTCGCAACATGACATGACCCAGCGTGGCTCGCTCAAGACAGACACTAGTGGAGCGGTAAAGGAGGACGCGCTTGAAGGCGAGTGGCCAGAGGAGAGGGGAAGGGAGGGGGCAGAAGGAGAATCGATTAAGAAGAATAGCGGGTGGGGCGTGGATGTGCGATGGGCGTGGAGGTTGGTATAGTGATGGAGAGTGGGGAGAGTTAAAGGGACTCAGCTAGTGGTTGTTTGTTGTCTGTCACTGGGTCCCCAGGTCTAAATCAATACGTCATTGTTGGCAGGTGGTTTGTCAGCTTCTTGAAAGAAAAGGAAAAAGACGATGGATCGTCAGCGTTTTAAGTTTTTTTTACTGTCTCTCTGCATCTCGGTCTGTCGGTGATTTTACTCGCCCCCTCCATACCGCCCTTCTCTGCAACACACACACACATGCACGCACGCACGCACGCACACACGCACACACACACACACACACATACACACACACACATACACACGCACGCACACGCACGCACACACACACACACACACACACACACACACACACACACACACGCGCGCGCGCGCGCGCGCGCGCTACATGTGTACATTGCATTGTGCGAGCATAATTATGTGCTATGAGGACTGAAAGTGTATGTCGTAAGACCAAACAAACCAGCATTCTGAAGATTGCAGAGCAAGGGTTTCCAGTGACAGTCATCAGAGGGTTCTCCCTAGGGCCATTTCCAGACGTCAGTGTCCATATAATATTGACGTCTGTTGGCATTGGTAATGTATTACAGTGATCTGTGTTGGCATTGGTAATGTATTACAGTGATCTGTGTTGGCATTGGTAATGTATTACAGTGATCTCTGTTGGCATTGGTAATGTATTAGAGTGGTCTCTGTTGGCATTGGTAATGTATTACAGTGATCTCTGTTGCCGACCTATACTCGCCTCCAGACGAAGGAAGGAAGCAAGGAGAAAGAGAATGAGCAATATGGAGAGTAACACCAGGGATGGAGGAAAATAGAGGAAAAAGATGATGGCAGTAAACAAGGAGGATAGGAGGAGGAGAGGAGGAAAGGGGAGGGCTTAGAGAGGATGTGCAGACTGATTACAGATGAGTCTATTCCCAGATTAAAAAAACAGGGTTAGAAAGCAGTCTGAAGACATTACGCAATTTCGCTCCGCTGTCTTCGCCCCCACCGCAGCACCACAGCACTGTGATGCTCTTCACCTGACGTCTTCCTTTCGTTTTGTTTGTTCTTCCACTTCTTTCTTCTGTTCTTTTTCAGTTTACTTCAGGTCCTTTTCTTTAACTTGTTCTTTTTTCTTGCTGCATTTTTCTTCTGTAGCTTCACGTCGTTTACATCTTCTTGCTTTTTGTTCCCTTGTTTACCCCCCCCCCCCTTACCTTCCCTTTGCTTCTCATTTTCAACCTGCTTTCCTCTGCCTCACCTCCTCCTCCCTCCCGTTCTACCTCACCACCACCCCCTTCCTTTGTGCTTCTCTTCGTGATCACCACCACCACCACCACAACCTTCATCTTCATCAATATCTTTTGTAATCTTGGTAGATTTACATTGACGACCAGCCGCCGTGGCGAAGTGGTTAGCGTCGCAGACTCCCGGCTGGGAGGTTGTGGGTTCGAATCCCATCAGAGTCATGTGGGATTTTTCTGCTCCGACCGGCTCCTACCCAGAGTTGAGTTTGCTACGTGCTCAGTTGGGAAGACTGAGACCACACAGTCGGGTTTCATCCACTTAACGGATGCGTCTCTGAGAGTGTTGCTCAAATTTCCTGACCAACACTGCAGGTGTCTGTATCTTTCGGGCCTGGTTGACGCCGGGATATAGTATGAAAGGAAGCGTAAAGTACAGCCCTGTCACGCAGTAAGCGTAAAGTACAGCCCTGTCACGCAGTCTCAGACCGGAATGGAAATCCGTAGCATCATCTTAATCATCCTCATTCTCATCGATCAGCATTAAAAAAAAAGAAAAAAGAAAAAAGATTTACATTGACGAAAGACGTGTCTTCTTTTCTTCTCTCTTTCTCTCTCTGTCTCTCTCTCTCTGTCTCTGTCTCTGTCTCTCTTCTCTCTCTCTCTCTCCTCTCTCTCTCTCTCTCTCTCTTCTCTCTCCTTCCCTGCTCCTAGACTTACTCCAATGATTGCAGAACAGCTGCACTGCCTTTCGTCCCTAAATAACAAACAAACAAACTGGATTTAAGTGGTGAACATGAAACGTTTTAGCGACAGGGACACATGCTATGTTCTGTCATTTGCTCAAGCAAGGAGTTATGGTAGTCAGTGGCATGTTCACTGTTCAAAATAACTGAACGTGTAGATAAAGGAAAGGAGCACAACTGACAGAAAAAGAAAAAGAAAGGCAGTGCAACATAAAAGGAACGGAAAAGGCAGGCACGAAAAACAGTAAGAGATAAAAGGAACGGAAAAGGCAGGCACGAAAAACAGTAAGAGATAAAAGGAACGGAAAAGGCAGGCACGAAAAACAGTAAGAGATAAAAGGAACGGAAAAGGCAGGCACGAAAAACAGTAAGAGATAAAAGGAACGGAAAAGGCAGGCACGAAAAACAGTAAGAGATAAAAGAAACGAATAGAGAAAGAAGGAACTTAAACAAGATATTCTTTTAATTAACGAGTAGAGGAATGAAGAAATTAAGTAATCAACAAATGAGGTACAAAAAAACAACAACAAAAAACAGTTGGGTATTTAAGCGATTGCACATCTCCACGCAATAGATCGGCACCAACTGATCACCTTCTTCTTCTTCTTCTTCTTCTTCTTCTTCTTCTTCTTCTTCTTCTTCTTCTTCCTCCTCCTCCTCCTCCTCCTCCTCCTCCTCCTCCTCCTCCTCTTCCCTCCCTCCCTCCTTCCTTCCCTCATTCGCCTGTTAGACGTTCAGTCCATGGTCTCGGATGAAAGCTGGTGTCCTCCTCACGTCTTCCAGGGCACCGTGCAGTCTGACGTCCAGGGTGGTTAGTGATGTCCAAAGCCTGCCACTTGCAACACTACGATGTGGACAGCTTTGGAGGGTGTGATCTGGTGTCATAGGTCCCTGGGTTTCATTCACGTAACAGATGCGTGTCTGAGTGTCGCTCAAATTTTCTGACCAACGCTGCAGTTATCTCTGGGGCCTGGTTGATGTCTGGATAGATCATGAAAGTAACCGTACAATACATCCGCCTCGTGCAGTCTTAGACCGAAATGAATTCCTCCAAAGCAACATCTTTATGTGAAAAAGGTTCCAATTGTGTGTCCTTAATGGCCTGCTGATGTGGTGACCTCAGTTCCCATTTCCTGCCCATGTCTATGCCATCGATGAGTTCGTGTTGGCGGATTCATGAGGACTGGACAGACGTGGTGGTGTCCTGCGTCATTTGGATCAAACCAGGCACCACTGAACACCACCAAAGTGAATCGGCAGCTTTATGACAACTTAACATTGACTGCTTTCTGAGGATTGCTGATGCCAGGGCTGTGGCGGGACAGGGACGTGTGTTGCTGTGGACAGGGCTGTGGCGGGAAAGGGACGTGTGTTGCTGTGGACAGGGCTGTGGCGGGACAGGGACGTGTGTTGCTGTGGACAGGGCTGTGGCGGGACAGGGACGTGTGTTGCTGTGGACGGGGAGCGAGAATGAGCGGCGTTGGGGCAAAGACACTGAAATGGCACGGAAGATGGGACAGAAGAAAGCATTAAATGATACTTCAAAAGAAAACAGATTTTGTGAATATGGAAATCCTGTTTATGCGGAAATGACACGGAAGATGGGACAGAAAAAAAAGCATTAAATGATACTTCAAAAGAAAACAGATTTTGTGAATATGGAAATCCTGCACTTTTCAGCTGATAACGAAGGCAGTATTTGCTTCAGTCGGACAAAGGCTAGGTTGTGCTTGACATTTTCTGTGGTAAGACGGGGAGCCCTGAGGCGTATGGGTGTGCTTGTGCTAAGAAGAAGTAAACGCGCGTCAGTATCTAACAGCACTGGCAATGTGATGGTCATACCCTCCCCATAATGTTAGTTCCTTCATCTTGGAAATACCCTGGGTTTTGCTGCTGTAAGCTCGCCGCTGCTTCACCCATCATTACCATCGTGGTGCTGAAGATCTTGGTCTTCCCCTGGTGGAGCCTCTGTTGTGGAGTTGTTCTCTACTGCTGGTAATGTGCCACTACTAAAAGTGTGAATGTATTAACTGTCAACAGCATTTCTCATATTGATTCGACCGCTCTTGGCACGTAATCTCTTGATATTTCTGAGATTGTTGCCACTTCTGCTGTTATTGATACTGTGGGTGTTACTGTGTTGCTGATGCAGCTTTTGCTGTTTTTGCTACAACTGCTGATGTGATTAATGTTTTGATATTTGTTGTACTGTTACGCATGCAGTATTTGTGACTGCCGTTCCTTAAAAAAGCCCCTACTGCAACAAAGAGTCCGAGAAAAAAAAACAGTGTAAGAATAAAGTACAGCAAGGCTTATTCTATCACGACAGGGTGCGATGTAGAACAGACATGCACAACACCAGGTGGAAAGATGGCAACATAGCATGCACCATACCACACCACCGCACCACAGCACAGCACAGCACAGCACACCGCACCACACCACACCACACACCACAGCAGAGCACACCACACCACACCACACCACACCACACCACACCACACCACACCACACCACACGACACCACATGGCACGATTTGACACGACACAAGACTACATGACACGACACGATTGGACACGACATGACATGACAAAAGGCAACATAGAGCAGTACAGTAGTGTGCAGGTCACTGCACACAACTCGATGCAATACAAAACACTATAGGACCCCCCCCCCCTTCAACATACACACACACACACACACACACACACACACACACACACACACACACACACACAAAAAAAGAGAG
>CM065714.1:36858878-36863878 GCA_033310375.1 Conus canariensis
TCTGTTTGCAGTCGTGAGTCGGGGCTCGTGACGTCAATTCTTTGCCTTGATTAGTTGCTTTGGCAGGGGAAAAGCCTTATTTGTCATTCTCTCCATCAGGCGAGAGCCAATGAGGTCAGATAACAGCTTGACCGATTGCAAAGAATGTAAGGCGGTGGGGGGAGGGGGAGGGGAGACGGGCATTGAGGAGAGTGGGGTTGCTTGGGTGGGAAGCTAGGTTAATCTCCGTTAGCTGAAAGAAAGGGTGGGGGGAGGGTGGATCTTGTCCACTGGAACACGGAGCAAGGCTGGTGAGCATTTAGGATAAAGGGTGGATTGGATTAGAAATAGATAAGGACTTAGATGATGGCTCCGAGGCTTCCCATGTCCGATGGTTATGATGAGATCATTACATAGGATGGATGTTCGGTCATTTTTTTTAAGACTTTATGAGTCAAAGCTATAAATGTCTTTTATGCACTTCGTTTACAGTTCTGTGTACGTATGCACGAATATTTGCGTGTTTCCTGCTTGCCTGCACAGACAGCGCTTGAGAGAGAGAGAGAGAGAGAGAGAGAGAGAGAGAGAGAGAAGGGGGGGGGGGGGAGAGTTTACCAATGATTTATTCATTTAGCCAGTCCGCCCTTCAGGAAGGGATAAGGAAACAATATGTACGATTAATTCATAGAATGACAACTATTTAACAAATACCGATGATCAAATCACAGAAATGGGAAAACAAAGTCAGCAGCTTTCGTCACAATATGAACTGCACTCGCATGGTACAGAAACGATTGAACGTTTAATCAGTAATCACACCATATGATTTGACAAAAAAAAAAGTGCAGTCATGCAAATTGCAATTTCACTAAACCTGTATAGTTTGAGCGGGGTTAAATGACAAATTCTACACATCACTCTTCTTCTGGAAAAGACCACAACAAAATGTGAAGGCACATGGAGGTTGGAAGAACTTTAGTGAGAGAGAGAGAGGAGAGAGAGAGAGAGAGAGAGAGAGACAGAGAGAGAGACAGAGAGAGAGACAGAGAGAAGGACTGACAGAGAAGAAGACAGAGAGAGGCAGACAGACAGACACTGAGAATAGATAGACAGACAGACACACAGGCAGACAGACAGAAAGATGGACCGGACAGACAAACAGACAAAGAGAAATAGACAGAGAAGAAGACAGACAGAGGCAGACAGACAGATACTGAGAAAAGATAGACAGACAGATAGACACACAGGCAGACAGACAGACAGAAAGATGGAACGGACAGACACAGAGACAGACTGGCAGAAAGGCAGACTGACTGTGGCATTTTCCAGACATAGTATCAGAGTGCACGGGACTTGAATTTTCGGCTACTGAAATTCTCTGTCTGTCTGTCTGTCTGTGTCTCTGTGGCCTTTTTGTGCCTGTCTGTCAGTCCGTTTGTCTGTCTGTCTGTCTGTCTGTCTGTCTGTCTCTCTCTCTCTCTCTCTCTCTCTCTCTCTCTCTCTCTCTCTCTCTCTCTCTCTCTCTGTGACCGTTTTGTGCTTGGAATGCCGTCAAATGTGAACCATTCTCCACTATCCAATGCTTACACCCTGCCTCCAGTCTTTCCAGCCCAATGTCCTTCCTTTCATGAAAAATCCAATCCCAGTTCATCACACTGGGTGGCAGAGACGATGTAAGAAAGGGGACAGTCCCTTTGTAACCCCCCTCCCCCACTTCGAAGGGCTTCTTTCAGCCAGTGATTAAGATGATGTCGGTTACGTAGAAATACCGAAAATTGCTTCAAAGGTTTCAGCAGAACATAGAAATCATTAAGTTTTTACCGAATCAGACAGAGTGTATAGAATGTTTAGACATCTAAAAGGCAGGCGACCGAGAGATCTTGTTCAGACTGATTTTCTTTAAACGAATACCAAAAAAAAAATTGATTGAGTGTGGTCAGACTGTTCTTAGCCATGACGACAGCGGCAGACCCAGCGCCATTTTTTCATCTAAAATTGGTACTGACAGAGATAAGTATTGGACTCTAATGGCACAGGGACCCAGTGTCATCATCCCGTGGTGGGTGATACTCTAGGAAGTGGACCCAGTTGGTTCATGGGTCTCATTGATCATTTACAGACGTCTTTCTCCTGAACCGGTCATTTCATTTCTGTGCTCTGTCCTAATGTGTGGCGCAGATTTTGGACTCAATTTCCTGGCTATCACATAGTTGTGTGTGTGTGTGTGTGTGTGTGCGTGTGTGGTGTGTGTGTGTGTGTGTGTGGTGTGTGTGTGTGTGTGTGTGTGTGTGTGTGTGGTGTGTGTGTGTGTTGTGTGTGTTGTGTGTGTGTGTGTGTTGTGTGGTGTGTAAGTGCTAGTATTAGGAGTAACCTTTCTTTCTTGTTTTAAAAAGGAAAAGAGTGGAGGAGAGGGAGATGAGGGGGGGGGGGCTACAGAGAGAGATAGATAGAGAGAGAGAGAGGGAGAGGGAGAGAGAGAGATTTTGCGTGCGTGTGTGTTTTGCATGTTTATGTGTGCATGTTTATGTGTGTGTAAGTGTTGGTAGTTGGACAGGAAACTTCTTTCTTTCTCTGTATGAAATGGGAAAAGAGGAGAGAGAGAGAGAGAGAGGAGAGGAGAGGAGAGAGAGAGAGAGAGAGAGAGGAGAGAGAGAGAGAGAGAGAGCAGGAGAGGAGAGAGGGGTGAGAAGAAAAATGTCAGAATTTATTTCAGCACTCTTTCTTACAAAGAAGAAATAAATTGGAATTTCTTAGTTTTGAATTAAACGGTCTACTTTAATTTTCATATTTTCGTTCTTTCATAATTTTGTGGACAGTTTAATTTCGTCGTTGTGTTTCTAAATCAGTAGTACTGAATCAAGGTAAATAAGATGAACGGATGATGATGATGTTGATGGTGGTTGTGTGTGTGTGTGTGTGTGTGTGTGTGTGTGTGTGTGTGTGTGTGTGTGTACACGTACGATTTCCCTCCGTGTCTTCTAATGCCATTGATGGATGTGTATGATGTATGTATACCAGTGTATGTATTTTTGTATGAATGGATATCTGAGATCCTTTTCTTTTCTGTAATGTTTGCCATCTCCATCTGCTTTTACAATAACCCCTACAATAATTGGAATAAAAGGAATACTGAAGAGAGAGAGAGAGAGAGAGAGAGAGAGAGAGAGAGAGAGAGAGAGGAGAGGGGGTGGTGGTGGTGGTGGTGGAGAAAGAACGGAACTTATTTATAGCAGGCCTTCATGAAAACAGATGACAGAGGAACTTTTCCAGCGAGAATGTGCCAAAGAACATGAATGGACCACCTGGTCGCCAGTTCAGTGAATCCACCCACCAAACTGTTTCGTTTCTTGACAGAAATAAAGTCGTAATGAAAGTGCACTTGCACTCTTTCCTTCGTGGGCACTGCTCAACTCACTAGGCTGTTCCAGGAAATTAACACCAGTCCGTTTTGCAGCAGTCAGGAGTCGGAGCTCGTGGCGTCAATTCTTTGCCGTGATTAGTTGCTTTGACAGGGGAAAATCCATACTGGTCGCTCTCCCCTTCAGGCGAGAGCCAGTGAGGTCAGTAACTAGCTTGACCGTTGATCAATCACAACGAGTACGGTGGTGGTGGTGAGGGGTGGGGGGAGAGGCAGTGAAAGAGGAGGGGAGATGGGTTCATTTCCAGTGGCATAGGACACAAAGGAAGATCGTGTCCAATGGAAGACAGAACGGGGTCGGTGAGCGTGTTGGATCAAAGCGGATCGGATCAGAAATAGCTAGGGACTCAGATGACAGCCCTGAGGCACCAACGCCTGATAGTTATAATGAGAACATTAGGTATGAAGTATGTTAGATTTTTGTTTTCTTGTTTGAAGGTTGGATTTGTCATAGCTATCAATGTCTTGCGATCATATGATTTCAAGCACTTCCGTACACGCATACTCGGATATGTGCATGGCTTAAGCTCGCTCGCACAGACATACAGACAGACAGACAGACAGACAGACAGACAGAGACAGGGAGAGAGAGAGTATGAAAATCTATTCATTTGGCCCATGGCCCTTTATAAAGGGATACGTAGAAAAATAATATGTACAGTCATTGTGTATCATTGCAACGATTATCAAATATTACTGCTCAAATCACATCAACTGGATAACAACGACATTAGCACTCATCATAATATGTAGCTTATAGCACTTTTAGAATCTGAAAAGCAGTTGAATGGTTATCTGTAGTCAAACCTGAATTGAGATTTTAAAAAAAAGTAACAATACTGTGTCATTGCACTTTCTCTGAACCTGCAAGGTCTGTATGGAAACAACTGAAAAATGTCTCAGGTCACACTCTTTTGGGGAAACAATGTAGAGCTTACTTTAAAGACTCATGGGATGTTAGAAGAACTAGAGAGAGAGGAGAGAGAGAGAGAGAGAGAGAGAGAGAGAGAGAGAGAGAGAGAGAGAGTCTGCGACATCACTGTAGCACACGAGGCGTACATAACCTTTCGGTCGATTGAACTTTCGTTTCATATTTTGAGTCGCTTCTCTCTCTCTCTCTCTGTCTCTCTGTCTGTCTGTCTCTCTGTCTCTCTCTCTGTCTCTCTGTCTCTGTCTCTGTCTCTGTCTCTCTCTCTCTCTCTCTCTCTCTCTCTCTCTCTCTCTCTCTCTCTCGCCTTCTTGCGCTTTTGTGCAATGTCAAATCTGAACCTTTCTCCACTACTCAATACACACACTCCGCCTCCAGTTCTAGCCCGCGTATTCGTCGTATAACAACAACAAAAAAGCTCTCATCTGAGGTCCCTTGAAGTGGACGACAGAGATGATGGAGGGAAAGGGGAACGTCTCTTTGTACAGCTCCGCCCCCACTTCGAAGGGCTTCTTTCAGACAGTGATTAAGATGAAGTCGGTTCTTGGGAGTACCAAAAATAGTTCTGAAGATTTCAGTAGAACACATAAATCAGTAGGTTTTCACCGAATCGGACGGAGATTACATAGAATGTTAAGACATCAAAAATGGCTTTTCTTTAAAAGGCAGACGACA
>CM065714.1:36868878-36871378 GCA_033310375.1 Conus canariensis
GAAGCCGATGACGGAGCAATGATTGAACATGAAGCTGATGACGGAGCAATGATTGAACATGAAGCTGATGACGGAGCAGTGATTGAACATGAAGCCGATGACGGAGCAATGATTGAACATGAGGATGATGACGGAGCAATGATTGAACATGAAGCCGATGACGGAGCAATGATTGAACATGAAGCTGATGACGGAGCAATGATTGAACATGAAGCCGATGACGGAGCAATGATTGAACATGAAGCTGATACGGAGCAATGATTGAACATGAGCCTGATGACGGAGCAATGAGCCTGATGACGGAGCACCCTTGCTTGGGGCGTGCCCACCAGCGGCATCTGTGGCATAAAAACGGCGGGGTCACTCTCGCTGAAAGCGAGCTCTAACACAGGTTGCCTCCCTTTTGCCGACTTCCGAACGTCCGTCTATCCCGAAGGTTTTCCTGACCAGTCGCAGGGAAATTGACCAAATTTGGCCAGTCACGTAGCCCGACATGTACTTTACCATTGGTTATGAGTCCCGCAGACATACCAAGTATCGGGACCCGACAGGCGGTTTCAATGGTTTCAATCATTGGTCGCACATGTCCGCTACATTGCGAGCTGATAGTTGGCAGATTAGAAGTTTTCGGATTATCTTCCCATACCAATTTTGCTTGCAGTTGTGCGATCAAAATCGCTTTCCCAGAGCAGGAGTAAATAAGCCATGCAAGGCTTGATTCCCTTCCGAAATGGCGATTGGTTCATCGACGTTGAGTCAGTAATAAGTCCGTACACGCAGAATCGTCATTGTCTCGAACATGCAGAGAATTGAAAAGACTGAATCACACGCTAAAAGTAGAAGCCCATGCGACTACTTAAAATCGGCTGAATATGGGGGAAATATGTTTTGTCAAGTCTGAGCCTGTGTGAAGCGACGTACGATTTGGTTTGTCCAATACAGCGACGATCGGTAACAGTATACGTAGGCCTAAGTCAGGTGGGCTGAATACCCACCATTATGGGGAGGTAACTACGTTGATATTGATGCATGATTGTCGTACTGCTAATGTCTGACCGCTGCCAAAGTTTTATTCTGTATTGGCCTCTCAATGACGTCAGTTTCTTCGTTTTAACGGTAGCATTCGTACAGCGTGCGCGCGCACAAAGCAAGGTGACAGGTCGTCCGTGCGAAAGTCCCAACAGTGTGTCTTGCGTGTGGCTGGCTACGTCTGCGGAGTGTGGTGTGTGTGAACACTGTCTCAACACGGTAAGGACGTCCTTCGTCTGCGGGCCGCTGTTACCACCAAAATGTCACCACTGCACAAAATATCACAATGACATTTTGTGCATTTATTCACTGCACAAATGGTCACAATTTGCACAAATTTGCACAAAATATCACAATTGTGACAGTTTGTGCACCTGTATGCCTTTTTTTAAATCACTGCTGCACAAATAATTGTCACGACTCTCTCTCTTATCTTTGTGTGGGTGGGTGGGTGGGTGGGTGGGTGGATGGATGGGTGGATATACTCTATGATGTCCACGGTTTTTTTTTTTTTTTTGGCGTTTTTCAGTTCAGCTTGCAAAATTTATAATTTTCAATTGTATATATATAATATATATTTTTAGTCTGTGTTCACTGCACATGTGTACGAGGTGACAGCCCAGACGAGATGGCCCATGTTGGTTGATGAGGCTAATAGAAACAACGCGGTTTGTCTTCACTCGCATGCTCATCTCTTTTGCACTTTGTTAGCCTGAGCAGTTGTTCTCATATACATCCGTACTATGCATAGTGTGTATGTCATTTTCACATGTGTTTATAATTGTCCATTTTTTCTTATACAAGTTTTAGATACATTTTGCTGTTTTCTCCGTTTAGAAAGCACGGAATTTGGGGTGTGTGTGTGCTCTGTGTCCAACGGGTGCGCAGCGCACACGGGTTGTTGTCAGTTGTTGTCCCCAAGGCTATGCACATGTGTAGCAAGTTTGGAAAATCTAGCTTGAAAGATGTGGAAAATATTGCAGGGGAAAAAAAGATACGTGACCTTGATCTTTGACCTTGATTTTTTGCGAGCAGTATTAGCATGCCTTACTTAATCAAGAAACAAATTTGAGAAGGCTCTCATAAGTGGTTAAAGAGACATTGCCAAAAATGTCCGTTTTGGCCGACGTGGGACACACACACACACACACACACACACACACACACACACACACCACACACACACACACACACACACACACAAAGAAACGAAAAAAAAATCAGGCAGGAACGAACTTAATAGTCTGCTCACTTTCTTGAAAGCGGCGGACTAACAAGACTGACAGAGGTTGTGATATTTTGTGCAAGAGTGAATTCGAAAATGGGGCATAAGTGCACAAATTGTCACAACTGCGAGTTGTGACATTTTGTGCAGTCTTCACTGCACAAAATGTCACAACTGGCACAAAATGTCACAATTGTGACATATTGTGCAGTGGTGACATTTTGTGCGGTAACAGCCGTCTTAACA
>CM065714.1:36881378-36883878 GCA_033310375.1 Conus canariensis
GAGAGAGAGAGAGAGAGGGGGGGGGACAGAGGGGAGAGAGGGGGGACAGAGAGAGGAGGAGGGGGGGACAGAGAGAGGAGAGAGAGGGGGGGGACAGAGAGACGAGAGAGGGGGGGAGGAGCTCGGCCACAGAGGACTGCAGCGGAGGGCACCACCGCGCTTGCCCATGTTCTTCTATGCTCTCCATCTCCCCCACCAACCCTCATTCCACTCCATCCCACTTCGCCCACACCGCACCACACGCACCTAAACGCACGCACGCACGCACGCACACACACACACACACACACACACACACACCACAACACACACACACACCAACACACAACAACCACATACGCGCGCTACGCGCGCGAACTCTCTCTCTCTCTCTCTCTCCCTCTCTCTGTCTGTCTCTGTCTCTGTCTCTCGTCTTCCGCCAACCCCAACCCCCTTCGCTCTCTTTCCCCCCCCCCCCCCCCCCCCCCCCCCCCCCCCCTCCATGTTTTTGGTTCAGTTATAAACTGGTTCGTGATAGTTTGTCTGATTCTTCTGATCCGTGGTAATCTTAACAAATGTAGTAAGGACGAACGTCATGGTTTGTTGTTGTTGTTATCGATGCTGTTCACCCCCTCTGTCGGTATGTTGTTATCTCTTCACCCCTCTGTCGGTATGTTATTATCTCTTCACCCCCTCTGTCGGTATGTTGTTATTTCTTCACCCCCTCTGTCGGTATGTTGTTATCTCTTCACCCCCTCTGTCGGTATGTTGTTATCTCTTCACCCCCTCTGTCAGTATGTTATCTCTTCACCCCTCTGTCGGTATGTTGTTATCTCTTCACCCCGTCTGTATCTTGCTATCGTCTCTTCACCCCTCTGTCGGTATGTTGTTATCTCTTCACCCCTCTGTCGGTATGTTGTTATCTCTTCACCCCCTCTGTCGGTATGTTGTTATCTCTTCACCCCTCTGTCGGTATGTTGTTATCTCTTCACCCCCTCTGTCGGTATGTTGTTATCTCTTCACCCCCTCTGTCGGTATGTTATCTCTTCACCCCCTCTGTCGGTATGTTGTTATCTCTTCACCCCCTCTGTCGGTATGTTGTTATCTCTTCACCCCCTCTGTCGGTATGTTATCTCTTCACCCCCTCTGTCTGTATGTTGTTATCTCTTCACCCCCTCTGTATCTTGCTATCGTCTCTTCACCCCTCTGTCTGTTTGTTGTTATTTCTTCACCCTCTCTGTCTGTATGTTGTTACCTCTTCACCCCCTCTGTCTGTATGTTGTTATTTCTTCACCCCCTCTGTCTGTATGTTGTTACCCTCTTCACCCCCTCTGTCGGTATGTTGTTATCTCTTCACCCCCTGTCTGTATGTTGTTATTTCTTCACCCTCTCTGTCTGTATGTTGTTATCTCTTCACCCCCTCTGTCTGTATGTTGTTATCTCTTCACCCCCTCTGTCTGTATGTTGTTATCTCTTCACCCCCTCTGTCTGTATGTTGTTATCTCTTCACCCCCTCTGTCTGTATGTCAATATCTCTTCACCCCCTCTGTCTGTATGTTGTTATCTCTTCACCCCCTCTGTCTGTATGTTGTTATCTCTTCACCCCCTCTGTATGTTGTTATCTCTTCACCCCCTCTGTCTGTATGTTGTTATCTCTTCACACCCTCTGTCTGTATGTTGTTATCTCTTCACCCCCTCTGTCTGAATGTTGTTATCTCTTCACCCCTTCTGTCTGTATGTTGTCATCTCTTCACCCCTCTGTCTGTATGTTATCTCTTCACCCCCTCTGTCTGTATGTTATCTCTTCACCCCCTCTGTCTGTATGTTATCTCTTCACCCCCTCTGTATGTATGCTGTTATCCCTTCACCCCTCTGTATCTTGTTATCGTCTCTTCATCCACTCTGTCTGTATGTTGTTATCTCTTCACCCCCTCTGTCTGTATGTTATCCCTTCACCCCTCTGTATCTTGTTATCGTCTCTTCACCCACTCTGTATGTTGTTATCTCTTCACCCCCTCTGTCTGTATGTTGTTATCTCTTCACCCACTCTGTAGGTTGTTATCTCTTCACCCCCTCTGTCTGTATGTATGTTGTTATCTCTTCACCCCTTCTGTCTGTATGTTGTTATCTCTTCACCCCTCTGTATGTTGTTATCTCTTCACCCCCTCTGTCTGTATGTCATTATCTGTTCACCCCTCTGTCTGTATGCTGTTATCTCTTCACCCCTCTCTGTCAGTATATTGTTATCTCTTCACCCCCTCTGTCTGTATGTTGTTATCTCTTCACCCCCTCTGTATGTTGTTATCTCTTCACCCCTCTGTCTGTATGTTGTTATCTCTTCACCCCTCTGTATGTTGTTATCTCTTCACCCCCTCTGTCTGTATGTTGTTATCTCTTCACCCCTCTGTTTGTATGTTGTTATCTCTTCACCCCTCTGTCTGTATGTTATCCCTTCACCCCTCTGTATCTTGTTATCGTCTCTTCACCCACTCTGTCTGTATGTTGTTATCTCTTCACCCCC
>CM065714.1:36918878-36953878 GCA_033310375.1 Conus canariensis
TCGACATAACCACAATGTTATCAGAGGTCCGTCGATGTGTATGGGAAAAGGGAAGAGAGGGGATGGGTGAACACGGGCAGACAGAGAGACAGACAGACAGACAGACGGCCAGACAGACAGACACACAAAATCATCCAGGCCAGAGGGAGGGAGACACACAGACAAATGAGAAGAGAGGGACAGGGACAGGAGAGAGGGGTGAAGAGGTGGACGGGAAATGGATGTAAAAAGGAAGAAGAAAAGAAAAAAGGAGAAGGAGCATGTTAGCGGCGGGGGGGGGGGGGGGGGGTGGGGGGGGGGGGTAGAGTGCGGGAGGGGGGAGGGGAGGGGGGAGCAGGGAGGAGCGAAATGCAGAAGCACACAAGCCAGGCAGACACTCAGGGGCTCCATCTCCGCGGAGAGAATTTGTCCAAACAAGCGCGATAGCATCGCCGGCTGCGAACAGCCGCGCGCGCCGTACACACCAGATGCACGCGCGCACGTGCGTACCAGGCGCGAAGTCGATGGGGGACTGTTTTCGCAGCGCGTTCGGTTCTCATGCTTTGTTGACGCTGCCGGCTTTGCCAGGCCTCGCCGGTGCATTGGCACTAGGAAGTTCCCCCTCTCGTGTTTTGAACCCCTGGTGTTATCTTTTTGTGCTTTAACACACAAAAGAGAGAGAGAGAGAGAGAGAGAGAGAGAGAGAGAGAGAGAGAGAGAGAGAGAGAGAGAGAGAAAAGCGTAGTCGAATGATGTATTCTTCGGGTTTAAAGTTCCAGACGAGATGCCACAGAAATCTGGTTTTCTTCCCCTCGTCTCTGGATCTGAAGTGTTAGTCAGTCCACTTGGAAACGTGGTTGGTACCAGAAGAAAATATAATTTTTTTTAAAAACGAAAAAAAAGAAAAGGGGGGGGGGGGGGGGGGGGGAGAGAGAGAGAGACACAAGTCTTGAATGAGCGTAAATGTCATGATCAGGGGAGATCACTTTTGCAAGTATCACGAACAGCAGAGAGTTTTTAAATAAGGTTTTATAACGTTAACATGTGGGTTGGAGGCAGGTTAGATTAGGGTTAGGAGTAATGTTAGTGTGAATTAATTAAGGTTAACGTCACGCAGATGCGCAGAAGAGAGAAGGCAAAAGGCAAATGAACACACAGAACAAGGTGCGCAAAGAACCTGCTGACCGACAGCACAGTACCAAACAGAGAAGTGAACCTTTGTCAGGTATATCGTCAGACATCACCAACAACAGACATGGGAAAATGCACAGAGAAACAGATAGATGCTCAATTTACCGTACTTCCAGCCGTAAGATGTGTGCAAAAACACCTAATATTGACAAAAAAGGGAGAGTCAAGATTGCTGCAAAAAGCCTTAACTAGGCTGACCCTGGAGAAAGGTCCAGTGACGGTGAGGAAAGATCCACTGACCACAGGGAAAGTCCTCTTGACAGTGGGAAAGACTACAACTTTGGATTCTCTCTTGAGGGGCACATAAGACCGTATGGCGAAAGCTTGGCTGTGTCTGGAGTGGCACTGTCTTCATCTGTCCGTGGGCAGGGGTGGTTGGGTCTGTGGGGCGTACTCGGCAGCTGGGGGTGGTGTCTTTTGCCGGTGGGCTCTGCAGTCATGAAATACGGGCTGCTACACCCATCAGGATACTATTTTAAGGCTGTTACGAGTTGCATCCTGTAGTCTGATTTACCTCTGTTCAGGAGCAGTTATGTCCCTTGATATCTTAATGGAGTGTCCTGCGCGTGCCTGTACCCATCGTCAACACAGCACAGGCCTCCAAGGGTGGTACAGGACTGCTCAAAAGGCGGGCGAAGACAGTGCTTCTCTGGGTCCTCCCCAGCACCTTCGGGTGTTTCTTTTTCTTCTTTTTCTTTTCCAGAACATTGTGATAATGTAGATACAACAGAATAAGAGACCCTGGGCATCAAATGCTCTGCGTCAGTTGTAAAATGTTCGTTGCAGTAAATGTGTTTAAGTTATGGTGTTGAGGGAGTGAATCAACTTCTCGCTGACTTACTTTTAAGTCAGGAAAGATTGGTTCTTACAGATGGCAAAGAGCAGGCTCTTCTTTATATGTCAAGATGAGTGATTGCTCAAATAAATGGCTAACCATACTTTCTTCACGCTTGCTAATGATAAACGATAAACCACGTTGAATCTAGACAGGCATCCTAAACTGATTTACAACAAAACCGAGCTTTGGATTTACGGAAACTTACTCTGCACTAGTATCATGAATATAGACAACACGCTGCTTGGTGGAAGGAGATGAGTTGCCTTTTGTTTCATTTTGTCCTGCGCTATATTGTGGTCTAAGAGCACTGTATATGCATCTCAAGTACCATGACTGTCGAAGCCTTTTCTTCAACCAAAACTTGCTCTAGCAATAGATAATGAACGAACCACCAGAAACCTGTCGATTTATTTGTAAGTTAGGACACGATTTGTGGGTTGGTTGGTTTGTGTTTGTTTCTAAGTGCATTGTTGGTAGGCCCTGTTGCAAGATTTATTTATAAGCTGAGACACGATCTGTGGGTTTGTTTCTTTGTTTGTTTTTGTTTCGAAGTGCATTGTTACTTATGCTCATTTGCATAATCTTTATTATGTGGAATTATTATCCAGAAATGCCCCTGTATGAGGATCAAAGGCCATTTTGGAATGAAGTATTTGTATTGTGTCTTCTCTCTCTCTCTCTCTCTCTCTTCCCCCTACTCTCTCTCTCACTGTCTCCCCCCTCTCTGTCCCCCCCTCTCTCTCTCTTCCCCTACTCTCTCTCTCTCCCCCCTCTCTGTCCTCTCTCTCTCTCTCTCTCTCTCCAAATGCACTGACCTGTGGTTGTGGAAGGAAGGGAGATGGTGAACAAAACACACATTGCGACAAACGATTTTACAGATAACCAACACAAAAGACCACGCTTGCTCAAACACGTGCGCGCATGACTTCGTTCACGCGCGCGCGCGTGTACACACACAAACGCGCGCGCGGACGCGCCCGCGCCCGCGCGCACACACACATACATATGTACACACGCATGCGCACGAGCGCGCACGCGAGCGCACATTCACACACACACACACACACACACTCACAGAGGGGGGGGGGGGGTGGAGAGAGAGAGAGAGAGAGAGAGAGAGAGAGAGAGAGAGAGAGAGAGAGGAGAGATTTGTATTCGTCTTCCTCACATTCGAACTACTCACCCCATATACATTCAGTGTTCTCTCTCTCTCTGTCTATGTCTCTGTGTGTCTCTCTCTCTGTGTCTATGTCTCTCTCTCTGTCTCTTTGTATGTGTGTGTGTGTGTCTCTCTCTCTCTCTATCTCTTTGATTGTGTGTGTCTCTGTCTCTGTCTCTGTCTCTCTCTCTCTCTCTCTCTCTGAGGTCATGGGCAAATTTGTTGTGTTGGAAGAAATAGGGGTGGGTCGTATTTTGCCACCTACACCGCCTTCTTGGGCCGTGCCGTTCAGAGGCTGTGTGTAGAAAAAGAGGGGGCCCCAGCTGGGGCCGCACACATTTGGGGCTTCACTTCACGTCACAGGAAGTGGGGCTGACGTCATGGAGAGTGGGGAGTGAAGAGCATCGCGGATTTTGATTGGTCGAAAAGACAATGAGGGTGCTGAGGGTGGTTGAAAGTGATGGAAGATGAACAATTTTTTTATGCGGTTCACACACACACACACACACACAACACACACTGGCTCTCACACACATGCGCGCGCGGACACACACACACTCGTGTACACACACACACACACACACACTGGCTCACACACACATGCGCACGCGGGCACGCACACACACACGCACACACACGTGTACACACACGTGTACACACACACACACACACACACACACTGGTACACACACAGTTATGCGTGCGCACACACATTCAAGCCATTCCACAAGACTGATGGTCATACTTGAGTACGCTCTGGCTAACTGCGTTTGCTGTTATTGTTGTTCTTGTTGCTGATGTCTTTCCTGTTTTATTAAAATCGCTGCTTTTCATTTTCTTCCTGGTTTGTTGCAAGTGGGGTTTAACTATTATGAATCGGATCACAAAGTGCGCCTACTCACACGCATCCATGCGACATTTATGCAACAAAGTGCGCCTACTCACACGCATCCATGCGACATTTATGCAACAAAGTGCGCCTACTCACACGCGCCCATGCGATATTTATGCAACAAAGAGCGCCTACTCACACGCATCCATGCCACATTTATGCAACAAAGTGCGCCTACTCACACGCGCCCATGCGACATTTATGCAACAAAGTGCGCCTACTCACACGCATCCATGCGACATTTATGCAACAAAGTGCGCCTACTCACACGCACCCATGCGACATTTATGCAACAAAGTGCGCCTACTCACACGCGCCTATGCAACATATATGCAACAAAACCTACTCGCACGCACCCATGCAACATTTATGCAACAAAGTGCGCCTACTCACACGCATCCATGCGACATTTATGCAACAAAGTGCGCCTACTCACACGCACCCATGCGACATTTATGCAACAAAGCGCGCCTACTCACACGCGCCCATGCGACATTTATGCAAGAAAGTGCTCCTACTCACACGCGCCCATGCGACATTCATACAACAAACTGCGCCTACTCACACACGCCCATGCGACATTTATGCAACAAAGTGCGCCTTCTCACACGCACCCATGCGACATTTATGCAACAAAGTGCGCCTACTCACACGCACCCATGCGACATTTATGCAACAAAGTGCGCCTACTCACACGCGCCCATGCCACATTTATGCAACAAAGTGCGCCTACTCACACGCATCAATCCGACATTTATGCAACAAAGTGCGCCTACTCACACGCACCCATGTGACATTTATGCAACAAAGTGCGCCTACTCACACGCGCCCATGCGACATTTACGCAACAAAGTGCGCCTACTCACACGGACCCATGTGACATTTATGCAACAAAGTGCGCCTGCTCACACTGAAATAGACTAACAACGGTTATTCTGTCGTGGGATTGCGCCTGCTTTTTTGGTAGTTTTTTTGAGAAGTAGTTCCATGTTCTGGTACCTAGAACAAAAATGGTGGAAATAAAAATCGTGTCAATTGATTGGTGCTGGTTCGTGTGTGTGTGTGTGTGTGTGTGTGTGTGAGAGAGAGAGAGAGAGAGAGAGAGAGAGAGAGAGAGAGAGAGAGAGAAGAGTGTGTGTGTGTGTGTGTGTGCGCGCGCGCGTAAACGTGTAATTGTGTGTCTGTTGTGTCTGGCTGTGTGAATCTCTGTGGGCATATTGCTGTGTGCGTCTCGTTGATGCCAGAACAAGGCAAACGCACCAACATACACCACAATGCAATATAATCCCAACGGGGCTTTCTTAGATAGTCCCACAGCCTCATCCCATTCATTTTATCTGTCTCCATGGACTTTACCTTGCATGCATCTCGATCTGCACTTGTACAAAGAATTGAAAGAAGAAGAAAACAAACGTTTGTGGTTGGTTGTCCTAAATTACCATTCTCGATTCATCAGTGAACATTTTCATTCGACCGACATAATCGAGTTCACAAGGTTGTGACAGTAAACAAGTTAAATATCGGACAGTATGGCTGAAATCGACTTCACAGTCAGCTGTACAGTTCCGAATAGAGTAAGGTAAAAGTAATGTTGCTTATAGCCCAGCCGACCGCAAAGGGCCATATCAGGGTAGGCCCAGTAACGTATCACAGTCGTGCAACATCGAGCAGGATGTGTTCCCTCCCTTGACAGAAGACCGTTCAAACCTCCGTGGAGAGTCAGTTCCTAATTTGTTGTAACCCCTCCGAAGTAGATCGTGGATCATGGGCCTCAAGTTGACAGAGAAACTTTGGTTCGTCGTCAGTTCGCGATCTAGATTCGCGAAGTCATGATTCGTTCAGTAGTCTTCGCGAACGCTTTACTCGTTCAGTTCAGAAGAGCCTTAGACACGACACACATCAGCGTGCATTTCTCTTAGGGGGTTATCATCCGTCCTACCTGCACACACCACTGAGACCAACGTTCTCTTCTCCAAAGGACAGATCTAGGGTTGTGTGCGTACAAATTGTTGACTCGCATTTCTTCTCGATGCTTGCGTTCACGCGTGGGGCTTCGGTTTTTACTGTCTCAACCGAAGGATCTGGAAGCAGTTCGAGTCAGCCCAGGTGCTGACGCCCAAGAGAAACTATACCCCTGAGCTGTCTCCAGCCAGGACTGAACCCAGAATCTTTGGATCAAGAAAACAAGGATTTAACCACTAAGCGAACCGGGTCGTGGGTTCGGTCACCATGCGGAAATGTTTCGGGAATTTGCCGGTTGAAGGGGTTATGGGCTTCTGCCAAGCGATTCCAAAGTTCGCCTGTTGAAAACCACAGAGTGACTGTATTCCTATCAGAGAGGTCACTCATTCTGTCTGTATGGGGACTCTAACAGTACTGGTGGCGTTCAGTCTACCTCAAATCGGAATCGGCGCTACTTACCGAACATCATGGAAGTGACGCATTGGCGGTGCAGGGTCTCCTGTGGCCAAGTGCCTCATGGCACTGGGTCCGAGTCAGAAGAATACACGTGGGTGTGGCTGTATGTTCTAGGCAGCAGGGCTGAGTGTTGTGTGCGAGTAACACCGCTTAGGTTTGTTGCCGATCTCATAAAGTCTTGAGAATGAGAAAGCACGAGAACGAATGGAATGCCCAGAAAAATCAGGGTGAGAGAGAGAGAGAGAGAGAGAGAGAGAGAGAGAGAGAGAGAGAGAGAGAGACAGACAGACAGACAGACAGACAGACAGACAGACAGAGAAGAAAAACGAATGTTTTAAATGATAGTAGCCTTCGGCCCATGTCAATTAACAATCGGCATTTGAACGTCAAGCTCATACATCACTGGAAAAAGAAAAAAAGTACAAAACTGCTCAGTGTAACAGTGTAACAAAGTAAAACGGGCAGAAATGAGGTCAAAGAAATAAAGGCATGAAAGCAAACGTTATTATAGAAAATGCAAATCGAGATTAAAAAAAACAAACAAACAAAACATTACGGAAGTTTGACAGTTGTCTTATTTGTTGTATGAGAGAGAGAGAGAGAGAGAGAGAGAGAGAGAGAGAGAGAGAGAGAGAGAGAGAGAGAAGAAGAAGAAGAAGAAGAAGGAAGAAAAAAAAAAAAACCGGACCCACAGAACTATTCTCCCATGTATTTTACCCCCCTTCCTTTCCATTTTTACTTTCCTTCCAGTCTGTTGGCTTTTGTTTGTTTGTTTGTTTGTTTTTTGCTTTCTAACTTTCTTTCTGTCTCTTTCTTTCATTCCTTCACAAGCCATTAACTCTGAAAGCTGCGCGTGCAAACTCAGGAATATTTAGTGCAGGCGTGTGTGGCGGGGGTGAGTAAGAAGAGAGGGAGGGGAAAGGTGTTGAGAGGGAGGGGAGGGAAGAGGTAGACATAATGATGATGAGGGATGCATCTGGGGGGACACAGAATTATTATGCGCATGGCTACTTAGTTATCAATTTTGATATTACTGATGATCATTCCCGTTACCATGGCACAGACCACGTGGACAGGATCCTCCAGAGACATTTCTGAATTTGGCAGTAAGAGGATAATCAATCGCATTGCGACAAGATTAATCGCTGAGAAACGTAACCCATTGTGGGACAGATTTGAATACCGTGAAATGCTCTCTCTTACGATTTTTTTTCCGAGACGCTTCGCCCTCTCTCTCTCTCTCTCTCTCTCTCTCTCTCTCTCTCTCTCTTCTGTGTTGTGTGTGTGTGTGTGTGTGTGTGTGTGTGTGTGTGCATGTGTGTGTGTGTGTGTGTGTGTGTGTGTGTGTGTGTGTGGAGAGAGACAGAGAGAGAGAGGCAGGGAGGGAGGGAGAGAACAAATCATTAGTAGGGGAAAACAATTGCAGGCTAACTATTCCTCCATGATCACAACAATGGTTGAGCAAAAAAAATTTACGAAAAAAAAGGAAAGAAAAAAAAAGAAAGGAGGGAGGGGGGGGGGGGGGGGGGGGGAGGGGGGCAGGGATATGATAGAAAGAAGACGGGAATAAAGAATTAGATGATTAGATTATTAACATAAAGCTCTTCACTAGCCGCATATGGGGAGCATGGTAGTTCATCATGAACACAAAACCATTCATATTGACTGTTTGCTCAGAGGCCTTTCGTCCGCTGATTCGGACTCCTCAGTGAGACACGGCAGATTGTATCCGTCCTCCCTTGTTATCAAATAGAGATACACCATTGTATCCGTCCTCCCTTGTTATCAAATAGAGATACACCATTGTATCCGTCCTCCCTTGTTATCAAATAGAGATACACCACTGTCTATAATTCTGTGGTATTCTCACCACCACGAGTTCAAAAACGGAATCCATCGGCACCCCAAAGTTGGTAGGTAAGGGTAGAACAGTAAAAGGAAAAGCACTGTATGCTAAGAAATAAGCTGGAAAAAAGACTAAAAACATTGTGTACTAAATACTAAAGAATACACACAGGGAGAAATCTTTCAGCTCCTGCCTGAGATTCCATTGATGGATACAATGGCGTTCAAAAGTCGTCATTATACGTATGTATAGATGTGTATGTATGTGTGTGTGTGTGTGTGTGTGTGTGTGTGTGTGTGTGTGTGTGTGTGTGTGTGTGGAGAGAGAGAGAGAGAGAGAGAGAGAGAGAGAGAGAGAGAGAGAGAGAAATGTTACTGGCAGTGATTACTTTAAAGAAGGCTCAAAGGAAGAGGCCAGATTTGGTTCTCTGTTGCCCTGCTGTTAGGAGTATTCTGGATGAAATCATCAAGCATTAAATATTGTAGGCACCCTTCCTTGTGATCTTGTTGATGTTTTCAACCTCTGCTGAAGACGTTGAACATTTCTCATAGTTTTGATATAAGGATTTAGGCTCAGAGACATAGCCGTTTCATTAGAATGATCTCATGTTATTTAATGTCAATCTTCACGATCTGTTCTATGACTGTTAAGAGTACGTCTTGATTTATGTTTTGTTTTCTGCTTCTTGTCACTCTGTATATACTATTGGCAGACAAACAGCCCCCTCCCCCGCCACCCCAAGGCCTGTTAATGACTAAATCATCCAACTCTCTCTCACTCTCTCTCTCTCTCTCTCTCTCTCGCCTCGGTTTCGAAGTAGGGGCCAAAACAGAACATGTCACGTCAGGTCCACGGCGCAGGTCTCATGTGTACTGCTGGGCTGAGCGAGTGTGGAAGAGACAGGGAGTGGGGGGGAGAAGGGGTGGGAGTGTAAGGGGGACGGAGAGAGAGGGGTGGGGGTAGGGGTGGAGAGAGTAGGCGGTTACAGCTTTTAGACCCTAGAAAGATGCATTGCGGTTATCAACACGTAACGAACGTTGGCTGCGGAAGTGAAATTCATACACACTACAGTTCGTGTGAAAATAACGTTCACGGAAAATGACGGAGTCGATCGAAAGCCGTTCGCCGTGGAGCGTTACATCATCAACCATGGCGTCAGCACGCTGAAGGGAGTCTCTGAACAGGCTGTCACAGAAGTGTAAGCCTACCGGCTCTACAAGTGGCCGCAGGAAATGGTCGGTGAACGCACAAGTATCAGTTCAAAGGCGAAACAGCTGTTTGAGCATGGCCGTCAGTCGCCATCTCTGTATAGTAGGTTCGTTAACCTCGGAGACAAAGCGGTCAGTCACACGACTTCGCCTTTCTTTTTCTCCAGATAGAAAATCAACTGTTTCTTGTGTGTGTGTGTGTGTGTGTGTTGTGTGTGTGTGTGTGTGTGTGTGTGTGTGTAGTTTCTTTGTTTTCTTTTTTTAAATTTATTTATTTTTATTTCCTCCCGCGAGCTAACGTTTCAACTGTTTTGGAAAGCCGAAGGTTGACCTCGAGTGTCCTCGGGCTGAAGTCTCGCCAGGCTTGTGTTCCCGAAGTTATTAATTACCTTCAAGCCTCCGGTTCATAAATTCGTTTTCCTCTCTCTTCCCCCGCTGCCCCACCCCTACCCCCACCCCCCCCCCCCCCCCCCCTCTCTCTCTCCCCTTTCATCCTCCTTCGCCTTCAGCCAGTACCTTGGCTTGCAGTTCGCCCGCGTACCTGTCCCTCCCTGTACTGGGCTCCTATCCCCTCCCCCCCCCCCTCCCACCTCACCCATCACCGCCTGCCTTTTCACCACGCTTTCAGTTTTACTTGGGAGACTTGTTTACCTGGACTTAAAACTTCGCATGTCGCGCGGAGGTCCTTCAGTTCTTAGCAGTGACAGTAATCCGCCCACTCCCTTCCGTCCCCCCCCCCCCCCCCCCCCCCCCACTCCTCCTCTCCTCGCCTCTCTCTCCCCCCCCTCCCCCGCCCCCCCCACATCTTGACATAAGGGAGACAAGACTGCTAGCCTTAGGCAGCGGTGTGTCCTAGATCTAATTCAGATCTGACGTGAAAGGAAATCTTGAACTGAGGCAGGGAATAGTAAAGAGTGAATAACAAACAAGCAGCGGAACTGTTTTCGTGATGAAATAAATACACGCCCATCACTCCAAACGAATGCTGTTTACGACACCGGATCGCCTGGCAGAAACGACAGCACAGAGCACGCAGAATAAAGAAGACACCGGGGATGTCTCCTTGTTTGTTACGTGTGCTCTTCTGCTGGGCGATTGGATGTAAGCAGCATTCGTTTGCAGTGATGGCGTGTTCTTGGTTTTATCATGGGAACCAGTCATCCTACTTGTGTGTTACAGCTGACGTCTTTTTCTGGGTGTTCTATTTAAATAACTCGCACAGTGTTGACAGCATACTGGTTTTGAATAAATGAAGGCAACCAATGTTCGTGTTGGTGTTAAAAAACAAAACCAAAACAGAATAAGCCAAGAAGTGTTGGGTTGTTGTAAAACAACAACAACAACAGAATAAGCCAAGAAACTTTATAATAAAATGTGAACTTTCTTTTAGAAGGGCTTTTTGAAGTCGTTCCCATCCCTTTCCCCTCCTTTTCCTCCCCGCCCCTCCTATGTCTTCTTCTTTCTAACGGTGTGTTATTAAGTTAAACTTTGTAGTTTGAGAATTCCCCGCCCCCTCCACCTCCTTCCCCTCTCTCCCGCCCTTTCCCCCTGCAATACACACACACACACACACACACGTGATGTTGCAGTTGGCCACATGGTGGTCCGGTGTAACACGCGCAAATACCACCGTGACAAAAAAAAATAAAATAAAAAATACAAGCAAGGGAAATCATCTAACGGGGTTTCCAATAGGAGGCTCTGGTTCAACCCCCTGCAAGATAACTTCCCTTTGAAAGACGGCTGTTTTCGGCGAACGCTTTAAGGTTGGGGTCGTTTATATGATAATAAACGAGTCAGCTTGTGTAATTATTATGAACTCATAAAGAACACCAACATGTTTTCTTAATAAATTTCGCTGATCTTGGGCGGAAAAAGAGCGCAACGAGGAAAAAAAATCGTGTTTAAAATGGTATGAGCGGTTGTGTGTGGGGGTGTGTGTGTGTGGGGTGTGTGTGTGTGTGTGTGTGTGTGTGTGTGTGTACACACATGGATATAGATAGATATTGATCTGTATCTATACATATAGATACATACGTACATGTGTGTGTGTTTACACATAGATATAGACATATAGATAGAGATCTGTATACAATTGAAAGAAACGACTCTATACATGTGTTATAGATACATATATACACACATACATACATAGATATATGGAGAGAAATAAATAGATTATTATATCGAGAAGGGGGCTGAGGAGGGGGGGCTAAGACGGCGGGGTTAGAGAAGAGCAAGCGGGAATGGAAAATTTAGGGCTTTAGATTACAACTCCAAAATGCTTCAGTAGCAGGCTTGAGGGGACGATCATAGTCCATGTAGAAAACAGAATCATTCGTAGGCCATCTAGAAAAGAGAAGCATTCATAATTAAGGCCTGCTCAGAGGCCTTTCGTCCGCTGATGCCGACTCACCTGGAGGTGAGATTCATCAGCAGAACTCAGTCTGGTAGTAAGAGTCCATCACTACAAACACCAGAGTCTGAGAAAACAGAACTATGAGTATAATTCTACAAAACCGCTGATAATTGTAATAGAAAACTTGATACTATAAATTGGTGTGTGTGTGTGGGGGGGGGGGGGGGGGGGGGGCTGTTCTTTGTGGTGGTTGGGTTTTTTTTTTTCATTCCCTTTTCTTAAGTTTGGCGAAAAGAACAAGTGATATAGCATTCCAAGGAGAGTACTTATTGTATGGCTTCCTATATTTTACGTCAATATTTCACAAGTTATTTTCCATGTAATAGTGTAAATCATAATGATAGCATAGCAGCAGCAGCAGAAGCAGCTGTAGGCGTAGTAGTAATAGAAGTGGCAGTGATAGTAGTAGTCGTAGTAGTAGCAGCAGTGATGATGATAATGATGATGATAATAATAATAATGATAATGACGATGATGATGACAATGATAGTAATGTACGTGCTGTGCATTATAATGTTAAAATCGATGAATGTGACTTTTCTGTTTGTGTTATTATCATTCCTATGTTTCATTCATTCATTATTTTACGCGATCTTTTTACCGCGGTGTGTGTTGTGTGTGTGTGTGTGTGTGGTGTGTGTGGTGTGTGTGTGTGTGTGTGTGTTCGAGATTCTCTCTGTCTCTGTCTCTCTCTCTGAAAAGCAAGAAGAAAAGAAGAAGAAACCACCTGATCCCTCTTCACATGTGTCGTATGCTGTATTACCTTGGGTAGATTATGGGGCTGGGAATGGCTTAGCACTTTCCAATCATTCTCCATTCCTCTGTATCCCTCCCCCCCCCCCCACCTTCCCAACTCTCTTCCCCCCCCCCCCCCCCCCCCCCCAACACACACACCTCTCTGTCTTCCTGTTGTTGTTTTTTTTTTTGTAAACCCCCCACCCCACCACTCTTATCCTTCCCCCTTCCCCTCTCCAACCTCACCCGTCCGCCCGCACCACCAAAACAAAGAGAGGAAAAAAAAAAGAGACAAAACAAATGAAAAAAAAAAAGAAAGAAAGAAAAGAGCAAGAAGAAGAAGAAGAAGAAAAAGAGAAAAGGGGAAAATATTTCGACAATCCTCTGGCGATTTGGATTCAGAGGCCACGTGCAGCTTATCCGCTTCCATGACGTTTTTGGTTGATAATACGTCACTTTCCTGTTCTTTGGCCGTCTTCTTCTTCTTCTTTTTCTTCTTCTCCTCCTCCTCCTTCTTCTCTTTCTTCTTCTTCTTCCTCTTCTTCTTTTTTCTTCTTCTTCCTCTTCTTCTTTTTCTTCTTCTTCCCCTTCTTCCTTTCTTCGTCATCTTCTTCTCCTTCTTGTTCTTCTACTTCTTTTTTTTTTCTTCTTCTTCTCTCCTCCTCCTCCTTCTTCTTCGTCATCTTCTTCTTCTTCTTCGTCGTCGTCGTCGTCATCTTCTTCTTCTTCTTCTCCTTCTTTTTCTTTTTTACTTCGTCATCTTCTCTTCTTCGTCATCTTCTTCTTCTTCTTTTCACCTTCTTCTTCTTCGTCATCTTCGTCATCATCATCATCATCATCTTCTTCTTCTTCTTTTTCTTCTTCTTCTTCTTTTTCTTTTTCTTCTTCTTCTTCTCTCTTATCTGGGGTAAATGTGCGCCATCTACTTTAAAACCACTTTGTTCATTACAAAAACGAGCAATTAAGATGATCAGCTGTCAGAAACAATCCGATCCTTCTATGCGTGATGTATTTAGGTACAATAGAATACTGCCTCTTCACTCATGTATAACATTCAACACTCTGATTCTTATGCACAAAATTGTTCATGACGCATGCCCAGATTATTTTAAAATCAATAGTACATTTACATCACCATCATGATTCGCTCAGATTCATTATTCCTAAATTTTTTTTAAAAAAATTTTTTTGGGGAACAGATAGCCTGGTTTCCTTATTTGCCGAAAGAGGAACCCACAACATCTATAGGATTATCATTCTTTTCTTTCTATCACCATCATCATCATCATCGTCATATCATCATCATCTTCGTCATCGTCATCTTAACGGTCGTCACCATCGTCATCATCATCATCATCATCACCATCATCATGATGATATCATCATCATCATCATCATCATCATATCATCATCATCGTCGTCGTCGTCATCGTAACGATCGTCACCATCATCATCATCATCATCACCATCACCATTATTATTACTATCATTGTTATCTGTCTTCTTCTTCTTTTTATTATTATTATTATTATCATCATTATTATTATTATTATTGTGTCTGCGTCCTGTCGCCTACGAATGGGTCGAGCCAGTCGAATTAACTGGCCAAGATTCCGTTGCTGTGGTGTCCATTCCAGACATTTTATCTGAAGAATTTCGGAGTGAGCCGGTGGGTATGCGTTGGTGGACTGTGGCGGAACTCTTCGCTGTCTGAGTGCCTTAATCCCCCCCCCCCCCCCTCTCTCTCTCTCTCTCTCTCTCTGAGGTCAAAGAAGCCCGGCTAACCTAGCAAAGTCTTCACTCCGCCATTGATATGCGCGCTGATGATGAACATTCGGATAGCCATCACGACAGTCTTTTTTTTTTCTTTTTTTTCTTCCATTTATATTGTGATGACATGCCTGCACTGATCGCGTTCAGAGTCGGTCAGTCATTAAAATCTTTTTTCTTTTTTATTATTATTATTATAATTTTTTTAGAGAGAGATTTGAAGGAAAAAGTAACCTTGTAGGGGTGGACGTTTAAAAAAAAAAAAAAAAAAGTTTTGAGCATGGATCTTTCTTAATAGGTCTACCCAGTATATGTAACTGATTGTGGGTAATTTCAATAGAGAACGATGATGACAGAACAAAAAATCCTTGCCGATTCATCTACCAATCAGAAGACACTCAAATTTTTGGTGCATGTGGGAGAGCAGTGGGGGGGGGGGGGGGGGGGGGGGGGTGATTGCTCATCGTAATTAGAAATATTTCTTTTTCAACCTCCAGCCCATAAGAGACAACATTCATCTTGCTTGCATTGAAGCTGAATCCAAGGCTAGGTTGTATAAAACTACTTCGTTGTTTTCCATCTTTTGTTAAAAATTTCCATCTCGTATGTAACTGCAGAAAGTTTAAGTGGTGTTTATATAGAGGACAAAGACTTCAGCGCGCACCACGTCAAAACATCGGCCTGCATGTAAGCGCACGCGATCTTCAGTACCCAGAGGTGGTCAGACTCCAACTTACCGAGCGTGGACACTCTAGAAACAGCGTTAACTAGCCACTCGAACCACTGTGCGCTACCGCGGAAGACATTTAATGCGGGACTGGGCTGTTGTTCATTGATGGGGGGGGAAGGGGGTAACGGGGGTGGTGATGGGGGGGGGGGGGAGAACCTGAGTGGAAAGGAGAGGGGGTGGAGAGTGGGCTGGGGATAATGGGGAAAAAGAACTCTTGCATTTGAGGAGAAAAACAAAACTGACGGTGTTGAGTCCATTGGGAATCATACTCTCAAAACGAGTGATGACACTGGGTTCCTTTTTTTTTTAAGGACTGTGCTCGAGAGATGTTGTCACCGAATTTTTTTTTCCATAAATATCGAGGTACCCCCCCCCCCCCCCCCCCCCCGCCCCCCACCTCATTATGAATACTAGACTCTTCCTTGCATGCGCGCGCGCGCGCGTGTGTGTGTGTGTGTGTGAGTGTGTGTGTGTGTGTGTGTGTGTGTGTGTGTGTGTGTGTGTTTGTGTGTGTGTGTGTGTGTGTGTGTGTGTTTGTGTGGGTGTGTGTGGGTGTGTGTGCGCGCCTGCAATCGTGGGTGTGTGTGTGTGTGTGTGTGTGTGTGTGAGAGAGAGAGAGAGAGAGAGAGAGAGAGAGAGAGAGAGAGAGAGAGAGAGAGAGAGAGAGAGAGAGAGGAACAGGGATCCTTTAGGTATCATTGTATATAATATTCTGGACGGTTTTATTTATTACTGTTTTTGATTTAAAGGATTTGGTGGATGGAGGAAGAAGACGGGAGGGGTGGGGTAGCACTGAGTGGCCTCAGTCTCACGCCGCTCATTCAGTCGCTCCACTAAACAACACGCAGGTTTGTAAACAACACGCAGGTTTGTAAACAACACTCAGGTTTGTAAACAACACTCAGGTTTGTAAACAACACGCAGGTTTGGCCATCCGCAGACCCAGAAACACAGGCAGCAGTCAATTTGACATGCGCGCGCGCGCGCACACACACACACACACCAGCATGTGAAACAATTTACCAATATTTTCAGTTGTTGACGTCGTAAAGGGCATTAATCTATTTGGTGTGTGTGTGGGGGGGGGTGGGGGGGGGGTGGGGGGGATCTTTTTCTGTTACTATTATTTGAATACGACAGATTTAATTTCAGTTCTCTCAGGACAACTTTTTTTTTTAACTTCAAGGAATTTTACTTCGAAGGAGGGTGAGCCGATTGAGAGGGAGGAAGGAGAGGGGGCAGAAGGGGGGGGGGAGATGGTTAGGAGAGGGCGTAGACGGGGAGTGGAGAGAACGTGTGTGCGCTGTGGGGAGGTTGAAGGAAAAGGGAAGGGGGGGGGGGGGGGCAGAATGGGTAAGGGTGGGGGGGGGGGGGGGGGTGAGAAAGGGGGGGAGGGCTGTCGAAGGGTGGCAAATGCGATTGGAAGTTCATCACCAGTAAATTGGAAACTGGCTTCCCCCAGGGGGTTTTCAAATCACGTGCAGCTGAAAAATCAGCTGTTAACATTTAAAACGCATGCGCGCGCTTGTTGCCGGATGTTGCCCGGATGTTTGCGGCAAGGTCGCTTGCTTGTCTGTGCGTACGTGTGGAGTGGTTGGTGGCTGCTGTGACGTCAGACGAATTCGGAGCCACCTTCATAATATTCACGCACTCGTGATTTTCTTCTTACATTCATGGGGCTCTTGCTTTCAGTCATCACTCACGCGTTATTCATGTACATGTTTGAAATCTTATGTTCAAGTTTTCTGACGGACAGTGGTAAAATGATGAGTGAGTTCATGCTGGGGTCGTGGTGTGCTGTACGTTTGGACACGAGCTGGCCAAACGCCGGGAAACGAAAGGGAAAGCACCGGTGTGTGCTGCAGTATGGGAGACAACCGTCACTGAGACTGCATTCCTGGTGGAGACACTGGTGGAGGGAGGAGAGGAGGGAGGGCGGTAGGGGGATTGCTTTTGTTTCTTTTCTTTTTTTTTTTTTTTGGTGGGGGGTCCATTTACCGTTAAAAAAAAAAAAACATACACACGCACGCACGCACCGTGCGCGCGCGCGCGCGCGCGCGCACACACACACACACACACACACACACACACACACACACACACAACTGGGTTTACTGACTTTTAAGACGGTTACAATTTATGGTCAGAATGGTCAGAATGCAAATTTCATAGATATATATGGAATTTTCAGACGAATCCCATTAAATAATGATTTTAAGCGAAGCTAGAATGTTCTACGACTTTTTAAAAAATACTTTTTTTGCCATCTGGAAAATGGATTTAAAATGAATTCACACACACACACACACACACACACACACACACACACACACACACACACACACACACTTCCCGGGTATTTGACCGTTTGATAACCCCCTATATAGTTTAGGAAAGTACATTTTATTCACCACACACACACACACACACACGCGCGCGCGCGCGCGCGCGCGCGCACACACACACACATCGAGAGATAGAGAGGTATAGAGATATTACACTCGCGCTCAATTCATTCATTCACTAAACCCACTCTCGCTCAACCACTGACTTAATAAACACGTGTGCTCGCGTGTCTGTGTGTGTACGCGCGCACAAACACACACACACACTCTCTCTCTCTAACTCACTCACACACACACACAAACAGAGAGAAGAGAGAGAGAGAGAGAGAGAGAGAGAGAGAGATCATGGACGGACACGTGTGACATACAGGCCTAAAAAGTTAACAATAAAGCAAACCTTCATCACTACGTAAAATCGGAAACATATACTTTGAGTACGCACGGGAGTTTGACTGCACGAATTGCGCGTGAAACTTGACACAGCCATGTTTAAAAGAAGTGATCAGAAGAGCGCACAGGATACCGCAGACCTCCACCGCCAAGGTCGAAAGGATCCTGGATCCACACTGCATTGGCACCAAAATTTTAGAAGTTTGACCTTGGGTCACGTGGCACCTTTCCACCAAGTGTCGTTAACATCAGTGAAGCAGTTTTGGCCTAAACTCGCCGACAAACAGACAAACCAGCAGGTACGAAAGACATGATCATTCCACGGCGGAGGAACAGAAGAAGAAAAAGATGTGGTTAGTTACACGTAAACTTCAAATTCGAACCGTTGGAGCCGCTTAAGTGTTAGATAATTGGTTATAGCCCCTCTGTTAGAACTGTTTACACTTTGTTAGATACGAGAGCGCAGACACTTTCTTGACCGCGGTGAGACTGACCCGTGAAAGAACGCGGCAGCGAGGCCAGCCGCTGTTTCATTCTGAAATTCACACGGCCAGCGCTGTTGCGTTGTTTTTCATCCCATGTGGCCATTTCAAGGCGAACAACTCAGACAAGGCAGAGTAAAGTTTGCGAGGGCGAAAGTAGTTGTTATTGGTGGTGTATGGGGTTGTTTGTTTGCTTGTTTGCTTGTTTTCTTTTTTTTTTTGTGGCGTAATCAGTTCAAACTTGATTTATCTTCTGTTTTAGGTAGCAGCTACTTTGTCTGGAAGCAGCCCGCGACTGGTGCGCAAATTTGCAGGAAAACCAACCGGTAGTCGCGGGAAAGTAAATTTCACATAAATTCCAGACATACAGCACTGCCTCGCCACAATACAAAACACTACACGGGCCACATAGCGAGGTAGAGTCCGAAACGGTTGGGAACCATTCTGCACACGAATCTGTGTGTAGTGTAAAAAGCATGAAATTGCTCGGGAACCGTACAGACTCTCTTACAGTTTTCTCTTGAATTTCGATCACCGGTGATCGACGGTTTTCTTCCCGGAATTATGGTATGTAAAACATTTCTGTTATCTGAAGCAATATATCGCCTAAAAAAACCCAAATAGACACATTCATCACAAAAATATTATTTTAGAAATAATGCTCAGAATGTTACGAAAAAAATCTCAAAAACGGTTAAGTCGCTGCTTGTCACTACATAACAAGCAATGTGCATCAAAATGAATTACGCCGCTGTAACGGTGTTCATAGCTTTTAGCTGACTTGTCTAAATGCGTCAACGCTCATACCAATCATTTTCTTATCCGTTACAAAAATAACGCGGAAGGTGACGGGTGGGGGTGGTCGAAAGAGGGTTCTTTATTTTCTTTTTCTTGTTTCATTTTTTTTTTTTTTAATCTAGAACACAATTTAGTATGCATACACTTGTTTTTAAGTTCGACGCGGTGTGGTGTATAACTTTGTACTGATTACGGAAGAAGGAAAGCATTGGATGATGCTGGTGTCTAACGTTAGCATCATTCAGTAATGATCAAAGGGGAGAAGAGAGAGAGGAGAGAGAGAGGAGGAGAGAGAGAGGAGAGAGAGAGAGAGAGAGTTCAGCCTATTGTGTATAAACTGAAATTACAGACACGAAGACGTTGATGAACGTCGATCTATATATCCGATTGAATATCCGTACAGACGTGGGTGTCTATAAAAATATTTTTTCGCTTTAATGTTTTGACAACGCTGCGTGGTTGGATGGACTATAACAACTCCAACTCACACACACACACACACACACACACACACACACACACACACACACACACACACGCACACTCACGTGCACACACACACACATACATACACACACGTGCGCGCGCGCACACTATTCTCTCTCCCCCCCCCCCCCCCCCCCCCTCTCTCTCTCTTTACGATGGCAATAGGACTGACTGTTTTTCAGTTCGTCAAGGTTTTGCTAACATCGACTCAACTCCTTCGGCCAAATTGAACAGAGGATTATATCAAAATAGTGTCATCTACGCTTGTCCCTTGTGTATGTATATACGTGGTCAAGCGGTCGGCTCAGCTGGTCAGAGTACCGAACTGGGAGTTCGAATCGCCCCCCCCCCCCCTCCCCCAATTCCCCCTTCCGTCGCTCAACTACAAACGAAGAGGCATACGTACAGTCGCTGCTCATGTTCACATGTTCGTCGTTCTGGTGAAATGGACGCAGTCTTCGAGTCCTGATAATGGTTATCCTCTCTGGCCAGATCGCCTGGTTAGGCAGGCGTCCAAGTTTAAACCTGAACCTAACGACTTCTGCATCAGCGCCAGAGCGTCGCCGTTCCACTGTAGTCGTGGGAACCGATCACAGAAACCCCGAAGAGTGTCCTTGTTGAAGAGCAGCAGCCAAGCTGAGCTGGGCGAAGCGGCGCGAAGCTCCGATAGCGCGGCCGCCCCTTTAATAAAACACCCACCAAGCGATAACGACCGCCACTCGACGCCAACACAATCTGCCTTCAGTCGTGCGAGCAAAACCAGCCACACAGGCGCTAACGCCCCCCCCCCCCCCCCCCCCCCCCCCCCCCACCCCCCCCCCCATTCCTCCTCCCCGTATCTTTTTTCCTCTCTCTCTCTCTCTCTCTCTCTCTCTCTCTCTCTCTCTCTTGCCTGCCACGTTCTCTTCAATCTCGCCCGCCAGGGTCCTTGGCAGCCCCTGGCTCCTTCAGCCGGAGCTGGCTAGCAGCATAGCAGGGCCGAAGAGAAAGAAAAGACAGACACGGAACCTCTCGGCACAGCAAGCCCCGTGTGCTGACGGCATAAAACCTCTCTCTCTCTCTCTCTGTGTACTCGCCTCGCGCTATCGGGGCCCCAGACACCCTACCCACCCACCCACCATTACCGTACCACCATCACCATCCTCACCCCCACCGTCATTATCCTCCCCTTCAGGCTCTCCTTTCCCTCACCCCCACTTCCCTCCCCTTCTACCTCCCTTCTCCCCTCCGGCGGGTCGACAGGAAAGGCAGAGAGCGCCGTTGCGCCGAGTGGGGCGTTCGCAACCTAATCCCTTGGCCGCAGCCGCTGTCGCGCTCCGACGGGTGGTAAGCGGACGCCAGTGCCGCGGGGGCGGAGGAGAGTGGGGGGGAGAGGAGGTGTGGAGGAAGAGGAGGAAAGGAAGGAAGGGATCGGACGGCGGCGGCGGTGGTGGTGTGGTGGTGGTGGTGTTGAGAGCCGTCGGGGAGAAGTGGAGGGACAAAGGTGGTGGTGATGGGGGGGGGGGGGGGTTGGGGGTGGTGGTGGCGGCGGTTTTCCAAGGGAAGTGCGTTGACGGCGGCGGTAGTTTCTTGCTGAGCTGTGAAGAAAAACCCTGGGGAGGGCGGGAGGCCGGTACAGCGCGGCGGCACAGGGGCTGACAGAGGCCCGCGCGCTCTTCTTTCAGGTCCATTGCGTGCGTGCCGGTACCTCCTCCTCCTCGGCGCTACCTTTCAATCTTCTGTGCCTTCCGCCCTGTTCGCCCCCCCCCCCCCCCAGTTCCTTCCTTCCTCCCTCCTCCCCCCCCCCAATTCTTGTTCTAGCCCTCCTCCCCCTCCCCTTACCCTCGTCCTCCCCCCCCCCTCCCCGCGCCCCACCACCACTCCCTTCGCTTGTGCCGTCGTCTTCCACGCCCCCTCTTTCCGCTTTGCTTCATTTGCTGTCGCTATGCGCCAAGTAGGACAGCGGTCACCACACACACATACACACACCACATACACAACACACTATTTCTCCCTTTGCCACTACTGCCAGAGCACACACACACACACACACACACACACACACACACACACACACACACGAGTTCTCAGCGCGTGCGCGCACACACACAGTTCAAAGCGCGAGCCCGTACACACACACACACACACACACACACACACACACACACACACACACACACTCATCTCACTTTCTAGTACCACCACCTCCCACCTCAACCTCATCCCAAGGAAACTCTCTCTCTCTCTCTCTCTCCTCTCTCTCTCTCTCTCTCTCTCTGTGAGTGTGTGTGCGTGCGTGCGTGTGTGTGTGTGCGTGCGTGTGTGTGTGTGTGTGTGTGTGCGCGCGCACGTATGTGTGTGTTTGGATTTTGTAGCCGCCTCAGTGAATGAATCTTGCAGAGCAAAGAATGTTGTATTATGTATATACTGAGAAGAAAGTGTCTGTACTTCATAACGATTCTCTGGAACTTGTTCTGTGTCAAGATATTTGATATCCCGGCTCCAGAGTCAGGGATTAGGGCAGGAGAGTTGCTCTGTGTACACTGATCACTTCATCTGAGTGAGCTAACAACATTTACAAGAGTATAATGTCCCTAACAAGAAGAGGGAGGGAGGGGGAGAGAGAGGTGGGGGGTAGAGGAGCCGAGAGAAGGGGGAGCAAGATATATTTTCAATGTCCACAGAAAATCTAAGTAATACCTTCAGTGGCTAGGAATGTGTATGTTCCTTTCAGGATTCTGGCATCAATTTGTCGTTCGTCTCGCTGTCCGTCTTCATATAATGTGTTGTCCAAGTCTTCATCCCCTAAGTATTGTGTTGTCCAAGTCTCTCTGTGTATTATCCAAATCTTGTTGTTGTCCTAGTCTAACCAGTGTATTGTTCTACCACCCTGTGTGGTTCTACTCTCCGAATACGTTGTTTTGGCCACCTTGCCACATTGGGTGAGAAGCCTCGTGATGTGCAGAAGGGCTGGCCTCAGCCGACACATTCCGACTTCAGAGTAGCTCACCGTTGTCTGGTTACCTTGTTAGTATGCGGTTCATTAACGTACACCAGACAGTGCGGGTTTGGCCTTCGAGTCTTCCTTCTCTTTGGCTATGTTGGTTCGCGGCACTTTCTTCCGTATTATCCGGTGCACTCTCCGAGCGCAAGCCTTTGGAGGATCCCCAATCCAGCAACCAGGGGACGCGCCTCAACGCTGTATAGCCCCGTCACGAGGAGTTGTTTTACTCAGTCGGTTTGGTGTCCCTGTGTATTGTGTCTCCCGCTTTGTCTCCCTATGTATTGTTGAGATCTCCTTAAGTGTTGACCTAATCTCCCCGTGTGTCATCCTAATCTCCCGATGTGTTGTCCAAATTTTCCTGTTCGATTTTCAAGTCTCTCCATGTGTTAAATCAAATCTCCCTGTGTGTTGTCTGAGTCTCCTCATGTGCTGTTTTGTCTCCGTATTCAATGTTCAAGTCTGTGTGTGCCCTGCGTATTGTGTGTTTCTTTTTCCTCTCTCTTTACTCGCTCTCTCTTTTTTCTCTCTGCAAATGATATTCACTTCTGATCATCCTGTGTGTTATGTAAACTTCTTTTGTGTTGTTCATGTGTTTAAAAAAAAATATCCGGACAAGGTCTTTGCTTGCCGTCAGGTGCACTTCAATCATAGCATAGCCGATCACCCGGGATGTTGTGGCACTACGGTAGGTCCGGCGACTAACTGGACAAAAAGAAAAACAATAGCTAGCTCTACTCCGTGACGACCTTGACCGAAAGTAACTCGCTACGTTTTGGCCATTTTGCGCCGTGCACGCAGGGGAAAAAAAAAGGCTCAGGAAGGCGAATGCAAATGAAGTTTGGCCATGACTCCCGTGCTCACTGGAGGGAAACATAGGAGCGGGATGAAAACAAAGGGATGTCATTTTTTATGAAAGTGTATCGAAGCGTGCGCTCGACTGAGGTTTTCAATGTAAGAATACTGACCATTCTCTTCGTTTCATACATACACACACGACATATTATGCGCCGAAATCAGGTGCTGATAACTTTTAGCGTTCTGAAACACAGTTCAGCATCGATTTTGAGTGCCTAACCCCAGTTAGCGCTGCCTGGGTCAGTCTGTGTGCCTTAACACGTGAGGCCCTGTCAGGGCTGTCAACACGTACAAATAATAACACACACACACACACACACACACACACACACACACACACACACACACACACACACACACACGAGCAAGCAAAGGAACATTTATACATGATTTACACCAGTGCACAGGAAGATAATAACTTTCCTTTTTGACGTCTTTACTGCAGATACAGTCTGACCGTGCTGAGGCGCCAGTCGTTTCGGTTGATTTATCACTCTATGCTTAAAACATAAAGACCAAAAAAAAAAAAATAAATAAAAAAATGTACTGTTAAAAAAGAAAAAGATGTACACGGCCATACAGACACACACATGCTGCAGAATGGACAGCCTCTGTCTGTGCTGACGGTTCTGACACTCTCTACGTTGTCGCTAGATCAAAACAGAAAAACTGGAATGTAAAAGCCGCCGTGGCGAAGTGGTTAGCGCCGCGGACTCCCGGCTGGGCGGTCGTCGGTTCGATTCCCATCAGAGCCATGTGGGATTTTTTTTTCTGCCCAGACTGGCTCCTACCCAGAGTTGAGTCCGCTACAGGCTCAGATGGGAAGATTGGGACCACACAGTCGAGTTTCATCCCCTTAATGGATGCGTCTCTGAGAGTATTGCTCAAATTTCCTGACCAACACTGCAGGTGTCTGTATCTTTCGGGCCTAGTTGAAGCCGGGATATTATTATGAAAGTAAGCGTAGAGAACAACCCTGTCATGCAGTCTCAGACCGGAATGGATATCCGTAGCGTCATCTTCATCATCCTCATTCTCATCAATCAGCATGTTAAAAAAAAGTCTCAACTTCTGTGGCCTTCATGCCATGCTCTCACGGGGACCTCAGTTTGGATGTCCTCTCCACGTCTGTGTGTTTGATAACTTCGGGGTCACCGGTATCGGCGAGTCCATGGGGGCTGTCGTTGGACAGACGTGGTGGCGCCCTATGGAGGGAGAGCTCACTCACACCGGCTCCGTGACTTAGCAACTGTTGTCAGTAGGGGGCTTAGTAGGTGGAGTTTTGCATTTGTTGGATCAGAACAGGCACCACTGAACACCACTGAAGTGATTCGGCGTCAGTACAGTGTCTCCCTCCTCTTGACTTGACATTGACTGCTCCCTGTGGATTGCTGGTGCCAGGATTGCGGCGGGCCGGGCCGGGCTGTGGCTGTGGACGGGGGCTCGGACTGAGCGGCATGGGTGCAATGCCACTGAAGTGGCACAAAAGATAGGATAAAAAAAAGAAAGAAAAGCTGAAATGTTACACATTGCGGCATGAGCAGTATTTTAGGTTATGCAGAAATGGGGGTATAGTACCCTTCGGAACTGAAAATCACGTGGAGAAAAAAAAAATCGTGAATTGTAAGAATTCGTAATGCTTCCTTTCTCATAGGTCTGATCTGGAATTGCCGTTTGGGCTGTGGAGGTATGTGGTTTGAACAAGATTCCATCAACGTCATCAGACTGGCTAGACTTTGCTTTTTTACTTCGTTTTTTCCCCTCGTTTGCCACAAGGCACACCTGTTTGGGTTTTTTTGTTTGTTTGTTTGTTTTGTTTTGTTTTGTTTGCAAGCCAAACAATGGTCAGTCAATGAGGCATGAACCGAGCTCGCTCAATGACAGTTTGGCCTCAGGTCCTCGATATTCAATGTCTGTGTCCAGTACAATGAGAGTATCCTCCCTTGGAAAGCATCCACCAAGCGAAGTCGCTCTTGTCGCCTGAAGACGTCCACATGGCGAAGCAAGCGCAGCTTTCAACGTTTAAACAACAACAACAACAACAACAAAACACACACACACACACACACACACACACACACACACACACACACTTTGTCATCTTTGATATACAGGCTTCGACTGAATTCGTGGAAAACCAAATTTTCCCAAAATGTAGCATGCGATTGTTCAAATCTTCTATCAGTGGACCATATTCTTTTTCATTGTTCAATATCAACTTCATTATATAAAGAATCGAACGTGGATGTGACTGTACACGACTCTATCAAAACAATAACCCACAAACCAGAAATTGTGCAAATAGCAAAATTGCTTTCCATGCATCAAATTAATAGATTTTTATACACGCTGCCCTTACCCTCGCTCCTTTTTTTTTTTTTTTTTTTTTTTAAAGTCAAATATCACCAAGTGTGAACAGACTCTAAATTAAAGAACTCACACACACACACACACACACACACACACACACACACACACACACACACACACACACACACACACTCACACACACACACACACACACATATACTTCAGTTTGATCTGTACCCTTGAAAAAATCCTTGCTAAGGTATCATTGCCCTCTTTGTTTTGTTTTGGTCTGTTTGTTTGTTTAGGAACGGTTATGAATACATCTGGTTCGATGATAGATATGAAGAGAGGTTCGCTAGAATAAAAGGCAAGGGAAGAGAGAACACAATAAAGGAAGATTCAGTTCCTAGGCAGGACTTCAGTGAGCACTCTGTGAGGCGGGGGTTCCATTGATTTCCTTCACTTTCCAGAGACAGTCTTCATTCCATCAGTATTTTATGGTACCGATAAGCTGGCAAGTCTAATCACTGAACAACCGTACGTGCGTGTACGTGTATATAGGGGCAACAACGTGGAAACTGGGAAGGCTTGGGAACCCTGAGTTCAGATCATGCCGAAAGTCGGACGTGTGGCTGGATAAGCACTCTCTCTCTCTCTCTCTCTCTCTCTCTCTCTCTCTCTCTCTCTCTCTCTCTCTCTCTCTCTCTCTCTCGGTCGCTCACGGCTTACTCAATTTTCTTTGAAACGCACAGCTGTTGAATGACACACAGACGCACACAGACACACACAGATACAGACACGCACACACACACACACACACACACACACACACACACACACACACACACACACACACACACTTTGTCGAAAACATGGCAACTGTTGAATGACACGCTAATACACGCAGAGAAGGCAGCAACGATTTTTTTTCATTGAAGGTAAAGCGGAATGAGCATCACTTGTTTTTTTCCCATCCTGCTGTCAGTACAGCATCACTTAGCTTTTTCCCATCCTGCTGTCAATACAACGTCACTTGGCTTTTTCCCATCCTGCTGTCAATACAGCATCACTTGGCTTTTTCCCATCCTGCTGTCAATACAACGTCACTTGGCTTTTTCCCCATGCTGTCAATACAGCATCACTTGGCTTTTTCCCATCCTGCTGTCAATACAGCATCACTTGGCTTTTTCCCATCCTGCTGTCAATACAGCATCACTTGGCTTTTTCCCCATGCTGTCAATACAACGTCACTTGGCTTTTTCCCATCCTGCTGTCAATACAGCATCACTTGGCTTTTTCCCATCCTGCTGTCAATACAGCATCACTTGGCTTTTTCCCATCCTGCTGTCAATACAGCATCACTTGGCTTTTTCCCATCCTGCTGTCAATATAGCATCACTTGGCTTTTTCCCCATGCTGTCAATACAGCATCACTTGACTTTTTCCCCATGCTGTCAATACAGCATCACTTGGCTTTTTCCCATCCTGCTGTCAATACAGCATCACTTGGCTTTTTCCGTCCTGCTGTCAATACAACGTCACTTGGCTTTTTCCCATCCTGCTGTCAATACAACGTCACTTGGCTTTTTCCCCATGCTGTCAATACAGCATCACTTGGCTTTTTCCCATCCTGCTGTCAATACAACGTCACTTGGCTTTTTCCCCATGCTGTCAATACAGCATCACTTGGCTTTTTCCCATCCTGCTGTCAATACAGGGGAAAGTGTGCTTAGAAAATGAAAAAAATATGGTAAGATGTTTTCTTTAGACGGACATGAAAAAGAGAAAAATGCGTAATGAAAATTCACCAGTATAAGAATTTCAAACAACTCCATAGGCTTACACATAGCAAATTTAAACGGAAATATAAAGAAGAAGAAGAGGAGGAGGAGAAAGAGGAGGCGGAGGAGGAGGGAGGAAGAAGAAGAAGAAGAGATGATGAAGAAGAAAAAGAAGTAGTAGAGGAGAGGAAAATGATGGTAGAGAGAGAGAGAGAGAGAGAGAGAGAGAGAGAGAGAGAGAGAGAGGAGAGAGAGAGAGAGAGAGAGATTTGTATTCAAAAGGTCAGCTTCGGTTTGTCAAAGAGATATTTGTATTCAAAGGTTCAACTTCGGTTTGTCAAAGAGAGAATTTATATTCAAAGATTCAACCCCGTTTTGTCCAAGGTGTTTCTAAAATACAGTAGATGGGTGCATTTGACGGTCAGAGAGCAGCTGATAGGGACACACAGAGTCTCCGACACACACACACACACACACACACACACACACACACACACACACACACACACACACACACAGAGAAAGAGAGAGAGAGAGAGAGAGAGAGAGAGAGAGAGAGAGAGAGAGAGAGACTGGGAGAGAACTTCCAGTAAATCACAACACACCCCCACCACGTCTAATTTTCCTTAGCCGAAATACCTTTGACCAAGGACACTGCCTTTCCCTCGTGGTATTTGAACACAAAATACCACAGATATTTAGCAGCCGTGCCACATCAATCATCCTCGTTATCATTAACACTATATCCCAGACTAATAGTCAATGGCATTTTACATAATTATCCAGTAATGAGCGGTTAGATTCGTCAGCAAAACGGCGCTACACTTGGCGAACGAAGGACCTGCGGAAACGGTTTTTTGACAGACAGAGGGTCACGCCCGATCATTTCTCGTACAAAGCTGACAGTAATAATAGTCACTTTCAGGTTCCGGTGCTAACACTCTCCCTCACGTACACTATTACGTTCCACCGTTGTCGGAGGTTGTTGTGGTTGCAAGTTTTCATATTTGTTGGTTCAAATCTGTATGACCACATGTTCCTCGCTGACACACTCCTAAAAGTTTTTCATGTTCATGAGGAAAAGATCGTCATGAGGAAAAGATCGTCATGAGGAAAAGATCGTCATGAGGAAAAGATCGTCATATTCATCATTACATTCGTACTAAAAAAAAAAATAAAAAAAAAAAAGGAATGGAAAGCGCATGTGGGGAGGGGAGGGGAGATGAAGGTGGGGGATTTGATTGCCGGGAGTGGGGGGATGGGGCGGGGGGGGGGGGGGAGGGGGGGGGGGGCGGTTCAACCAACAGAAGCAAATGGTCGAACACGGACTCAGCACAAGCAAGTATCAAAAAGCAAAACCAAACACAATAAGGAAGACGAAGGGAGACCGGGGGGAAAAAACTCATCAGTGGAGATCCTCCCCTCACCCCACCCCTCCAAGAAAACAAACAAAAAATCGTATGAGCATCTTTATCATGGGAAACGAGAATTATGAAAAAAAAAAAAAAAAAAAACCCTTTGCATGCAGGTTTTTTTTTTTTTTTTGCTCTTGTGGATGACAATTCACATGAAAATATCCAGCCTTGCAGTGTATTAGAGAGAGAGAGAGAGAGAGAGAGAGAGAGACAGACAGACAGACAGACAGACAGACAGACAGACAGACAGACAGACAGAAAGAAGAGGGTGACCGATGGAGGGTGGGGGGCTGCCAGCGATGAAGAAAGAATGGGAAAGGGTTGCTGAGGGGAGGGTTTGGGGAGGCTGAGTACATTTAAATTGGCTAAGGTGATCCCTATATATTTATTAGCTGGGGGAGTTCAGAAGCAGTGCATGGATTATGGACTGCGGAACTTCAAGTTTAACTTTGGCATGCCAGCAGAAAAGTCTGAAGTGATGCAGTCTGTGGGCCTTTTAGGGGCCAGCGTTTGGTAGTTTCAAAAGTGGGCTGTTTTGGATGCTTGTACGTCTTATTGTGAAAAGCGAGCACGGCTCATTTCAAAATCAACGCAGCAAATAACGGTGCCCCAGAACAAACATGGCTCATTTTGAAGTTACAGCAGCTAACTGTCACCGGTATGAGCTTATACGTCTCATTAAACTTAGCCTGCATGCGCGCGCACACACGCACCCACCCATCCCACCCACCCACACATACACACACGCTTTGACACTTTAACGTCATTAACCATCTGGTCTTTATGACGTGAGTGAAAAAAAAAGGAAAACCCGAAAAGAAGAAGAACAAGAACAAGGAAGAGGGATCGGATGGGGAAGGGGGCGTGGGGACGGGGGGAAAACACAACTGCCACAGACACGGGAAGGGCAGAACGAGGCTGGGGAAGGGGGGGGGGGGACGGGACAGTAAAGAGGCTGGTGAAACAGGAAATGAATCCTCCACGTGCACAACTGTGAAGACACTTGTCGATTACCTTTATCCCAAGTCGTCTCCTCTCTCCGTGTTCTGCGGTGTTTTTTCTTTTTTTCTTTTTTTGTTGTTGTTTGTTTCAACAAATATTTCCAACAAATCTATCGGGTCAGGATGGCCTGTCCAAGTTAGGTGTCGATGCATGTGACACGGGATTCTAATCCTGATGTCTAAAGCGCACAATAGAACTTGATTTACCAGCTGATCAGCTTTATTTCTCGCGTTCGGTCCATGTGGTTTTCATATATATATATAATATATATATAATATATATATATATATAATATATATATACAATATGCCAGTTGTCTTCGGCCATGTACAACTAAGCTTAGGTGATTTTTTTGGGGTCTGATTTTTGCTCCACATTATGATTTTAATATTGTTCCGATTTTTTTAACGGATTGGAGAAAAAAAAGGAAATGCCTGTTTAGAAAAAAAGTATTCTCTCTCTTTCCACTCCCTTCCTCCTTCCCACCCTCCCTGCCTGTCTGCCCTCCCCCCCTCTCTCTCTCTCTCTCTCTCTCTCTCTCTCTCTCTGTATGTGTGTGTGTGTGTGTGTGTGTGTGTGTGTGTGTGTGTGTGTGTGTGTGTGTGTGTGTGATACTGTCAAAGTTGTCATTTTGGCTCTGACTTGCTCACCTTAGTCCACTTTGTCCCCAGTGGAACACAATGCCTTCACTGCAGATCTCCCGCGTAATCGATCATGGGCTGCAAGACACAGCCCCCCCCCCTCCCGCCACCCCCGCCCCCCAACCCCCCACTCTCCCCTCTTCCGGACATTCTGGCAGATTTTAACTAATTTTCCAGGGTCGTTCCTTCGCCATGTTATTGCTGGCCGTCCCCCCCTCCCCCCCCCCCCCCCCACACACACACACATTTTTTTTTTCCCAGTCCGGTGTATGTCAACCGATGTTGCTTTCAGTTTGGGACAGTGTGAGAGAAACCCCTTTCAAATGTTGGGTTCTAATGGTGTCCCTTGGCAACTTTTAGCTGTTTCTGCGGTGAAGTACTTCATTGGTGCACGTATCGGTCCATCAGCTTTGCAGCATTTGACGTAGGTAGGTATGGATGAAGCCCTGCAGCAGTCCTCTGGGGATTCTCCAGGCTTCTGAGCCATACAACATACCAGGCTTGACATTGGTGTTGAACAATCTCATCCTGGTGGAGGAGGGAGGTGTTAGTGTTCCCCGAGATGGGTGTGAGGGTAACGAACACGTGTCCAGCCTTGGTCGTCCTGGCCTTGATGTCTTCCTTTGTGCCTCCTGTCTTGTTGACGATGCTCCAGAGAAAGGAGAGCTTGCTTTATTCATCTATAACTTATTCTCAGAGGCAGACAGCTGCTGCCTGACTGACTCGTTGATCTTGAATTGCGAACCAAAGGATGGGTCAATCGAGAACAAAGACAAGATCATCAAGATCGTCAAGATCACGAACAAGGTTCGCGATCTACAAGTTCGTTCAGTTAAAAAAGACCTCAGGGCAAACGCGCTGTGGTCACAGACAGGCGGTCATCTACCTGTTTATCTGGAACTTTATTACAGAACTAGGCCGTAGAATGGAGAATGGGAATGTCTCAAAGCGTCAAGAACGATGATCTGCAGTAGGTTGTTTAGCTATGAGGGAAATTCCATCCTATTCCTTTTCTTCCCTCCATTGTCTCTGTTCTCTGTCCCTCCCCCCCCCCCCCCCCTCCTCCCCATCCTTTGGTTCACAATTCAAGATCAGTGAAGTTCGCAACTCGTGATGAATCTAAGTTCGCCGTGGGATAGATAAAAAAGGGGGTGGGGAGCGTGTGGGTGTGTGTGTGGGGGGGGGGGGGGGGGGGGAGGTCCCTCAGCATGTTCTGCAGACTGTTTAGATTCACGCAAAGGGAAGTAACCATATGAAACCTCTGCTGTAATGGAAATCGGTTTGCATGACCTCTCCAATCATCAAAAAATCAGTTAGTGATTGGATGGCCTAAAATTTCTATTCTCAATTCGTAAGTAAGCATTTCCGTTGGGTAGAGGCCAGACTGTTCCAGTTCACAAAGGATGTGGAAATGAACAAGTTACATTTCGGACAAAGAGATTGCTGAAATTGTCTTCCCAGCCAATTAAACAAAGTTCCGATATCAGTAGGCCTGATAATATATGTCAGTCAGCACCAGCGAGCAGCTTGTGTTGCCTCCCTTGAAAACAGATCGTTGAAACTTCGTTGATACTTCGTCGTCACTCTGAAAACTAGATCATGGATCATGGGCTTTAGTTAAGAGAAACTATGGTTCGTCGTTAGTTCGTGCTCCAGATTCCCACACCCATGGTCCGTTTTGTTAATTAAGAATTCTGTGAATTAAGAACTACCTATTGGCGGCCCTCAGACGTAAGAGAATTTTGCAGTGTCGATCCAGTACACAGTGTTTAGCTAGTGTGGTGTTCTGCAGATGAGGGATCAAAACCTGAAGTGCTCTCCAGAGTTGCAAATATGGCAGCAGTGCTAGCCAGACTATTCCAGGTCCATCTGGAATGACAGAAACATCACAATCAGTTCCAAGATCAGGCTGATGCACTCCCTGGTCATTGCCGTATTTCTCAGTGCCTGTGAGACGTGGACTGTGACAGCTGAAGCTGAGAGAAGGATTCAGGCAATAGAGATGAGAAGCTTCTGCAAGGTTTTTGGCATCTCATACAAAGACCACATTATCAACTTGGAGGTCCAGACTGGAGTAAGACAAGCCATTGGACCATACGGAGACCTGTTGTCCACAGTGAAAAGAAGGAAAATGAGATGGTATGGTCATGTATCAAGATCATCAGGACTTGCCAAAACCATTCTACAAGGAACAGTGCCAGGAAGCAGAAGGAGAGGTAGACGGAGAAAGAGATGGGAGGACAGCATCAGTGCATGGACTGGCCTCACACTCAGCAACTGCCTCAGAGCGTCTGTGACCCCGGGAGGAGTGGAGGAAGCTGGTTGCGAAGTCTTCTGTGGCGCCCCATCGGTCTTCAAGACTCTGGGATAGGTGATAGGTGTTCTGCAACGGCAAGCGGCCGGTCTGTTTGGGCAACAGCTTGTTTACCGCGAACGTTTGAAATGTTCTGTAGCAGCCCTCAGAGACTGTTCGCAGGGGGGAACAAGATGGCAGCGATTATAGTCTGATTATTATTCTCTCACTCCCCCACCCCCCCCCCCCCCCCCCCCCCCCCCCCCCCCCCCCCCCTCCCTCTCTGTGTTTGTGTGCTTATTTTGGATTTCGTTTCGTGGTGTTTGGTCAGTTACAATAACATTGCCAATTAACTGATTATTTTAAGAAGCGTTTGAATCGTGGTATCAGGCATTAAAAAAAGACGGGGAAACCCGTAAACGGGAACTGCAGGTCCGTAGTCAGGTGGACCATTTGTACTAATCTTGCCTGACGGATCCAGGACCTCGCTTTGTTCCCAATCCGCCCCACGAACTGGGTCCAGAATTCCAATGAGTTTGTCCCTAAACCACAGTCCTTTTTAACAAGTTTTGATACAATCGATTTCGCAGGATTTTTGTTTTTCGAAATCATGATAACAGATAAATGACAAACGCACAGTTCCCAGGACGTTTATAAACATAACTTCATTGCTAGATGTAACGAAGAGGACCTTTTAGAGAGTATTCGCAAGAGATTGGCATCAGCACACAGTGGAGCACGTCAAAACCACCCGAAGGGTTGACCGACTGTATGCTAAATTGATCCAGTTCCTTTGATGAAAGAAAAAGTAACGAACAAGCAAACAACCAGTCGTCGTGGCGAAGTGGTTAGAGTCACAGACTCCCGGCTTGGAGATCGTGGGTTCGATTCCCATCAGAGGCATGTGGGATTTTTCTGCCCTGACCGGTTCCTACCCAGAGCTGGGTTTACTATGGGTTCAATCGGGAAGACTGGGACCACACAGTCGAGTTTCATTCACTACATGGATGCGTCTCTGAGAGTGTTGCTCAAATTTCCTGACCAACACTTCAGATGTCTGTATCTCTCGGGCCTGGTTGACGCCGGGATAGCAGTCTCAGACCGGAATGGAAATCCCTAGCGTGATCTCAATCATCCTTATATTCATCGATCAGCATAAAAAATAAACAGACAAACAAGAAAAGGAGGAAAAAAAAGAAAGAGAGATCGAGCCATTCAGTCTTCTCTTTGACAGACTTACCACGCTGTCCAGCCAGAACCAGAGACGGTTCCTTCAGCATCACTGCCAGAACACTGTGTTTTTACCTGCGTTGAGTTCTTTCAGCTTGTTACGACAAACCTGAACACGATGTTTTGACAGTAGCCCGTGGCCTCCCTGGTCGGTCGGACTGTAAACAACATTATGACTCGGCTTGGCTGTACGAGGGAGGAGACGTGTACCTTATCTTCATTTCAAAGGGATGGGGAAAAACACCCGTGATTTTTACAGATTCTCTCGGGATTTGGGGGTTTAGACAAACGGGAAAAACACCCGTTATCTTTACAGATTCTTTCGGGATTTGGGAGATTAGACAAACGCGGAAAAACAGTATATACAGCAAGCCCTTTATTGATATGATCATACATCTGGTGAGGGCGTCTTGGTGTCAGGGGTTATTTCCGGTTACTCCATGCTCTTCTGCCATTTTAATCTGTCTTCCGCCGTCCTTCCGCCACCCCTCTCCAACCCCCCTCCCCCCCCCCCCTTTTTTTTTTCTCTCCAAATTATCATTTTGTATTCAGAGTTAAACACTTGTGACTTCGATCTAACTGGACCTTATGTTGGCGTTTTAGATACGTTTTAAACGGATTGTGATTACTACTAGGGTGATTTTTTTTTTAATGATTATCAGAATACGAATCCTTGAATTCATGAGGATATATGCTTACACCGCCCTCTTCGTCTGGGTCCCCAAATAATTATGATCAGTGGAGAGAAAAAAACAACAACAAAACTTTACGTGTTCTCTCTCCTCTCTCTCTCTCCTCTCTCTC
>CM065714.1:36958878-36971378 GCA_033310375.1 Conus canariensis
ATTCAGTCAACTGCCTGCTAATGGTGCTTTTCCCTTCTCCTCATTCTCAGGTCTCCCTGTCTCTCTTATCATTTGGAGGTGTGTTGTGTGTGTGTGTGTGTGTGTGTGTGTGTGTGTGTGTGTGTGTGTGTGTGTGTGTGTGTGTGTATGTGTGTGTGTGTGTGTGCGCGCGCGTGTGTGTGTGTATATATATATGTGTGTGTGTGTGTGTGTGTGTGTGTGTGTGTGTGTGTGTGTGTGTGCGCGTGCGTGTGTGTGTGTGCGTGTGCGTGCGCGTTATACATCCAACGATTTGATTCAAGTTGATTGAACTTGATTTGGGGCAAAGATGATTTTTAAATCTATTCTAATATCTTTGTTGCGGAAGGTTTCTTTTTTTTTTTTTTAACCCTGCAATCTGTTAACTAGATAAAAGAAACTGCACATACTGTCCAGTGTGGTCACTCGCTGTCCACTCTACAGTGTCTGTTTGCCGATACGGCCTTTTTCATGTACCGTTATGTCTACCATTATTATCATTGATATTTTTTATTTTTACCATTTTTTGAAAACTTGTGGGTAATGTCAAACGGGGAACACGTGATGCCCTCGGTTCGGCCTAAATGAGTCATCATGAATTCCATGCAATGTATGTAACTTGTAAATAATTCAGTTGTTTATGCATTTATTTATGTGTTTGTTTATTTATAAAGGAGACGGCATCTTTTTCTGTGTTGATAGAAAAAAGAAACAGAAGACGGAAGACAAACCCCGTTTGGTTGATTGCATTATAATAATCCAACTTAGTAACTGATTCAGTTTTTGTTTTGTACTTCATACTATCAACATGGCGTTGCATTATGATGAAGAAAGTCAGGCACCTACAGTTTTGGTGGGGGTAGTTGAAAAAAAGATTATCGGGGACGTATCTGTGACGTGATGTGAACATATCGACACGCATTCAGCTATGATCGGAGCTCAACACCAAACAGTTCTCACCATGATTTGCGAAGCTGACTCACAGGGTTTTAGTCCTACCAGCTCCTAATCATGTATGTCTGAAACTGATATGACCATCATGCCACGTTCGGCGGCGACTGTCCGTCGCAGTCATATCAATTAACGCCGCTCAGTCAATTTGTTCGTCTCCGTGTGGCTGCTTTTAATTGCCGTGTCAGATTAGTCACACAGTAGGTATGAAGCAAGCGACTTCTTTCGATGTTGACTTTTTGTGACGAGTGTCTGATGTATGGTTTCCAGTTTCAGAACTAAGATCAGGATTGTAATCTTCTTCGTGAAAGAGTTATTATTACTCCATAAGCATACTTTCTGTGTGATAATCAGGAATAGTCTTGCTTTTTTCTGGCACTGAAATCGTGCCAGAAAACTTACAAGGCACCAGAGAAGTAACAATGACTCTTGCGCGCCAAAAAATACCAGGGAAGAATGATTGGAGAGAAAAAGATTGTTTCCTTCGAGAGAGATCTTTCTGCTGGCATCAAGTTTGCAATAACAGAGTGTCATTCACCAGACTGTCACGTGGATTAATTGTACCAGAGAGCAATCAGAAGTATCGTTCTTATATCAAAATATTCTTGCACTACTCTAAACAGTGCTTCAGTATCATTTTAAACTATGCTTGTAGAGCACACCTATTCTTTTCATTGGAAGAATGATTCTTTTCATGAACAGAAATGATGGTGCTGACGTTTAAGACGAGTAAACCTCCCGTTGTTGTGATTTTTAGTTTTTGACTAGAGACTGTATATTCTAGAACAATGTAAAACGATGAAATATGAAAAGTTCTATGAATAAGCCAAAGGACGAAAAAGACGGACAGATAGACAGACAAAAAGAACATCTTGTTGACTGTTGTGGAAACTGGCCATGTCTTACATTCCGTACTCTGCAGTATATACAACGCAAAGCATGTTTAAAAAAAAAAGAAAAAAGAAAAACTGATGATAGTGGATGATTGATGGTAAGGATGATGAAGACTCATGATGATGATGATGATGATGATGATGGAAGATAGTGAAAGGGCAGGGTGTGTGTGTGTGTGCTGAGGGAAGGAAGGGTGGGCCAGGGAGGATGAATGTGGAGGAGTGTTAGGGGGATGAATGTAGAATTTAGGAGGAGGGGGAGAGAGAGAGAGAGAGAAGAGAGAGAGAGAGAGAGAGAGAGAGAGAGAGAGAGAGAGAGAGAGAGAGAGAGTTCTATCCGAACGAAACATATTTGTGGTAACAACAGAACAGCAGGCAACTCAGCACTTCCAATCCCTGTGTTAGGTGCCCACTCATGACATACATGGTTTTCTGTGTTCACTGTGTACTATTTGTTCGTCGTGCTGCAGTCCATCAGGAGAAATGCAAATGCCCACCTCTTCAGCAACCTTGGGTTGTTTAACGCCGATGTCAAACCTGCGCTGTCGTAAGGCTCCGAGACTTGGAGACACACCCCATAGGGCTGGAATGCAAGCTTCAGGTCTTCATCCAACACAGTGCGTGTTACAGATGCTCCATAGCAGATACTCCACATCAGATGGACGGATGAAATCACCAGCGAAAAACTGTGGCGCAGAATCCGTCAGAAACCTGTAGGAGACGCCATCAGAACTGAAAGTTGAAGTGGATTGCACACAAGCTGCGCAGAGGTGCCAACAGCATCGCACGTCACGACATGCTCTGGTCTGGAATCTGCCTGGGAAACGGAAGAGAGGACGGCCAGCAAAGGCTGCACACCAAAAATTAATGCGCCAAGGCCTTGCTTAAGGAGTTGAGTATTAACAGACTGGCGCAATAAGATTCTTTTGAGAATTTTGATTGTGTCTGAAACTTGCTGTTGCAGTTGTACCCTGGCTAAAGACTCCAGGGATCATCCAAACAGCCGAAGTACTTGAACACTATGGTACAAATGCATCAGCTGGGGATGAGAACATTACGTGTGTGACTGTTTTTGATTACCCCGCCACGTGGGCAGCCACACTCCGACTTCGAGGGATTTGGGAGACTGATAATGTTATGCTAGGAGCTTGTCACAACTGAAGACAAGTCCCTGCATAACTATGCAGAGAATAACAGGATAACAGGATAACAATTTTTATGTGTCCAAAAGATGGAAAATTCATTTTCGACAGCACAGCAACCATATACCAGGACAACAAACACACACACACACACACACACACACACACACACACACACACACACACACACACACACACACACACGTACAAATACATGTGCGTGCGCAGCTACGGTACACATCCACTCTCTTTAAAACATGGAACCTAAAATTTCAAAAAATGAGCATCATCATCATCATTAAAAGCAAGCAACATACTCTATCTAAATATATTCAGTTTAATAAGATTGAAATAATAAATATGATTATTTAAGACCAGGCATCCCTCGATACATACGATTTAAAACACAGCACACACACACAGCGCGTGCGCCACGCACACACACACACACACACACACACATGCCACATGCGCCGCGTGCGCGCGCGCGCGCACACACACACACACACACACACACACACACACACACACACACACAACTTGTTTTAAGAACCGACAAAGATAAGAGCAGCGACATTCAGCTGTTCATCATGTGCATGGACGGATCCTGTTGTACAGTCTGATGGCACTGGGGAGGAATGAGTTGAAGAGTCTGTCTGTCCTTGTCCTGACACTCAACAGTCTGCCCGAGTCCCTCACCGACCTCCGAGAGTCCAGCTCACTGTGCAAGGGGTGTGATGGGTCACCGAGGATTGCCTGCACACGTCTCAACACTTTCGTCTCGTGGAGATCGTGGAGGCCGGCCACGTCGGACCCGATCACATCCCTCGCTGTGCGAGTGAGCTTGGTCAGCTTGCCGACATCCCCCTCCCCCAGGCTGCCAGAGAAGCACAGACTGTTGAAGATTATGACACTCTGCACAGTACTGGTGTAGAACATTTGCAGGATGGCTGGGTTGACCTTGAATAACAACATTTTGATGTAGCCTTGGTGTTCTAGCCTATGTCAATTTGTCTGACACAGCCTGAAGCCAAGGCGGGGTCTGAAAGTTGATTCTATTCATTTTCTTTCCTATGGTCCTCAAGGTACAAGTCAGGTGGTTCCAAGCAGAGAGATTAAAATCAAAGGAATGGGACTGTTTGTGGGAGTTTCCAGCTGGCGCAAAGATAGGGTCACGGATGAGTGCAAAGGCCTGAAAGGTGACGTCAGTTCAGGTGAATGTCGTCTGCATTTGAAGATTGTGATTTCCTCGGTGGAAATCCCCCAAACAAGGGAAATAATTTGTGAGGAGTTGTTCTTTTGATCAATTATCAGTTTAGTATCAATTGTTGGCTCAATTTTATGGTAGGCCTCAAAACGCTTAGATGGATCATACACTGTTTTAATGCAAAATCCTAATTGAGGCCTGTGGCCAAACAACGTAGAGAGTAATGACCTTAGAAAATGAGCTGAAAGCAGCCTGATTTTTTTTTTTTTTTTTGGGGGGGGGGGGGGGGGGGGCGAAGCGGACAGCCTAGGGGGGAAGTATCTCGTTTCGCTTTCCCGGTATTCCTCATTGTCAGTGTCCAGTTCTCTCACGCGAGTATGACCACTTCCTTCCAGGCGAGAGTTCAAGTGGTTACCACATGTGCCAGCTTCTTCTTGTCCGCTATTCACCGAGGGCAGCCTGTTGCCTCAACGTAGCTCTTCCCGGGGGTTAACCACCGTGTGTGTGTGTGTGTGTGTGTGTGTGTGTGTGTGTGAGTGTGTGTGTGGTGTGTGTGTGTGCGTGTGCGTGTGTGTGTGGTGAGAGAGAGAGAGAGAGAGAGAGAGAGAGAGAGAGAGTGTACAACAATATGTTAATCTGACAGTAAATGGTTTCAGTCAGTCAGTCAGTGTGTGTGTGTGTGTGTGTGTTGTGTGTGTGGGGGCGCGCGCGCGCGCGCGCGCGCGTGAGTGAGTGAGTGAGTGAGTGAGTGAGAGGTGTGTGTGTGTGTGTGTGTGTGGTTGTGTGTGTGTGTGTGTTTCCGTTTGTGCGTGTATGCGTGCATGTGGTGTTGTGTGTGTGTGTGTGTGTGTGTGTGTGTGTGTGTGTGTGTGGTGCTTATGTGTGTGCGTGCATGCGTGCGTGCCTCTGTGTGTTTGTGTGTGTGTTTGTGTGTGTGTGTGTGTGCGCGCGCGCGCACGTGTGTGTGTGTGTGTGTGTGTGTGTGTGTGTGTGTGTGTGTGTGTGTGTGTGTGTGTGTGTGTGCGAGTTTGTGCTTGCGTGCCTCTGTGTGTGTGTGGGTGTGCGCGCGTGCGTCCGTGTACCTGAAACGTGACAGTTTGACACTATCAGCTGTGAAGCGTGGTGAGCACACAACCCACCCGTGAACAGGAGGCAGATGGGGAGGGGGTGGGGGGGGGGGTGTCAATCAGATCAACAGGAAGTGGTGAATGCCTTCATGGTGCGCATTGGGGAAGAAATCCAACCGCGAGAAGCGAAGATACTGATCCTGTTCCGCCTGCGTCTTCTGACGGCGCCAGGTTAGTCACGCCGGAGATCTGCAGCCAAGGTCTGATGTTCCAGTGGGAACCAAGAGGATTTGGACAAGCAAGCTGTCTATGCATCATCAATTATTTATTTATCTATTTGTTTGTTTATTTGTTTATTTATTAATGTCTCTATCCTATCATTTATTTATCTATTATCTGGTTGTCCATTTGGGGGAGGAAGATGAATGGGAGGGCGGGGGTGGTGGTGGGGGTGGGGGGCTTTTCTCGCGTGTTCAAAGAGTCGAAAGGGTGCAAGCGTGTGGCATTGTTCGTAACTGTTTCATTGTCCCGAGAATACAGTATCTCGTTTGACGTGTGTGTGTGTGTGTGTGTGTGTGTGTGTGTGGTGTGTGTGTGTGTGTGTGTGTGATTGTGGTCTGAGTGTGCGTGTGAGTGTGGTGTGTGGTGTGTGTGTGTGTGTGTGTGTGTGTGTGTGTGTTGTGTGTGTGGTGTGTGTGTGTGCGTGCGTGCGTGTGTGCGTGCGTGCGTGTAATTTTCCACACCACAAGAAAGACTTAAACGTCGCTGATTTGCATGTTGCGCTCACTTTGAAAAAGTAAGACACTGTTCTGCTTACTGAATCCACTCTTTTCACCCAAATAGATGACCATAGAGAAAAGTAAGACACTGTTCTACTTACTGAATCCACTCTTTTCACCCAAATAGATGACCATACCATAGAGGCGGGCAGCACCTAGGGTGGAAAACATGACGTGGAGTGGGCGAGGGGAAGGAAAGGTGGAGGGGGGGGGGGGGGGGGGGAGTGCACTTCAAGGGGCGTGACACCATGTGCACGCGATGCGTAACATGTGTACCGACCGCACTGCCGCTCAGTAGTGTACGGCCCGGCGCCGACAAAGTGGGTGGTAGTGGTGGAGTTGTTGTCATAGCTGTGTTGTAAGAGGCAGTGTGTGACAGGCCTACCTGCATGTAGCTAGCTTTCTCTTTGACTGAGGGGGATGTGTGTGTGTGTGTGTGTGTGTTGTGTGTGTGTGTGTGTGTGTGTGTGTGTGTGTGTGTGCGTGCGCGCGTGCGCGCATGCTGGCGTGTGTGTGTGTTTGTGTTATACGAATTCGTTTATCTTTTCTGCGTTCCTTTATTTTTAAACATTCCTTCTTTGATAAAGAAAGTTTTAAAAGATTTGCAATATAACAACAACAACAACAAACGAAAATGTAGAAAGAATACTATTAGTGATGATAATGAGATGAAGAAGAACGCGGAGGAGGAAGAGAAAAGGATGATGACGATGATGATGATGATAATGATTGATGATGATGACGATGACGATGATGATGATGACGATGAAGAGGAAGAAGAAGAAGAAGAAAAGAACATCGAGTGATATGACGCTGATGATAAAAAATAGCGGCCGAATTTACAAGAAGGCGGCAGCTGTAGTTGCCACTGAGAAAAAAGAAAAAGAAGAAAGAAAGAAATGAAGTACAAAACGATAATGATATCACACATATTGCTCACTAATCAAAGGTTTATGATATAAGTTTTGTCTTTGTAATAGAAATACGCTGAGAGCCTACACGTGTACGCATGTAACGTTCTCTGAATAGTGCGTGAACCGATCACAACAGTAACCTGCCTACAAGGAGAGAGAGGACCTGGAACAAGTAGCCATGCAACAACCGTTTCTTTTGCACCCGTTGGCAGAGCGCTTCCTGTAAGACATGCGCACAAAGCAGCGGATGTACTGCTTCTGACGGGATTGCAACAGCAGACAGTTACTTTCCACTAACAGTGGCCATTCCCGTTACTTTTAGCACAGCTTGCTGGCCGCGAACCGAACCCCTCAGACACCCATCCTGTCTGTCTGTCCACGACTTCACAGTGACCAGTTCCATCCGCAAAATAATATGCGTCAAGCAAGGAAACAGGCAGTGAATACTCACACAGACATAGATACACACACATACACAGACACAGACACACACACGCGCGCACAACACACACACACACACACACACACACACACACAACACACACCCGCGCGCGCGCGCGCACACACACACACACAAACACACACACGCCGCGCGCGCGCGCGGCGCGCCACACACACACACACACACACACACACACGCGAGCGCACACACACAAACACACACACACACACACACACACACACACACACAAACAAACACACACACACACACACACACACACACACACACACACACACACACACACGCACACGCACAAAATATATACGATTATTGCTCTTGCTTTGCTATCCTTCTTTTGCTGTTGTGGTTTGGTAAGAAGGTCATAGGTTTTGTGTCTCTATGTTACTTTGTCACACCCATATCACTGGAGGTTCGAGCAGTCAGCAGCCAGAAAGCTTTATGTTTACCGATATATACGCTACGTGTTATTCTACACCTGGTCAGGCACAAGCTTTTCACAATGAATAAACAAAGCCAGATGAAACATCGCAAAGAACGAAGAGACGAGAGGAGAGAGAGAGAGAGAGAGAGAGAGAGAGAGAGAGAGAGAGAGAGAGAGAGAGAGAGAGAAGGGATGGATATATAGATCTAGACTGACTGACAAGAGATGCCTCATCTACACTCTAACCCAACTTTCAGGTCAGACAGACAGACAGACAGACGGTCACTATAGCTGTATCCACTACACACGAGGCTTGAAGTGGCAGACAGGCGGGCAGGAAGTGGAGGAAGGAAGGAGGACGAGGAGGCCGACTGTATCAAGTGGCCAGTGCAACTCATCTTTCCTGTTCCCCACCCCCCCCCCCCCCCGGCCCGGATGTGGCCACTCTGACCTTCCCCTCAGAGGTCAGGTTACAAGGTACAACTGTCTTCGCCTGGGGACGATCCTTCCAGCTGTATCTCTGATCTCCATCCACTGGGCGAACGAACGAAGCTGGCAAAAGGCAAAGGAGGACATTCATTGTACAGGGCCTGGGAGATGTATGGTCCAACATCGTAACATCTCAGCACCGAAAGCTCGTAGGGGGGACGCGTCGTGACAAGACACAGACAACGGTTAGTGTTGATGATATCTGGAGTGTCCACTGCAGCATTTGTAAGCGACGGATGCTCAGTGAAGCAGATGATGCATTTGCTGATGAAGTTTTAGACGGTAGACATCCCGTTGGATGCGACGGTGTCGGGGGCGTCGAACAATCAGAATGATGAGTCTTTTTTTGTTGTTGTTTGAGTGTGTTTGGCGACGTGAAGGACTGAGGGACCTTTCTCTCGAGTTTCAGGTTCAGGTTCTTCAGTGAGATGTAGTTCAGTTTAGGCGGTATATTATATACATCCTATTGGATGTGACGTTACAAGCTTCTTGAGCGATCAGAAATCGATTTCTTTCTTTCTTTCTTTCTTTCCATTTTTCATTTCTTCTTTCTTTCTTTTTGTCCTCCTTTCTTTCTTTCCTTCCTTTCTTGTTTCTTTCTTTCCTTCATTCCTTCTTTCTTGTCTTGTTTCTTTCTTTCTTTCATTCTTTCTTTCCTTCCTTCCTTCCTTCCTTTCTTTTCGTTTGTTTTAAGGCTGGCCGCAGGAAGGACGAACGTTCTCTCAGTTTCAAGGAGGTGTCTGCCACTATGGGCGGACTGGTCCGTGTATAGACCAGACAGTACGTCCGTCATTTAGGCAACACAGCCTCAGCGTGCAGAGACCACAGCCAAAAGAATAAAACCAACGTGTTCATAAAATAATATCAAGACTAAGTTAGGAAGACGGCCTCGTGGGGCCAGACGGAACGGATGCCAAACATTCTCTGCTGTAGTCTCGTGTAGACAGTCGTATTATGTTCTGGGCAGAGGAGCGGGGGACAGGGAAGAGGCGGGAGGGGGATGGGTGAGGGGGGGGGGGGTGGAGGTGGGCGGGCAGAAGATGGAGTGCCTCACGACACTTGGCTACTCTACTACAGTCGTAAATAGTACAACTCTCTCTCTCTCTCTCTCTCTCTCTCTCTCTTCTCTCTGTGTCTGTCTGTCTGTCTGTCTGTCTGTCTGTCTGTCTCTCGCTCTGTGTTGTGTGTGTGTGTGTGTTCGTGTACGCACGCGCGTATGCGTGCGTGTTGATACGTGTGTATGTGTGTGTTTGTGTGTGTGTGTGTGCGCGCGTGAGCGTGTGTGTTTGTGTGTGTGTTGGTGCTTGTGTGTGTGTGTGTTGGTGCTTGTGTGTGTGCGCGCGCGCACGCGCGCGCGCGGAAGCTATCGGCATGCGACAGGGGAGATTTAATCTGTTATTAGCTTGTAAATCATCGCCCGTTTCCCGAGTGCTGATGTCGTCGTCGTCGTCGTCCTCGCTGTTGTTGGCAGCCCTTTCAGTCTCCACACCACACTCCTTCCCCCCTCCCCACCCCCCCCCACCCCCGTTCACTCCGCCCTTTCCCTCCTTGTCCTCCTCCTCCTCCTTCTTACTCTCACACAATCATATCGTGGCTTTTCTATGCGCTCGCTTCGGTATCTCAGGGAAGGAAGAAGGAAGGAAGGACAAAAAAGAAAGAAAAAAAAAGAAAAAAAAGAAAAAGAAAACCTTGCCAGTTTCTTTACCAAAGGCACGTTGATGGAAACCCTGCCCGTGCCCTTCTTCGCTGACCCCTCCCGAACCCCCCGCCTCTGGCCCTTCAAGCCCTTTCCAGTCGACTTGTCCGTCCTGCGCCTAATCAGCCTGCTATCGATCCGTGTCAGGACCCCTCCCCCGAAGCCCCTCCTCGGCCCCGCGGATCGGCACAACTCGACCCCGGGCTCCAAGCACGTGACCCGTCTCCACATCACCCCGGGGCGCAGTTCCCGACCTTGGCGGCACGTGCGAAAAGCGTCGATGCAAATGAAGAGTTGGTGCCCCCTCCCTGCCCCACCCCCCCCCCCCCCCCCCCCCCCGTCCCCTTCCTCTTCCCGACCTCCACCCACTACCCTTTTCTTCCCTTGAGTTAGTTCCGGGAGTTTGGGAGACGAGTGGCGGTGGGGGGGGGGGGAAGGGGGGAGGGAGGAGAAGTGGGGAGATGGGGGTAGGGTGGGGAAGGGGGGGGTAGGGGAAGGAGGAGGAAGAGGAGGTCGACAGGATTCCGTGAAGAGGTGGGAGAAGGGAGAGAGGGACAGAGAGTAGGAGGAAGACATGAAAATAAAGAATGAAAGAAAGGAAGAAGAAGGCGATGACAATGAAGATGAAGAAAGAGAACAGGAATTGGAAACACACACACACACACACACACACACTCACACCACACACACACACACACACACCACACACACACACACACACACACACACTACACACACACACACAGACCACACACACACACACACACACACACACACACACACACACACACACACACACACAACACAACACGTACCACGAGAGAGAGACAGAGACAAGAAGATGTAAAGCACATAAACGTACTCCCAGTTTATCTTGAATACAAGTATTTTCTGAGATATTCCATGAAGGAAAAAAAAACGTTTTGGGCCGTTATAGCCGTTCGTAACCGCTATTCTGGTAAAATAACACACCGGGCATCATCCGTGACCCATAATGAACAAACGTACAAATTTTTCAGGAAGATCGGCCCAGAAGTTTTGTCTGGAGCGAGTGGAACACATTTTGACCACGGACAGACACACAGACAGACACACAGACAGCATTTCTTTGTTCCCATTGTAAAGTACTCCCTGTTCTCTGAGAACTGGGGATACAAAAAGAGAGAGAGAGCAGAGGAGCGGAACAAACACGGAGTGCAAGAAACTCTCCACGTTTAGTGTCGTTTACCGCCAAGCCGACTGCAGGGGCCCCATATCCAGGCTGATGCAGCTGTATTGATAATGAACCATGTCATACGGGAGGACGCATCTGTGCTAATGAACTGTGTCATGCAGTTCGCCTTGTTTTGACAGTCGGCTGCCGCGCTCGCTGACAGCGTGGATGTTGTTTTGGAGATGCAGGTTTTGTTAGGTGCGCTCAGTGATTGTCGGACACAAATGCAATTGTTGCACCGTACGTGCCTTGCAACGCAGAACAGATCAGTGACGTATAGGGGTCCCAGCGCGCCCGCGCGCGTGTGTGTGTGTCTTTTTGCAGTGTGTGTGTGTGTGTGTGTGTGTGTGTGTGTGTGTGTGTGTGTGTGTGTATCTGTGTGAGAGGTGTGAGTGTGTGTGTGTGTGTGTGTGTGTGTGTGTGTGTGTGTGTGTGTGTGTATACACGAGAGTCGGTATGCTCGGTCTTGTGTGTACGTCTTTGCAGCGTGTGTGTGTGTGTGTGTGTGTGTGTGTGTGTGTGTGTGTGTGTGTACATGCGCTTACGCGTGCACGATTGTATTTGTCTTTACGCGCGCAACGTGCGACCGAACAGAAAGCGAGAACTACAGCACTGGAGTTTGGACTCGTTTCAAATGGCTGTACATGACACGAAAAACGAATTACATCGAAACCAGATAGACAAGATGAGGGTGGAGAAAAAAAAAAAGAAAAGAAAAAAGAAAAACGGGCAGAATTTGCAATGCAGATGAGCTTTGTTTGCCTAATAATATGACAGACTGTCCAGTGATCTGCAGTCCACTCTCATGACAGCAAGCCTTGAATGTCCGAGGTGAAATTCCGATCAGTTCATGTACCAGTGAGAGGACGCTGCTGCTTACGGTTTATGGCGGTCAACATGAACGGTGACAGATAATTAGAAAAGATGTCTTTTTTTTTCTTTTTTTTGCTGACTCCCAGACCACACAGACATTTCAGTTTGTTGGAATCAAAGATGACATGGACGTTAAACTAGAATGAGAAACTCTTGTGACTGTTCGTTCGTCCTTTTATTGTTTTGAATAGTATTTATCATGCCTGAAGAAGACCAGTAGGTCGACACGCGTTGTGTCATGTGTTGTAGTTTCTTTTGTGTGGCAGCCCAGTAATTTTTTTTTTTTTGCTCTTACATTTCAGTTTCTGCCTGCAGTCGCCCCTCCCCCCTCCCCCCTCGAAACCGAGAGAAACTCAGTTGTTTTAAACGTCAGT
>CM065714.1:36986378-37021070 GCA_033310375.1 Conus canariensis
TCTCCCTAAAAAACAGTTTCTTCAGCTTAAAGCTGTGTACTAGCGTGTTTGGTGACGTGGCCTGTAATTTTAGTCATGACGAGACGCAGAGAGAGAGAGAGAGAGGGGGGGGGTAGAGCGAGATAGAGAGAGAGAGAGAGAGAGAGAGAGAGAGAGAAGAGGAGGAGAGGAGAGGAGTTGAGATGGGAGGTAATCGACCAGTATCTTCACAGTGTGCGCGTGGAGGGCTCATTTCCTGTTTCACGGGCCTCGCTATCAGTTGCCCAAGCCTCGCTCTGCCCTTCACGTCGTCTGTGGCTGATGATGGCAGTGGTGTTTTCCGTGTTGCTTTCGCTTTTCCTTTTTTGCCCTTCTCTCTCTCTCTCTCTCTCTCTCTCTCTCTCTCTCTCTTCTCTCTCTCTCTCTCTCTCTCTCTCTCTCCCCCTCCCTCCCTCCCTCCCTCCCTCCCTCCGATTTCGCCAGATTCCACTTTGGGAATCGAGAAACTGATTTGCGATGGGTCAGGGTCCCTCGCCTGTGTGTGTGTGTGTGTGTGTGTGTGTGTGTGTGTGTGTGTGTGTGTGTGTGTGTGTGTGTGTGTGTGTGTGTGTGTGTGTGTGTGTGTGTGTGAGTGAGGTTAGGGAGTGCATTTGCATTGTGTGCATGCAGGCGTGTGTGCGCGCGCGTGTGTGAGTGCATGTGTGTAGTGTCTATGTGTGTGTTTGTGTGTATGTGTGTGTGTGGGGGGGGGGGAGGGGCGCGTGTGTGTGCTTATGTGTGTGTGTGTGTGTGTATGTGTGTGTGTGTGTGTGTGTGTGTGTGTGTGTGTGTGTGTGTGTGTGTGTGCATGAGAGAGAGAGATAGAGAAACGGAGAGAGAGAGAGAGAGAGAGAGAGAGAGAGAGAGAGAGAGAGAGAGAAACGGAGAGAGAGAGAGAGAGAATGTGGATTATAGCCAAGCCGACTGCAAAGGGCCGTATCAGGACTGTGACCTCGTTGGAACGTCAACTGACTGACCGCGCAGTGAAGAACAAAGACAGAGTCTGTGACGGAGGTCATTCAGCACTGGACACATTTGCAGCACTGGACATGTGTGCGGCACCTGTTCCATCAGCGGCACTGTACGTTTGCCACACAGTTGCGTGTGCATTTCCGGCACCTTTACGTCAGCTGCACCTTTACGTCTGCGGTACCACCTTTAAATTCGGTTCTTTTCGTCTGCGGCACCTATTCGTCTGCGGCATCTTTATGTCTGCGGCACCTATTCGTCTGCGGCATCTATATGTCTGCGGCACCTGTTCGTCTGCGGCATCTATATGTCTGCGGCACCTATTCGTCTGCGGCATCTTTATGTCTGCGGCACCTGTTCGTCTGCGGCATCTTTATGTCTGCGGCACCTATTCGTCTGCGGCATCTATATGTCTGCGGCACCTGTTCGTCTGCGGCATCTTTATGTCTGCGGCACCTATTCGTCTGCGGCATCTATATGTCTGCGGCACCTGTTCGTCTGCGGCATCTTTATGTCTGCGGTACCTATTCGTCTGCGGCATCTTTATGTCTGCGGTACCTATTCGTCTGCGGCATCTTTATGTCTGCGGCACCTATTCGTCTGCGGCATCTTTATGTCTGCGGCACCTATTTGTCTGCGGCACCTATTCGTCTGCGGCATCTTTATGTCTGCGGTACCTATTCGTCTGCGGCATCTTTATGTCTGCGGTACCTATTCGTCTGCGGCATCTTTATGTCCGCGGTACCTATTCGTCTGCGGCATCCTTATGTCTGCAGCACCTATTTGTCTGCGGCATGTTTATGTCTGCGGCACCTATTTGTCCGCGGTACCTGTTCGTCTGCGGCATCTTTATGTCTGCGGCATCTTTATGTCTGCGGCACCTTTATGTCTGCGGTACCTATTCGTCTGCGGCATCTTTATGTCTGCGGCACCTTTATGTCTGCGGTACCTATTCGTCTGCTGCATCTTTATGTCTGCGGTACCTATTCGTCTGCGGCATCTTTATGTCTGCGGTACCTATTCGTCTGCTGCATCTTTATGTCTGCGGCATCTTTATGTCTGCGGCACCTTTATGTCTGCGGTACCTATTCGTCTACGGCATCTTTATGTCTGCAGCAGCTTTATGTCTGTGGTACCTATTTGTCTGCGGTACCTATTCGTCTGCGGCATCCTTATGTCTGCAGCACCTATTTGTCTGTGGCATCTTTATGTCTGCGGTACCCATTTGTCTGCGGTACCTATTCATCTGCGGCATCTTTATGTCTGCGGCACCTATTCATCTGCGGCATCTTTATGTCTGCGGCACCTATTTGTCTGCGGCATCTTTATGTCTGCGGTACCTATTCGTCTGCGGCATCTTTATGTCTGCGGTACCTATTCATCTGCGGCATCTTTATGTCTGCGGCACCTATTTGTCTGCGGCATCTTTATGTCTGCGGTACCTATTCGTCTGCGGCATCTTTATGTCTGCGGTACCTATTCGTCTGCGGCATCTTTATGTCTGCGGCATCTTTATGTCCGCGGCACCTTTATGTCTGCGGTACCTATTCGTCTGCGGCATCTTTATGTCTGCGGCATCTTTATGTCTGCGGCACCTTTATGTCTGCGGTACCTATTCGTCTGCGGCATCTTTATGTCTGCGGCATCTTTATGTCTGCGGTACCTATTCGTCTGCGGCATCTTTATGTCTGCGGTATCTATTCGTCTGCGGCATCTTTATGTCTCCGGTTCCTATTCGTCTGTAGCATCTTTATGTCTGCGGCATCTTTATGTCTGCGGCATCTTTATGTCTGCAGTACCTATTCGTCTGCGGCATCTTTATGTCTGCGGCACCTACTTTCATCGGCTGCGGCATCTTTATGTCTGCGGCACCTATTCGTCTGCGGCATCTTTATGTCTGCGGCACCTATTCGTCTGCGGCATCTATATGTCTGCGGCACCTATTCGTCTACGGCATCTTTATGTCTGCGGCATCTTTATGTCTGCGGTATCTTTATGTCTGCGGCATCTTTATGTCTGCAGTATTTTTATGTCTGCGGTATCTTTATGTCTGCTGTATCTTTATGTCTGCTGTATTTTTATGTCTGCGGTATTTTTATGTCTGTGGTATCTTTATGTCTGCGGTATCTTTATGTCTGCGGCATCTTTATGCCTGCGGCATCTTTATGTCTATGGTATCTTTATGTCTGCGGTATCTTTATGTCTGCGGCATCTTTATGTCTGCGGCATCTTTATGTCTGCGGTACCTATTCGTCTGCGGTATCTTTATGTCTGCTGTAAATTTACGTTTGCGGCACCTGTTACATATATGGCACATTGCTTGTTTTCTTGCAGTGAAGGAGATCCATCTGATATGAGGCAGCCTTGCGCCGAGTTGACGTGATCTTTGGAGACTGCGCTGATTTGCTCTTAACTCTTTACGTCTACCTTTGTTTGAACCAACTGCAGTAAGAAATCGACAATCGCCACAAGCGTTCGCTGAGCGGAGATTGTTCTTCCTCCTGACCAGTCACTTTGAGTGTGTACTGAAAAGCAACCCCCTTTTGGAGGGGGAGTGGGGGGAGAGGTGCTCTGTAACAAACAAGATCATGTTCCATCAGTGATGTTAGAAGACTGAAATGGCGTTGTGTATCTACATCATGCGTACTTTTCTTCAAAAGCAGTCCTATGTGCCACGAACACGCAAACGCCATCCTTGCTCTGCATTCACAGTCGTGCCTCAGACTTTCACGTGGTTTTGTGTCGCAGCTAGACAAAACAAAATGCTCCCGTTTGTGGTGAGATCTTCGCGATCGTCTAACTAGACGGTCTAGATTCGTAGACTACAAACTGAGAGAATGGCCGTGACGTGTCAAGGATATGTCACGTGGACAATGTGTCATACCAAAAATGACACGCCCTACGGACGAAAGATTGGGCGTACTATTTATGGGTCATACCTACCATTGGGCGTACTATTTATGGGTCATACCTACCATTGGGCGTACTATTTATGGGTCATACCTACCATTGGGCGTACTATTTATGGGTCATACCTACCATTGGGCGTACTATTTATGGGTCATACCTACCATTGGGCGTACTATTTATGGGTCATGCCTACCATTGGGCGTACTATTTATGGGTCATACCTACCACCCCCTCACCCCTTCAACAGTTCCCTCCCGCATTCAGCCCCAACCAGTAACTGAAAGTATCTGGTTCAGGAGAGTCGGGAGTACCTTCAGCTTAAAGAATGGAACTAACCTGCCCTTGGGGTGGGGAGAGAGAGGGGGGGGGGGGGCGGCACTCTTAACACCAGTAGGAGAGGTATTGAGTTTCGTTCTTGCTTGTGGCATCAGGCATATGGCACCATTCAGTTCTTAAAGTTGTCGGGGGCGTTCGTTCTGCCTTCGTCAAGATTCCATCTGTTCTTCCTCTGCCATGTTTTACTCAGAATACTGCGCCTTGGCTTAAGGCTGTGTCAGGCCAACTGACCTAGGCTAGAACACCAAGGCTACATCAAAATGTTGTTATGCTCTGCATAGTTATGCGGGGATTGTCTTCAGTTGTGACAAGCTCCCAGCATTATAACATTATCAGTCTCCAAAATCCACCGAAGTCGGAGTGTGGCTGCCCATGTGGCAGGGTAATCAAAAACGGTCACACACGTAATGTTCTCATCCCCAGCTGATGCATTTGTACCATAGTGTTCAAGTACTTCGGCTGTTCGGATGATCCGTGGAGTCTTTTAGCCAGGGTACGACGACGACGAAACAACAACAACAACAACAACAACAACAACACAACAACTCAGGATACTGCGACTGCATGATTTGCCAGCTATGTGTGAGATACTTGAAGTCGCAAAAAAAAAAAAAAGAAAAAAAAAAAGAAGATTTTTTCCTATAGCCCACGTAGTGAAAAGGAAAGGCTTCGGAATACACAATTGTAAGCTGTGTCCTGGTGGTGCGGGGGTGGTGTCAGCTTGGTGCACTTTGTCAGCACGGGACTGTGGATCAATTGCCCACTTTGTCTCCAGAACTTGCAGGAAAGATCAGGCAGGGATTGTCTGACTTTGTATAAATGAGAACGGCGAGGAAGCTTCCTTCTTTGTTCGGTGTGTGTCTCCTGTCTGTATATGTCCTAATCCAGCTGGTCCCCGTAACAAGCGTTCATTTGGGAGGTATGCGGATGTACTGTTGTTTCACCATGTGGGCTACGGTTGCTTTCCGTCTTATGTGTCAGTACCTGTTTGCAGATTTCTTTTCAAGTGAACAAACTTTTAGAGAGAGAGAGACAGAGACAGAGACAGAGACAGAGACTGAAAGAGATAGAGAAACAGAGACAGAGATAGAGAGAGAGGCTAACAGACAGACAGACAGGCAAAACACACACACACACACACACACACACACACACACACACACACACACACACACACACACACAGAGAAAGATGTGTGTGTGTGTGTGTGTGTGTGTGTGAGAGAGAGAGAGAGAGAGAGAGAGAGAGAGAGAGAGAGAGACAAAGAGAGAGAGAGATGTGTGTGTGTGCGCGTGAGAGAGAGAGAGAGAGAGAGAGAGAGAGAGAGAGAGAGAGAGAGAGAGAGAGAGAGAGAGAGAGACGGAGACGGAGAGAGAGGCAGGCTATACAGCAGAGAAACGTTATCCAGCAAACCCCGATCCCCCCAAAGAGCTGCCAGGCAACCGACACAGATCAAATGCCCCAGATAATCCCCAAATCCCCCCAGCCACTCCAGCAGGGAAAAGAGACACCGGGCCCCCTGATACGGCAACAGCCCCTCCCTCCCTACTATACCGCACAGCAAGCCAGGAGAGAGAGAGAGAGAGAGAGAGAGAGAGAGAGAGAGAGAGAGAGAGAGAGAGAGAGAGAGACAGACAGACAGGCAGACAGACAGACAGACAGACAGACAGACAGAATGATCGAGGCTAACTCTTCTCGCCGTGACGCAGAAAGGCGAGGCTCTCTCACTCACCACTGAAATTCATCCACCATGTTTACTCTCCGGGGAAGTCGGATACACCACACACACACACACACACACACACACACACACACACACACACACACACACACACACAGATAGATATCACATACATGCTGCCGCTAGCGGCTGAGAGGCGCAGGAATTTGTTTAGCATCTGGGAGCGCCGAAAGACCACGACCACATACATATCCATTGCGAACCAGCGAACAACAAACGAGCGAGAATCTAACGAGAGATTATCTTCTTCTACGAACGAAAGCGGGCGGCAGCTGAGGCATGAAGAATGAGAGGTGGTGTTCACCACCACCACCACCACCACAACAACAACAACAACAGCCACAGCTTTTCAGTGTCACTGTTTGCATTGGCCAGCCGACCACACAGGGTCTTTTCAGGACTGTCACTAGAAGAATCGGGGAGGGGAGGGGGGGGGGGAGGGGAGCGGGGTAGAGTCCGACCAGCCGCCATGGCAGAATGGTTAGGGTTGCAGATTCTCGGCTGGCTAGTTATGGATTCGATTCTCGTCAGAGATTTTGTTTGTTGTGGGGTTTTTTTTTTTTTCCGGACCGGTTCCCAGCCAGATGTGTGTCTTTTGGGATCCGTTGGAAAGACTGGAACCACAAAATTTGGTTTCAGTCATTATGACAGTGTTGCTTAAGATAATCTTTTGATCAACACTGCAGGTGCCTGTATCACTCGGGCCTGGTCGACGCTAGGATATAATATAATCATGAAAGTAAGCGGTGGAGTGCATGTAGCCCTGTCATGCCCGTCTCAGATCAGAGTGGAACTCCGTGGCATTGTTCTCATCATCGTTGATCTGCATTTGAGAGAAGAAAAAAAAATCCCGCAAGTGCTGTGACCCCTCATCCACTGCTCTCATGGTGATTCGGTTCTGATGCCCTCCCTGTCTACGTCTCTGCCGTTGGTGAGGTCGTGTCGAGGTCGTGTCGAGGTCGGTCGAGTCGTGTCGAGGTCGTGTGTCGAGGTCGTGTCGAGGTCGTGTCGAGGTCGTGTCGAGGTCACTGGTATCGGCACGTTCAAGGGGACTGTCGTTGTACGGACATGATGGCGTAGGGCGGGGGGGGAGGGGGGGGGGGACGCGCATTCGCGCTGGACCTGTAACTATGCAGTTATTTTCATCAGTAGGAGGGGGGGGGGGGGGAGAGGAGGGTGGTAGTAGATCTTGTCGGCGCTTGTTGAATCAGAACAGGCATCATTGAATCTCCACCGAAATGACTTTGGCAGCTGTGCGGTGCCTCCTCTGGTGGGTTGCTGATATGACGATGTGTTGACTGTTGTTCCCTGCGGATTGCCGGTGCCAGAGCTGTAGCGGGGCAAACCAGAGCGTGGCTGTGGACCGGGGGCTGCAATGAGGGGGGGGGGGGGGGGGGTTAGTCCGGTTACGCCACTGATATGACGTGGCACGGAAGACGAGACAGCGAGAAGGAATAAGAGAATCCTGTCTTTGGGGAATAAGCCACCCATAGTGGAGCTATCACCATTAGCGCCACCAACCATAACCACCACCACCATCACCAGCAACTACAGCAACAACAAGAGCAGCAGCAACAACAACAATGGTAGCAGGAACAACAACAACCGCAGCAAGCAGCAGGAGCAGCAACAACAACAGTAGCAACAATAGCGGCAGCAGCAGTAGCAGCAACAGTAGCAGCAGCAGCGCAACAACAACAACAACAACAGCAACAACAACAGCAACAACAACAACAACAGGCAGAATCTCGAAGAGTGGCAGAAGAGAGAACATTAACTAGTCTAGCACAGACTTTCCAAAATATGAATATACGACTTAAGCTGAAAGAGACTCCGCCCCCACCTTCACCTTCCACCCACCCCACCTCCAACCCGCCTCCCTCCACCACCCGCCCACCCACACCCCCACCCCTCACTCCCCATCCCCCCTGGCATCCCCCAAGGGGCATCCGTCCAGCTAACGGCAGTGCCACCAACCGCTTTGCGTTTTTTTCACGAACACCCTGTCAGCAAACCCTGCACACACACACACACACACACACACACACACACACACACACACACACACACACACACACACACACATCCAGGAAAACAGATCTCTGCAACCCCCTCCCTCACCTCCACCCCTTCCCTTCCCCCCCCACCCCTCCTCCCTCCCCACCCCCCCACCCCCCTCCCCAACCCCCGTCGCCCTGTTGAGAGAAACACACTGTTGTTCTTCTCCTCCGGTGCATTCCTTCACATAGCCATGTGCGTGGGAATACAACAGCATGCAAAAAAAAAAAAAAAAGAAGGAAAACAAAACCCAAAAAAAAAACAGGCGACAAAGGAAGCGTGTACGGACCACACCAATAAATCCGCAGTGTACTAGAAGGTAGGGCTATCCCCATAGATCAACGGCAACACAGGCATCCGAACTATCCCCACACCACACTGATGCTGGTTGGTCATCTGCTGCTGCAGAGGAGAGAGCAGATTTGTTTTATTCTGTGTCCACAGAGGCCAAGCCCAAAAGAAAACACACACGGCGCGCTCGCGCGCCACACACACACACACACACACACACACACACACACACACACACACACACACACACACACACACACACACACACGCCCCATAGCAAAGCAAATAAACACACAAACGAAAGACATCAACTTCATTTTTTGATCGACCGTTTGAGGTTTTTATTTATTTCTTATTTTCATCCAAAAAAAAAAAAAAAAGTTCAACAACACCATTATCATTTAGTATATTAATCATTGGCCAGTTGTGTATTTTCTAAACGCTACGCAAAAAACAACAACAACAACAACAAAACAACTTTATTCTGATAATAATTTGGAACAGTGGAGTCTTTCATCAACGGTACGTCGTTTTAATAAACCATCGTCTTTTACCCAGTTGTTGTAAACCGACCGACCACTTGGGTTTTTATCAGTGCCACAGTATTTAAACTCAAAACCCATCCTCCGTGTGCTGTTGTTTTAACTGGCCATTGACTGATGTGTCTAATCAATGTCATATTTACAGTAAACTGTCATCTCTCAATATAAGGGCAGAAGGAACGTGACAGCGAGTGGCCACCATCTTTCCACATCAACGCCAGCTCGGTTTAAATACATTTATTTCGAATTTGCAGTCACATAGTTTAACAATAAATGTCAACATTTGAACAGCAAGCTAGTGCTTATAATGTGTTCAAATGCTTCTAATTACATGATTATGTGACAAAAGAAATGGCAGGAGACTAACAAAGTTGCTATTCTACATAAAAGACGCAAAAATGTACATACCCACAGGTATACTTAAATAAAGATATATACATGCACACATACATCATTGCACAAGCATATATACATAAATGCAAACGTAAAAAATCAAGGAAAAATAAGAAAAGATAGTAGTCATGAAACGAGTAAACACTAATGACAGTTAGATACATGCGAATCAACCACTCACACATTATCAACCTTTTTTCATGAAACGTTGACACAAGAGAGAGAGAGAGAGAGAGAGAGAGAGAGAGAGAGAGAGAGAGAGAGAGAGAGAGAGAGAGATCTGCTCTAAGATTTCGTTATCGTAGACATTTACATCACTGTACTGAAAGCGTAGATCTGTTACCATGTACTTCAAAAACGTTTTGGTTGTTTACTACAGCGGTGAACAGTTTTCAATATAGCTTCCTTTATCTTCACGTCGGCGGGATTGTTTACCACGACGAAGAACACCAGCTTGGTGTAGATTGTGTGGGAGAGCGACGCCAGCTCGTTGGTTTCTTCTTCTCTGTCGTGTACTTCAAATCAGACTCGGTCGAATTGACGACCCGGGACAGTGTGTGTTCTTCGCCGCGGCTCCTCACGTTTCACCCGTTATACGTCGGGTCAGCAGCTCAAGGCAATGGCTGTGGTTTTCCAGCCTCTTTCCCTTCACAACCGCTTGAATGACGAAATCGGCTCGTCGACATTCATCACCACACTCATCCCACAGAGGAGAGAGAGAGGAGAGAGAGAGAGAGAGGAGAGAGAGAGAGAGAGAGAGAGGGGGGGGGGGGTCGAAAGCTTGGACTTAAGCTCATTTTTAGAGACCTTTTTTTTCATGTTCTCTCTTTCGGTTTTTTTTTTTTCCAGTCCCCCTCCCGAGAATGATCTGAGTCGTATTCGAATGTCTGCCAATGTTGATTACCTCTCTCTCTCTCTCTCTCTCTCTCTCTCTCTCTCTCTCTCTCTCTCTCTCTCTCTCTCCACAAATGTCTGCCATTTTTGTGACCGCTCTCTCTCTCACACTGTCTCTCTCCCCTCCCCCCTCTCTGTCTTCCTCCCTCCCCCCTCTCCTGTCCTCTCGAATGTCTGCCATTTTTGTGACCATTCTCTGTCTCTCTGTGTGTCTGTCTTCTGTCTGTCTGTCTGTCTTCTGTCTGTCTGTCTCTCTCTCTCTCTCTCTCTCTCTCTCTCTCTCTCTCTCTCTCTCTCCATTGTTTTCAGTCCATCTTTGGAAGGGAAAACAAACAGGACCTGTCCGTGTGGTCGTGACGTGTGGTACACAAAGAGAACTCTGTCCTGATCCCCGCCTTGTGTGATCTGTTTGCAGAAACCCCTCTACACCCCCCCGCCCCCCCCCCCCCCCCCCCCCACCCCCAGCCACCATCTTGGCCACGCTCTCACACTGAGAACCGCCTCTAATTAAACAGTTAGGTGCGGGAGTAAGAAGGACACGTTCGTATGGGGAACATACTAGCTGCGTATTAACTGCCCCCACCCCCACCCCCCAGCCCCTCTCCCCCGGGGAAGGCGGTTATTTCTTTTCTTTTGTGTGATTCTCCAGAAAATAATGATCAGAAAGACGCCAGTTGTTATCACTGTTTTGTCCAAAGAAGCGGTTAATGTCATTTAAGAATTCAGTGATTATAAGCGATTCCCTGAGAAAAGGATTACAATTGGCGTTTTCTCGGACAATGGTTTCACAGATAAAACAACTTAAACAATTATTTTGGGCTTATGAAGTTGACAAACACTGTAGTTCAAGGTTACAGTGATATCAGCGGAAATAATTCATTATTATTGCTTTTCCCCATGGTTTTATTATCCTTCAAGAAAACAGTAATAATAGGGAAATCAGTTATTGCCATTAGTTTTCCGAAGGAAAAAACAAACAGTTGTCATCTTTCAAATAAACAGTGACAATCAGTTATTTGGCAAAATTCTTATTTCTTGAAGATTATATTTGTTTTCTGCACGGAAAAACGCGCGAAAACAAATATTATGAGCTTATGACGCTAGCATGCTGTCATAGGTGAGTGCTTGCTGTGCCATCTTAACCAGTATGGGACCTTACTAGTTTCGGAAACCCATAATAAGCCTTTTCTTCGAAAAGAGAGAGAGAGAGAGAGAGAGAGGAGAGAGAGAGAGAGAGGAGAGAGAGAGAGAGAGAGAAAGAAATAAAGGTAAAATGAAATGAAAAAAAAAAAAATTCCCACGAAAACAGCGATCATTGCAGTTTTCACGTCAACTCAGAGAGATTGTGACTGACGTTGTTGTTTATGTTTACCTCAGTTAACCACCCTATGGCATGGCCGAGTTCTCTAGGTCTTCCAAAGACTACTTTTGAAAGGCGCAAATGCCGGGAGTCGAAATGGGTGCCATACTTGCTTTTTTTTTTCTGCGTACGCAGGCTGATACTCCTGCGGACACTACCTGTATAGACAGGCAGTGGAGTTTTGTGTGTATGACCGTTTTTTATCCCGCCATTAAGGCAGCCATACTCCATTTTCGGGGAAGTTGCATGCTATGTGTAACGTGTCATCCATACTAACGGCCACAAACTGGCCTTCTCTTCCGAAAGTTGGTGATGGGATTTTACGTGTGTGCAAGATGATGTGCGTGCGTTCACACACGGAACCTCGGTTTATAGTCTCATTCGAAGGACGGTATGCGGAATGGAGTCAGAACCAATGTTAACTCCGAGGGAAAAATCCCCCTGTACCGAAATTCGAACCCGCAACCCCAGGATCACGAGTCCGGCGCTCTACCAACTGACCTATTCCGGCCCCCATACTTGCTTTTGAAAAGGGCGGAAGTCGGAAATGGCTATGGTATTATGTGTTATCACTGCATATGGCTTACTGTTGTCGAAAAGTTGTTTTCTTTGTTTTAACTCTTTATTTGATGTCTTAACAGCGTCAAAACGAGTGATAATAATAGTATTTGAATTGCTAGGGGGCCCGCCTTGACTTAAGGCTGTGTCAGACCAGCTGACATAGGCTAGAACACCAAGGCTACATCAAAATGTTGTTATGCTCTGCATAGTTATGCGGGGATTGTCTTCAGTCGTGACAAGCTCCTAGCAAAACATTATCAGTCTTCAAAATCCCCCGAAGTCGGAGTGTGGCTGCCCACGTGGCAGGGTAATCAAAAACGGTCACACAAGTAATGTTCTCATCCCAGCTGATGCATTTGTACCATAGTGTTCAAGCACTTCCGCTGTTCGGATGATCCGTGGAGTCTTTTAGCCAGGGTACGACGACAACAACAACAACAACTGAAAGGGATTTTTTAAGGCATGATTATAATTTATTTCAGTGCTAACTACTTTATTTTTATTGGTATCCTTGTATAGTCATCACTTATTGCTTATTCTCTCTCTCTCTCTCTCTCTCTCTCTCTCTCTCTCTCTCTCTCTCTCTCCCTCTGTGTGTGTGTGTGTGTGTATGTGTGTGTGTGTATGTGTGTGTGTGTGTGTGTGTGTGTGTGTGTGTGTGTGTGTGTGTGTGTGATGAGAGAGAGAGAGAGAGGAGAGAGAGAGAGAGATTAGTGATTCCGAGTATAATTTCAGTCACGACCGATCCGCTTGTTTCATCTGCTGATTTCTCATTTATTTATTGATTTATTTGCCCATTTATCTATTGAGGTTCATTCATCCTTTTATATTGACATGACCTTCTGTCTTCCTTTATTCCTGTCATGGGCCGAGGGTGGTTAGGCGAAGGGAAAGGACTGGGAAGGGAACAGAAACGACAAAAGAGGAAATTGGGACAGACAGGCAGAGAGTGGGTACACCACCTGTAACAACTGCACTCACCCCTCATCCCCCAACCACCACCATACATACACTCAGAGATATCTGTCTATCTATCTATCTATCTATCTATCTATCTATCTATCTATCTATCTATGTGGATGTAGATGGAGTGGAGTGGGGCAAGGGTAAAGGGAAATGTTGGATGTGGATGGAGTGGAGTGGAGTAAGGGTAAAGGGAAATGTTGGATGGAGTGGAGTGGGGCAAGGGTAAAGGGAAATGTTGGATGTGGATGGAGTGGAGTGGAGTAAGGGTAAAGGGAAATGTTGGATGGATGGAGTGGGGCAAAGGGTAAAGGGAAATGTTGGATGGATGGAGTGGAGTGGAGTAAGGGTAAAGGGAAATGTTGGATGGAGTGGAGTGGAGTAAGGGTAAAGGGAAATGTTGGATGTGGATGGAGTGGAGTGGAGTAAGGGTAAAGGGAATTGTTGGATGTGGATGGAGTGGAGTGGAGTAAGGGTAAAGGGAAATGTTGGATGTGGATGGAGTGGAGTGGAGTAAGGGTAAAGGGAAATGTTGGATGGAGTGGAGTGGAGTGATGTAAGGGTAAAGGGAAATGTTGGATGTAGATGGAGTGGAGTGGGGTAAGGGTAAAGGGAAATGTTGGATGTAGATGGAGTGGAGTGGGGTAAGGGTAAAGGGAAATGTTGGATGTAGATGGAGTGGAGTGGGGTAAGGGGTAAAGGGAAATATTGGATGGAGTGGAGTGGAGTAAGGGAAAGTGAAATGTTGGATGTGGATGGAGTGGATGGAGTAAGGGTAAAGGGAAATGTTGGATGTGGATGGAGTGGAGTGGAGTAAGGGTAAAGGGAAATGTTGGATGTGGATGGAGTGGAGTGGAGTAAGGGTAAAGGGAAATGTTGGATGTGGATGGAGTGGAGTGGATGTAAGGGTAAAGGGAAATGTTGGATGGAGTGGAGTGGAGTGGTGTAAGGGTAAAGGGAAATGTTGGATGTAGATGGAGTGGAGTGGGGTAAGGGTAAAGGGAAATGTTGGATGTAGTGGAGTAGAGTGGGTAAGGGTAAAGGGAAATGTTGGATGGAGTGGAGTGGAGTAAGGGTAAAGGGAAATGTTGGATGGAGTGGAGTGGAGTAAGGGCTAAAGAGAAATGTTGGATGTAGATGGAGTGGAGTGGGGTAAAGGTAAAGGGAAATGTTGGATGTGGATGGAGTGGAGTGGAGTAAGGGTAAAGGGAAATGTTGGATGGAGTGGAGTGGAGTAAGGGGAAAGGGAAATGTTGGATGTAGATGGAGTGGAGTGGAGTAAGGGTAAAGGGAAATGTTGGATGTGGATGGAGTGGAGTAAGGGGAAAGGGAAATGTTGGATGTGGATGGAGTGGAGTGGGGTAAGGGTAAAGGGAAATGTTGGATGTAGATGGAGTGGAGTGGGGTAAGGGTAAAGGGAAATGTTGGATGTAGATGGAGTGGAGTGGGGTAAGGGTAAAGGGAAATGTTGGATGTAGATGGAGTGGAGTGGGATAAGGGTAAAGGGAAATGTTGGATGTAGATGGAGTGGAGTGGGGTAAGGGTAAGGGAATTGTTGGATGTGGATGGAGTGGAGTGGGGTAAGGGTAAAGGGAAATGTTGGATGTGGATGGAGTGGAGTGGGGTAAGGGTAAAGGGAATTGTTGGATGTAGATGGAGTGGAGTGGGGTAAGGGTTAAAGGGAAATGTTGGATGTGGATGGAGTGGAGTGCGGTAAGGGTAAAGGGAAATGTTGGATGTAGTGGAGTGGAGTGGGGTAAGGGTAAAGGGAATTGTTGGATGGAGTGGAGTGGAGTAAGGGGAAAGGGAAATATTGGAGTGGAGTGGAGTGGAGTAAGGGGAAAGGGAAATTTGGATGGAGTGGAGTGGAGTAAGGGTAAAGGGAAATCTTGGATGTAGATGGAGTGGAGTAAGGGGAAAGGGAAATATTGGATGGAGTGGAGTGGTGTAAGGGTAAAGGGAAATGTTGGATGTGGATGGAGTGGAGTGGAGTAAGGGTAAAGGGAAATGTTGGATGTGGATGGAGTGGAGTGGTGTAAGGGTAAAAGGAAATGTTGGATGTAGATGGAGTGGAGTTGAGTAAGGGTAAAGGGAAATGTTGGATGTGGATGGAGTGGAGTGGAGTAAGGGTAAAGGGAAATGTTGGATGTAGATGGAGTGGAGTGGGGTAAGGGTAAAGGGAAATCTTGGATGTAGATGGAGTGGAGTGGGGTAAGGGTAAAGGGAAATATTGGATGGAGTGGAGTGGAGTAAGGGTAAAGGGAAATGTTGGATGTAGATGGAGTGGAGTGGGGTAAGGGTAAAGGGAAGTCTTGGATGTAGATGGAGTGGAGTGGGGTAAGGGTAAAGGGAAATATTGGATGGAGTGGAGTGGAGTAAGGGGAAAGGGAAATGTAGGATGGAGTGGAGTGGAGTAAGGGTAAAGGGAAATGTTGGATGTAGATGGAGTGGAGTGGAGTAAGGGTAAAGGGAAATGTTGGATGTAGATAGAGTGGAGTGGGGTAAAGGTAAAGGGAAATGTTGGATGGAGTGGAGTGGGGCAAGGGTAAAGGGAAATGTTGGATGGAGTGGAGTGGGGCAAGGGTAAAGGGAAATGTTGGATGGAGTGGAGTGGGGTAAGGGTAAAGGGAAATGTTGGATGTAGATGGAGTGGAGTGGAGTAAGGGTAAAGGGAAATGTTGGATGTAGATGGAGTGGAGTTGAGTAAGGGTGAAGGGAAATGTTGGATGTAGATGGAGTGGAGTTGAGTAAGGGTGAAGGGAAATGTTGGATGTAGATGGAGTGGGGTGGATTATGGGTAAAGGGAAATGTTGGATGTAGCTGGATTGGGGTGGAGTAAGGGTAAAGGAGTAAGGGGAAAGGAAGAAGACTGTGGATCCCAGTCATACGCGGATCCCAGTCAGTTTATTGTAATTTGGTTTATTTACATGAGGCCAAGCAAGGAGAAGACAGAGCAGCAACATGACGGCATCATACATCAGGGGGGAGTACTGAACACTAACGCGTCATAAAACAGTGTGCCGCAACGCGTCATGAAGCATTGAACACTAACGTGTCATGGAGTATTGAACACTAACGTGTCATGGAGTATTGAACACTAACGCGTTATGAAGTATTGAACACTAAACACTTTATGCAGCATTGAACATTAACGCTTTATGAACCATTGAACAATAATGCTAAAGCATTGAACAATAATGCTTTATTAAGCATTTAACATTAACGCGTCTGAAGCTCTGAACACTAACGCGCCGTGAAGCACTGAACAGTAACGCGTCATGAAGTATTGAACACTAACACGTCATGAAGTATTGAACACTAACGCGTCATGAAGTATTGAACACTAACGCGTCATGAAGCACTGAACGCTTTATGAAGTATTGAACACTAACGCGTCATGAAGCATTGAACACTAGCGCGTCATGGAGCGCTGAACACTAACGCGTCATGAAGCATTGAACACTAACGCGTCGCGAAGCTGTGAACGCTAACGCGTCAGAACTGATACTCGTCGCTCGGGCCAGCACCGAGAGGTGCCAATCTGTCAATCAGTGGTCAGTTTTCCCAGCAGTCCCCCTTTAATAGCCTGCTACGCGGACCCCGAAGACAGCAGCCGGACGCGACACGCAAATTTGCCCAGGGGGAACGCAAATTTGGGCTAATTTGTGCTAATTGCCTCTTAATTAGCGCTAGATTTTTGCCTTCGATTCCTCCCCGGATCAAACTTCAGAACGCCGCGAATCAAAGAACTCCACTCTGGCATTTTAATGATTCTAAATTCTGTTTAACGATCAAATTAGTTATTTAGTAAATTAGGTTGAAATTGCTTTTTAAGGGGCAGCTGAAACATATTTTTTTAAAAAAAATGTAAGTTTCACAAAATTGAACAAGTCCGGTTCAGTTGTATAATACTATCATTTAATAGTTGGTTTCGTGATGAATCTGTCGATATGCGACATGTACAGTTACCGATCTAGGCGAGTAGATAATTGACGAAATGGAAGCGTTAAAAAAATCTCACCTTGGCTAATGAGGCAAGCTGGTGTCGAACGTGTGTGCAAGTTGTTGTCTGAGAATGGAAATAGCTTTTATCAGAAATTCCCTTTGTTGTTGTTGGTGTTGTTGTTGTCGTTGTCGTCGTCATCATTGTTGTGGTTTTGAAACGGAACATAGAAATAAACTTTTACAAGTTGACTGTAGTGACGATAGCATGAAACTAAAAGAATTGTGACTTAAGCAAACAAAAAGTAGAATGATACAATGATCAAGATGAAATCACGACGAGTTTAGATCGAACTCGGGCTCCTGTACTGTAAATGTAGAGATAGTAGTATACAATAACATTTGATTGTAGGATTGTTACACACAGGGGCAAAGATTAGGCTAATGAAAAAGGATAAAACACTTTAAGTTATTATGGCGGCGATTCAGATTTGAATGGCCGCTGTCTACGGGAGACAGGTCACTGGGCCACTGGTCACAGTGTCTAGGTCACTGGGCCACTGGTCACAGCGTCTAAGTCACTGGGCCACTGGTCAGCGTCTTGAGGTGAAGCAGGTAGTTGTTAGTAGGCGTCTGCTGTGAGAGATCGTAACGAGCGGAGCGCGCTCAGTTCCATTCACTTATTTATTCGTTCATTGAAACCTTCCATTCTCCCCCCCCCCTCCCCAATTTTAATGAATTTCCAATTCATTATTTCCATTTTCATCTATTCTGAAACATCGCTCTTCTTTATCTTGCCTTGCTTTGTCCTTTTTGCATCACCCAGGAGAATATAACTCTCATCAAACTTCCTGCTGACCTTGGCAGCTAAGCAGCTTGGATTCTGATTTGTGTGTGTGTGTGTGTGTGTGTGTGTGTGTGTGTGTGTTTCTCCCTCACCCCTCCCTTATTTACAGAATCCGGATGCTCTTAATTTACTGCTTCCGCTTTCAATTGGTAGCGACTGAACAAATCTTTGAAATCTTTTGCAGAGTGACCTGGAAAACAGCAACTCCTCTTCGGCCTGAATTTTTTGGTGAGCGTTTGTGAGGGACAGACAAGTTTCCATACTTCACTGGTGAGTACTCATTTTCACCTCGTATATATATGTCATATCTGTCTTCTGTCTGTTTTGATTGTTAACGTAGGCGTACTCATTTTCAGCTCACATATAAATCATGCCATTATCTTCTGTCAGTTTCGATTCTTAACGTGCGAGCACTTATTTTTCCGCACACATCAATCATACCTGTATCTTCTGTCTGCTTCGATTCTTAACTTGTGTGCTTGTATTTCCAGCTCGCATGAATCCTGTCTGTATCTTCTTCAAGAAATCAGCCTGGCTGGTAACGTGTGGTTCTGTAAATACGTCTGATCTTGTTTTTTGTTTGTCTGTCTGTGTCACCTTTGTTTAGTGCAAGTTTTGAAATGGTGTTAGTACCACAGTTTGTGAGCGTCTACTGAAGAAACATACCTGCCATGATTGACTGGAACATGCTGCTCAATTCTAAATTGTATGCAAGAATAGTCAAGATTTTGAGACCGTTCTTCTAGTCATACGTCGTGTGAATATGTTGTGTCTCCTAACTTTTGTTGTGAAACTGTATTAACGTTGTCAACACAGTATTGTAATACATACATCTATAGACAAGTTACAGTCAGTAATTATAAGATGTTTTGATGTCTTAGAGCTCCGTTAATTTTTTCCCGTCCAAAACACTCTCGGACCTCTCTACGGACATGTTGGAGTGCGTGTTTGTGTGCGTGCTTCGTGTCGGTATGCATGTATCGGTGTGCGAGCACGCATTTGCATTGGGTGTGCCCAGGTGATTTTGCATACGCGCGCGCGCGCGCGCGTGTGTGTGATGGAGGGAGGGAGGAAGGGAAGGAGAGAGAGAGAGAGAGAGAGAGAGAGAGAGAGGAGAGGGAGAGGGAGAGAGGACACGCAAGAGCAAGAGGCAATGGGACCGAGACGAACACAGATATCGAGAGAGAGAGGGGAGAGAGAGAGAGAGGGTAAAGAACACAGATGTTCACGAGTGTTATTTTTCAACATGTTTATTTCTTTGAAGGAACGTCACCTCCCATGGAAGTCAAGGGGAAAAAAAACTGTGAAATCTTTTTTTTTCTCAGTGGGGGGAAGAAAGAAAAGACACACAATTTTTTTGTTATAATCATTTTCAACAAGAGTATTAAACAGTGATAACAAAGTGATATACATATGATGTACTGCCAAATTGTGAACTAAGTGACTTGATGTCACCCGAACGTATTCACAATCAATTGTACGGTCTCAAACTAGCAATGTCAAGAGTGAAAGCAATACAATTTTCCCCCCAAACCACTGTGTGCTACTGCTGCCATTTCATTTGCTAATCTGCAGAAGGAACCGACTCGATTACACAAAACACACGCGTACAATAAATCCCGCTTAAAACTATTTACATTTTCGGATTCTCAAACGTTTTGGCCAGCCTGAAACACTATAGCTAACCAGCCGGCATCACAAATTTTCTGACGTTTTCATGTTGCAATACAGCCCTATATTGTAACCAGCAAACCTGACGGAGTGGCATGTTTCTTGTCACGAAATGAACTGACATCCGAACTAGAAGTATCTGATCTGAACTGCTATCTGATTATTTTAGTTGGTAGAATTCAGAGGTTGAAACAGTTCGCTGCGAGTGTGGCATTGCAGCGGACGCCAAGGGAGAGGTGGCAGGTCTCCTTTGAAGGACACTGATGTGAGAAGTCAGTGTCAGACGGCGCAGCGAACCTTCCAGCCGTATGGGTGACGGCGGGTCTAGCCTGTGTCGCCGGGGGACGGCTCCTGGAGATGTGGGGCGATCGGCGGTGGAGCGCTGCCTGACTACGATTACCGTGGCCCGGTATACCGTGCTCTGAGCCAGGCAGACATAGGGGCACTCCTTATGGGGTTGGGCTGAAAAATGGCCCTCTCGGCCGTAGTCTGCGTGACCCGCCGAATTTTAGGAACTCATGCAGCGCTCCAGCGACTTTCGTCCTGCTCCCTCCTTGAGGCGGCCTCACGCGGCACAGGACCATCGCCACCCGAGCACGACGAAGGCCGCCTGGTGGTCCTGAAGACAGCTTTTGGTTGGGGAAAAGAAGCCAAATACACCGACGCCCATCGTCGGCCGACCAACGGCCGAATTTGAACTGAATTTCAAAAGGAACCAGAGCTCTTAGAGAGACATACGACGAACTCGCCCACAACTGCCCAGCGACAACAATTGCCACAGAATATGCAGACCTATGTCTGCGACTGTACCTTGTCCTTAAGGGCCTCAGGCCAATAGGACATTAATCTCACCCACGAACGAGGTTAAGACGGATAACCCTAATACAATAATAATCAATGAGAATGTAACTGATATTCTTTTATACAAATCCGATTCCTATCATTGAGAATGTTAACAGTTCCTTTTTTCTTTTCCTCAAAGAATTCTACACTTGTTTTCACATACGCTTGCTCGTGTGCATGTCCATTTCATTCACGAGTTTCCAAATCATTACCACCCCCCCCAAAAAAAAAAAAAAGAAAAAAAAGAAAAAAAGAAAACAACAACAACAAAACAGAAGAATTTGAACGTTCCGAGTTGCTATGCCCAGCATGGAAATTTGAGAAACGCCAAATGCCAAAGCCCGTTATTTCAAAATGTTACAGACATTTTTTTTTTCTGGTAATCACATATAGTACACATGCCAACTTCTCTTTTACAAAAAAAAATCCATCACATAAAGAAATGTTTATACAGATTTTGACAGTATGTTCTCACTATCACCATCACAGACATGCTTACATTGATCCAAGTCCTTTTCTTTATATGTACAATCTTGAGGGCAGAAATGGTTTATTACAATATCAATTATGCAAGATTAAAAAATAGTACAAGATGGATGCCTATCAGTCTACTACAAAAATGGTGGGATCCAGAGGAGGGGAGGGGAGGGGAGGGGGAGGGAGGGGGGGAGAGGGGAGGGGAGGGGGGTGGGGCATTTCGTCTTGAAATTTACAGTGACCAAAAGCTTTGAGTGGGGACGGGGATGCAGTGGTGGGGGGACGTAGGTGGGGGGGGGGGGGGGGGCGCATAAACCACACGCTTTTGTTTGCAATATTTGCGGACGACGTGTACGTCTCTGTAACTTTGTTGTGACACATCACCCGACCCTCGTCCCCTTTTTCTTCCGGACCGAGCTCTCCGAGATGCTTTTCTCATTTCTATTTTTCGGAACCGAGGTGTATGTGTTTGTGTCTGTGTGGTGGGGAGGGGGGGGGGAACCTGGACGTTCCCCGGCTTGATTAGATCTCGGCAAAAACTCTGCTAAATAGAGAAGAGGCAGAGTTCAGAGGCGACCAACCATTTATAACATGCTGGAGAAGCAGACATGACTGTGTCCAGAAATCATCTGGAGAAAGCACCCTATAACTTAAAGAGCGCGCTCTCTCTCTCATATCGTCTACTTTCCGTCTTCTTGGCTATTTGTTCAGATACTTTCAACCTTCTTAGCTATCCAGTTTTTTTTCTCTGTTTCTTCCATCTCATATCCTTTCTCATTCTCCCAGTCTTTCTCTTTTTACCTCATCCACGCATGCACTCTTACTCCTCCCCTCCTTTCCTGACTCTGTCTCTCTTTGTCTCTCTCTCTGTCTATACCCACCACCACGTTCCCCTCGTTTCGTACGTCGCACAACAAAGCCGTCAACGTGGCCGATGTTAAGACACGCGCACCCCTCGCTAGATCCCACGACTTTTTTTTTTCTTTTCTTTTTAAAGTCCTTTCACAAGTTCAGCACACTTGAAACACCCACCCTGTCTTCTACTCCCCCCCCCCCCCCCCGCCTCATGTCAGCTGTCCTTTAGCACATCTGCCAATTGTGTTTCCATTCTGCTATATGTCTGTCTTTGGAAATAGCAAGAGCTAGTGTCAGGCAAAATATAAAAGAGAACCTGTTAAGATTTGGTTGAAATACAAGAAAATCAACAATGCTAGAGTTTATATAAGCAATAATATAATTCCTTGCGTCATTTTTTTTTCTAATCATGTAATTTCTTCGTAGGTTGATTCGTGATTCAACTAGGGAAGGTGGACCACGAGTTTCCCCCCACTGTTCACCGTTTCACACAGCACACCTAACCACAGGTGTGTCATTCAGTAGTATCACATTGCGGCACCCGAGTCCCCCCACCACAAGTCCTTCCTTGCAAACTCTAGCTGCATGGCACAAATCATACACATTTGACGGTCACAACATCGTATTGTGTTCACCCCGTCCAAAGGCATTATGATTTTTTTTCTTTAGTAATATTCGGGCTCACAGCATCACCATATGAACAGTTCAGCGAGTCCACTAGCCACAGAACTCCACAAAGCACGTCCGGTGTTCTTCAACTAAAAGTCAACAGGACTGTTGTCCTAGCTCGAATTTACACAAAGACAGTCACATTCACAGGCCCAACAAACTGGACGTCCTCTAGTATTCCATCCTCATTTCACCCATGTTGCGAAGCTAGGAGCCCCCCCCCCCCCTCCCCATCTGACCCCATTTCACCCATGTCGCGCAGCAAGAAGTCATCTCCCAACTCCCCAATACTGGTGCGGATCACATCAGACATTATCAATGATTTTTTTTTGTTTTGCTTTTCCCGGGTCGTCCGTGGACGTTTCAATGTTCATCCACAAACCAGGGTTTTGGCGCAGAACATAACCAGCCTCCCAGGCAGAGGAACCAGATCACGCCACAGTGCTTTTCTGAAAACCTCGTCTAGGCCGCCGCCTTCTTCTCCGCCGGCAGTCGGCAAGAGACGTGTCTGGGGCGGGGCCTCCTAAGGCCTGGTCGTCCCTGCTTTCGTGCACTCCGAGTAGTGCGAGTCCTGGAACGCCTCCGTCCAGGTGCTCGATCTCACAGAAGACAGCCAGCCAGCCATGCCCCACAGTGCTGCTGTTTGCACACGACTCACTCGGTGAACAGGTAAAGCCGCTCCCTCCTCAGGAAGTGTCTCCCCGGGCATCAGGAGTAGCCGGCAGCACTCTGCACGGCGGGGGCGATGCTGGCCAGACGCTGGCACACGTTACAGCCCGAGGTCCGGGTGGCGTCCAGCAGCAGCTTGGCCACCCGGTTGGTCAGGGTCAAGGCCGGCCCCAGCTTCATGCCCAGGTTCTTCATCAGGCTCTCGGTGGTCAGCAGCACCAGGATCTTGCCGTTCACGCGCTGCTCGCGGAAGATCTGCAAGGCACACACACACACACACACACACACACATGCATTGTGAACATTAGGAGGAACATCATCACCACGTGATTTGCTTGTGTGGTACAGCTATTGTTCAAGGGCCGATAATAAGCCACAACGTAAGATTTGTTATTCCACTGTTTGCAGAAGTCATGTAGAATGGATGTTAACTTAAAATAGTTTTTAAACAGTAAAATTATACGTTTGATCTACAGATAGTTTTACAGAATCAAATTATACGTCTAATCTGCAAATGCTTCAAATGGTCAACGGGAAAAAAAACTTTACTGTGCAACATTTCATGATTTTGCTCTATCTAAATAAAACCCAGTAACAATAGGTTACCAACTCCCTCACAAAGAAAAGAGCACTCTAAGCATCAAACAAAAAAGCCCCTGTCAAAGATGACCATTCGAACTTTTTTCTCAGCTAGTAGTAGTACACAGCGGAACAATCCACATCACTGCTTTTATAATCATCTTCATAGGTCATTACCAGTTCCAGAAGTTGAATTTGCCTCAGATCAGAACGTGATTTAAGGAAAAACTGCAAGAACTTTCGGAGATGGCGGCGGTGTTTATGTGAAGATCAGAACAGAGGCTCACCTCGCTGTAGACGCCGCATCCGTCCAGGGAGGACACCAGCTTGACCACCTCCTCACCGGCCAGGTGCGGATGTCGCCGGGCTGGTTCTCCATGCAGGGGCAGCAGTACAGGGCCCGGTAGTACTCGGGCAGGGAGGCCAGGTAAGGCGAGTCCGCCACACCCTTGGAGCTGCTCCCCGCGGCCACCGTCAGGTCCGGGTACATCCGCTTCCTCAGGAGCTCGGCGTTCTTCTCGTACATGGACGACTCCAGGCCGCAGGACAGCGGGGTGGCCAGCCCTCTGTAGGCAGCCTGCATGTAGTCCATGGGGTTCACCCCGTAATGGTGCACAGGCAGCTGCAGGCGCTTCTCCATGGCCGCCGACTCCATCTCCTCCCGGCTCCGTTTGGCCGAGGAGCCGGCGGCTGCCGCGGCCGCTGCCACCGCCGCCGCGTTCATGGCGGCATCCGGAGGCATGACCAGAGGCAGGCCGTTGGCCCAGGACAGGTAAGGGAAAGAGCGCGAGTAATCCAGCATGGCGGCTGAGGGCGCCGTGGAATACTGCTGAGGCAGCAGATGGAGAGGGGTCATCCCAGGGGCGCCGTAGCCGTAGGAGACGGAGGGCAGGGTGCCCGCCGAGGTGGGGTACATGACGGGGTCTTTGGGGAGGAGGGCGGTGGGGGAACTGAACATACCACAGGCGGCGGCAGCCTGCATGGGGTGCAACATGGCGGCCGAGCCCAGCGTGGCATCTGCAGAGGGGCGCAGTGGAAACATACCGGGTAGGCAGCCTACTGGCGGAGGCCTGGAAAATCAAACGGGGAAAGATCAGTTCACTGGCTTAACTTCCAGCGTCCTCATTTTCATCCAGAAAAATCTATCAAGTAATGCGAGCAGATACTGAATAAATCCATTGAAATATGGAATTTTGTCTGGATCCTCATCATTGTTTGTCAGGAAACAAAACACCGTTTACAACGCTGCTATAAAACCTGCAGCTGCTCTCATTGCGTGCGTTCGTGCGTGCGTGCGCTGTCTGTGTGCGTGCGTCCGTCCGCCTGATGAAACGATCTTAAGAAAATAAACTCAGACTTGTTAACTGTTAATTTTCAACATACTTTTTTTTCATACATTGCCAACAACACATCAACATATTCGTAGCAGAGACACAATCGGACATAGTGGCAAACAAATGACAGCCACCCCCCCCCCCCCCCCCCCCAGGCCAGCCACACTACTCACACAAAGCCGTTGTGGCCGGCAGCCAGGAGCCGCATGTATTCACTGAAGGCGGCGGCGTCAGCCATGGGGGTGGGCACGGGCACGGTGTGGGGCACCACAGCTGCCGTGGAGGGGATGCCTTCCACACGACCTCCGCCAACCCCGCTCACTGCCGCTTCAGGCCCACCTCGGCGGCTGCTGCTGCTGCTGCTACTGTTGTTGTTGTTGTTGCTGATGCCGGCAACATCGTCTGCTTTGCTGCCAGAGCCTGAAACGATGTCGCCGCCGCCACCCAGTTTTCTGTCTCTGTCTGACCGCTCCTCCGGTCGCCGCCGGTCGGGGTCACGTTCGTGGCCGTGACGTGAGGATGGGGGATCTCCTTGCTGCTGTCTTTCGAGCTGCCGTGACGGTCTCTGTGCTCCGGGGAGGTGGCACTGCTGCTGTCTGACTTCCTGTCTCTGCTGTGTTTCTCGGCCGCGTGGTCTTTGGCAGGTTTGACTGGGGAGTGGTGGTGGTGGTGGTGGTGGTGGTGGTGGTGCTGCTGCTGCTGTGGTGGTGGTGGCTTCACTGGGGAGTCCGTCTCCTGGGGCGGGCGTTCCGGTGAAGGGTGACGGATGGTGATGTGCCCCTCCTTCTCTGAATGCTTGTTGTGGGGCGAGAGCAAGGAAGAGGAAGAGGAGGAGGAGGAAGAAGAGGAGGAGGAGGAATAGGGTGCGGATGATGACGGCGCTTCTGCGTGCTTATGATGATAGCTGTCCTTGACGGCTGCTTGCGGGTCGGACTCTGCCCTGTGGGGAGGCATGCTGTTGGATGCTGCCGGTGCTGCCGAGGCCATGACGGGGGAGGTCAATGCTGCCACTGATGCTGGTAACGCCACGGGCGTGGACACGCTGATGCTCATGCTGCTGCTGCTGTTGTTGTTGTTGGGTTCACACAGCTTGACATGCGACACGAGGGAATGGCTGACTATGGTCGGTGGTGCGTTGTCTTCTGAGCGGAGGTCTTCGCTCTCCTCCTCGTCACTCTCAGGGAGAGCGGCATCTGTGTCCGCCGCTGCTGCCGCTTTTTCCTCCTCAGGTGGCGAGGACTCCTTCACCTCGTGCTGTGGGGATGCTGGTGGTGGCAGTGCTGGTGGTGGTGGAGAGCGTGCATCACAGTTCTGATTGTCTGGCAGAGACTGTCTGAGACTGTCTTCCATGCAGAGAACAGCAGCACTTCCAGCCGTGTCCTGACTGTGACTGGGGGTAGGGTACTGTGGCGTGGGGTTACTATCACATTTAGGGGCTGACACACAGCGGGGAGGTTCCGGCACATTGGCCCCCACATGCCCGCTTCCTTTCAGACTGGCACTGGCGGCGTGGTAGAGAGCCAGCCGGGACAGGCTCTTGTCCAAGGCGCTGATGGCGGCAGCTCCGCCAGACAAGGACGACGACGACGACGACGACGAAGAAAGCACCATAACGTCAGCGAGGGGCTGACAGGGGCACTGACACTGACAGAGGCGTGGGGCTGGCGGGGCAGGGTGCTAGTGCTGCTGTCCTTATGCTCCTGTGGGGAGTTCAGGGCTGGCGGCAGTCTGTTGACATTCTGGATGCTGTTGGTACCTGCACAAACAGAAAAACCAATCTGTTGATGTCTGTGTAAACAGCAGGCTGTAACGTAGAGTCTGGGGGCTCAGAAAAGACGGCACGTTAAAAGTGGCTTTGCATCATGTAAACCGTTACAGATTAAGGCAAATTTAGTTTTAAAGAAACATCTTCTACAATGGTCCACTTCGACTCCATTCAGATCTAATCGTCGTATTGAACACGACACACAAGTTCTGATCTGATCTGAGCTAGCTAAATAAAAAGAAAAAGACGAACATCGCTTATCTTTTTTTTTCTGATCAAGAGTTCACATCAGATCCAAACCAGACAGAAAGACTATTTCCCATGTCAACAACCCACAAGGCCGCCACAGACAAGCGGCTTGGGAGACTTACGTTCCGGAGAAGGGAGGGGCATCAGAGGGACAGAGGACGTCAGACGACTCTCCACGGGGGTCACTTTGCTGACATCCTGCACCTCCGCCTGCCGGGCAACGGACACTTCCTTGGCCTCTGGGGTAGATTCAGCATGGACGACTCTTTCAGAGGGCTGCAAGCACAACACAGGAAGTCGTCTTTACTCGTTGTCATGCCAAACATTCAGAACGCAGTTTGCGCCTACTGTACAAGACAGTGTAAAAAAAAAAAAAAAAAAAAAAAAAAGACTCATGTTCATTTCCAGTTGGTCTTTAGGCACCCAGCCTCCGCCAGGCGAAGACTGTATGCCAGAGGTGCCACACTAATTCCTCAGAACCCTTCGAGTACTTCGGTCAATGCTGAAAATGTATGGAGGTAGGGAGGGGGGGGGGGCATCTTACAACACGCGCAATAATGATAGTAGTCGGTGAAATGACGAAAATTGCGAAAACTGTTCATATATGTGACCAGAGAAGAAAATGCCTGATGTATGTGTGCCTGATGTGTGTGTATATATGTATATTGTAGGTAGTGTGTGCCTGATGTGTGTGTATATATGTATATTGTAGGTAGTGTGTGCCTGATGTGTGTGTATATATGTATATTGTAGGTAGTGTGTGCCTGATGTGTGTGTATATATGTATATTGTAGGTAGTGTGTGCCTGATGTGTGTTTATATTATATTGTAGGTAGTGTTGCCTGATGTGTGTGTATATATGTATATTGTAGGTAGTGTGTGCCTGATGTGTGTGTATATATGTATATTGTAGGTAGTGTGTGCCTGATGTGTGTGTATATATGTATATTGTAGGTAGTGTGTGCCTGATGTGTGTGTATATATGTATATTGTAGGTAGTGTGTGCCGTGATGTGTGTGTATATATGTATATTGTAGGTAGTGTGTGCCTGATGTGTGTGTATATATGTATTTGTAGGTAAGTAAGGTGGTGATTGATGTGTGTGTATATTGTATTTTGTGACGTCAGGGGGTTTTGTGACGATGCCCTGATTTCCTTCCATTGACGTGTCCAAGCGGTCTCTTGGGTCCGAGGGCCCGTCCTGGGTCTTGACGGCGCTAAACGGTCACGGCCTGAGCCCCGTCCCCGTTTCTGGGCGTTACCGGGGATTTCCGCTTCCGTTCTTCCGATAGGAATCGGCGCTTTCTCACTGCGCGCTGTCAACATACAACAAGCAGCATGTCAGTACAATCAGTCACATGTCATACAACAAGCAGCATGTCAGTACAGAATCTGTCAACATACAACAAGCAGCATGTCAGTACAGAATCTGTCAACATACAACAAGCAGCATGTCAGTAACAGAATCGTCAACATACATAAAGAGCCAGTGTCAGTCAAAAATCAATAGAGGCATGTCAGTACAACCATGTCAGTGCAGAATCCATAGGAAGGCCCCGTGTCAGTGCAAAATCAATAGGAAGGCCCCATGTCAGTACAGACCCCAGTCATGCAGAATCAATAAGAAGGCCCCATGTCAGTGCAGAATCAATAAGAAGGCCCCCAATGTCATGTACAGAATCAATAGGAGGGCCCCATGTCAGTACAGAATCAATAGGAAGGCCCCATGTCAGTACAGAATCAATAGGAAGCCCATGTCATACAGAACAAGAAGGCCCCATGTCAGTACAGAATCAATAGGAAGGCCCGGGTCATAAAAAGTCGAACCACATATGTTTTTTTTTTTAATACGGCAGGTGTGTTTTTGTGCCTTTATGAGTTTCACATGAAGAAAGAAAAAAAAAGATGCTCGATTAATCTGCATAGCAGTTCAAACCGGGACGCGAGAAAACGAGGAAATGCATTTGAAAATACAGTGAGGATTTAAGACAGGATTTAAGACAGCAATTCTTCTAAAAAAATCCCCCCCCCCCCCCCCATCTCCATTCCCCCGACTTCCACAAAATATTTTGTTAACGTTAGTCAAGACCTGGGTAGGCCTTTTGTTCTAACAAACCTAGTATAAAACTATATACACACACACCACATAGTTTTAAACAGACATTACGATGAATTTGTGGTGTGGAAAGACATGTGCGGGAGCACTGGAGTTTGTTCTTTCCTGCCTTTAACTCGTAACCCACCCAGACAAGGTCTTAGAGAATGGGAGAAGGTGGGGGTGGGTGGGGGTGGGTGGGGGGGAGTTGAGTTGGGGGGGGGGGTGTGTGTCTAAGAACCAGAATGTGATACGTTTACTCCTTTTCCTCTTTGCAGCAACAGCCTTTGGCCTCCAAAAAAGATACCTCCATCTAACAACGTTTCTTGCTTGAGCCCAAAGATATAGGAGCTCACTAACGTCAAAAGGCTGTCATAGTGACTATTTTCATCAAGGGAACAGTGATATTTACCATTTCCACATGAAGGCGGCAATCATCACTGTTCGAAAGAACATTCCTATGAAAGACGCCTAAACAGTTATTTTTTCCCAGAAAAACAAAAACAACAACAACAACAACAAAAATCCACAGTGACGTGGTAAAGCCACCGGAAAACGAACGTGTCAAAAGACAGAAGGAAACAGCCGCATGCAGGAGGAATATTGTTCGTTTCTCCCCTCTAGCGTTCTGTTTCCGCGCAGTGACACTCTGGATTACCAGAGGGCGGGCACGCACACGAGTCATCGTTACCAGATTTCATGACCCATAATTCATTATCAATTACGACACACACAGTGACATTAGTTGATAAAGTCTATAATAGAAAAACGAGTGATTTAGGAGGAAGTATATCGGTAGCAATCACGATTTTCACAACTAAAACAATTTTTTCTTTCACTACTTTTTAGACGAAAATTTTGTTAAAGTTTCAACGCAGTTTTGCAGACTTTTGAAGCTACAATGCTCCCATACCTAGACTCTCCAGCTCTCTCTTCCCCTCTCCTCAAAACCCTTCTCTCCACACACCCCTCCCCTCACCCCTCGACCCTCGCACACCCACACACACCCCCACCTCTCTCTCTCTCCCTCCACGCTACGGCCCAAAGCCCCCAATCTCCTTTCCAAACATCCGCAGTGCGCACAGGGAAAAACGTTCAGCGTCATTAGCAAACCGCTTAGGGAGCGCGGCGACAACAGCTGCGTGGGCAATAAAGCTTCGACCCTCGTCTGAAAATCCCATCTTCACCGCCACCGCCGCCATCGCTTCTCCATCGACCCGACGCGGCAATTCGGGCACAAGAGGCGGGGGAAAGCACACGGGGGATGATGGGAGGAGGGAGAGTGGGGTGGGGATGGGAGGAGAAGATTGAAAAAAAAGAAAATGAGAAAGAAAGAAACAGGGTGGTGAGAAACGGAGGGGGGGGGGGGGGAGGAGAGAGAGAGAGATAAGAGGGGTAGAGAAGTAGCATGCCATATTTTTCAAGGTTTTTTTTTCTTTCTTTCCTTCTTCCTTATTTGTTTTTTTCTTCTTCTTCTTTCCGACAGCCTCAGACTGAACGTTGTTGAGAAGGTAAAAATTTCGCCCGTTTCTCTGGCCTGTGGTACACAAATAACAGCTTGCATGAAATTTCTTTCTTCTGGTACTCCGTTACGACACAAAAATCTGTTACGTCACCAAACGATTCTTCCTTGTTTCCTCAGTCTCCATCCCATGTCTTTTCATTATACATATTGTGTGTGTGTGTGTGTGTGTGTGTGTGTGTGTGTGTGGCGCGCGCGCGCGCGCGCGTTTACGTACTGAAAAAGACATTGACAATAAAGGTTACAAAAAAAAATTAAAAAAAACAAACAAACCAGCAGACGTGTCAATGCCAAATTTCAAACTAGAGACCTCTCTCTCTCTTTCTGTCTGTCTGTCTGTCTCTCTCTCTCTCCAGCTTTTTTTCCCTTCCCTTCCAGATTTTCTGTTCCCTCCCACCACCTCCTTGTCACGCAAACTACCCCCCCCCCCCCCCCAACCACCTCACTCCACCCCACCCTTCATTCCGTCGAAATCCACTCCCCTCCTTCCCCCCCCCTCCCCCCCCTTCCCAGCACCTTCCCCTCCCCTCCCCTCCCCCCACTGCGCCGAGATGTAAAATATTGATAGAAGCGCGGCAGCTCCGCGACGAGGAAGCGAGAGATTATTTTCTCTTATCTCCTGTCTTATCGGTCTCAAAGGGCTTGTAGCCGGCGGGCCGCGCAGGCACGGAGGCGTGTGGGGAGGGGAGGGACTGGGCCCCTACCCCTCCCTCCGCCAGCCTGGTTTGCCATGCCTCCTTCTTCTTCTTCGTTCGACTTAACTCTCTCCTCTGCGGACGGATGCTGGTGCCGTTGCTGCTGTACTGCTGCTTCTCTACACGACTCTCTCACTCTCTTGCCAACGGGCGCCACGCTGTGTGCAGTGAAACGTTCTTGTGCAAAATGCATGACTTGCCGCCAGCGTGAAAACCAGATGGAAGGCAGTTGTTATTAGTTGGGGAGGCGCGGGGGTGGGTGGGGGGGGACAGGTGATGGGGGGAGTGGGGTGGAGAGGAAAAGAGAAGTGGGATGGAGAGAGAGAGAGAGAGAGAGAGAGAGAGGAGAGAGAGAGAGAGGAAGAAGAAGAGAGAGCGCGCATTCGGCTGAACGAGATCCTGCCGTTGTCGCCGCGAACAGTCATCTGTAACGTGGTTGTAGCCAGGGGGGAGAAGAGATCTTCCCCTTACAACCCCTTCATCCCCCCCCTTCCTCCGCACACACTCTTCCCATCACTCTGTTCCCATAGATTTTCTCTTCCCGGTTCATCAACATTCACCACCCTCTCAGCCCCCCCCCCCTTATTTTTTTGTTCTTAGTTGTTTCTGGTTTTTTTTTTTTTTGTTGCTTTGGTTTAATAACGGTAATGTCGCACAACCTCCAATGCTACTACTACCTCTAACCTTGGTTTTGCCCCCCCCCCCCCCCCAACCACCACACTCCCACACACCATCACCACCACCGCCACACACACACACACCATCACCACCACCGCCACTAACAAACACTCTTGCTTAGCGGGAAGAGCTGCGTCCGTCGGAAAATTAGGGATGTGGGTGGGGGTTGGAGTGGGTGGGGGGTGGGGGCGGGGGAAGCGACCATAATCCGTGAAATCCTTCCTCTTGTGTGGTCAGAGAGAGAGAGAGAGAGAGAGAGAGGAGAGAGAGAGAGAGAGAGAGAGAAAGAAGGTAAACTAATGGGACCAGGAGGTGGTGTGTGTGTGGGGGGGGGGGGGGGGGGCAATATAGCACAGATCACGCGCCAGAGTGGCCAAGAACGGCAGCCTCATGTTAGTACAAACGTTTAATTCTGATGCAGAGAGCAGAAATGGAAATAAAGTTCCATGAAAGAGAGAAAAACAAGTAGGTCGCAGAGGCTTGCGGTGGGTGGCCTGTTGTATAACCGGACAAAAAGATTCCGCCCCCCCCCCCCCCCCCCCGACCCCCCAAATAAAAAAAAAAAAAAGAAAAAGGAGGGTGATGGGGGGAATAACTGGAAATGGGGGTATGATGGGAAGGGAGGGGGGAGGGAGCCAGAATGCATGTAGGTTACTGTCCTTGTGCTACTACTAGTCTACCAGTCAAACAAATATGTAGACTATGCAAATATGGAAACCCGAAGAAAGTGTTCAAGGAAATTCCTCCGCACGAACGAAAGGCAGGGTCGACGGCGCCCATGGGGCGACGGACTCTCAGGCTGAGAGAGAGAGAGAGAGAGAGAGAGAGAGAGAGAGAGAGAGAGAGAGAGAGAGAGAGAGAGACACAAAAAAGAAAAAAAAACACGAGTTACCAGCTTCGTATCTATAGAGGTCTGGTGTGTGTATATATACCATAGTAGTGAGAGTAGGCAGGCACCACCAGAGAGAGAGAGGAGGAGAGAGAGAGAGGGGCGGAGGAGAATGCGCGCGCGCGTGCGCGGTGTGTGTGTGTGTGTGTGTGGTGTGTGTGTGTGTGTGTGAGGTCTTCAATTTAACGTCTATACACATTGTGATATTAGACGAATGTGTGTGTGTGTGTGTGTGTGTGTGAGGTCTTCATTTAACGTCTATACACATCATGTGATTTTAGACGAATTTGTGTTGTGTACTGTGTTGTGTGTGTGTGTGTGTGTGTGTGTGTGTCGTTGAGGAGAATGACAGTAAGGAAACCTGGTAGAGAGGGAGGATGATGGGGAGATGTGGTGGTGGGTGACCCGGGGTCGCACCACGCCCACCAGGAGAGAGATTGAGGGAGGGGGGGGGGGGGGTAGGGGTGGGCTTAGGACGGAAACGGGGGGGAGGGGGGGGGGTAGGATTTCTGGCTCCGACAACAACTGTGTACGCCGCTTGCTCTCTTTCTTCTCTCCCCCCCCCCCCCCCCCCCCCCCCCCCCCCCCCCCATCGGAGCCGCCTTCACGCCCTGTTCCCTACAGGGCTGCCTGCCAGGGCCCCCGGCCTGTGAAAACAAAGTGCGACGGCAGATTACATCTCGCGCCTGCTCGGCGGATTGTACGGCAGGGAGGGGAGGAAACCCGACCCCCCTCCGCGCGCGCCTCCAGGCGATCAGTGGAGACTCTCCAAGCCCCTTCCACTCCTCACGGTCCCCCGTCTCTGGAAGCCCTTTTGGCGGGGTGCTAGAAAGGCTTCGTTCTCAAGACCCCCATGGCACCACAGAGAGAGAGAGACAGAGACAGAGAGAGAGAGAGCAGGCGAGGTGGAGGAGGGCGGGTGGGAGGTGAGGGGGAGGTGAGGGAGGTGAGAGGGAGGGCACTTTCCTTTTTTAAGTTTAAGCGCAATTTCCTGCCCATAATCGAGCAAGGAGAGAGAGAGAGAGAGAGAGAGAGAGAGAGAGAGAGAGAGAGGCCTTGCAAAAAGCGAAAGTCTGGGGGGGGGGGAGGGGGGGGAAAGACGATGTGATCATAAGACGACGATGATCAGTCGTTGCGGACTTGCAGTTTCCACGAAGGGAGCACTACTTGTATTGAGTGCGTGTGTGTGTGATGTCGTCTTGAAAACGGCTTACGAAACTGTTCCACGTAAGATTTCCTGTGATGGTTCTTCTTCTTCCTTCTCCAAAGAGCAGCCGCCATGAAGGAGGTGAAGGTGATGATTCTGCCGCTTCTTTGGAGGTCTGCGCTGCTGGCTATCATCGGGGTGGGGAGTCAGTAACCCTAGGGCCTAGCAGACCTAGTTCACAGCGAGGAGCTGCAGACCTCGCCAGAGGGACTGTCGGTCTGTTCCACCCATTCATAAAGGAAAAGGGAGAGCTCTCTCAGCTAGTGCCAGACTAGAGGAATGTTTTTTGTTTTTCATTACTGTAGCCCCGCCCCCTGCCTTCTTCAGCCCTTCTTGTTTTAGTGAGTAAATCATTAACAATTTAGTGTGTAAATCATTAACAAGACAACACCATCCCTACCCGTTCTCATCACCGAAACCGAACAGACGGAGGGGGATTGGGATGGGGAGACTACTAAGAACATTCCCCAAAAACAAACAAGAAAGATCCACAGAGCAGACACAATCGTACTACTACTGACACCACATGACTCTTGACACCTCCCACAGCTTAGCCTTCAGCGTGATGATATAAGCCCCCCCCCCCCTCCCCCAGCATCGTACACGGAATGGGAGGGAGGAGGGAGGGAGGGGACTGTCCAGGAAGTCCATCAGAAGGGCTGGCCACGTC
>CM065714.1:37021170-37036170 GCA_033310375.1 Conus canariensis
AATACTGGTTCACTCAGCATAATGACCACGGCAGAAAGGAACTGACCGTGTGACACATGACGGCGAGAGTCGAGACACGGCACCGTGTCAGCAGTGCAGGCAACAAACAACCTAGACGATGATGACGACGACGACAGAGAAGGAAGCGCCACCAACCACCCCACCACTGCGAAAGGCGGCTGGGACAGGAAGGGAGAGCGTTGCTGCCAGGGCTAATTAGAACCTGTCCCAGCTCCCAGGCCCCCATGTCAGCGGCTAATGAGGACTTCCAAAAGAACCAGCCGCTTTGGTGGCAGGGGCTTTGGCGGGTGGGGGGTGGGATGGGGTGTCATCAGGCAAGAGGAAGGGCGAGACTGCCCGCAACGAAAGAGAGAGAGGAACCGAGATCGCCAACAAGGGGGAGACAAGCTACACAACCACCACCACGACGAAGAGAGAGAGAGAGAGAGAGAGAGAGAGAGAGAGATTTATAAGGACTGCGGGCCAGGAGATAAAAGGTGTCGGGCGGGGCAGATTGGGAGAGGGGCAGATTGGGAGAGAGGGCTGGGGACGGTCGATGGGTGGGCCCCCGAGGGCGCCATCAATAAACGGCGCGTGTGATTGCACCCACAGCAAACTTGCTGCTCTTTCCGGCCCAAACAAGACCTACAACCCCAACCCCACAACCCCCCTTTCACACACACACATATACATCCCATCCCCACCCCCTTCCCCCACCCACTCCCCCACAACGTTGTCTCCCAGCTGAATCAATATTTGCCCCCTAGGGGACCCGCGCAGGGGGGGGGGGGGGGGGGCGCATCTTCATTCAGCAGGCTGTGGTTCGTTCCGTGCACAACGCGTACGGTCGGCCAGGAGGGTCTCCTGGGTGAAGAAGTAAAGGAGCAGGGACCCCCTTATAACCCCCCCCCCCCCCCCCCCGTCTCTCCCTCCCTATCCTCCAAACCCTAACCCTTTTCCTTCTCTTCTTTGACTGGATGCTGCTGAACAGGTCCTCCTCTTGTTTACGAGGTACACAGCAGAGCTGTTGTCCTTGTCTCTCGCTGTCTCTCTGGTGCCCCCTACCCCTCCCCCCCCCCTCCTCCTCCAACCCGCCATCCCTTCCACTTACCTAGCCTGTCTCTCACCTAACAACCCCGTCTCTTAAAGTCTGTAACAACCCCGTCTCTTAAAGTCTGTCATTCGGGAAGCCCGATGATCTCAGCGTCTCTCTCTGTCTCCCTCTGTCTCTCATCAAGCCAGGCACTAATTGCCTGCTTGTCACCTTTCCAGCGTCGTCATGCCTCACCCGCCCCGCGCACTAACTGCCCCCCTTTGAGATTTTGTCACCTGGGCAATGGGAGGGGGTGGGAGGTGGGGTGGGGGCGGTCGTGGTGAATGAATCACGCGATCCAAGGAAGGGGAACTCTGGCTTCTTCTTCGTCCTGCCTCCCACCCCCCCCCCCTCCCCCGCCCCAAGCCAACCGCCGTTATAATCACACATTCTGCCAACCCCCGGCGTTTTTACCGGGCACCACGAAAGAAAATATCTGAAGGGTTTTCGAGTGCGCATACGTACTCTGCTGGCTACGCGGTGCCGACATCTTGTGGGTATGGTGACTTCACCTCGTCAGCTTCGCCATCACCCTGAGGACTGAGTCGGGGAAGTCTGCTAAGAGGAGAGAGAGAGAGAGAGAGAGAGAGAGAGAGAGAGAGAGAGCCTGTATTCCCTCCCCTCCTCCTACCTCCACACTTAACAGGAGGACAACATTCCCTTGTAAAGTTTTGTCCAGCCACGGACGATAACTTATTTCTGACGTCACATCGTCAACCCCGGTAAATGAGATTATATAAACCTTTAGGAATCCGAGCTATTAGATCTGTTATGATGATGAAGTATGCTTGAAAGCGCTGGAGAAAAAAAAAACAAACAAAATAAAACACATTCAGCTACGTAGATTTTGCCTCCCATCCAACCACACCCCAAGAAACTGGTTTTGTTAAGAATTTCTCCCCAACTTTTCCATGATAGTCTTCCTTAATTAAGCAAGGCCCCGTCTGAACTCTGGTACGTTTAAAAAAAAAAAAATCTTTCCACTTTTCAGTTTTCTGTGGCAACGTCCTAAAACACCTTAACCGTCCACCCCTCCCCCTTCTCACCATCCCCCTTCAACCGTCGCTTTTGATGTGGAAGTTGACGGGAGGCGTCAGCTCAACGACCTGGCAGGTAGGTACAAACGATGAGGACGTTCCTGATCTCTCTGCCTTTCATCGGGCCGACGTCTCTCCGCCAAGCTTCATTACACACACACGCACGCACGCACACACACGCACGCACACACACACGCACGCACGCGCGCACACACACACACACAATCTTTTTTTTTTTAACCACCCCTCTTCCTCTCCTGGCAGCTATGTGTTAAGTTTTACACATGTGTGCCCTTTTACACGTGTCTCTCTCTCTCCCCCCCCCCCCCCCCATCACCCCTCCCCGGGTCAGAGAACTAACACGCCCTGCCGACTGACGCTTACACCCCCCCCCCCCTCCCCTTTCTCTTCCATCTGAGCCCCCCTGTCTAGCCCCCCCCCCCCCCACCCCCAAATGAGCCAGAAAGAATTAAAACCCCCATAAAACTGGGGCAGCCAGCCTGCCTTGCGCTCTTCGGGGTCTTCCTGGGCTAAGTTCCACTGGGGGGGAGGGGGGGGGGGCGGAGGAAAGCAGTCAAGCGACAAACCCCTGCAGCAGCAATCTTGATCTGTCCGAGATGAGAGGACCTGATTGGCGGCCAGGGTTAGGAGGGGTGAGGGGGGGGGGGAAGGCCCCACCACCATCGGCAGAACAAAACAGAGAGAGAGAGAGAGAGAGAGAGAGAGAGAGAAGAGGAAAAGACAAGAAAAAAGCGCGACTGGCTGTTCACGAGGTTCTCGTAAAGCAGACGACTTCACAAGTAGGTGCCGAGCCGCCTCACGGCTGGGCGAGAAAACGTTTGAAACTGGCTTGGCCCTGGGCCAAATTGTTCACAGAGAGAGAGAGAGGAGAGAGAGACAGACAAAGGTTTTGCCTGGCTGCCTTGCTTTTGCGCCGAGTACAAGGGGCCCTCGAGGTCCGCTAAGCTAAAAAAAAAAAATACAAAAAAATAAATAAATAAATAAAAAGAAAGCGAGCTGCGTTCCTTATTATTATTTTTTTTTGTCTCCCATATCTTTTACACAGATCCCAGGAGGGCTCCGTCTCACCTCCACCCCACTAAGATCTTTCTTTCCCACCTCCAACCCTCCCCTCAACACGCGCGCACGCGCACACACACACGCTCGCGCACAAACACACCGTCGTGTCTCGACAAGCAGGCTCTAACTGAAATCGACCAGTCCTAATACACAAACAAATAAACACAACACGAATACATAATAACATAAGACTTAGGTGGCGACACCCAATTTGTGTGGCATCCACACATTGCCGAGCAAATTGAAACCAGCATTTTCACCGCTAGGGAAGAAGGGAAGGAGTGGGGGTAGTGGGGTGGGTTGATGGAAGGTTTGTTTACGAACATTCTCAAATAGCAGTTGGGAAAATATAAGAAAAAAAAAGGAAATTGTCTGAATAATCAATATACACACACACGCACTTGAACTGGCTGGGGGGAAGGACTCTACGATAAGGGGTGGGGGTGGCGGAGGGAGGGAGAAGGAAGAGGCAGACAGCCGCACGACCTCTCATGAAAACAAAAAATGGAGTATCCTCCTTTCCGAAAGGGCCCTGACTGCGCTAGTTCGAACACACACATACACACACACGCGCACGCACACACACACACACACACACACGCGCGCGCGCACACCCCACACACACCACACTGGTGGCTATGAACATCCATCAACAGGCTTGTGTGACTGCAGCTGCCAAACGCATGATTGACAGATATACATACAACTCCGTTTTAAGCCTCATGATTATTCATGTCAGGGGCCCCGTCCCGTCGCTGCACTCCCCCCCCCCCCCCTCGTCTATCCGTCTCCTCTGTCTCCTCCCCCCCCCCCCCCCCCAATCAACCCCAGACTGACAGACCTATCATATAAACCACCGCTCCCGCAGGCCTACGCGTGTGATGTGATCTGGTGGTGATGGCCGCGCGAAGGTAGAGAGAGAGAGAGGATGATGATGATGATGATAGAGACGCTGCAGCCTACCGTGATGAGCATCAATTCACTTGTGTGTGTGTGTGTGTGTGTGTGTGTGTGTGTTGGTTTTACAAACCGGGCCACTGCGCTATCTTTGAATCGATGACGTTATACCATCACCCCTGTTCTCTGTGCCAACAGTAATAACAACGTGTTCTATCCGTTAAGGCAAGTCGATTCGAATAATGCCATCATCATGTGTGTGTGTATGCGCGCACGCGCGCATAGTTTGTGTATTGTCAAGACTACCCCCCCCCCCCCCCCCCCCATCTCCGTGCTCCTACCTACTGGTCAAAACGGAGAAAAGGTCAGATGGAAAGAGCATTAACCCGATGGGGGACGACGAGGTGGACTGGGGGGAGTGTATGGAGGGAGGGGGGTCACGAGTGCGCACGGAGTGGGACCGCGGGAAGAAGAGGGGGGGGGGGGAGGTATTGAGAGGGGACGTTGAGGGTGGAGTGAGGAGGAGGGAAAGGAGGGTGGGGGAGGGGGGCAGGGAGAGGCGGATGAACACGAGGGATTTGGGGGCCAAACGCTGGGAACGTGTCACAATGTTGATAGAGAGCCCGCCCGCAAACACCAGACACGTTGGACTGCGGGTTGGGGGCGATCTCCCCACGACAAAAATCACTTTTTGGATGGGAGTCACACAGAGTTGGGGAGTCAGAGGGTGTGAAGGGGGTGGGGCAGGAGGAACGGGGGGGAGAACAGCGGGGCAAAGAGATGGGTTATAACGGGGTGGGGGTGGGGGCTGGGTGACGAGAAGAGGCGTGGAGGGGAGGGGGGGGGGGGGGGTGGCGGCTGTCAATTTCAACTTGGGCAGGTGAATGGCATCCTCGATGTCATCTCTCCTCGGTCGCCATCATCATCACCACCATGCAGTCGCCTTGAAAGTGGCAACGTTTGACAGTGACAGCATGTTGGTGAAAGTTTGACCACGTTTGATTGTGACGTTTGAAGGTGACAACGTGTGAAAGTGACAACGTTGCTGCCGACTGACGGGGACACTGCTCATCGGATGTTGACAGCCTGCGTGACTGGTGTGGGAAGGGAGATGAGAGAGGGTGTGTGGTTTGGTGAACAGTATGTGTGTGAAAACTGGAAGGGGTGGGGGTGGGTAGGATGCACATTATGCGGCCGGTTCAGTCAGAAGAAACGACGAACACAGGCACGACGAAGAGACCGATGGAGAAGTGGAACCCCATCCCCACCCCGCCCTCCTTTTCAGCAGTCCCTTCTCTCTTCCCTTCACACACACACACACCCTAACCCTCATCACAACGGCAACAAAAAAGGTCATCGGCCCAAATGTCAGTCGCGGCAGCACTTCCTCCCCCCCCCCCCCCCCTCTCTCTCTCTTCCCCTCTCCCCTTTCCCAATTCTATACATACGCGGCACCCCACTAACTTCCCTTCCTCCCAATCTCTCTTTCCTCTCTCACTGTGTACACTCCATCGATAACAAGTACTGCTTGTTCCTAAACGTAAAGATCAGCTGAAAGTGGCACGTCGTCGTTTTAACAATATTTCTTACAAATGTGCGTTTGTGGAGGCGGGTCACAGGCAGGACAGCTGAAAATAAGAAGGAAAAACAAAAAATCTCGGTACAACATCGTCGTCTTCCATTCTTTCCATTCCGTCTTCTAAAAACACACCACATTACCCCATGCGGTCTCTATAAGACACCTTTACAGGAACGAGGCAAATACGTAGCCATGAAGATTTTTTTTATCTCAACATCTAAAATAAATACACATGCGTGTACACACACACACACACGCACCTCACCCCATCTCCCCCCCCCCACACGCTCACCCCCCCCCCCCTCCTGGCAGCCCCCATCCCAACATCCCTGCTCCCCATCCATGCCACTCCGAACGACCAAAGGTACAACAATTATGGGGGAGTTACCAGATCCCGGGCCAGCGACTGACGGAGCAAACGATCGACCATGCATTAGTGGGCTGGCCCGCCCGTTAATAACTTGAAAATGGGATGATGGTCGAGGACAGCAGGAGGGTGAGGGGGGGGTGGGGGAGTGCGAAGGCACGGGAGGGGAGTGAAGGTGGTAGACCGTAGAGGGAGGGAGGGAGTGTCGAGAATCGGGTTCCTTCGACAGTTCGAAACCACGCGCAGAGGCTCAGCCAATACCGCCGAGAGCGTAGGACGTGATGTGACGGGAAGACACAAACACACACACACACACGCTCTCACCCTATCTCTCAGACACACACACCACACACACACACACACACACAAACGCACAACATGGAGGAAAAAAAAAACATGAGAGCCAACAGATCCGGCGAAAAATAGGGAGGGCGGGTGGCAGTACTGAGAAGGGTGGGGGGTGGGGGGAAGAGGGTTGAGGCTGAATGCGGGGGTGGAAGTGTTGGGATGAGACCTGTAGTAGGGGTATGCCAGAGTGGGCGGGTGGGAGGTTGGGGGATGAGGATGAAGGCATGCGGGAGGGGGTTGTGTCCCTAACACAGCGGACGCAGACAGCCACACAGACTGGCAATGCATCTCAGGCGCTGCTCACTCCGTGGCGTTCCTACCAGACTGCACACTGTAGTAGTGAAAGGGCAGGAGTGTTATTTTCTCCCTTGGTGAAAATTGCGGCGGAAGATGATTAGTACGACCTATACGATTTTCCCCTCCGTTTATCGTGTCCACCGAGAGAGAGAGACAGACAGACAGACAGACAGACAGAGAGAAACACAGACAGAGAGACGTATGCCAATAGGTCAGACAGCTTATACCAGGGTGATCAGGAGTCGAGATAGCTACTTTTTTGTCATTTGTTTTTTCGTTTCCATTTTAGTTTGGTGTTTTCACTCACAGTTCATCAGTTTCGTTGTCAACGCACACTATCCGCGTTAAACGAACGTAGGATTTAACTGAAAGAAACGTAGAATTAAGCTTCCTTATAAAATGCCAGGAAAATAAATCCCCACGTAAAATGCATCAAACGATGAAATTCATCGTAACATGCGATTTTAAATATTTTCAGTTCGTGGAACTCCAACTCCATTTAAAAACTAGCGCGTATGGACAATTAATTACTAGTAAGACCTTCATTGGATTGTATGTAGGTAACGGCGTATATTTCAACCATCACATAAACCTGAACGGATCTTTATACACAGAAAGTAGATAATCCCCCTTTTTTGTAGGAATTATTTCCCTTTTTGGTAGCGCTGAGAACTCGTGCTAGTCAAGCAAGAGGACAGAAGAGATGATTACCGCCGACGTGCTGATTCGACTGTGATCACGGTCACAATGCGTTGGTCAGCATATGATTATCACACGTTGACTAAATTGGATTACTCCTGCAAACTTCATATATAGGCAGGCGACTCGTGCCTATCACGTTGGTCGCAACGCCAAAATAAGTTGTTGAATGTAACAGTATACTAAAATGGTCGGAGTTTTCAGTGACGGTATAGACCTCTAGGATTTTTTTTTTCACACCTACTGGTCGCCTACACTGACCAAAAACAGAATGTCGTCATCCCCCCACCACCCCCCACCCACTATCCTAACTGTGTAACCAAGCTCTCTCGATCGTGAAACGGTTATTTTTAAACGGTTCAAACGCCAGTTGCGTCAGACATGTTGTCCGCCCATCCTAGCTTGTCAGGGACACACACTGTAGCTGACAAGATTTGAGGCGGAAGTGTTGGCCAGCCACGTGGTACAAACTGGATGGCGAACACGCGTGCGCGCGCACAAACACAGAGAGAGAGAGAGAGAGAGAGAGAGAGAGAGAGAGAGAGAGAGAGAGAGAGAGACTAGGCCACAACAGTGCACGCAGACGTGACAGACGACGAGCGACTCCGCCAAAGCACGTCTCCTCTCGGAGATCCTTGGACGTGGATTTTGGAGAATGGGTGGGGGTTGTGAGGGGGTGAGGCGGAGAGAGGATGGTGGGTAAGAGGTGGAGGGGGAAGGACGTGTTGTGTGTGTGTGTGTGTGTGTGTGTGTGTGTGAGGGAGTGGGGTGTATGGCAGCGGGGCGGGAAAAGGAAAAGTGATCTATGCCCCTCGCGACGACATCGCCGACACCCGATCTTTTGCTTCGTGTCTCGGGGCGTGTGACACCGGGGGCCGCTCTGCTTGTCACACAGTGTGTGTGTGTGTGTGTGTGTGTGTGTGTGTGTGTAGCGAGTCGTTTGTGTGTGTGTGTGTAGCGAGGAGTGGAGAGCGAGAGAGAGAGGAGAGAGAGAGAGAGAGCGAGAGTCACTGTGATCTGTGTGTGTGTCACCGTGGTTGTGTGTGTGTGTGTGTGTGTGTGTGTGTGTGTGTGTGTGTGTGTGACTTGTGTCTGTGTGCGCCTGTCACTGTAAAGTGTCATGATTGTGTGTCGGTGTGAGCGCGTGCGCGCATCCCTTGACTGTCCGCCTATCAAATAAATGTATGTGTGATTGAAGAGGGGGGGGGGGGGTGAATGTGTGTGTGTGTTGTTGGTGGTGGTGGTGTTGTTGCTGTTGTCTTGGTGTCTGTGCACCCGTTACTGTCGTTATGTGTGTGTGCGCCCTAGCCAGCTGCTTAAAGTGATAAGCGTATGCAAATGCGCCTGTAGGTGTGTGTGCGCGCGCCCGTGCGCGTTTACAGACGACGTTAGCACAGGAACTTATGGGAGCAAGGGGAGCTGGGGGGGGGGGGGGGGGGGTGATATAAACTCTCACCCAGCGACCGACTGTGTTGACGTCAACTCGGCCTACGTAACGGATGTGACCGTCTGAATAGAGCCAATCCCACCCTAAAGTTATATCCCCCACTGTAGTAGTAGCTATTTGTTTGGCACTGCTGCGCGGTTAAAATGCTTCGTTCGAGCCGTTCTTTTTCCCCCCGCGCTTCCTCTGCCTTCTTTTTTTGCTGGCAAAGACTGGTCAAGTTCGTTTTCTGTGGATATTATGTCCCCTTTTCTCACTCTGACATGGCACTTCACCCCCATCCGACCCCTCGCCAAATCAACTTGATGGTGGCGAGGGCGAACAGGATTGTGGTATTAGAAATCCTAGTTATTCACATTGTACAAAGCAGAGGCATGCGTGTGACCTATGTTTACTAGACTCTATTGTTGGCTTTATTTTCTTTAATTATGCGTGTGTGTGTGTGTGTGTGTGTGTGTGTGTGTGTGTGTGTGTGTGTGTCTTGCCATTTTGATTTGTACATGAAATTCCGCTATATTTTTGTTTCTCATTCCAGTCTGGGTGAGGCTAGCAACAACATGACCTGTGTGTTATGAGTTCGTTTTCATCCGTATTGTCAATCCTGATAGAGGGAGGATCCCCCCCCCCGCGGTCGGCTGGGCTACAATAAACATGACTCAGACTTGCTGTTAGTCATGAAAGTCAGGAACGTTCGAAATACAACCCAAGTTTCTCATAGACTACCGAGTGTAAATGGAGAGGGGAGGGAAGCGGGGGGAGGGAGGGGGGAGAGAGTGAGGAGTGGATCAGAGAGGAGTGTTTTTTGAACCACTTTGAAAATATTTTTGTTGTTGTTGAAATCGGTCTCATTCACGAATAGAGAATGACAGCGCTTTTAAACTTTATCGGATAAGATGGGCGATGTAAGCTTTGTTTTCATACTGTCAAATTAAAATAAAGCCAGTCTTAGGCAGCCAGAGAAGAGAAGGAAAATTTCTTTTTTCGAGAAAAACTATCGCGAAGAGTAGACAGTAGGTATAAATATTCTCTCTGTGTAAACTAATCACGTCAAACTGATAATGGTAATAATGAATACCTCAATTAAAAAGAAAGGAGTTAGTGCGTGCAAAGGGCTATATTTGACAACTTGAACTAAACAAACAATCCCGCCCTATCACTCGGGAAAAAAAAACCTCCCCCCCCCCACCCCGTGCGCGCGCGCGCACACACACACACCTTGAATAAAGTGGCTAGATCTACCTGTATACTAAAATCGTATAAGTTTTGAGTTTTTGAGTCCGAAGTAGGAAAAGTTATTACATGTACTAAAAAACACAAACTATATTATTTGCAAACGTCAACTTCCCATCATCGAAAGACGATTAAAAACAACGGCAGCAGCAGAAAAACAAAGTTTTCCACAGAGAAAGAGAGAGAGAGCGCCCACACGAACAACCCCAACTCTCCTCCACGCAACGCAACGCTTTCATCGCGGGTCGGCCCCCGTGCCAAACGGCGGGCCCTCACCCCACCCACCAGCCCAAGCGACGACCGACCGGCCGACCGACGACTACCGCCTGATCTCGCTTCAGCAGCCCGCCAGGCAATCTGCCACCGGTACAGCACAACGCTATCGCCGGCCCCCCCCTCCTCCCCCCCGCGCGCCCTCCCTCCCCAACCTCTCCATTCTCCCGCTCCCTTCACCCCCCCCACCCCCCAGCCGGTCGGCGCCGTGAAACAAGCGGCCGAAGGGGGAAGGAAGGAGTGGAAGGGGAGGGAGGGGGAGAAAAAAAAATCGGGGCGGCGACACACACACACACACACACGGAGCCGAGGGGCTGGCAGCCAAGAGTGGCGGTGGTATAGTCGGGCCAGCACGACCAGCCGCTGCGCGCTACTGAGAATGTCTAGAGGTACCTCTGGTTCAGTAGATCGTGGGGTTGTGTGCGGCTGGCTGGGAGAGGAACGGGATGGTCCGCGTTCGGCTCTCATAGCGGGTCCGCCCCTCTCCCCCCCCCCTTCCCCCCCCCCCCCTCTCTCTCTCTCTCCGCTGTTCTCGGGCTGGGAGTTCTCTCTGTTCGCTTTTTGACTTGCATCAGCTTTTGAAGATCGGTTGAGTTTTTTTCTCGACATGATCAATTATTAACTTTTCTTTTTTTAAATGTTTTTATTTTGTTGGGTACGTTCAGAATATTCGCGCAGTTTGTGTTAAGCAGGGTTATTCAACTGGTTATTAGTAACTTAAAAGAAAAAAATATATATTGTCTATGTTTTAATACATATTACATATTTTTACATGATTACATTTTACATAATTGTTACAATACACACATATTTGTACATTATTACATTTTACATAATTGTTACATTATAAAATATATACATATATACATGTGTGTGTGTGTGTGTGAACCAAGGGCGAATAGTCTTTTTTTCTTCGACATGATGGTACGGGCAAGAAAGTTGAAAAAGTTACTTTAATTAATACATACCGACTTACTGATAGCCTAAATGTACAAGCTGAATATTTATGAAACTACGAAAGGAAAAATAAATGATCTTCAAGAACTGGGGTAAGTATTACTACAATTGGAATGTTTCTTTGAAAATGTGTACTTTTCCGAACTTGACTTTGAATTTAGAGTCCTGGAAGTGGACCCTTTTTTTTTTTTCTTTGACGTGTCAGATCATGGTGTGGACTCCAAACGTAAAAACTATAGTACTCTTCACACACATACACACACGCGCGCGCAAGCACGCACGCTCACTCTGCCAGACATGCTACATCTCGCTTCAAATAAGAAAGCCAAATGACATTCTTAGCAACAGAATGATGGTGTTCCACAGAGTGTAGCGCAAGGTACATGACTTAGGCCTGTTTAATTTGAAAAAGGTTTTTAACGCTCTCCTTCCCGTTCCCCCCCCCCCCCCCAAAAAAAAAAATAAATAAATAAAATAAATAAATAAATAAAAACCAAATATCTTCACGAAAAAAACAACTAGAATATCAACAGGAATATCAGAGTATACTCTGCAAAAAATATTCCGCGTCTGTCTCAAGTTTAGGGATCTACTTTAGACATTCTCGTCTCGGAACACTCCGAATTTTCTGTAAGATACGTTCGTGGTGAAATTATTTTCCTCATACTACGACTTCGTCTTCCTCTCTCACGTCCCAAACACACTGTGAACATATGTTGTGTACACACTATGAACATATGTACGATTTTAGCTCGCACACTCGCCTCTTGAAGCACATCACACATGTTTGAAAACTTTGAAAAACTTTCTTCACAACATTCTAAAATCGAGCAACGCACACACAGTACTCGCAACACACACACACACACACACACACACACACACACTCACACACTTACCAGCACCGCGCCGATGCGACAGCCCTCACAGTCACACATGGTGGGGTGGACAGCGAGAATCCCTTTGGCCAAGAGTAGTTTCAGACTTTTGCCGTGATGGCGAATGGAGCGCTTCCAGTCTTTGGCCGTCTCCCGGCCGCTGACGAACTGGAACTCGTTGGGGGTCAGCCAGGAGCCCTGGAAGTTGATGCAGGGTCCTTTGCTGCCCTGGCACAACTTGGACAAGTACATGGCCGCCTTGTTCTGCCCGCACTCCACCTCCAACAGAATCTCCCCATCCTTGATGATGGGCTTCACAAACTCCTCCGCCTGCTCCATCGTCGTGGTCGCTGGGTTGGCGTTGTTTGTGATGGCGTTGGCGGTGGAGTTGCTCGTCGTGGTCGTGGAGGTGATGACGGTAGTGGTGGGTCCAGCCACCGATCCGGCGACATTGGTCGCGGCGGTGAGGTTCGAACCGTTGAGGGTGGGGACAACGGGCACGAGAAGTGACCGCGGGTCGGGTTCCCCAGCGGCGGCGGCGGCGGCGGCAGCGGCGGCGACTGTCACCATCGGTAACAAGCCCACCCCTGCTCCCGCAACGACCGTCGGCGCCGTGGCTGTGGTGGTCATGGTCATGGTGGCGGGGGTCGGGGGGAAAGTGGCCGTGGTGGTGGTGGAGGGTCCGACAACACCTTCCACAGCGAGCATGGCCCCGGGGTGAAGTACTGGACAGCACCAGCAGCCACTGTCTTGGTATGGGTGTATATATTCCTCAAGTCCACAAACACTTCCCTCACACTGACTGAAGTAACTGCTACTTTTCCAAGCGGTCCGCGTCGTGCGTTCATCCGTTCGTTGCTTTCGCCGTGCTCCAACCCCACACCTGTCCTTCTATTCCGATCGCTCGACTCCAACTGCCGTGCCGGCCTCTACGCCGTTTCGTGGCGGAGGGAAGGAGGCGGGTGGGTGTTGTGGGTGGTCCTTTTCACGACCCTCCTTCCTTCCCGCTGAACACTACCACCACCACCATCACCACCCACCACCACGACCCCTCCGCTACCTCCACCCCTCCGACTTCTCCCTCCCTCCCCACATCCCTCCCCACTCTTTCCCTCCCCCAGGCGACTGACTTGCTTCGCCTCGCCACGACCACGGTCACACAGACACACACAGAGAGGGGAACGGTCGTCACGTACGCACAGACACACGCACAGAAACACACACACACGCACGCACACACACACACACACACACACACACACACACACACACACACACACACGGCCGCCGCTCAGCAAATCCTCAATCCTCTCGCGTCTACAACTCACACCTCGTGCCTGCTCTCTTTTCTCTCTTGGCGCCGATCTGTGCGTGCGTGTCGTGCCGAGCGGCTTCGGGGGGGCGGCCCTTCCCCTCACCGCCCTCCGTCACCCCGCCGCCTCACCATCTCCCCCTTCCATCTCCGCCCTCCCGCTCCTCTTTCCTGCCGCCTCTCTCTCTCTCTCTCTCTCTCTCTCTCCTCGCGCCTGTCCCCTCCCACCCCGACCCCTCTTAACTACGCCCCTCCTTCCTTCCCCGATCGCTTGCTTCCGTTCGTCCGTCAGTGGCGGTGGGCTGACGGCGCTTGTGGCGGCGAGGGCACACGTGCTGAGCGCGGGATCCTTGCCGCTCTTCACGATCTCCCAGGGCGCCGGTGACGTTCCGCTGGTAGTGCCTCCCCCCTCCACTCCCCGTTGTTCGGTGGACGAAACCCGTCGTACACCGAATAAAAAAAAAAAAAAGGCTGTTTTGTCGTGTCTGCTCTTTCTGTCTCTGCCCTCTCCCTCTTTCTCTTTCTGTCTGTCTGTCTCTTATTGTATCTGTGTGTGAGTGAGTTTGTGTGTAAATTGTGTTATGCATACCCACATGTTGCGCGTGATTAATTTTCCTTGTCTGCGAAGAGAAAAAAAAAGGAACAAAGTAAACGAGATACAGATCGGTTTTTGTTTGTTTGTTTGTTGTTGGTTTTTTTTTTTGTTGCTTATTTTATTTCTAGTATTAAAAGACTTAAGAGATCTGCTCTCGTTTACAAAAATACGTTATTGGAGGTCCTTGATGGTATCAATTACTTGCGAACAGAAATGTAAGGTGTTTGTTTGATGAGTGCGATTTTCAAACATTCACAATTTCCTGTGATTTCTTCTAGTAAGAAAATAATGTCATTTAGTCAAAGAGGAGAAAAGGGGTTAGGGTCTTATGTAGGGAAACAAAACTCCCCGTACATCTTACTCCCCCCCCCCCCAACCTTCCTTCATACAACCCTCGGTCACTTCTCCCCATGCATCCATCCATCCCTTCCTCGGTCCTCTCTCTCTCTCTCTCTCTCTCTCTAATCTCCCTCATCAAACTCTGTCTATACCCTCGCCACTCCCCAGTCCCAGTCCCGAACAGCCGCGACACAGAGGGTAGAAAGACTCCGCACCAGGGAGATTGTGTGCGATAACGGAGCCATGGGAATGTCCACCTGGCTCTCGAGTACGTGCCTGCCCCATCCTGCGTGCAGGCAGACATCCTCTCCAACGGCCGGCCACCAGAGGTGGGGGTGGGGGGTGGGGGTGGGGTGGGGGGGGGTTGGGTCCACATGGCGGCGGCCGCGGCGATACTTTATCGTCGTCCTTGCCAGCCGTGGCAGCCTTTAATTGTCTGGCCTCCTGGTTCTCCTTGTTTCACTCCCCACTCGGTTTTATCTACCAAGTGGACCAACGGGTATGAACGTCGACGCACATCTTGATTACCGAAGCTTAGGGTTTTAGGGTTTTGCCGGTACAAGGGTTGCCAGGTC
>CM065714.1:37041170-37043670 GCA_033310375.1 Conus canariensis
TCCCTCTCTCTCTCTACAGTATTGAGTGCATGCGTGCGTGCGTGTGTATGTGTGTTTGTGTGTGTGAGTGTGTGTGTGTGTTGGGGGTGTATTTTGGGGTGTGAGTTTGTTTCTGTGTGTGGGTGTTGTGTGAGTATTGGGGGAAGGGGGGAGGTGGGATTGGTTATGGAGTCTATACGGGTGCAATGTTTAATACTGATCACTTTTGGTAACTGTCAAATTTCGATTTGTTCTCTTTTTGGGGGGCCTGTGCCAGCCATCTGTAATTCACTGAATGATTGATTGATGATTGATTGATCGGCTAGTTCTTCGCTTGCGAAGGTTAGTGGGAAGTTGCCGCCAGGAATGGGCGGCACGCCCTTTGATGACTTATTAGTCCAATTCATGATCTACAGGATCTGTGGCATTGTGGGCAGGTGTAGATCTGGCCTGCGTTGTTGGGCTGCGGACCTGGGTCTTTCCTTCTCCTTCTCTTCTTCTGGATGTTCTGTCGTCTGGTTTCTTCGAAGTGTTGGGTTCCCCGAGCGTTGAAGCTCCCCAGCTACCTCTATCTGATGCTGACTGCTCCCAAGTCTTGGGGTTGATGTCCGCTTGGGATAGTTGCTTCTTCAGTTGGTCCTTGAATCTTTTCTGTGGTGTGCTTGTATTGCGTTTGCCTTGGACCAACTCCCCATAGAATACTGCTTTTGGCATGCAAGTGTCAGGCATCGGGTGATGTGCCCTGCCCAGCGAAGTTGTTTTAGCATGAGCATTGACTCGATACTTTGCAATTGAGCTCTTTCTATTCACTGAGGAATAATCAAAGAAGGACAGAGTTAAGGATTGTTTGATTTTCCAGTAGTACCTAATAAAGAAGTCCCTGAGGAAGGCCCAGAGCCGAAACGTTGGAAAAAGGAAAACTTGCCTGTTTGCTTTTTCATTGTGTGGTTGTTTCTATATATATTATATATATTATATATATATATATATATATATATATATATATATATACACATACATTATATATATATATATATATATATATATATATATATATATATATACACACACAATGTTATGTGTACTGTCTTTAGACCAAACGACCGCACCCTCTCCATTTTCAGCTGTATCGTATCACACAGCCTGGAACCCACTATATCCATAAAGCTCCTAACATTATTGCTGGACAATCCATATTCTTAAAGTATATCAAATAAACAAACTAACTAACAAAACAAAAGCAAACCACCTAGACGCTTCCGAAAATTGCAGACAGACACCCCCTCTAAATGTATTACCCCATAATGATGCTGCCTTAAATAATAAATAGGTACAATAAATGTTTAAAAGGCCATGAGGACTAAAAGACACTATAGAACGGACTGTTAGTGTCCCCTTTAGATAGTTTCTACTCTCTAAAATATTTTGTTGCCAGAATATGACCAAAAAATCAGTTACAGCGAGAGAGAGAGAGAGAGAGAGAGAGAGAGAGAGAGAGAGAGAGAGAGAGAGAGAGAGAGAGAGAGGGGAAGTGAAAAGACTTTTAAGAGCAAATACAAACGAATGAGCGACAAAGACAGAAAGAAAGGTCGACAGCAATAAAGTAAGTGAAAAGCAAGAAAATACCAAAAAAAAGGAAGAAAAGAAAAAGGAAAACAAAGCCGTTTTAAGGAGAGTGTCGGAAAAGAGGAAATGAACTGGCATAGAATGTTCAGAAGGTGCAGGATACAATGTTCAATGAACTGGCATAGAATATTCAGAAGGTGCACGATACAATGTCCAATGAACTGGCATAGAATGTTCAGAAGGTGCAGGATACAATGTCCAATGAACTGGCATAGAATGCTCAGAAGGTGCAGGATACAATGTTCAATGAACTGGCATAGAATGTTCAGAAGGTGCACGATACAATGTCCAATGAGCTGGCATAGAATGTTCAGAAGGTGCAGGATACAATGTTCAATGAACTGGCATAGAATGTTCAGAAGGTGCAGGATACAATGTTCAATGAACTGGCATAGAATGTTCAGAAGGTGCAGGATACAATGTTCAATGAACTGGCTTAGAATGTTCAGAAGGTGCAGGATACAATGTTCAATGAACTGGCATAGAATGTTCAGAAGGTGCAGGATATAATGTTCAATGAGCTGGCATCGAATGTTCAAAAGGTGCACGATACAATGTTCAATGAGCTGGCATCGAATGTTCAGAAGGTGCAGGATACAATGTTCAATGAACTGGCATAGAATGTTCAGAAGGTGCACGATACAATGTTCATTGGTGAAGAGGAAATGAACTGGCATAGAATGTTCAGAAGGTGCAGGATACAATGTTCAATGAACTGGCATAGAATGTTCAGAAAGTGCAGGATACAATGTTCAATGAACTGGCATAGAATGTTCAGAAGGTGCAGGATACAATGTTCAATGAACTGGCATAGAATGTTAAGAAGGTGCACGATACAATGTTCATTGGTGAAGAGGAAATGAACTGGCATAGAATGTTCAGAAGGTGCAGGATA
>CM065714.1:37048670-37051170 GCA_033310375.1 Conus canariensis
ATGACTGTCCTGACTGTTGATTCGATTATACACCAAAACTAGACAGCTTCAGTTCGTGGAGAAAGTGAAATATACAAATTAAAGTTATTTACAAGCGAGGGGAAGCTGTTTCGTGTATTTCCTTATATTTGTGTGTGTGTGTCATAGCTACAAATCAATACCGCAGTATAACAGAGGTTTTGTTTTTATTTAAAAAAAACTGACTTTGTTTTATGAAAATGGATGTATGCGGCCTGATATTCAATTAAAACGCATTTGTGTAACAATTTGAGCGCTAATTCAATACAGAATATAATCTCCCGTTGCCATCTCACCGTAGAAAAGTTTCTACATTCGTGAGGAGTGGGAAGGGAGAGTGTCATCCATGACGTGGGAATCTGTTACGTTGACAGTCCCGACTGCAAAATGCTTATGCTTCTACGCTTGGTATTTTTCCCCTCAGTGGTGAAGTTTTCCTACTACTGATATTGAAAAGAAGGAACTCGTATCAACCTGACTGAGAAAATTCCTGCAGTCATCCTCTTGAACCACCTGAGTGGAACATCCACTGGACATATCAAGGAGATTAGTGCAGAAAACAAACAAACCGACTGATGACGTTCAACTGAGACCACGATCCCAGTCAGCGGGGAAGACACGGAGACTGTGGAACAATCCAAATACCTCGGACCATCATCATCATCATGACGGATCAAAGACTGGCATCAGGGCACGAACCGTTCCAACAGCAGCAGGTCTGACAAAAAGTAAAAGGAGTCTGGAGAAACGAGAACATTGCTGTCAGATCCATGCCGAATTTTTTTCCATGCAACAGTGCTCTCCATCTTCCTGTTTGCATGCGAATCATGGCCTGACAGCAACACTGCCGTGGAAGATCAAAGCGGCAGTGAAGATGAGATGTTTAAGGCCGTTTCAGATTGAACGAACCATTAGTTTCGTGTAAGAAGATCGTGGACAAATTAAGAGCCATATTTTCTCTTCTGACAGAAGTTCACGATCAACGATCTTGTATGCAGAGACCGCCCACTTTGGATGAACTGCTGACCACAAGTGAAGAATTTTTCTTCCAAAGGGAGAGAAAACAACCTGGGAAATTTACGATTCACTGGTGCAATGTTGAACTTGAAATTCTTTTCATTTGGCTGGAAAATCCATTTCAGCGATTTCTTTGTCCAAAACTCAGTGGAGAAATTTTCTGATTACTGTTGTTGAAAAGAAGGAACTCGTATTAGGTTAATTCTTGCAGTTATCCTTTTGAACCACCAGAGAGGAACATCCACTAGATACAGCACAGAAATTAGCGCAGAAAACGAACAGAGCGATGATGTTCAGCACACAGCCAACTGAGACCTCAGTTAGGGGGCAAGACACGGAGACTGTGGAACAATCCAAGTACCTCGGCACCATCATCAGTCATGACGGATGAACGACTGAAATCAGGGCACGAACCGCTCCAACAGCAGCAGCAGCACCGGCAAATGTAAAGCCACCCCGGAGAAAGAAGAGCATCGCCGTCAGATCCAAGCCGATTTATTTTTGCTTGTAACAGTGCTCTCCATCTTCTTGCGTGCATGCGAAGCATGGACTGACAGCGGCACTGCAAGGGAAGATCAAAGCGGCAGTGAAGATGAGATGTTTAAGGCTGTTTTACATTGAACGAGTCATCAGTTCGCGTTTGTAGATCGCAGACAAATTACGAACCATATCTTGTCTCTTGACAGAAGTTGGCGATCAACGATTACTTTGCAGAGATCGCCCAGTTAGAACAATCTGCAGATTTATTCTTAATTAACATTTTTTTTTATTCTTCTCAAGAGAGAGAACATAACTTACAAAATTTACGACTCGCTGCTATAATGTTGAGTTTGAAATCGTTTCGATTACACTGGGAAATCAATTTGAGCGATTTCTTCGTCCAAAATTGTACTCACTTATTTCGAAAGAATCCTGAAGCTTGAATATTATAGTTACACCAAATGAAATGTTTTCTGACTAGTTGAGAATGCAAATTTAGGTCAACTAATCATAAATTGATTAACATATTACATTAGAGCTTCCATACAGTTACTGCCCTTCGCACAAACCCAGTTTCCAGAGTTTGCTGACCGATCCTTTTCCCCACAAACTCAGGATCACTGAACTGCGCCTAAAACAACGATCTTGGATCGCGAACTAAAAGATTGCGATATTAAGAACAAAGATAAGCATTTGTCGAGATCCTGTAACTAGACCTTAGTTGATGACCTTAAGGGTTCGTTCAACGCAGAACGGCCTTCAGAGGAGTACTCTACATTTCCTACACTTAACATATCACCAACGCCAAAGTCCACAGACCCATCAGGCAGCATGTGAATCACCATAAGAACCTCTTGACAACAACTAGGAAGAAGAAATCTGAAGTGGTATAGACTTGTGATTGAGCGGGCTCTTGAACAGTGTTCTCCAAGGACTAGTGCAGAGGAAGAGGAGACTTCAGGCAACATAGCTTAAAGGACACCAC
>CM065714.1:37053670-37071170 GCA_033310375.1 Conus canariensis
CACACACACATCTGTTATTATTTCACATAGCAATCTTCCCTCATCCGTGGTTTCCAGGTTTATTCTCCGCACACTCAGACCCGTCGCGGTCTCTGTATCTCTCAGATTTGTTAAACGCATTCAGGTTTACTGCCAGCGCTACTTTAGTAACTGGGTCGCCGATAATAACCATCCTAAGAGAGCGGAAACAGGGCGTGTTCCCATGAACTGGTATCAGTTCCATACCAACTGCAGCCTCATGCGGACAGCGCACGGTACAGCGGTAGTTTCATCACTGTTCGTTAAACTGGAAGCACGTGCAGCGCCCGTCCATCCTGCTCCCTAAGCCCACTTCACACTTACTCCAGCCTCTCCAACTAACAAGGGCTTGCTGATGCACTCGACTCCGACTGTGTTGAAGAGAAGTGAACAGGTTCTACTTTTAAAGCGGAAGCGATCATTCAATGTTCGTACCATCTGAACAAACCTTTAGAGTTTAAGTTCCCGACTTCTTTTTGTTTTGTTTAATGTTTTGCATGTTTTGTGTTCCCCGGTTTCATTGCACGCCGCCAAGACAGGGCCTTTGCGAGGTTACAGCCGCCCAGACAGGGCCTTTGCGAGGGTGCAGCCGTCAAGACTGAGCCTTTGCGAGGTTGCAGCCGCCCAGACAGGGCCTTTGCGAGGTTGCTGCCGCCCAGACAGGGCCTTTGCGAGGTTGCTGCCGCCCAGACAGGGCCTTTGCGAGGTTGCAGCCGCCCAGACAGGGCCTTTGTGAGGCTGCAGCCGCCCAGACAGGGCCTTTGCGAGGCTGCAGCCGCCCAGACAGGGCCTTTGCGAGGTTGCAGCCGCCCAGACAGGGCCTTTGCGAGGTAGCTGCCGCCAAGACAGGGCCTTTGCGAGGTTGCAGCCGCCCAGACAGGGCCTTTGCGAGGTTGCAGCCGCCAAGACAGGGCCTTTGCGAAGGTGCAGCCGCCAAGACTGAGCCTTTGCGAGGTTGCAGCCGCCCAGACAGGGCCTTTGCGAGGTTGCTGCCGCCCAGACAGGGCCTTTGCGAGGTTGCTGCCGCCCAGACAGGGCCTTTGCGAGGTTGCTGCCGCCCAGACAGGGCCTTTGCGAGGTTGCAGCCGCCCAGATAGGGCCTTTGCGAGGCTGCAGCCGCCCAGACAGGGCCTTTTGCGAGTTGCAGTTGCCCAGACAGGGCCTTTGCGAGTTGCAGTTGCCCAGACAGGGCCTTTGTGAGGTTGCAGCCGCCCAGACAGGGCCTTTGCGAGTTGCAGTTGCCCAGACAGGGCCTTTGCGAGGTTGCAGCCGCCCAGACAGGGCCTTTGCGAGGTTGCAGCCGCCCAGACAGGGCCTTTGCAAGGTTGCAGCCGCCCGGACAGGGCCTTTGCGAGGTTGCTGCCGCCAAGACAGGGCCTTTGCGAGTTGCAGTCGCCCAGACAGGGCCTTTGCGAGGTTGCAGCCGCCCAGACAGGGCCTTTGCGAGGTTGCAGCCGCCCAGACAGGGCCTTTGCGAGGTTGCAAGATACGGCCTTTGCGAGTTGCAGCCGCCCAGACAGGGCCTTTGCGAGTTGCAGCCGCCAAGACAGAGCCTTTGCGAGTTGCAGCCGTCAAGACAGAGTCTTTGCGAGTTGCAGCCGTCAAGACAGAGTCTTTGCGAGTTGCAGCCGTCAAGACAGAGCCTTTGCGAGTTGCATGCGAGTTGCAGCCGCCAAGACAGAGCCTTTGCGAGTTGCAGCCACCAAGACAGAGCCTTTGCGAGTTGCAGCCGCCAAGACAGAGCCTTTGCGAGTTGCAGCCGCCAAGACAGGGCTTTTGCGAGTTGCAGCCGCCCAGACAGGGCCTTTGCGAGTTGCAGCCGCCAAGACAGGGCCTTTGCGAGTTGCAGCCGCCAAGACAGAGCCTTTGCGAGTTGCAGCCGCCAAGACAGGGCTTTTGCGAGTTGCAGCCGCCAAGACAGAGTCTTTGCGAGTTGCAGCCGCCAAGACAGAGCCTTTGCGAGTTGCAGCCGCCAAGACAGAGCCTTTGCGAGTTGCAGCCGCCAAGACAGAGCCTTTGCGAGTTGCAGCCGCCAAGACAGAGCCTTTGCGAGTTGCAGCCGCCAAGACAGGGCTTTTGCGAGTTGCAGCCGCCCAGACAGGGCCTTTGCGAGTTGCAGCCGCCAAGACAGGGCCTTTGCGAGTTGTAGCCGCCAAGACAGAGCCTTTGCGAGTTGCAGCCGCCAAGACAGGGCTTTTGCGAGTTGCAGCCGCCCAGACAGGGCCTTTGCGAGTTGCAGCCGCCAAGACAGGGCCTTTGCGAGTTGCAGCCGCCCAGACAGGGCCTTTGCGAGTTGCAGCCGCCAAGACAGGGCTTTTGCGAGGTTCTCCCTCTGATGAAGTGTTGTCGACGAAGGGGAAAAAAAAAAAGAAAACAGTGTGGAAGTTATGAAGTCCCATACCTTTAGTATATCACCATACACCGTATTTCAGACGGCTATTTTTTCGTAGGAGAAATAGGAGAAACGTTTGACGACAGAGAACATGATGGGTGCTGTGACGGCATTTGTTTTGTGTGTGTGTGTGTGTGTGTGTGTGTGTGTGTGTGTGTGTGTGTGTGTGTGTGTGTTGCATAAGGGGCAATAGTTGTGTGAAGAATTTGTAGACCCAAAAGGCGTGTACAGTGACAATAACAACAAAAGAATTATGCCTCAAGGTCATCAGGTATGTGAAAGGAAGGAAGAGGAGGAGGGAAAGCTGATGAAAGAGATGATGGAAGAAAGGAGGAAGAGTGGTAGGGGCACGCGCACGTAAATATATGCACACATATATACAAAGCGATGCATGCGTTCGCGCGCGCGCACGCACACACGCATGCACATTCACACACATGCACGCACATGCATACTCATGCGCGTGTGCACACACGCCTATAAACTCATACACAGACACATGCCGAGCGAAAAACAGAGAGAGAGAGAGAGAGAGAGAGAGAGAGAGAGAGAGAGTGAGTGAGTGAGTGAGTGAGTGAGTGCAGAATATATGTGAAATTATCATCCAAAGAACCGAACACCTTTCAACCTCTTATTCTTCATCCAATCAGGAAAGATGATAATCTAAAAACAATTAAAAAAAAAAGTTATATCAAATGAAAAATGAAAGGACATGTTAAACCTGTACAGCTTCATGTCTCGTGTCCTGACCACGTGTAAGGGGATAAGCAGGGAAGAGGGGTGGAAGACGGGGGAGTGAACGAGTGGACACATCGTCTTCCACACCAACACCACCTCGTTGGTTTCCTCTTTCTTTTGTTTCAAACCATAGTTGAACCAACGGACTGACTTGGACCGAACCCACCTCAGGATTTTGTGTGCTACCCGTTACGGCTCCTCACGTTTCACCCCGGCCCAATAAGGCTCGGCTGTTGCTTTTAAGCCCTTTACATTCACAAACACTTGAACAACGGACTCAGCGTCATAGCCTTCACCACTCTCTGCTTAATGAAGAAATGGCTTAAAAGCCAGGACGCTGGGAGTATATAGGCCTCCCAGCCTCCTTTAGAAACCCCCTTTGTGGCCATCGCCACGCCTGAGTGGCAATGGAATCATTAGAAGCGTCTAATCCAAATGACGTCAGATCAGGCTTTGTCCCACGGCCATAACTGTCTCCAAACCTCGAATTCACATTCTAAACCACAGGGCCCTACAGACAATGGAGCCAATCATCATGTAAGCGGCTGGATCTGGAGGGGCACAGGGTGACATCAAGACAGACCCTTGAGAGCCTATATCTAAAGGGAAATCCAGCATGTGTTAACTGTGTCGCCAACGACTTCTAGCTGCGGAAATCTACCTCTCTAAAAGCTCAGGCCCTCTCTCAGCAAAGACAACACCCACTACAGCCTGGCAGAGTCCAATGGCCTCTAATTAGTCTTCCAGACCAGTCTGCCCAGACCAGTGGTAGCCAAACTGTCTACCCAGTGACCACAGTCTCCAGACATCTTAACTGATAATCCAGACTACCAGCTAAGTTATCCCTCACTGCGATCCCATCCGTTAGGCGAAGCTGCGTTTGGGTCAGCCCCCTCGCTGATGGTTCCCCTGTTTGTGAAATTCGATTTCAAATAGGTCCCATCCCACGTTTGAGAGATGAACTCCTGCTAACTCTCCCCTCTCAGAAGTGTGGCAGAATCATGCCTTTCACATACAGATGAAACAGTAAGGAGCAGATGGTGAACCTTGAACAAATTGCATAACAAAGAAAATGTCCTTGTGAAAACCTGGAACACAAATTACTGTCGCTCGGGGGGTAAGCCGTACTATCGCGCGCCACTCGCTCAACGGCACGGTAACTGTACGGTTACTTCCAAAGAACCATACTCTCTCTCTCTCTCTCTCTCTCTCTCTCTCTCTCTCTCTCTCGTGAAAAGCGATCTGTGTGTGTGTGTGTGTGTGTGTGTGTGTGTGTGTGTGTTTCCAGTCCCTTCTCCCTAGGTCAAGTCGGGTCTCTTCGGCAAAAGCCGGAAAAAATATTTGGGGATCGGCAAGTTAAAGCTCACTCAAGTCAGTGCCTGCCAGACACACACACACACACACACACACACACACACACACACACACACACACACACACACACACACACAAGAAGAAAAAGAAGAAGAAGTAAGAAAGAAAACTGTCGTCGGTGGATTTTCTCTCTCTTTCCACTCTCCCCCTCCCCCTCCTCCACTTCCTCACCACCTTTCCCCGGCCTCCCCCCTCCACACCCTTACCTCCCCTCCCTCCACACGCCACACCCTACCTCTGTCCGACCGCCACGCAAACCCTTCCACAGCCATATCCGCCCACCACAAGTTAAAAAAAAAAAGGAAAAAAGAAAAAGAAGGAAAGAAAGAAAGAAGAAGAAAGGGAGAAAAAGGCCGGGCCGTCACCTGAGGCTCTCGACAAGTTAAGCCGAGGAGCTGGCTTACCTGTGCCGGAGACTCCGGGGAGCCGGGGCCGTGTGTCACGCCTGGCTGATCAAAAGCTCAAACAGCTTGTGCGGTGACCGTGGCGGCGGCGGCGAAGCGTTCGCGTCAAAAGGCTCAAGACCCTGGCTGGCAAAGCCTGACAGTTGGACCGACCACGCTCCACCCTCCCACCTCCCCTCCTCCTTCCTCCTCCTTCTTTTCCCCTTGCTGTCTGTCTGTCTGTCTTTCTTCCCTTCCTTTCTTTCTTCCTTCCTTCCTTTCCTTTCCTCCTTCCTTCCTTCCTCCTTCCCTTCCTCTCTCTATCCTTTTTTCCTTCCTTCCTTCCTTCCTTCCTTCGGTCCTTTCTTCCTGTGTTCCTTCCTTCCTTCCTACCTTCGTCCTACGCCGCTCATTTTGTTTAACAGTCTGTGAGGTGACTGCAAGGCCAAAATTGAAACAAAAAGAAAAATCACTATGCTGCCGAAAGAAAGAAAGAAACAAATTACGAGGTGTTTGTTTTGTCATTTGTTGGTTTCTTTCTCTCGTAGGGTGGAGCAGTATTTCTTTTTTCTTTTTTTTTACAGTCTCTATCTCCCCTCCCCCCCCCCCCCCACCACACACACACACACACACACACACACACACACACACACACACACACACACACACACACACACCTCCTCCCTCTTTCCTTCTTTCACACCCGCTGTTCTTCTTTCTTTCCGTTCTCCGCTCTTCACTGTTGAACTGTTTAATATCTGTCTCTGCTCTCCTCCTCCCCCTTCTTCTCTTGGCCTTCATCCCACCCCACCTCCCCTTGCAATGTCTTCCTCCCTCTCCTCCTCCTTATTATCCGGTTCGTCCTTCCTCCCTTTCTTCCTTCCTTCCCCCTTCCTTCCTTCCTTCTCTCCGTCAGTTCTTCCTTTCTTTTTTCCTTCCTTCCTTCCCCCTTCCTTCCTTCTTCTCTCCTTCAGTTCTTCCTTTCTTTTTTCCTTCCTTCCTTCCCCCTTCCTTCCTTCTTCTCTCCGTCAGTTCTTCCTTTCTTTTTCCTTCCTTCCTTCCCCCTTCCTTCCTTCTTCTCTCCGTCAGTTCTTCCTTTCTTTTTCCTTCCTTCCTTCCCCCTTCCTTCCTTCCTACCGTTCTTCTTTCAGTCCTTCCTTCCTTCATTCCTTCCGTCCTTTTGCCCTTCACTACTCTACTTTTACACAGTCTTTAACTCCCCTCTCCTCCCCGTCTCTCCTCCCTCACTCCGGCCAGCCCCACCCCGTACCCCTTTCCACACCACTCTCACTCACCAGGTCTTTCATATCCTCCCCTCCTCCCTTCACCTCCTCCTGTGAACACTGGTTCCATTTCCCCTGGCCCTGTTCTCTCTACCTCTGCTGGTTAGGCAGGGAGGGAGTGGGGGGTTTCCAGTGGCGCGGCGGGCTCCGGTGACACTGCTACTACAGCAGAGCCCACTGTGTGTACACCGTGTGACGGACTGACCGCAGCTGGGTGGCAACTTTCCACTACCGCTACTACGATCACTAGCACCACTGCCACCACCATCACAACCACCAGCTACCTCTAATACCACCAGTACCGGTCGGTCTATTTAGCAGTCGAAAAAGATTCTCAGAATTTGCGGTGAGGATTCTAACAGTGTTGGCGCCCAACGTCTATCATAAAAAAAAAGAAAACAAACAAACAAAAAGGGGGTGGGGTGGGGCTAGTTTTCCGTATTGTTGTAGTGGGTTGTGTGAGTGCGAGTGGTATAGTTAACGCTCTCTCTCTCTCTCTCTCTCTCTCTCTCTCTCTCTCTCTCTCTCTCTCTCTCTCCTCCTGTGGCTATCTGTCTGTCTGCCCCCCCCCCCCCCCTGACCTCCCTCGCTCTCTGTCTCTCTCTTGCTCCTTCTCCCTCCTTTGTAATCTGCTCTCAAACTTTTATGAGAAACCTCATCGCATCGATTAATACAAGAGTCGAATTAAGCACGAACCAGAAATGACTTGAAGTCTCTGGTTTCATTGAAAGTCCACACGGACCTCAAGAAACATGAGTGACAGGAATAAGCATCCTAGCACAGTGAAAGGGGTGGGGTCGGTTTGAGGTCTGACTGTTTGCTGGGAGGGGACGGGAAGGGACTTCTCTGACATACACTGGTGACAGCACCAGAACACCATTTGGTAGGCAGTGAGATGGGTTTTTTTTTAATGTTGCTGACTGTTGGCGGGATTCAGTCTTTGATTGTGAATATCCTCCCCCCCCCCCCCCCCCCACACACACTTCATTTGATTTTCAGTGTCCCTCCACCTTCCTCGCCAACACCCCCCAACCCCACCACCATCACCATCCAACCTCTATCTCCGCCTTTTTCCATCACATTCTTTTGCCCCAACCCTTTATACACAAGATGCATTGTCCTTCTGTTAAGGATCTGGCATTCCGTGTACGCTGGGGGAGGGGGGGGGGACACATCTGTTATCATCCTCGAACCGCTGACCCATAAAATCCTCCTCTGCCACTGTCCTCCAGTTCTATTATGATGCAGTCATCCACTCACCAGCCATCTCTTTCCATCCGCCCAGTGGGAACTCCGTCTTGTCTTCTCCACCTCCCCTCAAAGAGTCTTTCGCTGGCTGCGCCTCCCTTCCCTGTCTTTCAAACTGGAATTTGAAAAAAAAAAGAGAGAGAGAAAGAATAAGGCTCGTCTAGGCCAGACGCAATTAATCGTTGCCCTTTGGGGTGGGGACCAATGAGATAGGTACCCTCGACACGAGCCAGACAAACAACTCGGTCACAGAGTCACGCACCGACCCACCGTGACCTGAAGTGGAGTCTCAACTGAAGTCGTGGATAAATAGATTATGCGCTTCGAGCTGTTGTCTCCAACACTCTGTATTATATTATAATATGATGTCTCTCTCTGTCTGTCTCTCTCTGTCTCTCTGTCTCTGTCTCTGTCTCTCTCTCTCTCTCTCTCTCTCTCTCTCTCTCTCTCTCTCTTCTCATCTCTTTCTTCCCCACCCACCCACCCCTTTCTCTTTTGCCCACTCCCCCACCCTTCTCCTTCACTTCTTTTGTAATCTGTCATTAAGATTCTGTGAGAAAGCTCTTCACGTCGATGACTGCAATAGTGGAGTTAACCCTAAATCAGATGCGACTTGAGTTCTCTGTTTTCTTTGACATCCACGTCAATCCCAGGAAGCACTGAAGGTAGGAATCAGCATCCCAACACACTTATAAAAGAGTGGGGGCTAGTTTCAGATGTGTGTCTGTGTGCTGGAAAGAGACGGAGGTGGGGCAGACTTAATACAACACTGATGTCACCAGAACAGCTTTAGGTGGGCAGCATCTTTTTTTTTTTTTTTGACTATTGCTGGCCACTGATGGGATTTGATCTCGCAATATCTACTTGTGATTCCCTGCTCTACCTCTCTCTCTCCCTGCACTCTATTCGAATTTCAATGTCTCCTCCCACCCTCCTTGCACCCTGACCCCTCTCACCTCCCTTTCTCCATCCCTACCCTTTCCCTTGCCCTACTTCCCGCTCTCGCCCCTCTCCTGCTTTATACACAGGACACTTTGTCCTTCTGTTGTCTAGTACGGCTCTTCACTTGTAAGATCTGTCACTTCCTCTGTAAGCTGGGGGGACGTATCTATTAACATACTCGAACCGTTGATCCTTCATTATCTTGAGCCACTGTCATCCAGACCCATTATGCTGTATCCAGCCATCGACCTGGCCATCTCTTTCCATCTGTATCCAGCCATCGACCTGGCCATCTCTTTCCATCTGTATCCAGCCATCGACCTGGCCATCTCTTTCCATCTGTATCCAGCCATCGACCTGGCCATCTCTTTCCATCTGTATCCAGCCATCGACCTGGCCATCTCTTTCCATCTGTATCCAGCCATCGACCTGGCCATCTCTTTCCAGTCTGTATCCAGCCATCGACCTGGCCATCTCTTTCCATCTGCCCAGTGAGATCTTCCTCTTGTCTTCTCAGCCTCCCCTCAGAGAGTCTTTCACTGACTCTGCTTCCCTTCCCTGTCTTTCAGACTGGATTTTAAAAAAAAAAAGGGCTCGTCTAGGGCAGACGCAATTTACGTTGCCCTTGAGGGGTGGGGACCAGTGAGATAGGGACCCTCCACACGAGCCAGACAAACAACTCGGTCACCGAGTCACGCACCCACTGACCGTGACCTGGAGTGGAGTCCCAACTGAAGTCGTGGATAAACAGATCAGTGGGCTTTGAGTTATGTCTCCATAAGTCTGTATTACATAGTATGATCTCTATGTCACTTTCTCTGTCTGTCTGTCTGTCTCTCTCTCTCACACACGCACACGCACACACACACACACACACACACACACACACAACACACACCACACACACACACACACACAGAGGTATCAGGGGAGCCGGAATAGCTCAGTTGGTAGAGCGCCGGACTTGGTGATCATGGGGTTGCGGGTTCGAACCTCCGCCGGGGCGTTTCGGTACAGGGGGATTTTTCCATCGGAGTTAACATTGGTTCTGACTCCATTTCCCATACAGTCCTTCGAATGAGACTATAAACCGAGGTTCCATTTGTGAACGCACGCATAACATCTTGCACACACGTCAAATCCCATCACCAACTTTCGGAAGAGAAGGCCAGTTTGGCCGTTGGTATGGATGACACGTTACACATAGCATGCACCCTGCGTGAGAAATGGAAAGAATGAAGGAAGTAAGGAAAATGAGTGATCGATATTGAACGATACTGACTGGATGACACGGGAAACGACTGAATGAAGCGCCAGCTGGCAGCTCTTCAGTCGGCACTACCCAGGTAGGCAGCCCGTTGTGTAAACGAATGTTGATTGTAAAGTGCTTAGAGCTTGGTCTCTAGCCGAGAATAGGCGCTATATAAGTATTCATTATTATTATTATTTACAGAGGTACAGAGACAGAATGAGAGAGAGCAATTTGTTCACCACAGAGCTTCGTCATACCCAAGACTGCGCTGTGTGTGTGTGTGTGTGTGTGTGTGTGTGTGTGTGTGTGTGTGTGTGTGTGTGTGTGTGTGCGCGAGTGTGTATGGTTTTTTTTTTGTGTGTGTGTGTGTGTGTGTATGTTTATGTGTACGTGTGTGTGTGTGTGTGTGTGTGTGTGTGTGTGTGTGTGTGTGTGTGTGTGTGTGTGTGTGCGTGCGTGCGTGCGTACGTGCGTGCGTGTGGTGTTCGTGTAGATGTGTATGTGTGTGTGGTTTTCCCTCCAGCGTCAGACGTGGTAACTGACGTCAGTGACAGGGGGTAAGTGTGAGGTAATGGGAAGAAGAATGGGACAGACGGAGCCAGGAGAAAGAAAAAGAGAGAAGAAAAAAGAGAAAAGAGAAAAGAGTTTATATTCATCCAGTGGCGGGCTGTGTGCAGCACACAGACTGAAGATATATGGGACCTCGAGGACGTACTCATGCCGCTCCCCTCTGACCTGGACAGCAGGTGGTGTGCATCTGTGTCTGGAATACTTTAGATGTTTCTGCAGACTCCGAACTTGCCGCTGGCCGTCATGACTGTGTTGGTGGTTCTCTCTGCAGCGAGAGACTTAGCAGCAGCAAAGCCAGCGTCGTCTCATCCCCACAGACATGCAACACAGTTTCTGACAGAGATTACCGTTATTTATCTCAACACAGTTTCTGACAGAGATTACCGTTATTGATCTCATCTCAGATTTGTACGGAAGAAATATATTAACGGAGAGTCGGCGTGCTTTTATTTGGGAACATCGTTTTCATCTAAAGACGGGGTAAAAAAAAAATTTAACAGAATGTCGACATGTGTTAAGAACATCCGTTTTAGTGAGTTGTGTGTGTATCTTTGTTTGTTTTTGTTAAACTAGTTTGAGAGTTTACTCAAGTGAAGCGGCAGCCCTGACATGGCTGTTTGGGGTCGGCTGGGGCTGTAAACAGCATGGAATGAGTGGAATCAAGACACTTCCTCCGCAGACAACCCTGAGAAAGGAAACCTCCCGCCACCACCCACCACCACCACCTCAAAAAAGAGGAAAAGAAAAACTTTCAGATACATCCCCAGCAGACAAGGCAGAAAAGGGAAGAATCGTCTGATCCAACACACACACAGAAGAAAAGCAGGAGAAGAAGAAGAAGAGGAGGAGGAGGAGGAGGAGGAAAACGTGTACATATTGGCAGTCAAGTCCTTAAAAAGGAAGTGATCTTTAGAAAAAAAATATACAAATCCAAAAACACATCCCCAACAGACACGGGTAAAAGAAAAAGAAAAAAAAAAAAAAGGAAGCGTCATCTAATTCCCCCTCCATCTCCCCCCCCCCCTACTACACACACACACCCGCGCGCGCCGAGGAAGAAGAATGTCTAGAGGCACATCTTCTGCAGACTTGCCCCTAAAGGAAGCGTCGTCTGATCCCACAGAAAGAGAGACAAGAGAAAACCACCGTGGACGCATTTTCAGCAGATAAGGCTGATAGAGGAACAGTCGTCCGTCGTCTGATCCCACAGAAAAGACGCAGAGAGAAACAGCAAAGAACGGATTCTCAGCAGATGGGACTGATAGAGGAAGAGTCCCCGTGCGATACTACACAAAAAGAAAAGTGAAACCTCCAGACACGCGTCCTCGGCAGTTAAAACCTGAGCAAGGCAGCGTCCCCTGAGCCACAGACATAAGAAGAAGGAAAAGCGCTGGAAACGCAGTCTGAAGAGAAGCGTCCAAAACGCAGCGTTGTCTGAAACATACAAAGACACACGCACACGTACGCGCGCGCGCACACACACACATACACATACGCACACACACACAACACACAGACACCACACAACACACAAACACCACACAACACACAACACACACACACACACACACACACACACACACACACACACACACACACACACACACACACACGAAGACTCTCAACCATCAGAGACCTAGATCTAATTTTTATTACTTAAAGAGTTCCAGACTATGGTACCCGGGTGCCTCTGAATTCCAGGTCCACGCGCGTCAGGAGAGCCAGCGAGGCCGTGGCTTGGAGCGATTTCTGACTGAGGGAGAGAGAGCGGAAGACGAAAGCTTGCACGCTTGTGCGCCCTACTTGATGTAACCGAGCGAAGTTTGAGAGCTGGAGTTTGGGAATTCCTGTCCATGCTACACAACCGTCTTTGGCGTGTTTTGTGATTCCTGAGAGAGAGAGAGAGAGAGAGAGAGAGAGAGAGAGAGAGAGAGAGATTACAGGTGGTTGGAGATGAGGAAAGAGTGTGTCTGTGAGTGAGTATATCTGGTGTGTGTGTGTGTGTGAGTGTAGTGTGTGTGTGTGTGTGTGTTTCGTATGTGCGTATATATCTGTGAATGTGTACGCACATATACATTTGTGTGTACCAGTGTGTCTCAGTGTATTGGTGTGGCAGTGTGTGTGTGTGTGTGTGTGTGTGTGTGTGGCGCGCCGCGCGCGCGGGGCGTGTGTGTGTGTGTGTGTGCGGGCGCGCGCGCGTGTGTGTGTGTGCTGCGCGCGCGCGCGCGGTGTGTGTGTGTGTATACCCGTAAGAGAGAGAGAGAGACAGAGGGAGAGAGAGAGGGATGAAGAGAAAAAAAGGTGAGGCACAGCTCATGGCTTTTGACACGTGGAAGTGGGAGGGAGGAACGATGGTTATAGCAGCAGCAGCGGCGGCAGCGGCGGCGGTGGTGGTGGTGCTGCTGGCGGAAGGCTGTAGTAGCAGAAGTTGTGATGGTGGTGGTGATGATGTTGACGAAAGCCCGCTCCTCACGCCATCCCTTCTCTCCACCACCCCCCCCCCCCCCCGCCCCCTTTCCGCAACCATCCCCCTTACCTTCACCCCCGCATCCCCCATCCATTCTCTCTCCCCCTCCCTACCCACTCCCTACCCCCTGGTTCTCCGCCGAGAGCAACAACGACAACCTTTAGACCCCGGACTTAACGGTGCGGCAGTGGGGTTCCTCTAATCGATAGCAATAATTCCCCCTGCCGGCGCTCTCCCCTTGATCCCCTCCTCCTCCCCCCCCACCCCCCGCCCGCCCTTTTCCTCCTCCTTCCCCCTATTCCCACCCTCCCACCTGCTTCCTCTTATCCCCCCCCCCCCCCTTCCTCTTCCTGCCTATTTTTTTCCTGTCGTCACGCCGGCCGCTTGGGGGCACGGGAAACGGGACTAACTACCACCACTGCTGCTGCGGCCGCCGCCGACCGTAGCGGGAGGGAGGGATGTGGGGAGGGAGGGAGGGGAGAGGGTCTGCCCTGGCCTAGCCTAGCCTTCATTTAGTCTGGCTGGCCACTCCAGAGAACAGAGAGAACGTTGAGGGGTGGTGGTTTGTGGTTAGACTTCAACAGTGAATTGTGTGTGTGTGTGTGTGTGTGTGTGGTGTGTGTGTGTGTGTGAGAGAGAGTTTATTTCCCGTTCTCTGTTGGTTGTGTTACTATACACACACGCAACACCACACACACACACACACACACACACACACACACACACACACACAGAGTAAATACTGGTCTGTTCCTCTAAAGGAGCGTGAGGATAACAGTGAAGCAACACAGAAGAGAGAATCAGGCACTGCCCACACTACACTGGCACCGCCGAGAAAAAGTTGAGACCGTTTAGGTCATGGGAACACGTGAATAGCAAGATTAACGTCTTGTTAGTCTACGACTCTAAAGGACAACTTTCAACAACAAAATAAAATAAATAATGACGGCAGGCGGAATCAAAACAGGAAGATAAATGTTGAAGTGATGAGCGGACAAATAAATGCAACGAACATCCAAACAAAACGCCTCGTCTCACGGAATGTCTTCAGGCAGGACAAAAACAAACAACAGATACATAGCCTACGTGTCGTTGCGAAAGACAGACCCAACTGCTGCAGCCCATGACCACAGAAGAGTTTTCACCCAGGTGACCAAATCTCACTCGAGTCGGGCGGAACCTTCTCCTTCTGCGTACGCAGGCTGATACTCCTGCGGGACACTCCCTACATGGACAGGCAAGTATTAATCCCATCTAACCTACAAACGGAGTGGAGTTTTGTGTGCATGACCGTTTTTTTTAAAATCCTGCCATTAAGGCAGCCATACTCCATCTTCGGGGAAGGTGCATGCTATGTGTAACGTGTCATCCATACCAACGGCCAAACTGGCCTTCTCTTCCGAAAGTTGGTGATGGGATTTGACGTGTGTGCAAGATGTTATGCGTGCGTTCAAACACGGAACCTCGGTTTATAGTCTCATTCGAAGGACTGTATGGGAAATGGAGTCAGAACTAATGTTAACTCCGAGGGGAAAATCCTCCTGTACCGAAACGGCCCGGCGGAGATTCGAACCCGCAACCCTTAGATTACGAGTCCGGCGCTCTACCAACAGAGTTATTCCGGCCCCCGGGTGGAACCGAATCGTTCTATTCAAAGTAAGGAACTCGTTGAATCCTGTTTCTGTCACCGAAGGATGTAATACAACGTTGTCCTTTTCTACAACCCATCTCTCCTGATCCCCCCCCCCACACCCCCCTTAGGTTACTTTCAAAGCGACTGAGGACTTATTCATCAGCATGTTTTTTTTCCCAATTATTTGTTAATTTTCGTTGTTGGTTTGTCCATGTCTGGCTTGAAGAAGACCATTAGGTCGAAGCTTGTTGCTTCAGGGTTTGTTGCGTACGGCTCAGTGTCTCGCCATTTATTGTTCCGGTCTATAGGACGAGGTGTTTCCAGATCGGGGTTTACGCAAGGTAGGTAGCGTATGGAAGCACTCTCACCTGCAATATACATATGCCTACTTTCTCGAACGTGCGTGATCGCCTACCGGAGCTAAGGTAAGGTAAGGTAAGGTAATGTTGCTTATAGCCCAGCCGACCGCAAAGGGCCATATTAGGGCTGTCACGACGTTGAAGTCAACTCACAAGTCATTCATTCACACGACCCTTTAAAAGACATCTTCTCAAAGGACACCCGAAGTTTTGTTGAAAATCTTTTCACGATAAAGCTGAGATCGGATGTATATATGATTATATTGGTGGACAACATAAGACTATCATAACGCAGAACCTTTACAGCATCCATTGCAGTCTCAAGCAGTATGTCGCTACTATGATATTGCTCTTCCCAAATCAACGTTTGGTTGCAACAAAAAAGAGAGAACGAGGGAGAGAGTGTGAGAGAGAGGGAGAGAGAGAGAGAGAGAAAGAGAGAGAGGGAGGGAGAGAGAAAGGGAGGAAGAGAAGGAGCAAGAAAAAGAAACTCTCGCCTTAACGCCACATACATTGTTGCTTCAGCAGCTTCTGCGGCTGATAGATGCAAGGAGTTATTTGTATTACTGTTATGATGTTCTGGCTCTTCCTAAATAACCACTCCCTTACACGGGGAAAAAAAAACACGGGGGGGGGGGGGGGAGAGAGAGAAGAAAGAGAAAACCGTCACTTGTACAGTTCCAGCGGCTGATAGATAATCCGATTTGACGTTCACGTCCACCTAAAGTGATATGCCAGAAGGGGGATAAGCACCCGAGGAGGATGGGGTGGGCTGGGGGTGGGTTGGGGAGTGTCTAATACAACACTGGAACCACCAGAACGATAACAGGTGAAGACGGGCAGCGACAGAGAACGCGACTGGTACATGCCACGTGATAGCTACATTAACTTTTGTCTGGACGTACATCAGGTGGTTTGGCAGATGGGAGACAACTCTCCAGGAGTGTGAGAGGGGGTGGGGGATGATGGTGGGGCCGTTGGTGGGGGCCTTTCTAACACTACACATCACCACCAAAAGAACAACACGTCAGGCCGGTGTGAAAATGGAAGTTTGTGTGTTTAATTAATCTCAACCTGATTCTCACCCACCGAGCCAGAAGGTCGGCAACGAAGTGTAAAAAGTCAGATTAAAGGTTACTGCATATTAGGCCAGTCTTCTTCTCTCCAGCGCGCTGGCTTTTTGACAGGCGACACATGTGACCCACCTGGATAAACAAGTGAAACAGTGAATCCTCGCCCAGTTTTGGGAGTCGGCCATGTTCAACCCTCCTCTCTGGCATTAGCACTAAAAGATCCGCATTCGAAACGGCTGGAATCGCTTTAAGTCTCACTAAAACCGTTTGCAGCCTCTTTGGCCCGTTTACACTTTGCGACATGGAAGAACGCCGACACTCTCTTGACCGCGAGATCGACTGGTGAAGTACACGTGGAAAGCCGCAGTGAAGGCAGCAGCTGTTTCGCCTCAAATACACACCATGTGTTGCGTTGTTTTATTACTGGTGTCCGTTTCGAGGCGAAGAATTCAAGGCAGCAGTATCGCGACATTCACGTGTCCAGTTTTCAACGATGAAAGGGGTTTTAGTTTCTTTGAAATGGCTTGGTCCGCCCAAACTCGAACAAGCAGTTTTGTTTTCTCGCTTGCTTTTAGTTAGCTGCTATCATGCCTGGTTGTAGCACGGGACTGAATCGGAAAATTGTGTGAAAACCAGCCGCTGGCTGCAAGAAAGTAAATTCCTGATAAATTCCAGAAATCGAGGCTTTGCTCAATTGGAATACAAAACGCTTCAGACCACATAGCGAGGTAGTCCGAATCGGATGGGAACCGTTCCGCACGAATCGGTTTCTAACGTAAATGCGTGATATCGCTTGAGAACCCTTCACCCATTTTAGTTCCGCCGAGCCTAAATCGCCTCATATAAAGCGAAGATGATCAGCCAGTCAGAGCAAAGGTCAAGGTCGTATGCAGCCTGCAAGTCACCATCTATGGGCACAATTTTTGTCTGTTGTTTTTGTTTTTCTCCTTCAGCAAGATTGAGACTTCGTCTGCGCACTCAGATTCTGTTTTAAGTATGATATGATTCTGCAGGTAATTTCATACGCTCAACTGACATAACAAATCAAGAACAGCTCAATTTGGATTAAATAAACAACATAGAGTGAACAGCCAAAGTGAGGAATGATTTCCTCGTCTGGGTCACGTGACAAATCGATCTGCATACTTCTTTCCTGCTAACTTACTTAGTATGACCACACATTGGTCGGGCCAAGTCGTAAAAAAAAAAAAGTCAAGTGCAAGAACTTGACAGGAGTGATCTCCTTGCACTATGAACCTAAGATTCGACTGCGCGTGACAAAGGCTTAAGGCTGTTCTAAATGGAACGAACCATTCATTGCTTCGTGTATCTAGAAAGCCAACTGACCTTCAGTCGCCTCGCATTGAAACTGACTTCTTCTTCTGCGTACGCAGGCTGATACTCCTGCGGACACTCCCTGTATAGACAGGCAAGTATTAATCCCATCTACCCAACAAAGGGAGTGTACTTTTGTGTGCATGACCGTTTTTTTTATCCCGCCATTAAGACAGCCATACTCCATCTTCGGGAAGGTGCATGCTATGTGTAACGTGTCATCCATACCAACGGCCAAACTGGCCTTCTCTTCCGAAAGTTGGTGATGGGATTTGACGTGTGTGCAAGATGTTATGCGTGCGTTCACGCACGGAACCTCGGTCTATAGTCTTATTCGAAAGACTGTATGGAATGGAGTCAGAACCAATGTTAACTCCGAGGGAAAAATGCCCCTGTACCGAAACGGCCCGGCGGAGATTCGAACCCGCAACCC
>CM065714.1:37086170-37126170 GCA_033310375.1 Conus canariensis
TAGCATTAACAGCAAAGTGGGATACAGCCAATGACCCACTAGGTAGTGACCATGTGCCAATACTTTTATCTTTTAAAGAATCCGTTGGATCTGAAGTTAGTGGTGAAGATGTTATACCCAAATTTAATTACATAAAGGCAGATTGGGAAACTTTTCAAAATTACCTCACTGAGAAGACTGAGAATGAAGTTATTTGTGAGGATGTTAACATCTTTTTTGATAACTTTCAGAAAGCAGTTCTTGAGGCTGCTGCTTTAGCTATTCCAAAAAAAGGATAAAAAAGGTGTGAAACATTCTCAGGGAATGTCTGGTGGAATCAGGCTTGCGAGGAGGCTGTTAAAGCAAAAACATTAGCTTATCTTAATTGGCTAAAAGTTAGAAAAGTTCCTGTGCAAGAGATAAAAGATGCAGCTCATAAAGAAATGTGCAGTACAAAAATAAAAGCAAACAGAGTTACAGCGCAAGCAAAAAGACAATACTGGTCACAGTTCTGTCTAAATGAAGTAACTGACTGTAAAGACTTGAAAAAGGTGTGGGATAAGGTGAAAGAAATGAAATCGGGCATTAAACTCCAAGATTACCCAATCAAAACAACAAGTAAAGAATTTCTATCTCCCAAAGAAAAGGCTGAGGAATTTGCATCTATGTACGTTAAAACATGTTGTATGGAATGTTTGCCTAATGAGCAAAAGTCGTTTAGATTGAAAGAAAAAAATACTGATAACTATAGAGATCCTGTACCAAACAACAATAGTACTATAAATGTATCAATATCTTTACAGGAAGTCAGGAATGCTATCCGTCTGTTGGGAAATAAAAAGGTTTCGGTTGGTTTAGATGGGATTTCTTACACTATGTTAAACCATTTACCAGAGAACTGGATAGTCATTTTACATAAATTATTTAACAAATGTTGGGAATGTGGACAAATTCCCAATATATGGAAGACGTCTATTGTGACTCCTATTCTAAAGCAGGGCAAGCCTCAGTCTGAGACGTCTAGCTATAGACCCATTTCAGTCACGTCTCATACTGGAAAAGTCATGGAAAAAATAGTAAATTTCAGAATGGCCTATTACTGTGATAAAAATGATGTATTTTCTTCACATCAAGCTGGATTTAGAAAAGGACGAAGTACAATTGATCACCTGACACGACTAACTACTCAAATTAAGAAACAGCTTTCTAAACGTAAAAGTGTCCTTGCTTCCTTCTTTGATCTTACTAAAGCTTACGATAGAGTGTGGCACAGCCGATTATTGTATAAATTAAAACAAATTGGTCTTTCTGGTCACGTCTACAATTATGTGAAATCATTTTTAAGTGGGAGACACATAATGACCAAAGTTGGTGTGACTTTATCATCCTCAAGATCTATAAATATGGGAATTCCACAAGGTTCTATAATCTCCCCATTGTTATTCAACGTAATGCTATATGACTTATATAAATGTTTTTCATCATATACTAAGGTAGCTCAATATGCTGATGACATTGCAATATGGATTAATGTATCTTTAAAGAAAAGAACAAATTTACGTCACATAAATTATATTCAGAAGCTCTTTCAGAACGAGCTGGATAAATTAAATAGTTATATGCATTTGAATGGCTTTCAATTCTCTGTTGAAAAGACACATTTGGTTCTCTTTAACAATGGATATAACCCAAGTAACCTGCCTATATTCTTTCTGGGAGGACGGGAAATTTTTTATAAACTTGAAGTAAAATTTTTAGGTGTCCTACTTACACCAAAACTAAACTGGAAAAAACATATTGACTCAATTGTTACTAAAGCAGTTAAAAGTTTGAATTTTCTAAAAATTGTCAGTCACTCTCCATGGGGACAGGATCCCAAAGTTTTGCTACATTTAGCAACCAGTCTTGTACGATCAAGATTGACTTACGGACAGGAAGTATTCTTTTCTGCTCCGCGATCGCATTTAAAGAAACTTCAAAGAATTGACAGTAAAGCTGTAAAGTTGGCCCTGGGTGTACCTGTGCACACTAAGTCCTCTGAAGCTTATAAGATAGCAGGCCTTTTGCCACTTGATGAAGAAAGGAAAATAAGTTCTGTAAAATATGTAGTGAGACGGATTGCTGTGGACGACCTTGAAGAGTTAAATACACGATCCGACATTGATTTTTCGAAAAATGCACAGAAAAATTCAAATTTAGAGACGCTTCGTTCATATGTTTCAGACGTTTTTAATTCATCGAAGATTGACCCACACGAGGTAGCGCCTCGCGTACTGGTTCCGCCGGTACCCCCTTGGGAACTAACGGAAGTAACAGTTAACATTTTTTCTTCTGATCTAAATAAAGCGATTTCGCCGCATGTGTTAGCAGCATCTGTCAAAATTGACATGGAAGAAAAGTTTACTAACTATTTAAAAGTATACACTGACGGCTCAGTTCTTGATGATGGTAGTGCGGGATCTGGCTTTGTAATTCCAGATTTCAAAGCTGAAAAATCGTATTATTTAGGAAAGGGTCATTCCATATTTACAGCTGAACTAGTTGCTGTCCTGATGGCATTAAATTATTTAATTTCCTTGCCAGTCTCAATATTTAATATCCTGTTTTGTGTTGATTCACAGTCAGTATTAAAAAGTTTGCATTGTTTTGAAAATACACAGAGAAAGGAATTATTATTTGAGATTAAGTACATGTTGCACCGTCTTTACATGAAAGGTACTAATGTCGTATTTTCTTGGGTTCCATCGCACACCTCCTTCGTATTTAACGATCAAGCAGATAGAGCAGCAAAAAGGGGAGCAAAGAATATATTAGGTAGTATTAAGGTTGATTGTCCTTTGTCATACAAGGAAATTAGTCATATAATCGAGAGGGATTTCTTGAGTCAATACAGTTCCTCATCAAAACCTCGTCAGCAAACTCTGTCAAACTTTGTGTCGATTAGCCGACCGGTTTCAAGCCTGACTTTTAGACTTTTATGTAATTCCCTACGAACCAAGTATTGCCAGACTGTTAAGTGTGTATGTCGTGGAGATCTTTCAGTTCAACATGTGATTTTTGATTGTGAACTAACGAAACCCTTTTTGAATGGTGTTATACCAAGTGCTGACACTGGGCACGTTAATGTGTTTGACTTTTTAGATTCGTTGCCAGTTGTTTCTCTTGTTAAATTAACGAGTAACCTTTTGCAAAGTCCATTAAGGAACATTTTATAATCATAATCGTAAGTTAGATTACTTTAGTTATTTTTCTCTAATTTTTCATAGTTACTGTCCTATAATTCATCTATCCTTTATTTTTGTTCTATGTAACCACATCGTCCTCTTCTCTCCTTTTATGATAATAGTCTGAAATTGTAAACACTATGTTATTTAGACGTCTGCAATCACCTATATGTGTGACGAGACGTAAAACAGAATTCCTTCCTACACACACGCACACGCACACACACACACACACAAGCACACACACACACAATGCGCTTCCAAGTGTCAACGGCTTACAGCTTTCCATTATAAACCCTACACAGTGTAGGTTTGTTCGTTTGTTCGTCTTTTCACCAGGCTGTTTGTGTCATTATTCCCTTTGTAACCATTCGCTAAAGTCACTCCAGCCACAATCGTCCCTGCAACGTTCCAGATCAAAGCTTACCGCATAATCTCCCACTCACACCCCCACCTCAGCCCCCACCCCCCTCCCGTCCCCGGCCCCGGTTCGCCTTCCTTACTCCCCCCCCCCACCCCACCCTCCATTGCCCCCCCCCCCCCCCCCCCCCCGACCCTCGTGATTCTCTCCAAGTCCGTCGATGCCTTTTTTTTTACTTTCTCTCTTAGTTTCTTTCTTCCTTTCTTTCATTCTTTCTTTCTTCATTCCTTTTTTTCTTTCTTTCTTCCTTTCTTTCTTTTCTTTCTTTTGTTCTTTTTTTTCCTTCTTCCTTCTTCTTTCTTTCTTTTCTTTTTTTCAAATCTGAAAGGCCAAACTGAACAGAAGAGATTTGAGATCTGTTTGATCTCTACGTGTGATCTCCTTCCGCACTACATCCATCACTGTCAGTGGAGCTGAAGATATGATGTTGTCGATCGTCTGCAAGACTCTGTGTGTGTGTGTGTGTGTGTGTGTGTGTGTGTGTGTGTGTGTGTGTGTGTGTGTGTGTGTGCGTGCGTGCGTGCGTGCGTGCGTGCGTGCGTGTGTGCGTGCGTGCGTGTGTGTGTGTGTGTATGTGTGTGTGTGTTTGTGTGTGTGTGTGTGTGTGTGTGTGTGTGTGTGTGTGTGTGTGCGCGCGCGTGTGTGCGTGCGTGTGTTTGTGTTTATTTGTTTGTGTGTGTGTGTGTGTGTGTGTGTGTGTGTGTGTGTGTGTGTGTGCGTGCGTGCGTGCGTGCGTGTATGTGTGTGTTTGTGTGTGTATGTGTGTGTGTGTGGGGAGGGGGGGTATTGAGTTTAATGTCCCGTCAAAGGTAAGAGACATTACAAATGATACTGATACATAACCTAGTACATCGAAGCGTCTGGGAGACTCTCTCTCTCTCTCTCTCTCTCTCCCCTGTTTGTCTCTGTCTGTCTGCCTGTTTGTGTCTGTCCGTCCGTCTGTCTGTCTGTCTCCCCCCCCTCTCTCTCTCTCTCTCGTCTTTTTCTGTCTGTCTGTCTCTCTGCCTGTCTGTCCGTCTGTGTGCCTACCTGTCTGTCTCTCGTCTGTCTATCCTCTCTGTCTCTGTCTCTGTCTCTGTCTCTCTCTCTCTCTCTCTCTCCTCTCTCTCTCTCTCTCAGAGAGGGGACTATAACATAAAATTATCCTAGATAGAGACAAGATAAAATCCCACAAAGATAACGTGTACAGAGCACACTTATCCCAGAAGGATTGCATAGTATCCCCAACAGACAACAACACACACACACACACACACACACACACACACACACACACACACACACACACACACGTACGCACGCACGCACGCGCGCACGCGCACACACACACACACACGCACGCACGCACGCACGCACGCACGCACGCACACACACACACACACACACAGATGTGTGGATCAGTTGTGTGGACAGAATGGAGAGAGAGAGAGAGAGAGAGAGAGAGAGAGAGAGAGAGAGAGAGAGAGAGAGAGAGAGAGAGAGAGAGAGAGAGAGAGAGAGAGAGAGAGAGAGAGAGAGAGAGCGTTTCCCACGGTTGCGTCATATCCGTGCTGGACTCCCATGAAAGACGTTCATCCCTTCAGCATCATAAATCTTCATTGTTGTTTGTGGTCCAGCCGAACGCATGGGGGTCATCACGTTCACCTTGACGTTGTCCCCACAACGTCAGACGTCTTCGTGGTACCGTGACGTTCTTTTGGCCGATCAGGACTCTCGGATTTCCTTGTCTTCAAAGACGCCCTACGGTCGGTTCTCAATCGCCCGTTCAGGGCTTTACTTCTTCTTCCTGCCTTTGGAATGTGACCTCTGGGATGATAATCCTGGACACGGAATGCTGGCGACATAGATGCTCCTGCCAGGCAAGCTTCACGCGGCGTGTGATGAGCGGAGGAGAAGTGAAATAAATGGCGGAAATAATATCCTACCCGCTCCAGGACCTTAAAGGAATTATTAGTTCGCGTAATTCCAACCGCAGAGGTATAGCGAGCCATAGCTTTCTTGCTTGCTTGCTTTCTTTCTTCAGTTAACTCGGCATTCGCTGATTTTAACGTATAGATCCTTGTGTCACAACGATCTACAGGATCTTAAACGGTCTTTCGTCGAGGGAGAGAACTCATGATGCAAAATACTCCTCACTAGCGCTCGGTGGAGAAAAACGGTTAGGTCTTGTCAGCAAGGGGCTGTTTTGAACAGGCTGTGACATCGATTTTAGCAGCCTGTCCAAAATTTGACTTGCTTTGATTCCGAACTAATGTGAACTTTAATAGTACGGCCGTACCGAATGACATGTTTACTTGCGAATCATGAGTGCAAGTTCAGGTCAACTCACCACAAATTGGTTTCCGTCACAGGAGAGCTTTGTCAACAAGCCACAAGTTAGTTTCCATCACAGCAGAGTTTTCAAAATTCGTTTTTATTTATTTTTTTTTCAACGGTTACTTCCCAGGGCATGTTGTTCGATTCTTTTTCTTCCACGAATCAGGGATGGTCGCGTTATGCCGTCGCGTACATGGGATGGTCGCGTTATGCCGTCGCGTACATCAGCCATCTTGGATTGCGAACTGACAGATTGCACAATTAAGAACACGGACGAGGACCATCGCGATTGCATGACTAGACGATCGTGACTGGCGACCTGAAAGTTCGTTTGTGAGGAACTGTTCCCAGTGTTCCTGGTGCTTTCATGTATGTTCATTTGTGAAGAAAAAAAAAATGTGTCGACGGAAAATATAGATCTCTTGTACAAACTTTCGGGGAAAAAAAAAGAAAGGGGGGGGGGGGGGGGGGGACTTGAAAGTCTTGGGCTTTGGCCCACCAAGTCAGTGAAACTAAGCAGCATGCATACTTGGCTTGTATGGCCAGACCACCTGTAGGATGGGCAGTTGAATCAGAGGTACACACTGACCGACGGCATAGTATGAAGAGCGAGGCGTTGGCGAGAGCTAATGTTTCTTTGGGGTTTTGTGTTGTTGTTGTTGTTGTTGTTGTTGTTGGTTGTTGTTTTGAATGACACAGGTGGGTCTAAGGTCAATGTAAAGTCAAGGCCACGGCTGGCCCGTGTTAGGCTCAGCAAAACTCCAGGAACTTTTTTTCCCCGGACAGAGTAGAGGCAAGTAGTGTGCGTGTGTGTGTGTCTCTGTGTGTGAGCGTGCGTGCGTGCGTGCGTGTGTGTGTGTGTTGAGAGAGAGAGAGAGAGAGAGAGAGAGAGAGAGAGAGAGAGAGAGAGAGAGAGAGGCACAAGTTTTGTTTTTCTTTGTAAGTCGATGAGAGGTCACGCAGATAGAGAAGATTTTTGTTGCCAGCTGAGGCCGAAACTGGAGAAAAATATTATAGGTCTGTGAGGAACAAGACACTTTCTTTGTTTTGTGTGGGACTATTGATAGGTCTGTGGGGACCAGGACACTTTCTTTGTTTTGTGTGGGACTGTTGATAGGTCTGTGGGGACCAGGACACTTTCTTTGTTTTGTGTGGGACTGTTGATAGGTCTGTGAGGACCAGGACACTTTCTTTGTTTTGTGTGGGACTGTTGATAGGTCTGTGAGGACCAGGACACTTTCTGTGTTTTGTGTGGGACTGTTGATAGGTCTGTGAGGACCAGGACATTTTCTTTGTTTTGTGTGGGACTGTTGATAGGTCTTTGAGGACCAGGACACTTTCTTTGTTTTGTGTGGGACTGTTGATAGATCTGTGAGGACCAGGACACTTTCTGTGTTTTGTGTGGGACTGTTGATAGGTCTGTGAGGACCAGGACACTTTCTGTGTTTTGTGTGGGACTGTTGATAGGTCTGTGGGGACCAGGACACTTTCTTTGTTTTGTGTGGGACTGTTGATAGGTCTGTGAGGACCAGGACACTTTCTTTGTTTTGTGTGGGACTGTTGATAGGTCTGTGAGGACCAGGACACTTTCTTTGTTTTGTGTGGGACTGTTCATGGCAAACTTGGAAAGTTTTGAAAGAAAAGATAATTTTTCAGTCCATGAAGACCTGTTAATGAAATATGAAATGCGTCTGTAATTTTGTGTGTGTGTGTGTGTGTGTGTGTGTGTGTGTGTGTGTGTGTGTGTGTGTGTGTGTGTGTGTGTGAATGCAAAGTAGAGAGAATTTTACGTTACTTATGTGAAAGTTTAGTTATTAAGTAAGTGAAAAGGGAAACCGTCTTTTGTTTTGTCCGACTATTTGTTTGTCGACGTTGCATGCGCGAGAGTTTGTCATCGCTCTATCAAGGGCAGCCTTTGTGGTCGTGTTTACAAACAGGGGAGACTGTGTTGAAATAGTAGCAAAGAGGTTCACGTGTTCAATAGACGTAACTGGTTTTTTGTTTGTTTGTTTGTTGTTGTTTTTTTGGCACTCTTGATGCGTTGCTTCTCGTTAAGGATTTGGGAATGTGTTGACCAGTTCAGTGAATAACATTCTCTCATTATTAATACATGACCTCTGTCCGGACAGACGAATAGATTGATCTGATTCGGTCATGTTGGTGAAATCGCTACCTTATTGGCCAAGCTTAGTAGACACCGACTGTATTATACTGGCCTGTTCACTATTAACCGCATTGACGTTATTCCACACGTCACAGTTGTTAACTGGCCGGCCAGTCAATGATTGCATTGGCTTTGTCAGTCACTGGCCGGCCAGTCAATGACTGCATTGGCTTTGTCAGTCAAGTGATGATGTTGATGGTCCAGCCGACCTAGCTTTGTTAGAGCCGCGCTAACTAATTGACTGGCCCGTCCACCAACACGCTGACTGGTAGCTTTGTTCAACCTGGAGAAGTTGGGAGCTTTGGGTGTGTCGTATTAGCCTCGCAGACCCTTAATCCTTTCGGCCCAAGTGTAACAAAAAGGCACGGGAAGGTTAAACATAAAAAAAAAAATTCGATGTCGGTACCAGTACAAGCGGTACCACTGTAGCACTGTTAAGTCTGGGGAGAAATTGACACAAAAAAAGCTCAAAATATATTTTAACCACAACCAAGCCCGAATTGAAATGAACAAAACAAGGGACAAAGTACAGATTTTGACTGCAACTAAACCCAAATAAAGATAAACACAAAACAAATGGCAAAGTATAAACTTCAAGTGTGCAATCAAGCCAAAAAAGAAACAAACACAGAACAAGCAAAGTATAGATCTGAACTATAACCGAGCTAAAATATAAACAAACAAGCACAAAACAAGAGGTAAAAGAACAGGGTTGAACTACACCCTAGCACCATCTTCACATAAGTTGCAAACACGCACAGGGAATTGCATTAGGCTGTTAAGGGACACAACTGTTCCTTGGCAGACGCCACTGTGTGATGATCGGATGCGACACAACAGAAGCTCGATGGAAGCCCCCCCGCCACCCCCACCCCACCCCCCCTCCCACTCCCTCCCGATGGTTGTACCGGCCCGTATTTCATGACTGCAGAGCCCACCGGCGAAAGACGACACCATTAAGCGAACTGCTGCGCGAATCCTGTACCCCCCACTCGTTGCTGTTTCGTTGACATATGAAAACAGTATAACTCCAGACGCAGCTAAGCTTTCGCCACATGGTCTTACGAACCCTCCGAAGATGGGGCCTACCTTAGGCCGATCGTACAAGTAGTTGGTTAAGTGACTACTATAAAAATAAAAACCTATCAGTTGACTATTCTGGCGTACCGGTGTCACTTGTCGTACACGATGATTTGTCGCCGGAAACTGCCCATCGTATTGTTCCTTATAAAGCCAGTCTCGTCGGAGTTGTGTTCTCTTAGGAAAATGGTTGCTAGCAGTTTAGAAAGGTTGACTTACCGACTCGCCACACACCATGGCATCTTCGCTGCGGGAAATGCGACAGATAGAATACATAATAAACAAATCATGCATAAAGACAGAGAAGTAGGTTTTGTTTATACATAATCATCATATAAAACTAAAAACACAAAGTTTATTTAAAGAATATAAAGCATCGCCGTGTTAGTGATTCGATCTCGTAACACGACAGTCACAATTGTACACGAGTCCAATATATTACCCAAAACCTTATACCAAAAAAAAAGGTATCTGGGCTAGGACACACAGAACGAAAATGATGAAAGAAACACTTTTCTTTACTTCAATGCAAAACCCAGCAAATTGACGCTGGGTTCTCAATAGAAGAGGAATAAGAAGAAGCAACAGGTCTTTTGTGAGAGGATCGCACTTGGTCACTTTCCTTCGACGTTTGACCAGTTGTTTTCTACCTACTCGCGTGACAAAGAGGCGTCCGCCGATTATATTTCGCACTGCCTAGGATAGGTGGAAGAAAGAGACGGGGACGGAGGGGGGGGGGGGGGGGGGGGGGGAGAGAGGCGAATTCTAGTCAGAAAATATGAAGGCTAGAAAGCACCCGCTACATACAAGGCCATTTTGCAACCTGTCGCATGCAAGAATAGCCATGGATCATAGGATAGGATAGTCGCTCTTTGAGCAGCGTGTACGGAATGCCCTTACCGTCACTGGGCATTTGGTCGCGCTGTAGGTGTCGCGCAGTCGACTGTCGAGCAGTAGGTAACGCAACTTGTCAAGCCAGGGAAGGAACGAACTTTGATACAACCTCAGTGAACTTCCAGTACTTCTTCGGTCGTGGGTGAGTTCAACGTCCTATTGGCCTGTGGCCTTTAAGGACACAGTGCACTTGCAGACGTAGGTCTGTTGTGTGGTAACTGTTGTCGCAGGCAGTAGTGGGCGAGTTGCGTGTGGGGCCGTCGTATTTCTCTCTCCGAGCTCTGGTTCCTTTTAAAAATCAGTTCAAATTCGGCTGTTGGTCGGCCAACGATGGACGTCGGTGTATTTCGCCTCTTTTCCCCAAACTAAAGGCTGTCTTCAGGACCACCAGGCGGCCTTCTTCGTGCTCGGGTGGCGATGGTCCTGTGCCGCTTGAGGCCGCCTCAAGCACGGAGCAGGACGAAAGCGGCTGGAGCGCTGCACGAGTCCCTAAAATTCGGCGGGTACACGCAGACTACGGCCGAGAGGGCAGTTTTTCAGCCCAACCCCATAAGGAGTGCCCCCATATCTGCCTGGCTCAGAGCACGGTATCCTGGGCCACAGTAGTCGTAGTCCGGCAGTGCTCCATCGCCGATCGCCCCACATCTCCAGGAGTCGTCCCCCCACCCCCCACCCCCACCCCGCGACACAGGCTAGACCCGCCGTCACCCATATGGCTGGAAGGATCGCTGCGCCGCCTGACACCGACCTCTCACATCAGTGTCCTTCAAAGGAGATCTGCCACCTGTCCCTTGGCGTCCGTTGCTATGCCAGACTCGCAGCGAACGAACGTGCCGGCGCTTTCGTCATGACTGTTACATATATAGCACTTGTCGTAATACTCATTCGCCAGTTCCATCTAAAATCAACGTGAACGGTAAATATTGTCGCGTGATTCGACACTGGAACTAAAATAACCAAGATTGATGAGTGAGCGGGAAACGTGTGACAAATGATAAACGCCTTCTTGACAATAGTGATCTTGTCGTGTTCCGATATGGATGAATACTATCGACAATGAACACAAAAATAATGATGAATCAAGAGAGAGAGAGAGAGAGAGACAGACAGACAGACAGACAGACAGACAGAGACAGAGAGAGAAGAAAGAAAGAGAGAAAGAAAGAAAGATCTGCTCGTGCATCTCCCTAGAGCTTAATTAGTCTAGCTCATCTATTGGGTGGTGGTGGTGGTGAAGATGATGGTGAGGTGGTGGTGGTGGAAGTATTCCAACACGCGGAAGTCCAGTAAAACAAACAAACAAACGTAATCACTAGTTTCCACCTGTGAATAACTAAAAGGCTGATAGGTATCACACACACACACACACACACACACACACACACACACACACACACACACACACATGAATTTCCACCCATCACCATTACTACCCCCACCACCATCACCACCCCCTACCACCACATCTCACCATCATCAAACTTCCACAACACCCACATCTCCCTTAAACACCTACCCCCCACCCCCTACCCCCGCTCCTCGCCTCCTCTCCCCTCCCCCCCCCCCTCCTGCTTCCCACCTCTTCCTTCCCTCCCCCCCCCCCCCCGAATCACCACCCTGTTCCTCCCTAATTATCATAACGCCAAGACGAGCGCTCACGCGCACGTCACCGACTGACCAATCGGCCGAGATAGGAGGAAAAAGAAAAAAAAAAAAAAAAAAAAAAGGAAAAGAAAAATGGCGAGGACGCGTGTCGCTGCAGTAACGGAATTAGGCGACGGCCGTCCAGGCGGGACGACGGACGACAAGCGCCCGGGCGCACCGGGCTGGGCCTGAATAGGGCCCGTAACTCCATCAGTGGGCGCGGGGGTCTCCTGGGTAATTATTTCCCCTTGGCGGGCCATCCAACCCGCCCTTCCCCTCCCCTCCCCCCCTCCCCCCCCCTCCCCCCCCGGGCCCTCTCCACCTCACCATCAACGGCCCGTTTCTCCCCGTGCCTACGCCCCCCCTCCCCCCCCTCCCCCCCATCCATCCCATCTCCAGCTGGGCCTGCCACCTCATTTTCCGCCCTGTTTTCCTCCCTGTAAATTTGTTGGGTGGAGGGGTGGGGCGAGGGGTGAAGGGGGGGGGGGGGCGGAGGGAGGAGGGGGCAGGGAAGGTGGGGGAGGCTTAAAAGTTGAGGAGGATGTGTAGGGAGGTAGAGGGGGAAGTGGGGGGACGGGGCAAGGTTTTAGAGAGACAGGGGATGTTGGCTGATGTTGGGATGATTGTGACGGGAGAGAGGTGGGGGTGGGCGAGAAGGCTGGGCGGGGGTAAGGGACAAGGAGGGAAAGGTGTTGCCAATGGTTAAAATTAATGTTGTGTGTGTGTTGTGTGTGTGTGTGGTGTGTGTGTGTGTGTGTGGAGATAACTTAATAGTAAAGTGTATTATTTTTTTTTGCGTGACTTAATAGTAAAGTGTATTTTTTGCGTGCAGTCTTCATGGTTTTATGCCATTCTGAATGTGGACGATTTGATACACAGTGGGGCGTGAGCTGTATGTAACGCTGCTGTCTTCAGTACGCATGCACATGTGTGCATCCTGGATACTGCTGCACCAAGTGCATGTACAGGCCTAAGATTTGCGCGCAAGATACACGTTGCATTGTTCAGCCGGTATTCTCCCCCCCCCCCCCCCCCACCCCCGCGTTTTCCAACCGTGTGTATGAGAAACGCTTGCCCAGCAGCCAAATGCAGTCAGAAAATCAGTGGGGTTGATAACATTTTCGTGAGTAGCCCAGATGATGACTGCTTCGGTAGAACCATTGATTATCATTGTTCTCTTCCCTCACCCCTCCGATGACAATAAACACAACGTCTTTTCCTCTTGGCGTGCCACCTGCGAGGTCGCATAGCAGGGAATACCAAGGGACAGAGGTGGCTGATCTCCCTTGAGAAACACTGATGTGAGACGTGTCAGGTGGCGCAGTGAACCTTACAGCCATATGGGTGACGGCGGGTCTAGCATGTGTCGCTAGGGGACGAGGTAGTCTGGAGATGTGGGGCGATCGGCGATGGAACGCTGCCTGACTACGATTACCGTGGCCTGGGATACCACGCTTTTGCCCCTCACAGGGTTGAGCTGAAAATTTGCCCTCTCGGCTGTAGTCTGCGTGGACCACAGAATAGAAGGGATTCGTGCAGCACTCCAGCGACTTTTGTTCTGCTTCCTCTTTGAGGCGGCCTCCCGCGGCACAGGACCATCGCCACCCGAGCACGAAAAAGGCCGCTGGTGGCCCTGAAGACAGGCCTTTTGAGGGGGAAAGAGGCGGTAGAAAGAAACTCGTGGAGAGCGTGGCAGCAGAGAGTCCTCAGAAGAGAAGCCCCCTTCAAGCAAGTGTTTCGGCCCTTATCTCCTGACACTCTAGGGGGGTTGGGCCACACCCGGTTCATGACTCCGGATGTCCCTCTGCTGCCCCTTTTTTTCCCATCTTGGGACGAGCCATGGCTGGGATTCGAACCCATGACCCTCTGGACATGCTCATTTTCCACTTAATGACTCGCGCTTTAACCACTGAGCCACAGGGACACCTGATATTTGTAGGGAAATTAAGCCTTATGATGTTCACTTTTGTTCCTCCTTGACCAGATCCAGCTTGAACACCTCTCTGCCGCTTCTGCCATTGCTTTCAGGGCTCTGGTTTTTTCCTTCCCTGCAACTGAGAGCTGTTTCATGAGGCTGTATGCAGACGTTCCTACAAACCCCCTAGCTCCAATTTCTGCAGTGAGGACTTTGACCTGATAGCCTTCTCTCCTCAGGCTGTTTGCCAGATCAGCATACTTTTCAGTCTTGTAGATTTGAGCTGCCTCCATTCTGTTCTCATATGGCACCGTGAGCTCGATCATGATCAGCTGCTTGGTTGACTTAGAGTGGACTACTATGTCTGGTCTCATGCCACTCTTGCTTATGATCTCTGGGTGACTCTTCCATTCTGGGAGGTCTGCAGTGCACTCCCAGTCATCTGCCCCGTCCAGCAGACTCTGCCTGCATGTTTCGAGTGGCACTGTTGTTCTTGGCCATGATTTGCTGCCTCCTGCCGTGAAGAATGTTGCGGGTGCTTTTGGAGTCCTGATTTTCCCTTTTGTGGTGTTGGTACTAGCCCAGACTACTTGTACAATTTCTTTGAGCACTTGGTTGTGCCTCCATGTGTACCTTCCTTGAGCCAGGGCTACTTTACATGAGCTTAGGACATGCTCCACTGTTTGTTTTTCATGGCAGAGGGGGCATGCAGGATCGTCTGTTTTCCCCCACTTCACCAGGTTTGCATTTGAGGGCAGAAGGTCATATGCAGATCTGAGAATGAAGCTGATCCTGAGAGGGGCCATGTGCCAAATGTCATTCCAAGTGAGACTTCTTTGGAGTGCATTCTCCCACGTTGTCCATTGCCCTTGCTGGCTCTGCTGGACTGCTTTTTGGAGTCTTTTTTGGTCTTCTTCTTTTCTCATCTCCTGAATCATCATGTCTCTTTTGGCTTTTCCTTTGGCCTTTGACCACCATTCAGTTTTGGTCACCCCCAGTCCCTGTCTGTTGGTCTGTGTGTGTCCTGTTATTTCTCTGATCTTGAGACTTTCTTTTGCAGAATCCATCGCCTCTTGAACTTTCCATTTTCTGCCTGTCTTCAGCTGGGGCTTAATTGCTTCTACCACCTTGTCTCCTGAGTCCTCCAGCATGCTTTGAAGTCTGATCTTCCCTGCTTTGTATTCCTCCAGGATGGATTTCAGGGGTAGTTTCAGCTTTGCTTGGCGACAGTACAGCGCTATGTCAGTCAGACAGGGTGGGACACCAAGCCATTTCCTTGTGAACTTGTTGATTTTGGCTTCCATTGCCTCCACTATGCTGGTGCAGATGTCGTATATCATCAGAGGCCATAGCAGCTTTGGTATCAGCATGAACTGCAGACACCAGACCTTGTATTTGCCAGGGAGCCCACACTGGTCAATGGTCTCCAAGCCTTCCTCCGCCATCTGCTTGGTTTCTTTTGCTCTTTGTGTGTCTTTCAGCGTATCATCATACCATCTTCCAAGGCTCTTGACTGGTTCTTCTGTGACTGTTGGAATGGCCTGGTTGGCAACACTGAAGACCACAGATCCGGCCACTTTTCCTTTCCTCAGTGAGAGACTCCGTGATTTCTTTGGCTTGAACTTCATTCTGGATGAGGCAACTATGTCGTCCAGCCTCTCCAGCACATGACGTGTCTCGTCTTCTCTGGATGAAATCACTGTAGTGTCATCCATGAAGGCCTTGAGAGGAGGCATCTTGTATCCATCGCCAAGGTCTGTTTGTCTCGCGTTGTTTGTTGCTGCTTTCAAGATGAGTTCCATTGCCAGCACGAACAGTATTGGGGAAATTGCACAGCCCATTGCAATACCCACTTCCAAGTTGATCCAGTCTGTTGTGTACTCCTTGGTAGAGAACCGCATTGAGAAGCCATTGAAGTACTTCTTGAGCATGTCGCGGATGTTCTTTGGCACATGGTACATCTCAAGAGCCAACTGTATCATCTCATGGGGCACAGATCCATATGCGTTTGCCAGATCAAGCCACACTACGTCCAGGTCTCTCTTTTCTGTTTTTGCTTTTTGGATTGCGTCCCAGATCATTGTGGCGTGTTCTACACAGCCCGCCACGCCTGGGATGCCACCTTTCTGGACTGACACATCCAAGTACTTGTTTTCCATCAGGTACTTGGTCAGCCTTGCTGCCATGACAGAGAAGAAGATTTTCCCTTCGACGTTCAGTAGTGATATTGGCCTGAACTGGCTAATGTCACTTGAGTTTTGCTCTTTGGGGATGTACACACCATCTGCCGTCATCCACTGGCCGCTGATCTTCTGGTTTCTCCAAGCCGATCGCAGCAGCCTGTGGAGCCACTCCAGCACCTTGGGACATTTCTTGTAAAGCTGGTAAGGTATTCCGTTTGGCCCTGGTGATGATTTGGCTCTGGCTTTGTCGACCACCTTCTTGATTTCCGCCAACGTTGGAGGCTTGCCATTGAACTGTTCCTCAGGGTTGGTTGGCCACACCAGACCTTGAATGTCGAGTGGTGCTTTGCTCTGTGGGTCAGAGTATGTTTTCCTCAGATGCTGCTCAAGAACTCCTTTGTCCACACTTAGGGTCCCAGATTTTGGCTGCTCAAACAGTGTTCTGGCAAACTGGAAGGGGTCTCTGAAGAAGCGCTCTTGTGTCTTCTTCTTTTTGCTCTTCCTCTTCCTCGCAGATTCCGCTTTGCTGAGGGCACTGTGTTTTTCTTTCAGGTCTTTCCACAGTTTTTCCAAGCCTTGTTTTTCAGCTGGCAGTGCGGTCTTCATTTGCATCTTGAGGTTTTTCTTTTGGACCCTGATCTTGTCCATCTTTTCTTGGCGTCTGGATTTCTTTGGAGGTGTTTTCTCTTTGGGTAGTTTTGCTCCATAGGCGTCTCTACATGTGGCATACACAATGTCCCCATGTGTGGCTAGTTTGTGTTCCAGGGTGCTTTTCCCTATCAGTGCATCGAGTCTTTGGACGATTTTTGCATCCAGTTTCTCCCAATCTTCAGTTTCGTTTGCTCGTGGCAGGTTGAGTTTCAGGCGCCTGGCATCGAGGGCCTGTGCAAATTCCTCATCCGAACCAACAGCGTGGATGTCCTTGGCACTGTGGTTTAAATCCTGGCCTTGGTCTTCCGACGTCTTATCTGCTGATGCAGTGCGCTGCTGCTCATTCAGATGAGTCTTCACACATCCCATCTTTGTTCTGTGGATCTTCATGCCACGGGTGGTAGCGAAACGCTTTCCACAGACACATGGATATTCCATTTGGTCCATGTTCATAGTCCGTTTGGGATTTGCAGTCATGATTGGTTGAGCACCGATGGATTCATCATTCTCTCCCCCTTTCGGTGAATCCTGGGAGCATCTTTTCCTTTTATTTTTAGTAGCCACATGTTTAAGGCAAAGTGGGGAGCCAGCCCACAGAGCCCTTGGTTCTGGTCTTTCCCAGTGTCCTCCGGTCTTTCCCGGACGTCCTCCGGCCTATTCCCGGAAGTCAATGGTTTACCCATGCATCAGTAGAAAGAAACTCGTGGAGAGCGTGGCAGCAGAGAGTCCTCAGAAGAGAAGCCCCCTTCAAGCAAGTGTTTCGGCCCTTATCTCCTGACACTCTAGGGGGGTTGGGCCACACCCGGTTCATGACTCCGGATGTCCCTCTGCTGCCCCTTTTTTTTCCCATCTTGGGACGAGCCATGGCTGGGATTCGAACCCATGACCCTCTGGACATGCTCATTTTCCACTTAATGACTCGCGCTTTAACCACTGAGCCACAGGGACACCTGATATTTGTAGGGAAATTAAGCCTTATGATGTTCACTTTTGTTCCTCCTTGACCAGATCCAGCTTGAACACCTCTCTGCCGCTTCTGCCATTGCTTTCAGGGCTCTGGTTTTTTCCTTCCCTGCAACTGAGAGCTGTTTCATGAGGCTGTATGCAGACGTTCCTACAAACCCCCTAGCTCCAATTTCTGCAGTGAGGACTTTGACCTGATAGCCTTCTCTCCTCAGGCTGTTTGCCAGATCAGCATACTTTTCAGTCTTGTAGATTTGAGCTGCCTCCATTCTGTTCTCATATGGCACCGTGAGCTCGATCATGATCAGCTGCTTGGTTGACTTAGAGTGGACTACTATGTCTGGTCTCATGCCACTCTTGCTTATGATCTCTGGGTGACTCTTCCATTCTGGGAGGTCTGCAGTGCACTCCCAGTCATCTGCCCCGTCCAGCAGACTCTGCCTGCATGTTTCGAGTGGCACTGTTGTTCTTGGCCATGATTTGCTGCCTCCTGCCGTGAAGAATGTTGCGGGTGCTTTTGGAGTCCTGATTTTCCCTTTTGTGGTGTTGGTACTAGCCCAGACTACTTGTACAATTTCTTTGAGCACTTGGTTGTGCCTCCATGTGTACCTTCCTTGAGCCAGGGCTACTTTACATGAGCTTAGGACATGCTCCACTGTTTGTTTTTCATGGCAGAGGGGGCATGCAGGATCGTCTGTTTTCCCCCACTTCACCAGGCGAAGTATACCGACGTGGCCGACCTCACACCTGAACATGAATCCAAGTTCACAAGGAGCCAGAGCTGAGACAGCGACAGACGACGGCCCCCACACGGTCCAGACCCACTATTGCCAACGACAGCAACTGCCACAAAGTATGCAGATGACATCCTGTCCTTAAGCGCCCGCCCCCCCCCCCCCCCCCCCCCCCCCCCCCCCCCTCTGCCTACAGGACGTGAATCTCCCACTGACTGAATGACCGTCTCCTTTCGGACCCTCGATCGCACCTGAAGACAAAGAGAGCACTTCTGGGTGCCCCTTCCCCCCTCTCCCTCCCTCCCCCCCCCCCCCCTCCCCAAGGCAGTTTTGGACAGTTTACTTGGTTCGTGCATAACAGATTTCCAACTGTTTCTCGGTCGTTCTGTGTATGCCAGCACAGCAACGGGTGGAATTTCCGTGGCTCCGGTGTGTATTTGAATGCTCGCGCTGCACTGTAGTGCATAATTCAAACTTACACTGTACGGTTTGGCTGCAAGCTATTTCTGTTGAACTAGACGGATTGGTTACTCGGGGGGGGGGGGGGGGGGGGGGGGGGGGGAGAGAGAGAGAGAGAGAGAGAGAGAGAGAGAGAGAGAGAGAGAGAGAATAGCTTGTCAGCACTAGCAGAGGCTCGTAGCCACAGAGTGTTTGCCAGTGGAACTTATGATCATCAGTTATAACGGTAAATGAATGTCCAAATCACTTGATTCAGTTCAGTTCAGGGAAGGCTACAAGCGGCAGAAGGAGGGAGAGGGGCACCGCTTTCCATCGTGCCGTGCCTTAGACATGGTATATCTCAGGCAGTTCATTAGCTGAACAGCCGAAAGGCTCTGCAAATTTTTTGTGTATTGTTCAGCCTGCCACAACCAGTTTCAGGACAGAAAAGTATTGTGTGGTGTTGTATTGAACTGTGTCCTGTAGTTGTTGTTGATCGCGTTATTGTCACAACAGATGTGCTTGTGACATTCTGGATACTCTCCCCACAGAGAAGGCATCACCATAGTACAACGCCGCTGGTGGTTTTTCTGCTCCAGTCACGTTCTGGTGGATTAACCCCTTTGTTGTCGTAGATTCTTTCACGCGCGCTCTAAGTGAGCGCAGAACACCAGAGAAGTGTTTCATAAAAGTGAGGTGGCGAAAATTCTCGTTCGCTTTGTGCGTCAGCATTTCATAGCACAACCTAGCGGCGAGCGGGACTAGGATTAGGCGGAGTTCGCTGTACTGTCTCTTGGGACTCTCTCACATGCCAGGGAAAAAAAAGTTGACAGTTATAATGCCCTATGATTGGTGGACGAACAGCAGTAATGTTTTCTGATCGGTACATAACACGATCAAAACGCGGACCCTTCAACCGCAAGAAGAACTTGAAGAAGTGGTCACATTGTTTTCGTCTTTCGCCTGTTTCCGTAACTCCCTTCGCCTCTCACATCCCTCGCCGCAAGGGGAGCTAGCAACCTCGCGAGTTCTCGACTCGATCCATACAAACTCTGCTAAGATCTCAGTTTCCCGAGTTCACTCTCGAGTTCGCTGCGAGTGTGGCATAGCAGGGGACGCCAAGGGAGAAGTAGCAGATCTCATTTGAAGGACACTGATGTGAGAGGTCAGTGTCTGGCGGCGCAGCGATCCTTCCAGCCATATGGGTTACGGCGGGTCTAGCCTGTGTCGCCGGGGGACGGCTCCTGGAGATGTGGGGCGATCGGCGGTGGAGCGCTGCCTGACTACGATTACCGTGGCCTGGGACACCATCTTCTGAGCCAAGCAGACATGGGTGGCACTCCTTATTGGGTTGAACTGAAAAACTGCCCTCTCGGCCGTAGTCTGCATGCACCCGCCGAAGTTTAGGGACTCGTGCAGCGCTCCAGCCGCTTTCGTCTTGCTCCCTCCTTGAGGCGGCCTCATGCGGCACAGGACCATCGCCACCCGAGCACGACGAAGGCCGCCTGGTGGTCCTTAAGACAGCCTTTCGGTTGGGGAAAAGAAGCCAAATACACCGATGCCCATCGTCGGCCGACCAACAGCCGAATTTGAACTAAAGTTCAAAAGAAACCAGAGCTCTTAGAGAGACATACGACGAACTCGCCCACTTCTGCCCAGCGACAACAGTTGTCCTTGTCCTTGTCCTTAAGGGCCTCAGGCCAATAGGACGTTAAACCCACCCATCAACTCAGTTTCCATAGGAAAGATGAGTGAACCTTTGAGATCATCAAAAAAGGTGTAGTGGAGAGAGAGAGAGAGAGAGAGAGAGAGAGAGAGAGAGAGAGAGAGAGAGAGAGAGAGAGAGAGAAATTACACCCCCCCCCCCCCTCCCCGTCATCCCCCTGGCAGGTCACTCGAATAACGCCTACGAGATTCTCTGGCTTTCCATAAGGGAGCGTGTTGTTTATTTATTGACTGGCTGTCCACCTTTCCCAGAGTGAAAATGCCGATGATTCTGGCCACCAATCAGGACACGTTACTATTTTAGGAGCACGGGGGAAAACAAATAATGGCGGTACATGATTAGAAACGATGCCCTTTCTGACCTTAAGCTTTAAAGGACAACATTGATCTTGTCTGTTCGGAAGACTGGGTGGATTTTAGTGCGGAAAGAAGCCGATTCAGAGACAACGATATGTGTGCGTGCGTGTGTGTGTGTGTGTGTGTGTGTGTGTGTGTGTGTGTGTGTGTGTGCGTGCGTGCGTGCGTGCGTGCGTGCGTGTGTGCGTGTGTGTGTGTGTGTGTGTGTGTGTGTGTGCGTGCGTGCGTGCGTGCGTGCGTGCGTGCGCGCGCGCGTGTGTGTGTAATTTTATTATTAGTAATAATATTATTCTCATTATTATCATCATCATTATTAGATTATGATGATGATGATGATCGTGATGATGATTATAATGCTACCCTTTGTGTCAGCCAACGCGATTTGTCACATTCTGTCATTTTTCTTGCGGCAGTGGGGCCACACACATTCCTCGTTTCGGTCGCCAGTGAATGGCGGGACACAAAATGGCGACAAACACAGTCAGGAAGGGCAGCGATCGCATACTTCGCTTCGTAGTGTCCGGTTTTCTTCAACAAAGCATGACATCGGAGAGATCCGAACTATGTAAAAGTAGAGTGACGTAAAATTAAACGAAAGGATTTCGAGTAGGCCTATACGAAAGTTTGTTCAGGACTTGTTTGATTTTGTAAAACAGCGTTTTAGTGTTGTGATGGCATATGACATTGAAACATATGCATCCTTTGCTACGTATAAACGTATCTCAATAACCAGCTCCTGTGTATTTGCACATACGCCAGAAAAACTGTATCGCTACTTTAGAAATAAAATCAAAACAGCTTAGTAGAACATACTAAAAACAAAAACAAAACAAAAAAAAAAAAGGAAAAAATAGGAAAACGGAAACCGTACAAGAAATAGGGAAAAAGAGTGAAAGACGGAAAATTGTAGGAAAAGGTCTGCAACTTAGGAAGGAGAAGAAAAACGTTTAAGAAACTAGAAAATATTAGCGAAAGTAGAAAGCCGTTGGGGTAAAGAAGGAAGTCATAAGGGAAAGAATGGAAACATTATGCAAAGCAGGGAATCGTGGGAGAAAGGGAGAACTCGTAGGGTACAGAAGAAATCACTGGGTAAAGTAGGGAAACACACGAAAGAGTTGTAAAAGTAGGGACAAGTTATGGTGATTGAAGGCTCTTCTGGTTCAACGTCACCCTAGGTTGGGAGGAGGACGGAGAGGTGGAAGTAGAAAAGCGGGAGGGAGTGGGGTTTGAGGTGGGGTGGAAGGGGAATCAATGAACTGGCCTTTCAGTAAGTCACCACGAACAGTCAGTCAGTCCCTCGAAGGAGCGAGAGCAGTAAAGCTTTACCGTGGACCGCAGCGAGCGCGGAAGCCTGGTTTCGTTGTTCTGGTCCTAATAAATCAGCCGACGAAGGCACAAAGCCACCGTGCGTCCAGTCATTGTGACGATCGATGGTGTGGAGGATGGGGAGCCACTGAAGCCATTGGAACGAGAGTCACGCAGCTCCTCCAGTGTGCGGGCGACAGTCCAGGCTCAGGGGAAGCGGAGATCCTGAAGCTAGGGCAGGGAGGCTGGCTTAGTGGCGGTTCCCGTGATGGCAGCAGACCTTCTGCAGAAGAGAACTGTCGGCACCATTCCACATTGTCTGGTGTGTCACGATTTTGGTGGGCTGAGCATCATTCTCCTGACTACGTTTGCCAGAAACACATTTTGCATAATTGAGTTTCCCTTTATTTTTTGTTTGTTTGTTTTTTGATTTGTTATGTGTGTGTGTGTGTGTGTGTGTGTGTGTGTGTGTGTGTGTGTGTGTGTGTGTGTGTGTGTGTGAAAACAATTACCGTTTAGCTGTTAACTCGCAACCCTGTGGTCATAACTATGGGATAAAAAGAACAAGGGACATCTCGTTTGCCGTTCACGATTTGGAGAGAACACAGCTAACATGCCAACAAATCTACCACCCCACAGGAAGACAGGGGAACTGCTGTTTGCAGATCACAATATGTGTGCATGTAAAACTTTCATCGTGCCTAATGTTCGACCGATTATTACCGACTGGTTAGCTCTCGGTAGTCGATTACCGAATTTGCAGTTCGAATCCCGTGTGCGCCTGTGATATAAATGGCATTTTCGCTGCCCAACTTAACTTCTTCTTATCATGGTGTCATCAGTGTAGGGTTAGGTCCCCTGCCTCCTATGCAAGCGAGATTTATGCCCCTTTCATCCATTTCACCCGTGGTGGGTGTGGACGTTGAACCTGACAAGAGGGGTGGGAGGACAAAGTCGATGCTGTTGTCTGGGCTGTGTGAAAAGATCGTTCGTAGACGTCCGTAGAACTAACTTGTAAGCAGCACTGAGGAGTCTGGCAGCGAAAATGGAATTTGTAAAGACTAACGAGAGAGAGAGAGAGAGAGAGAGAGAGAGAGAGAGAGAGAGAGAGAGAGAGAGAGGGCTGCATTCTCTGAGAGAGAGGACTGCATTCTCAGAGAGAGAGAGAGAGAGAGAGGATTGTGTGTGTGTGTGTGTGTGTGTGTGTGTGTGTGTGTGTGTGTGCGTGTGTGTGTGTGTGTGTGTGTGTGTGTGTGCGTGTGTGTGTGTGTGTGTGTGTGTGTGCGTGCGTGTGTGTGTGTGTGTGTGTGTGTGTGTGTGGTGTGTGTGTGTGTGTGTGCGTGCGTGCGTGTGTGTGTTTAGAAAGGGGAGGGGAGTGTGTGGGACGGCGAAGGGGAGGGGGGAAAGGGCGTGGAAGGAGATGCAGGGTGTGGAGATGGGGGGGGGGGGTATAATGAGGAAATGAGGATGAGAGGGGAAGGCGTATGAGCCTCCAGTCGCTGGAGGCAAAACGTGCCTCTCCAAGTATTGAACGAGGAGGAGGAAATTAACATGCCGCCAACATCCAAATTAAGCGAAACGAGATTAGGGGGAAATTGTGCCATTCAGCGTGCAATACTGTACGTCGATTTCACAGCTGTTCCGTTTCTGAAGGAATCGTTTGGAAATCATATTCATGAATTTTTTGTTAGATGTCTGTATCATGTACGATATTTAGTAAATGATATCTATGTACCATGTTTCGTAAATAATATTCACATCTTAAATCATATTCACAATGTTTTGTAAATGATATGCACCGCGTTTTGTAGTTTGTTGTTTAACGCTTCTTTTTTTTCTATAACTGCTACTTTCATACATTGTTGAAACGCGTTTCTTAGAAACGAGGCAGCAAGAATTTTTGCTTGCTTGGTGAGTGTCAGCATTGCATAGCGCATCCAGCTGGCGAGCGGAACTAGAGATAGGCGAGAATTCGCTAGACAGTCTTGGGACTCCTTCGTGTGCAAGAAAAAAATACCGACAGTTGTAAGGTCCTGTGGCTGGTACACGAAAAAACAGTTATGTGCTCTGATTGGTGCATAGAACAATCAAAACACTGACCCTTCAACAAGAAGAGGTCACATTGTTCATTGGAATTTGTCTTTCGCCCGTTTCTTTACTGCCCCTTGCCTCTTACATTCCTCGCCGCTAGCATCAGCTAGCTACTCGCAAGTTCACGCATATATGAAACTCGTTTCGGGTCGTGCTTCTGAGAAACCCATGTGGACCACCTGTAGATGCGGAAGCGTAATAACATCAGAGATCGACAGAGGAGAAGATAAGTATCTTCAGCGTTGGCTGGTTAACAGTTCCATTGCGAATATAATAATAAATAATAATAATAATAATAATAATAATGTATAATACTTATATAGCGCATTTCTTGTTACACAACTCAATGCGCTTACATCCACCATTTGCACTTATTCATCAACACTCGTTTACACAACGGGCTGCCTACCTGGGTAGTGCCGACTGAAGAGCTGCCAGCTGGCGCTTCATTCAGTCGTTTCCCGTGTCATCCAGTCAATATCGTTCACTCAGTTTCTTTACTTCCTTCATTCTTTTTTTTTTTTTTTTTTTTTTTTCCATTTCTTACGCAGGGTGCATGCTGTGTGTAACGTGTCATCCATACCAACGGCCAAACTGGCCTACTCTTCCGAAAGTTGGTGATGGGATTTTACGTGTGTGCAAGATATTATGCGTGCGTTCACACACGGAACCTCGGTTTATAGTCTCATTCGAAGGACTGTATGGGAAATGGAGTCAGAACTAATGTTAACTCCGAGGGAAAAATCCCCCTGTACCGAAACGCCCCGGCAGAGATTCGAACCCGCAACCCCGTGATCACCAAGATTACGAGTCAGGCGCTCTACCAACTGAGCTATTCCATTCACCATTTTCTGTTGATCTGATTGGCCCTTGGTCTGCCTCTTGTTCAGGGGTTGGCTGGCTGATTGTCAAACTTTGTTGCTGATAGTGTTGAACCGTCAAGTTTGAAGCACACACAAGGTAGTTGGCGCTCGTTTGGGTAAAGGCTACATACAAGAAGTGGGACGACCTCTCTGAACAATAAACTAAATCTAGCTGGCATGAGGGGTTATCAGAAAGGGCAGTCCCACCAAATTGCACGTGCACACACACACACACACACACACACACACACACACACACACACACACACACACACAACTTTGTGCACCACGGCACGTGATGTGTGGTGCCTGAAAGTAGATAGTGACATGCGTAAGTGAACTGTACTCAGACTAAAGTGGGAAAGTGAGGGTGGCTCAGTGACACGGCACTGAGTTCACTTTCAGTCATTTGTGACGAGAGTTGGGAGTGGGTTGGTGTTGTCCTATAGGGGAAGGACGAAGAATAATATTTTCTCTATTGGAGTTATGTTAAATTTTCACCTCCACCCTCTCTTTTACTTGTTATGGAAGGAACAACTTTCCAGTACTAGTCATCGAAAGAAATTTTAATTTTTCTCAGGACTCTTAAAACTACTCCAGAATGGCTCAGAAATAATTTTTCTTAGGCCTGTACACTTAGAAGTACTTGTAGCTCTGAGAGACAGAATTAGAGACAAGTTCAAGCATTCAATACTGAATGAACAACAAAGAACTGACACAATTTAAGAGCACTTTCACACATCAACTTTATTGTTTATGCAAGTTTGAAATATTCAAATCAATTTCACTAATTCACTTCTGGCTGACTTTTGTTTTTCCCCACTTCTTTTGTCATCAATAGGAGAGGGAAAGTTCTGGAGGAGTTGAGTTGGAGTCCACTTGGAATATCAGGACAGGCTGATCTGGAGGTGCTGTCTCAGCTGGGCCAATAACATGCACACCCAGGGTAGGTAGGGACCCAGGCTCTAAGCAAACAGAACCTGGTCTGTAGTTAAGTAGCTGAGAGTCGGGCTTGTCGAGTTTTCACACTTGTCCTCTGATTTTTAGTAAATGTGTGAGGCCTCAGCCAACAAAGGATTAGACTAGCATAAATATATCTGCCATAATTATCAGTCTCCAATTTCACTCTGATTTGGAGTCGATTTTAACAAGAGGTAGGAGACAGTAACACCATGCAAAACAACGAAAGTCAAACAACTCTTCAATTTTTTCTTATAACTCAAGTTGAAGTAACTTGGAATGAACTTAGCCTAAGAACACGTGTTGATTAGAATTAGAGTCACCTACTACAAAGCATTCTGACAATCAACAGTATTCATAAATTAACAGTTTTCACCTAGTGAAGGCATACTGCTTTTCTGGTCAGAATTTATCACTCAGTTATCATCTTCACAGATAGTATTAAATACTGGTAAAAGAAGATTGTTAACAAAGAAGGATAATCAAATTGTTAACAAAAAAGGGTACGCAAGCATCTTAATAGTTTTTACCTAGTTGTGGCAAACAACTATTACTGTAGAATACTCATTCATCACCTAGCTAGATTTCACCAATATTGGCTTATAGTTATATGGTAAAAACACATGGCATACATACAATTAATGCATAGTCTTAAAATTCAGAAATGTAGTTTCAACTTACAGTTCTTCTGGGAAACAGTGAACCTTAGAGCATAGGAGATTCAGAGAATATATAGAGATGATTGTTCTCTTCTCTGATTTACCCCTGTTGTCTTCGTGGCTACACTGCGGGTGATCAGTCTTACAGGCATGTATGGAGAGCAGTGAGTGCTCATAGTGAGTTTCCCCTTTTCGTAGGCTGTAGGCTAAGTTTCCTATTCCGTTTCCTGTTCTGGTTTGCTTTGTGTCTCTAAAGACAACGAAAAGGGGGGGGGGGGGGGGGGGGGGGTTGGTCATCCCCCACCACTTGCTGTGTGAGGAAGGTGTAGAAGATTCGAGAAAGCTCTTTCTTAGTAGTTGGGGTTGCTTTAAGTGTGCCTTCATGTTAATTGATAGGGCGCTGTTTACCATAATTGCATCATGCATGGGTGGAACACACTCACCATCGCCATGGCGTTGTGAAACAGAAAGGAAGGAAAGGGGATGGTGGTGGAAAGAGTGGGAGAGGGGAGTGAGGTATCCCCTCTCCCACTCCTTGGCTTCTCTCTGATATAGTGGAGAGAGAACATGCCTTCAGATAAGGGAAGGGAAAGGAGGGGCAGTGAAGGGAGTGTTTGTGTGCCTATTTTGGCAACATCAAAGATAGACCCCACTGATGGTGGGGAGGATGGGAGACAAAAGGGGGGGGGTGTGAGAGGGGAAGAAAACGGAGTGGTGACAGCAGAGTAAGTTTTATTGCCATTTGTGAGACAAAGGCAGGATGGTGTGGGGATGTCAATATGTCATGTGACATCATTGCAAGATCAAAATTCGCTGGCAGTCACCATACAAAGTGCCTTTGTCACTGCCTAGCTTAACTAGTCATTCTGGTTGTTTTGAGTATCGTGTTAGATAGGTCCCCTGCCCCTAGTCTTGTGGGAAGGCTATTTGTCTGTCATATCACTTTTGCTCAGTGTGGGCGTTCAGCTCGAACGTTACCTTTGCTCCAGAGCACTGAATGTGTTCAGCTGACACTATCTTTTCCTTCTTTATCTTTCTCTTTCAGCAGGCTCTACTTTCTATGACGTGTATTGTTCCACTGCCATAATCTGTGCTGTGCATTGGAAGGGCTCCACAACTAAACAAGCATGTTGTTTGCAGGCTGCTACCTTTTTAGTGCTCTGCGTACGAAGGGTCAGTACACACATCACTGAACAGCAGAAGCAGCACAGTTTCTTTCTTTCTTCCTGCATACGCAGGCTGATACTCCTGGGGACACTGCCTATATAGACAGGCAGTGGAGTTTTGTGTGTATGACCGATTTTTTTATCCCGCCATTAAGGCAGCCATACTCCATCTTCGGGGAAGGTGCATGCTGTGTGTAACGTGTCATCCATACCAACAGCCAAACTGGCCTTCTCTTCCGAAAGTTGGTGTTCGGATTTTACGTGTGTGCAAGATGTTGTGCGTGCATTCACACACGGAACCTCGGTTTATAGTCTTTTTTTTTTTTTTTTTGCTGTCCCAACCTCTGCGCCACCTTAGAGGCAGTGCACCCACGCCGCTCATTCCGGCACCCCGTCCACAGCCACAGCCAGGTCGGCCCCGCCGCAGCCCCGGCACCGGCAATCCACAGGGAGCAGTCAATGTCAAGTCGTCAAGAGGCAACCCACCGGAGGAGAGAATGCACCGCTGCCGAGTCACTTCGGTGGTGTTCAGTGGCGCCTGTTCTGATCTAACATACGCAGGACACCACCTACTAAGCCCCCTACTGACGACAATAATTGCTTAGTCGGGGAGCCGGCGTGAGTGAGCTCTCCCCCCGGAGGGCGCCACCATGTCCGTCCAACGACAGCCCCCACGGACCCGCCAATACCGGTGACCCCGACGGAACCAAACCAAGGCCACAGACGTGGAGAGGACATCGAAATTGAGGTCACCATGAGAGCAGGGCATGAAGGGCCACAGAATTTGAGACCTTTTTTTTTTTTTTTATTTGAATGCTGATCGATGAGAATGAGGATGATTAAGATGATGCTACGGATTTCCATTTCGGTCTGAGACTACATGACAGGGCTGTACTCTACGCTTCCTTTCATAATATATCCCGGCGTCAACAGGCCGGAGAGATACAGTCACCTGCAGTGTTGGTCATGAAATTTGAGCAACACTCTCAGAAACGCATCCATTAAGTGGATGAAACTCGACTGTGTGGTCCCAGTCTTCCCAACTGAGTCCGCAGCAAACGCAACTCTGGGTAGGAGCCGGTCGGGGCAGAAAAACCCACATGACTCTGATGGGATTCGAACCCACGACCCCCCAGCCGAGAGTCCGCGACGCTAACCACTTCGCCACGGTGGCTGGTTCGGTTTATAGTCTCATTCGAAGGACTGTATGGGGAATGGAGTCAGAACCAATGTTAACTCCAAGGGAAAAATTCCCCTGTACCGAAATTCGAACTTGCAAACCCCAGGATCACGAGTCCGGCGCTCTACCAATTGAGCTATTCCCGCCCCCGCGCACCACAGTGATTCATCGGAAGTGCTGCATCTCCTCTGGTGGGATGCCTCATGACAGCCTGAAATGGACAGCTTCCTGTAGACTGCAACATGATGAATTGGGGGGGGGGGGGGGGGGGGGCAAGAAGGACCAACACACTGGAAGTGATGCCACCTGGAGGGGCATGGAAGACGAGACAGAAGGTAGAGTATTTTCTTTTACATAATCATTCTGTGGTAGTTGAGACAAACTACTCTACAATTCAGAACGGTCTAACGAAAGTGTGGTTGGATTGTGTTGTCTCATTGATTATTCTGTTCCTACAGAGCTTGCAACACTATGTTTTTTGGCGGGAAAACTCCAAATGTTTTGCAAAAAAAAAGGAGATGATTTTTTTAAGTTGTGCATACTGGACCCTGATCTATGTGTAGGTGACCAGCTAGGCCAGGTTACACCCATACCTACCTCATTATGACAACAACAGTAAACATAAGGAAAGGGGAAGGTTAAGGAAGGGAGGCGGAGGGAAGGGGAGGGCTATCTAACACTCCACTTTTACCACCACAGCGACAGCACGTTCAGGTGATTGCTCTAATCTGTGCACTGGGCGTTTGGGGAAATGGAACATGCAACACCAGACGGTGAACTAGATTAGGGTACTCTCGAGTTAATCGTCCACACCCACCAATACAAACTCTATTTGATGGATGGGGATAAACACCCCTGGAGAGAAAGAGCAGAGCTTGGGGGAGGGAAGGTTACACTAATTCCATGAGACCTCAAGATTGGCAGTTTGGAGTGCCAGTGTCAGGAGCGCCAGCGAAATTCAAATGCACAACAATGACCGCGAAGACCGGTCACGATTTGTTCTGCTAACGAATCAACCAGACATCTCGCGAACTGGATTAATCAGTTTCGCTCTGGTTTAACGACCACATGGATCGAAGGTGATATGGCAGATAGCAATAACCTGCCCAGGACAGTGGAGGTAGAGACCTTGCCTAGCACTACACCTACATCATGAGAACCCAGGACAGTGGGAGATAGAGACCTTGCCTAATACTACACCTACACCATGAGAACCCAGGACAGTGGGAGGTATAGACCTTGCCTAATACTACACCTACATCATGACAACCTAGGACAGTGGGAGGTAGAGACCTTGCCTAACACTACACCTACATCATGACAACCCAAGACAGTGGGAGGCAGAGACCTTGCCTAACACTACACCTACATCATGAGAACCCAGGACAGTGGGAGGCAGAGACCTTGCCTAACACTACACCTACATCATGAGAACCCAGGACAGTGGGAGGCAGAGACCTTGCCTAACACTACACCTACATCATGACAACCCAGGACAGTGGGAGGCAGAGACCTTGCCTAACACTACACCTACATCATGAGAACCCAGGACAGTGGGAGGCACGAGACCTTGCCTAACACTACACCTACATCATGAGAACCCAGGACAGTGGGAGGCAGAGACCTTGCCTAACACTACATCTACATCATGAGAACGATGGCGTGTCAAGATGGGCAGCTTGAATGGCAGTTGCAATGCAGCCGAGTCCCTTCTGTCATGTAGTCCCTGTTCTGTTCTAACATGTGCAAGCCACCACCTACTATGCCCCATATTGATGACTACAATTGCTTAGTCGTGCAGCCAGCCCCCCCCCCCCCCCCCCTCGCCTCCAAAGGGGGCCAACACGTCCGCCCAGCAAAAGTCCCCATGAACTTGCCGATACCAGCGGCCTCGACACAATTCCTACTGCTGATGGATGTGGTTAAGGACGATGAAGTTGATGCTATGGAGCTACCTTCTGGTCTGAGACTATGATAGGGCTGTACTCTACATTTCCTTTCATGATATAACCAGGCATCAATCAAACCTGAGATACGGACATCTGCAGTGTTATCGGGAAATTTGAGGAACACCCTCAAGATATGCATGCATTAAGTAGATCAAAGTCGAATTCGTGATCTCGGTCTTCCAAATTGAGCCCATAGCAAACTCATCTCTGGTAAAAGCAGGTCAAGGACAGAAAATTTCAACAAATGTTAGTGGCTCTGATAGGAATTGAACCCGCGACCTCCCAGCCGGGAATCAGACACGCTAACCACTACACCACTGTGGCTAGTCACCTCTGTGGTCGTACCCACAGAATCATGTTGCCGAGACAGAAGTTGAGAAACACATGAACTCTGCAGGGAAAGAAAATTACAGAGAGACACGTTGACACTTTCATATTTCATTGTCATTACCAAAGAGGTCTTTTGACAATGGGGGAAGGGGTAACAGAACAATAACATTTCTCCCTTTCTTTCCTGCAGACAAATAGTGCACATTCATTCCTAGTGTGTATCAAATCAAAGGTTAACAAAAGCAAATAAATTTGTAACATTTCCTTATGTCCTTACGCACAGGAGTAATGCAGTAAGGTTTGGAAAAAAAAATCATAAGACTGACTCGACCATCCACTCAATCAAATGATGACATTGTATCTTACTGATCTCTTCCACATGCGATGAATGATATTATTCATTCATGTATCTCTTATAGTGCATTATCTTAAATTTCACTATCCTTCATCTGTCTAATTTTCAATACTTCTGAGATGAATTTCGCAACTGATTTAATTACAAGTTCATCTGATGATAACACGACAGCGACATTTTGTCTCTTCGCTATATCTGACTGGAAAAATGAATAATGTGTCCGTACCTCATAATAAACAGTACAGTGGAACAGAAAGTGTTCTTCGTCGTCGATAATGTGTCTACATGCAGGACAAGGAGGTTCTGCGGATGTTTCACATTCAAACCATCTTTTGTTCGCATTAAAACCTAAAAATCTCAACCTGAATCTTGCGTGACTTATGACATTGAGAAACTTTTCAAAATGAAACACATTTTTAAATGAGAAAAACCAGCGATATTTTTCTTTACTTTCCATACCCGAGTGCCAATTCTGTTTAAAAGAACAAATAAGCCTGTCTTTAAAATCTGAAATGAACTGTTGCTAATTTCCTACATCCTGGGTCATCCACACTATTCTAAAACCCTGTTCTGAAAGGACTTTCTTTACTTTATGAGCCCAGTTTTCTTTACCTTTTTCCATTTCTAAAAGCATCATGTCATAGGCTTGCCTGCTCAAACGGGACTGGGGTAACTTCAAGATCTTCAACCAGTACTTAATACATTTCACAAATGTACTAATTATACAAAGGGTATCTGCCCATCTCTCCATATTAAACGGTGTTGGATGAATGAAAAGGTATTTGAAGGAAACGCTTCATAGCATACGTATGCACTTTTTCCATCCGCAAATTTTCATGTAAGCCCCAAATTTCAGCTGCATGTGTAAGAAAAGTTTTTATCTGTGCATCAAACTTTTTCCAAAATATACAACAGTCTGTACAATTCAGTTTTCTCAGAATTTCAACAGTACCCTTTTTTCCATTTTCTCAGAGATTCTTCCCATGCGTAACGGAAAATTAATTTTGTTTGAAATATCATTCCTAGATATTTATATGAATTAACTACTTGAACATCTGCATTTCCATAACACCATTTTTCATGCACTGATAGGTGGCCACCCATTCTAAAGACCACTATATTCGTCTTATCCAAGTTAACTGATAAACCTAACCGACTGGCTTCTTCTTTCAATACATTTAGTTGATTTTGCAAACCTATAACTGTTCCGGACAGAAGAACAACATCATCAGCATACAGTAAATAAACTAATTCAATGTGCTCCAGGTATTATCTAGATACCATGCCCTCCATTGTAGGACAATTCCACAGCCAGTTCGTTTATAAAAAAAAGAAAAAGAAAAAAAGAAAACAACTATGGACTCAACAAGCATCCTTGTTTTACACCATTTGGACAATCAAAATAGTCTAAATACTCACTCTTCACATGCACACATGCAAGCATTGGGTTGTAGACACCTCTAATAGCCATGCACAATTTACTATTAACACCACTTTTACGGAGTACATTCCACAGAGCATTCCAATTTACCGAGTCAAAGGCCATCTTGAAATCTACAAATGCAATGTAGAGCTTGGTCTTACAGAGTAGATGTTTTTTAATCAAAGAATACAGTGTAAATATATGCTCTATGGTGCTGTAACTGGTTCTGAAACCTGCTTGTTCTTCCACTATTTTTTCTTCAGTTTCAACCCATTCAGTTAATCTTGTATGTAAGTGTAGATTTTACTTAAAATGCTGGTAAGTGATACTCCACGATAGTTGTCGAGATTGTTCACGTCTCCTTTTTTTTTATAAATTGGTATAATAATAGATTTATCCCACTCTGATGGAAAGATACCATTATCAAAAAGTTGGGCCAATAAATGAACAAGGAAATCAATTACAGTTGTGTTTGCATTCTTCAACATTTCTACTATGATTCTATCTGGTCTTGCACTCTTTCCTAATTTTAAATGTTTAGTACCAGCAACAAGTTCTTCACTGGATACAGGATGACTAAATAATGGCTCAATTTCATTCTCTTCTACCACACCGGCCTCTTCTTCCTTAATTTTATTATCAAAACTATGAAAAACGCCCCCAAAATGGTCATGCCACTGTTGAACTGAGATTTCGTTATACACAAAACTCTTTTTATTTACAGATCTTATCACTGACCAGAACATTTCAGAGTCATTGAATTAATTTTTTTTAGTTTCTTTAACCTACTTTCTTTAAACTCCAGTTCCTTTATTTTCCTCAGCGTAACAAACTCTTTACGTGATACAGCGTATTCTTCTCTTTTCTTACTTTTATCCTTGGCTGTTTTGCATTTCTGAAATCTTTTTAATAACCTTTTAACTTCTGTTTCTTTCGTTCGCACTCATTATCAGACCAGTCATTGTATAAACAATAAACAAGTAGGGTAACTCATTTATTTGTTTATTGTTTACTGTTCCCTGCCTCATTTCATTTTCCATTCAGTCATTGTATGTTCTGCTACCTCTACAAATAACTCGAACCATACAAGCTGCAGCTCCGCACAAAGCACTGACAAATTCATCTAGACTCTCATTCACATTAATTTGTAACAATTGACGGGCTTTCTGTATGCTTTCTAGAAATTCATCACATTCAAGTTCATTTCTGAATATACCAGCATATTCATCAGCCCAGACATTTTTTTTTTCTTCACATTGTTCTGGTGAATACCTCTTCTTTGATTTACAACAATCATTTCTCCATATTGCTTCAACCGGTAAGTGCCATGAATAAATGCAATCACCAACGTGTAAATCAAAGTTTGAAAAATTACAGAGAGAGAGAGAGAGAGAGAGAGAGAGAGAGAGAGAGAGAGAGAGAGAGATGTAACGGACAGACCGGTATCTATTTCAGCAGTGGAATTAACATTTGTTCAGTCCCTCCATCATTTGAAGTGCTTTAGGAGCACTAGCTCACACAAGATTTTGTTTCTCTTTCCATTGGTTTCTTTTTTTTTTCTTCCAATGAAAATGATTGGAGCGCAGCACCCAGCGATACCATTTTCTCAACACAAACATTTTAGCGATACCATTTTCTCAACACACTCACACACTCACAACACACACACACACACACACACGCGCGCGCGCGCGCGCGCGCGCGCGCGCGCACTTTAGCAGACCGAAGTATACCTATTTCGTAGTGGAATTAATGTTTGTTCAGTCCTTCCACCTACCCACCCCACTCCTTCTCCCTTCTTTTTCTTCTCTTCCACTCCCTCTCTCTCTCTCTCTCTTTTTTAACGAAATGGATGTCCCTTTTAACCCCGCTACACGGAGCCGCCATCTTTGTGCCTCGGTCGCAAACCGGCACGTTGTCGTTCAAGTCGACTGTCGTTATCGATCAATGTCGCGAACACTGCCACCGAGTTGAACGCACGCCAGTTTGGGCTGACAGGGCCGGATGTAATCGTCGGTTGCGGGAATCTGGTTTCGGTTTTATAGCGAAACCCAACTTTCCTGTCCCACACATTTCATCTCCTGCCGCCAGGATCGTCTTTCGGATCATTGAACGATGTGAAGTTTCGCTCGTAACACGAGCGGTCTGTGATTGTGATGGAAATGAACTCGGCTAGATGACTGGATCGGCGTGAACAAAAAAAAAAAAAAGGAAAAGAAAAGAAAAAGATAACAAAACAGGGCGACGCGGCACTTGTTTGCTTTTTCAAATTGAAGATGTGTAGGATTTTTTTTTTCTTCTTTATTCTGTGTGATTTTATGTGCCGTGTGGCTTTTTTTTTTCGGCGTGACTGTAGGCTTTGAGGGCTTCTTGTTTTTTCGCTCTCTGTGTCTGAATTCTTTTTTTGTCTTCGTAACTTAATGCTGAAATGTTATTTTTACGACATCGTTGTAACATGTGTGCGTAAGTTGATGAATCGGGTGAAATGCAGTGATAACAATATGATGTATTTTGAACTGATGCAAAGGTGTCTCAGTTGACATGTGACAGTCGGAGGAGTTTATGCTGGACCAGACTAATCTGAGAGAGAGAGAGAGAGAGAGAGAGAGAGAGAGAGAGAGAGAGAGAGAGAGAGAGAGAGAGAGAACACCATAATTTTTTGTGCTTCCCCTTGCCTGAAACCGAATCTGTGTGTCTGAACTGCCTTTGATTAACTTAATGCTGAATGTTACTTTGAAAAACGTTTGTGTAAAATGTGTACGTATGTAAATGAAGTAGGTGAAATATGATAATAAAAGTATGATGTGAAACGATTCACATATAATATCTCAGTTGATATGTGGCAGTTGGACTGGCCTGAACACACTTATACACACACACACACACACACACGCGCGCGCGCGCGCGCGCATAGAGAGAGAGAGAGAGAGAGAGAGAGAAGGAAAGAGGAGGACAAGCGCCCAACACGATGTTTTCTGTGTTTCCACTCCCTCAAACAGATTTCCCAGCCATTTACAGGTGCTGTCATTTGACCCCTTTCTTTGAATTTTCTAAACATGTTTCATGTTCTTGGATGTCATCATGAGCGAGTGAACAGCGTTGCTGATCAGCACACGACTAGGCATTGCTCGGAGATCATGACCCACAACGAGGCATCGCTCGGAGATCATGACCCACGACTAGGCATCGCTCGGAGATCAGGACCCACGACTAGGCATCGCTCGGAGATCATGACCCACGACTAGGCATCTCTCGGAGATCATGACACACGACTATGCATCTCTCGGAGATCATGACACACGACTAGGCATCGCTCGGAGATCATGACCCACGACTAGGCATCGCTCGGAAATCAAATAGAAGACAACTCAGTCTGCCCCGGATGAAAAAAAAAATAACATGGTAAAAAAAAAATCCCTTCCTGACCGTTTTATTCCAAGACTATTTGACCTGCAGCGTATGAGGTAGAAGGCAGACAGACTTAGGGTTATTTGACCTGCAGGGTATGCGGTAGAAGGCAGAAAAACTTAGGGTTATTTGACCTGCAGGGTATGAGGTAGAAGGCAGAAAGACTTAGGGTTATTTGACCTGCAGGGTATGAAGTAGAAGGCAGACAGACTTAGGGTTAAAGACAAGCAAACAGACAAACGCCACAGAGCAAGAGAAGGGGACACAAGCAGCAACTCAGCCTAATGCAGTGTAGGACACAGTACCCACAACATGCGTTCCTTCCAAACACCATCCGGGACTGGAACGACCTGCCAGAGACGGAGATGAAGGCTGGAACCCTTGACACGAGAGTGTCAAGGGTCCCACAAAACTAAAAACTAAGAAATAGTTAGTTAGTGTAGGTAGGATTAGGTCGCCACCCCATCCCGTTCTTTCCCTAGTAAAATTGTGATTTTTAAAAAGTTATTTTTGGGCCTGTTTCACTATTAGGGCGAACCAAGATCAGCTAGTGTGGAACTCGTTTCCAGATGAAGAGCGGAAAATTACAGTAGTCTGCTGATAAAACCCACATAGAGTAGGACTCCCCCAGTTTTTATGTTTCTCCACTGTCGTAGGTCTTTATCTTCCTACATTGGCTTTCCATCTCAGCACAACCTCCATAGCACGGCATGGTGATCAACCAGTTGATTGAGGCCGTCCAAATGGATTATGATGATGATGATGATGATGATGATGAAGTGGATCTCACCGGCTAGTTTTAATGCCTGCACCAGTCGGGCAAGTCAAACAGGGCGGCGAAAACACTACAATCTGGCAGTCTGCCGTGATCGTTTTATCGTGTGACATGCTTTACATCGAAACAGCTTCGAAAAGGCGATTGCTCACTACGTTTAAAGTCGCAAGCTGGCAACTGGCGTTGGGAAAAGTGTGTTTTCTCTGGAAACATCGTCGTGGGACACATACCTGCCTTGAGACTTCTTGCCCGTGTTTAGATAGAAGCAAGGGAAAGTACTAGCTGCGGAACGTACTATCTCCCCTAGAGACTCGTGTGACACCCAGCTGTTCCCAGCCTTCCCCTGATTATCCGGCTTTTGCCGCCAGGACTGGAGCGTCTAGGGGGGTGGGGGTGGGGGATGGGGGAGAGGAGAGCCCCAGCTTGCCAGCTAGCCGACTGTAAGCTTGCTCGAAGCTAGCTAGCTAGCTAGCTAGCTGGCGAGCTAGCCAGCCAACTTCCTGAGTCACCATTTGGAGAGGCCAGTGCCGTCAGTAATTTAGGGAGCGGGCTTGTCACCGTATTGATTAGGGTGGCCGCGGCTGTGCGGGGCGGGTGGCTGAGGGTGGAGGGTTGGGTGGGGTGGGGGTGGGTTGGTTGGCTGCCGTGGCTGTTTCTTCTTCACCACACTTTGCTTCTGGGTGGAGGGCCAAATTACAGGAGGCTGTGATGGCGCACGGTCGGGTCAAGATCGTTGTGTTTGTTTCGTTTCCTTTTTTGCTTTTTTCCTTTTCCTTGTCTTTCTTTTTTTCTTTCTGTCTTTGTTTCTTTGTTTCTTTTCCTTTCTTTCTTTGTTTCTTTTCTTTTCTTTTCTTTCTTTCTTTTGCTTTTCTGGAATTGTCTCGTATCCCCCTGTCTCTGTCTGCCTGTGTATCTGTCTGTCTGTCTGTCTGTCTTTCTCTCTCTCTCTGCCTACTTGCCTGACTGCCTGCATGACTGCCCGCCTGCATGCCTGTCTGTCTGTCTGTTTGTCTCTTTCTCCGCATGTCTGCCTGTCTCCCTGCATGCCTGCCTGCTTGTCTATCTGTCTGTCTGTCTGTCTCTGCACCCCCCCCCCCCAACCTCTCTCTCTCCCCCCCCCCTCTCTCTCTCTCTCTCTCTCATATCCTCGTCTTATCACGTGTCATCTCGTTTACTTTGTCTTTTCTTTTTCTTACGTCTGTTAGTCCCCCCCCCCCACCCCACCCCCCACCCCGCCCACTCCCCCTGTCCTTCTGTTGTTTTTCTTCTGTCACTTCTCTTTCTTCTCCGTCGTCTAGTGACCCTCACCTGAGGACAGTGTGTGTTCGTGTGCGTCTGTTGGTTTGTTTGTTTGTCTGTCAGCAAAATTATGCATAAACTAGGGAGCTGACTTTAAGGAAAGCAGGGCCAGGTGGTAAATGTGGGCTATGGGTGAAAGGCGAACCCACCAACTTTCTGTGTGAATCCGTACCTAAAAACGGATCGAGCTGGTGTGTGTGTGTGTGTGTATGTGTGTGTGTGTGTCTGTGTGTGTGTGTGTCTGTGTGTGTGTGTGTCTGTGTGTATATGTGTGTGCGCGCGCGCGTGGGCATGCGTTTGTGTGTGTAGCATTGCAGGGTAAGGTAACTTTCGACTTTGTCGTCTATTTCTGAAAGAATAATGTATCAATCTAAATAAGCATCATTCTAGTTTGTTTTTATTACGATGGTTCATTCGTTACCTCCGTTCAGCAGGCTACATTTTCACACCCACGTCATTTGCTGTGACAATAATAGGTCAGCCGAATTACGCCCAAACCGCCCAACCTGTTGTAAATACACGTGGTCGACACAGGGAACACTGGGCCATTGTTGGTGCAGATCCGTGGCGCGGATACTGATCAGAGGTCAGGTTCAGGATCCGCTTCAGCTTAGTCTTTAGCAGCCGTGTCAGCGGGTTTGCGCATCTGTCCCGGTTGTCTCTGCTTTGATTGTTTGTTTGTCCGGATCCTTCTTTCTGTTTCTTGATTATCCACAACCTTAGAGCTGAGCTGACAATGTGAAGTAAGCCTGAAGTGACATTGTCCTGTAAACTCTTAGGCTTCATCACATCGAATCTGTTTCTTTCTTTTTTTTTTTTTTTTTTTTTTTGCCTTCACCTGTTATTGTTATTGTTATTATTATTATTATTATTATTATTATTATTATTATTATCATCATTGTAATTGTTATAATTATTATTATCACTAGCATTGTTATCATCATTATTATCATTATGTTATTACTATTATTATTGTTAGTAGCAGTAGTAGTAGTAGTAGTTGTAGTAGTAGTAGTAGTTGTTGTTGTAGTGGTATCATCATCATCATTATCATTTACATTAGAATTCAGCTCTCTCTCACTCTCGTCTCTCTCTCTTTCTCTCTCTCTCTCTCTCTCCCCCTCCCTCTCCCCTTCCCTCTCCACCCTCTCTCCCCTCTCTCTCCGCCCCTCCCCCCCCCCCTCTCTCTCTCTGATTTATGTGAGAGATGCTTTATTCATGAATCCATGTAATACGCTTTTTGAGCGTGTATGATGATGCTTGAAGCTAAATGAGGCGTTGATCAAGGGCAAGATGCGACCCAGTCAAGTGGTTTCCCCCCTATAGTTTTACTCACTGCCTATTCAGCCGAACGCATTGCTGCGTGTATGCGTATCTACTGTCCGTCTCTCTCCCTCTCTCAGGTCATCGCCATTGTTAGTCAAGTTCTGTCACCACTCTCCTCCTCCTCCTTCTCCCTTTCCCTTCCCTCTCCGTCCTGGTTTCTCTTCCCCTTCCCGTCCCCCTCCCCGTCCACGCCTCCCCCTCCCCCGCTTTTCCTCCCCCACCC
>CM065714.1:37136170-37156170 GCA_033310375.1 Conus canariensis
TGATGAATGATGATGACGATGATGGTGATGACGATGATGATGATGATGACAAGATGATGATGATAGATGATGGATGATGACATATGGATGATGATGATGATGACAGATAATCGGGGCATGATAGAGACGATAAGGGGACAGGGTTTTCATGGTTTCTAGAACCCCCATTCTCACTCTTCATGGCTGGCAACACTGGCATTTTTGACACATTGCCCACTTCCCGTCCCCACCTCCCCCTTCACTGGGGAGCGACCCACAGGCACCCTTTTATGGCTGGCAACATTGGCATTTTTGACACATTGTCCACTTCCCGTCCCCACCTCCCCCTTCATTGGGGAGCGACCCACAGGCACCCTTTGGAAAAACTCACGTTCTATACCCCTTTCTCATAAGTGATCCGCCCCTGCATAATGTGACCTTCATGGTGGAATAAAGGAAAACAAACCATCGTATTCGAGAGGGGAGGGGAGGGGGGGGGGGGGAAGAAGCACACTGCAGTGTGTATGTTTGTCAGCGTAGACGACGCATATGGTACAATAGTACAAAAATGTTTTTCGTTTTCATATTCACTTTACGGATGGGCAAATGATGTTGATCAATGGGACAGTTCATAAGTGGAAAAACCATTGCATACAATTTTGCAAACCACTGACCATCAAGTTAAATCTGGTGGAACCCTCTCTTCGTTATTTCTTTGCAACGATTTTTAGGTACTTTTCTACCTAACAACAGCAACAACAATAACAACAACCCTTTAAAAGAACAGAAATGTTTATATCTATCAACACCATCTCTCTCTGTCTGCCCGGTTAGCTTTTAAGCAGGAAATAAGCCTGCCTTTGAATTTCGCAATAGAGCCATATTCGTAACCAGTACCCCTGCCCAGCCAAACAATACCAAAGCCATTTTCAGAGAGAGAGAGAGAGACAGACAGACAGACAGACAGACAGACAGAGAGGATGGGTAGGGGAGAGAGGAGAGAGAGAGAGAGAGAGAGAGAGAGAGAGAGAGAGAGAGAGAGAGAGAGAGAGACTACGTGTCTTATCTGCCATATTCCATTCTTGTCAACATCTCTCTCTCTACTCTTCTCTCTCTCTCTCTCTCTCTCTCTCTCTTCTAACATCTCTCTCCCCCCCCTCTCTCTCTCTCATTGGGATCCCTTTGAGTTATATGACACCCAGGCACACACACACACACACACACACACACACACACACACACACACACACACACACACACACACATTCCTGCAACAACACATTACAGGACACCAGATCATAACTACATAACCCCCACCTTTGTCCGCAATCTCCCCCCCCCCTCCACAACCCTCCACCCCCCCCCCTCCCACCCCCACCCCAACCAATTCCCCCCCTCTTCTGTATCCCCTCCGTAATCTACTGGGCCATAAAGACCATAATACACGATGGGGGACTTAACCACCTCCTCCCTCCCCCCCCCGCCCACCCCATCATCCCTCGCCTTTTCACCCACTTCCTCATCCCCCTTTGCTTCCCCCCTCATTCACAAACCACATCTGTCTGTCTGTCTGTCTGTCTCTCTCTCTCTCTCTCTCGTCTCTCTCTCTCTCTTTGTCTCTCTCTGTCTCTCTCTGTCTCTGTCTGTCTGTCTGTCTGTCTGTCTCTCTCTCTCTCTCTCTCTCTCTCTCTCTCTCTCTGTCTCCACCCATCCAAACACGCGCACACACACAGACAGACAAACGCACGGCGTATGATTTAAGCAGCCCAACAGCTGCGCCAGACTTGCAATCTATACTTCCGAATAGCACGAGCGGGGTTGTCAGGGGAACCGAGCGGGCGGGCGGGCGGACGGAGGTGGAGGGTAGGCGAGGGCATTGGGGGATGGGGAGGGGGAGGGGGGGTTGAGGTTGATGGGGGGGGGAGAGGGAGGAGGAGCGTGGTGGGGGTGAGAACGAGGGGCGGGGGATGGCAGGGGGGCGAATCGAGCGCACAGGCGCCGAGCGTCAGAGGTGCGATCGAGAGGAACGGGATGGCGAGTTTACAGCACGTGCCTGCCACTTTTCTCCACGTGTCCATTTTCCCACCGATTATAACACTTTTTTACGAGAGAAGAGAGAGAGAGAGAGAGGATTCCCTTGAAGATAGTGTCACGTCGTAAGGATGAGACTCACGGTGATTATGTGGACCAATCAGCGTACGTTACTATTTATGGAGTGCATGGACGGGAAAAAAATAATGATGGCGGTATTAATTGGGAGAGATTTCTTCCACTTTCTGACCGACAGTGTTTACAGAGATTTTTTTCTTGAGTTCATCAAAGATGAGGTGGATTTTAAACGCAGTGAAACGGAATGAGTGATTAGGATGTGCTTAACACATACACAAGCCAACTGCCAACATTATGCGTATGTGTCGGCTGTTGTGGCTAGCCGAAGTTTTCTGTAAACTTCCCTGAGATTGGTGCTGCGGCCATATAGCACTTTACGTCTGTTGAGGTCCATGGATTATGGTCGAGGGTACCAGCCTTCAGGTTCAGTTTCACTTCATTGCAGCCGACAAAGCCACACAGAGCCTTTAAGGCTGGATTTGTAGCTTCATTCCCCACGACCTGTAGACAGAAAATTTGAATATCAGCAAATAATTGTAAAATCAGAGAAAAGTTCATTTCTGAAAAAAAGAAAAGAACAAGAAGAAAGTTCCAGAGATCCTTTCTAAAAAGTGGTAACCATACAAGAAATATATTGAGAAGAGTGACAATGGTGTTTAAAGAATTCACTACGTGTGTTCCTTGTTTATAACTCCCGAAGTTGGTGGGTTTTTACTTCAGGCTAACCAAGGAAGGAGGTGACAGAAAAAGGCCCAGAACAGAGAAAGAAAAAACAGAAGAAAAAGAGCAGTAAATGATAGCATTTTGTGGGTTTTTCTTTTTTTCCATCTTATTTCCTCCCGCTGTAAAATGTGAAGGATTCGAACTCACCACGTCTGGCCACGAACTTTGGTGCTGTACCGCCAAGTCCACCGGGCAGGCACCGAAAGGGAGCCACAGCCAGGATCAGGGTTTAACAAATCTCAAGGTGATAGTTTGGCTAGGGCATGGAGCCTTTGGTTTAGTTATTGCATGATCGGCTGTTGCACGGAGCCTTCAATTTGGCTTTTGCATTGTGCCTTTAGTTCTGTTATTGCGTGGTGCCTTTAGTTCTGTTATTGCATGGTGCCTTTAGTTCTGTTATTGCGTGGTGCCTTTCGTTCTGTTATTGCATGGTGCCTTTAGTTCTGTTATTGCGTGGTGCCTTTAGTTCTGTTATTGCGTGGTGCCTTTAGTTCTGTTATTGCGTGGTGCCTTTAGTTTGGTATGGCATTGTGCATTTAGTGTGGCAATAGTACGATGCCTTCAGTTTGGCTCTTGCCTGGTGCCTTTAGTTCTGTTACTGCATGGTGCCCTTACTTCTGTTATTGCGTGGCGCCTTCAGCTTGGAATGGCATCGTGCCTTTAGTTTGGCTATTGAATGGTGCCTTCAGATTGGCTGTGGCATGGAGCCTTCAGTTTGGCTCTGGCATGGTGCCTTCAGTTTGGCTATTGCAGAATGCCTTCAGTTTGGCTATTGCAGAATGCCTTCAGTTTGGCTATTGCAGAATGCCTTCAGTTTGGCTATTGCAGAATGCCTTCAGTTTGGCTATTGCGTAATGTCTTCAGTTTGGCTATTGCGTGATGCCTTCTGTTTGGCAGTTGCATTATGCCTTCAGTTTGACTATTGCATAATGCCTTCTGTTTGACTATTGCATAATGCCATCAGTTTGTCTATTGCATGAAGCCTTCAGTTTGGTTATTGCGTGATGCCTTCTGTTTGGCTGTTGCATTATGCCTTCAGTTTGACTATTGCATAATGCCTTCAGTTTGTCTATTGCATTATGCCTTCAGTTTGGTTATTGCGTGATGCCTCATTTCAGCTTTTGCACTGTTACATTAGTTTTGTTATTGTATGGTGTCTGGCTGTCTCAGAGGCAGGGCGCAAGGTTTGCTGTCAGACGTTCAGCGTTGTAGCGTCGGATAGCCTCTGTCTTCTCCCGCTCCTCCACCCTTCTTTCCCTCCATCCCATCCCCTACTACACACATGCAGATGTTGCGTGTAAGTCGCGAAGAATTTGTGAAACTTGTGAATGATGCGAAGAACGCTGTTATTGCCTACCGGAGCTCGTTAACCAGTCAAATGAACTCGTGGAAAAAGTAAAGCTGAGCAGCGCAGGAGAGGTGCTGCCAGCCATATTCCTTTTAGTTCCTGAGCTCTGGAATAGACCCCCCCCCCCAAAAAAAAAAAAAAAAAAGGAAAAGAAAAATACACATCAATCAGCCTCCCCTCCACCCCCCCCCCCCCCCCCACAACAATCGAAAGTACTAAACAATAACAACAGCAGCCACAACATCGACAGCAGCAGTGCCCCAAACACTAAGTATTGGTGCTCGTTGTAGTATGTTATTCTTCTTCTTCTTCTTCTTCTTCTTCTTCTTCTTCTTCTCTGCTACTCCTGCTGATACTCCTGCGGACACTCCCTACATAGACAGGCAAGGATTAATCCCATCTGCCCAGCGAAGGGAGTGGAGTTTTGTGTGTATGACCGTTTTTTTTTTATCCCGCCATTAAGGTAGCCATACTCCATCTTCGGGGAAGGTGCATGCTATGTGTAACGTGTCATCCATACCAACGGCCAAACCGGCTTTCCTTTCCGAAAGTTGGTGATGGGATTTTACGTGTGTGCAAGATGTTATGCGTGCGTTCACACACGGAACCTCGGTTTATAGTCTCATTCGAAGGACTGTACGAGAAATGGAGTCCGAACCAATGTTAACTCCGAGGGGAAAATCCCCCTGTACCTTATGAATGACAGAGCCTGGAAAGAATCTTATGGACTGGATTTTGGGATTTTCTGGAGAACGGACAGGAGGGAGGCATGAAGCGGAAGGAGGAGAGATGGGTAGGGAAGGAAAGGGAGAGGGGGAGGGCAGATGGGACAGGAGAGGGACAGAAAATATTCACGAGAGAGAGAGAGAGAGAGAGAGAGGAGAGAGAGAGAAGAGAGAGAGATAAGTGGGAAATTAATTTCTTGAGCAGAACGTAGTTATAACTGAAAGATTGCCTCCCTATCGCCTTCCACCGCCCTCCCACGGGGGAACGGGAGGGGTGGGGTGTCCACAGACATTACAGTGATCTCTCTATCAACTGGATGAGGAAGATAGAAACAAACGAAGAAAAATTAAAACGTAATTTGTATATTCTGATCTTTGTGATCTGGAGCGATGATTTGATTTGTTTTGTTTACATTATCCATAATTGTTCAAAATATTGAAAATGTGCGTTTGTTATCCAACATGTCTGTACCTGCATATATATCGCGAACACACGCATCCACTTCCGTTGAAAATGTGAAGTTATTCGTAAGCCTTATTTACTGAGCTACGCTCTGTCTCTCTCTCTCTCCCCTCCCTCCCTCCCTCCTCTCTCTCTCCTCTCTCTCTCTCTCTCTCTCTCTCTCTCGCACTTGCGCAGTGCGCGTGCGCTGGCTGGCTTGCACTGTACCTGTCCCTCACCCCTCCTCTCTCTCTTCCGGGCCTTCCTTTCGTCACTCCCCCCCCCCTCTCTCCTCTCTCTCTCTCTTTCATACATGCATGCATGCACTGAAATCGGACAAGAAACATTTGAATGCACTCCGCGCGCGCGCGTGTATGTGTGCGTGTGTGTGTGTTATAGTTGGGCTGCCCTCTGTCCCGAATCCTGAAGCTTTTCCTTGTGACAAGTCAATTGACAACTCCACCCCAATTGGCCCTTAACCCCCTCCTGTACAAATTGTAAACACACACACACACACACACACACACACACACACACACACACACACACACACACACACACACACACGTCATTCCCCCTTTTATCTCTCCCTTCGTCTCACAAATGGCAGTATCGATTTTAAATCTGTGCCAATCCTCCCCTCCCTTTTCTTTGTCTTTAGTGACACAAAGCCAAGCGGAACAGGAACCGAAATAGATCATTTGGCGTGTAAAAAAGGGAAACCCCTGGTGAACAATCACTGCTTCCACAGACCAGCTGTAGATACAATACAGAGTAGCCACAAAGACAACAGGGGTAAACCAGAGAGAGTGAACGGTTATCTCATTTGCTCTGAATCTCCTTGTCTAGAATTCACTGATCACCCAGAAGAAATGAAAGTTGAAACTATGTTTCTAAGTTTTGAGACTATGTATTGATTGTATGTATGCCGTGTGGTTTGGCAATATAACTTTATGCCGATACTTTGTGACATCTATCAAGTTGATGAATGAATATTCCGTTGTAATAGTTTGTTTGCCACAACTTGGTAAAAGCTATTACCATGCTTGGTTAAGATTCTTTGTTAACAATCTGACCACCATTCTTTGTGTATAATCTGACTTTTGCCAGTATACAATTCTATCTGTTAAGACGATAACTGAATGATAAATTCTGATCGGAAAAGCAGTATGCCTATATCAGGTGAAAACTGTTAAGTTGATTTATGAATGCTGTTGATTGTTGGAATGCTTTGTTGTGTACGACTCTAAATCTACACCACATGTGTACTTGAGCTAAGTGTGTTCCAAGTACTGCAATTTAATTCAGAAGAGATTTGACTAAAATTGTTTAGCATTGTATTACTTTGAATGCATTGTAAACATTGTATTACTGTCTCCTACCCTTTGTTACACTCCAATCAAAATCTGAACAGCAATAGAGAGTGATAATTATGGCAAATATATTTATGCTTGTCTAATCCGTTGTTGGCTGAGATCTCATATATTTACTGAAAGCCAGAGGACAAGTGTGAGAGCTGGACAAGCCAGACTCTCAGCTACTTAACACAGACCAAGTTCTGTTTGTTCTAGAAACCTTGGTCCCTATCCATACTGGGCATGCCTGGTAGTGAAGAAACACCACAGCCCAGCAATTGAGCAGCAGGTCTCCATAGAAGTGGATCAGTCACCAGCAATTAAAGAGAGATCAACTATCCTCTCCAACATCAGATAAGTTCTGATAATCCAAGTGGACTCCAACTCAACTCATCCAGAACGTTCCCTCTCTTACTGATGAAACAGTGAGCAACAAAAGTCAGCCTGAACTGACTGGGTGAAATTGATTTGAATATTTCACTCTTGTATAAACAAGTAAAGTTGATGTGTGAAAGTGCACTTAACTTGTGTCAGTTTTTTGTTGTTCAATAAGTATTGAATGTTTGAACTTCTCTCTGAATCTGCCTCTCAGAGCTACAACTACTTTTAAGAGTACAAGCCTAAGGAAACTTATCCCTGAGCCACTATTGAGTGTTTTAACAGTCCCGAGAAAAATAAAAATTTCTTTCGATGACTAGTACCGGAAACGTTGCTCCTTCCATAACTAGTAAGAGAGAGGGTGGAGGTGAAATTTTACTATAACTCTAATAGAGAGAATATTCCAAGTCCTTACCCCAGAGTACACACCGACCCACCTCCAAATCTTGTCGCACTCCTGTAACACATATTTTCTTATAGCAGATTGTAAATGGAAGGGAAGAGACAGCCTTGACATACACCATGAGTTTTAGAAATCAGATGGTATTGTCTCGAGCTGCGCTGCATACAAGGTGTTTATGTGGATCGCCTATGCAGTGATTTTTAGGAGGCTCTCAGATTTACGACTTCTGTCGTGACCTGTTAAGACCTTTCCTTGATACACATGATCAAAGGCTTTCTTAAAGTCATGAAGTTTTGTTAGACCTGGGCGTTGGTGTCATTGCCCTCTTCACAATCTGATTTCAGACTTCTCCAAAGTTTTTTCTGAGTCTTTCCCTTTATTGGTATGAGTAAATTGAATTGATGGCGCAGAGAACTTGCAGCTGATGAAGTAAATACAACTGATGTCGTTCGTAGTTATCTAACTCTGAGAGTTGAGGATTTCGATCCATTGTTGGGCAAGAGATACTGCTGCAGATTGAGCTCATTTTTATTCACTGTTTGATTTCCCATATTTTCTTGACCGTCTTCGGAGCCTGGTCACGGTATGCTGTATCATAACTAAAGCGAATCGCTTTAAGCGCGAAAAAACATAATTCGCACAACAGACATACAGATGGAAGGGAACCCCGATAGAAAACATTCCCATCCCCGGACCGATGATGACCCACCAGTGCGTCAGTTTGGCGATGCAAATCGCGGCGATTCCAAACGACTCCGGAGCGTGTATTTTGTCATGCTTGAAAATCAATTTACGGCCGGCACAAGCCCTGTCATCAGAGCTCGGCGGCGGAGTCAACCATTTTGTTTCACAGACAACTACCACTGTCTTCGACCCCACGGCGGCGTGTCCTTCCTCCCCCCCCCCCACCCCCCTCCCTCGCCTCTCTTCCCCCCCCCCACCCCCCCACTCCCCAACCATCCCTTTCCGACAGTCACCGGCTTTTCCCGAGGAGTCCCGAGGTAGACAGGCACTACTACTCCCCCTGGCGGGCCAACGCAGCAGCGCCCTCTCTCTCTCCCGCTCTCTCCTTCCGTCCATCCATCTGAGCTGTCAGCACCGGCATCCCGCAATGAGACGCATGACTGGCTCCTGCCCTTGCCGCCGCCTCTCCGCTTCCACTCCCCTCCGCTCCCCTCCCCTCACTCCCCTCCCCATCCCATTCTTCTGAGCATGGTCCCTCCCCTGCCCCTAGCTCCAGCCTCCCTCTTCACGCCCCCCCCCCCCCGCCCCTCCACGCCACCTCCCATCTCCGTCACCCTCCCCTCCCTCCCTTTTATTTCCGTCGGTCGACTTCCTGACCTGCAGTGGCGTACTGCTGGCGTCAAGATCAAGATTAATAGGCGGAGGGAGGACGTTTATTTTGGTTAGTTTTCGTGCAGCATTGTCTCTCTCTCTCTCTCTCTCTCTCTCTCTCTCTCTGTTTCTCTCTCTCTCTCTCTCTCTGTCTCCCTCTCTCTGTCTCTCTCTGTCTCTCCTCTCTCTGTCTCTCCCTCTGTCTCTCTATGTCTCTCTCTCTCTCTCTCTCTTTCTCTCTCTCTCTCTCTCTCTCTCTCTCTCTCTCTCTCTCTCTCTCTCTCTCTCTCCCAAATTATTCGAACGAACGAATGATTTGGATTATTGTTCGAGGTCAAAACAACTGCCTGGAAATAGTGTTCAATTGTTACTGATCGATAGTAGAGTTATAATCCTGCCTGTCCTAATGTAACCAACTAGACAATAAGGAAGACGAGCAAGTTTAAAGTGGAACGGAACAACAAATATTAACCAACACCACACAAGTAAACGGGAAATAGAAAAAATGTACCAACCTGTTTCAAGATGACAGAGAAATCCAATTCAAATCATTTATACAAATAAATCCAGTGAATCACGAGCATGCACGAATTACAAAGTTGTAAATATATAAACAGAGAACGCATGGACACACGCCATCTTGCAACGAGAAAATTTTACGCAAACGACTCTGAACTAAGATAAGGGGGTCACACAGGTCAACAGGGGCGGCATTAAAATAAGAGGCGCGTGCGCAGAGAAAAGGATGTACAGAGTAGGACAGACAGGATTATACTTAGAAATACACATGCAGTACGTAACACGATGTTACAATCATGCTATGAAGAAGATATTATATTATTACTAATAGATTGTGAAGATTGGTTATGCAGTGTGGAATAATGTTTGTATGACCTGAATTTATATATGCGAGTATGTTCGAATTATAGATGTGTGCATGATTGAAATAATATATGCGCGTGATTTGAATTCAGGATTTGTGTATGAACTGATTGTAAAATCTGATTTCTAGGGCTACGCAGTTTAACATAAAGAACAGGGATGAAAACTTAGGATAGTAGAAGCGTGGTTGAGATGTAAACTGAGGCGATTTCGATGGAAATGTTTCGATAACAATAAGACATTCAAGCAGATGCTTTTAAATATGTATGAATAATAGTTATGATTAACGATAGGAGTAAATAAAGGGTGAAAGGTAGATAGAAAGAAACAGGACATAGACGAAAGAACACAATATATATATAGAATTATATATGTCGACATATTGGTTTTTGATCGAAATGAACAGATTCTATGTTTAAACCGATATATGTTTGTCACTGAAGTTAATAGTAACATTATTGTTATACTTTGTCTTACGTTTGTAGAGTGGTTTATTTTTGTTGTTGTTCTATAAAAATTGAAATTGACGCTGCGAACTCTTTGTGTATGGGCCTATGGCCCCACAATAAATGGCGCGGCGTTTAACACGCGCGTCAAGTGGTGTGTGTGTGTGTGTGTGTGTGTGTGTGTGTGTGTGTGTGTGTGTGTGTGTGTGTTCTCTCTCTCTCTCTCTCTCTCTCTCCACATACATACACACAAACACGCGCACTCGTGCACATAAGGATCTTTCTTTTTATTTAGCAAGAGAGGGGGTTAGTTACTTGCCAAGGACACAGACAAACAAAGTACAGGACAAAACACAAAGTACAGGACAAAACACAAAGTACAGGACAAAACACTAAACGTTGCTTGATTTTCCGCTCTCAGTCACTCCGTTTTGAAACTTTCTTTTTATGTTCTTGTTGACTTTTTCAACGGAAAAGTTAAACTGCGTTGGTTACTTCTTTATTGGCGCGCCCCCCCCCCTCCCCAATCACTCTCCCTGCCTCTCCGCCCCCCCCCCCCCCTTTCTCTCTCTGTCTTCCTGTCTCTTCTCCTCTCTCTTTCTCCCCCCTCTCTATCTCTCCTCCCCCCCCCCCACCTCTCTCTCTTTGTCTTAAAGTAGCAGATTTCAGAAGGAATTTAAAGTAAATTCGCTGTTTAACAGGGACAAACAAATGACAAGACAAAACACGAAGCGTTGCTACCTGTTAGATGTTCTTCGGACAAGAGAAACAACATTCAGGACAATGAAAACGAAGAACGAGCAATCACTTCTCCTTTCAAATTCGGCGCAAGATGGGCATTGAATGAAAACGAGGCCGTTGGGGCTGTAGCAGCAGATCAAACCGTTTTTCGTTCAGCTGTCGTGACCAAGAAGACCGTGAAATTGGGACGACGATAGCTGGGAGAGTTTGGTGTGTAGCATTATGTGAAACCTTTGTCTTTAACACGATCACTGAGGATGAGAATTGTGATGGGACTTTTTTGCTGTAGATTTCCAGTCAGGTCACAGACGTCATGAAAAAGCTGTCCTCTAAAAGCTCTCCTTTTATAATGTATCCACGCGTCAACCAGGCCCGAGAGATACAGGCACCCGTAGTGTTAATCTCGGAAATAAAAGCAGCACGCTCAGAGACTCGCGACTGCGTGGTTACTGTCTCCCTACTTTAGCCTGCAGCACTCTGTCTTCTGCAAAGATGCAGGCCGGACCTAAAATTTTCCACATATAGATGCAAAGGAACATAATCTCAGCCACAACTTATGTTACGTCAACATTGCTTTGAGACTCAGGATATGTCTGTCCATAATTTTGTGCCAGCGTCTTACGAAATTTAGCCACCCGACTCCAGTATTAAGGATGCTTTTGTATCAGTACTAGCTAGATTTAGCAGTGCCACGAAAATACAATTTGTCTTCTATTGACGGGAATTGGTTAAAGTATTTGACGTCTCAGGGAAGTCTTCTACCGTCTTTGCGTACACGTATGACAACACAGTAGCTTCATTAGTCCGTAACAACTGTTTTCTGCGTTTTTCCGACGAATACCTTATCCTCGAAGAAAACAGTAATGGTGCCTTTTTCTTTCTTACAGGAAATAAGGATAAAGCTGTTTCCGCGGACTAACAAAGGTAGTGAGTGCTTTTCCTATTATCGCTGTTTTCTTGAAAGATGATAACTTGTTTTTCCATGTGAAAGAAAACCGAGAAAATCAGTTACGATGGTGGTATAGGCTAGTCCTCTGTACACCACCCCAGTCCATCCCCTCCTCCCCTTCGTCGTATTCACCATCCTCTTCCATTTCACACTGGTCTGTGCCTGCTGATAGTTGCGGCAGCGGCGGCGGCGGCGGCGGCGGTGGTGGTGGTGACGGGAGTGGTTATGATGATGATGATGATGATGATGATGATGATGATGATGATGAAGATGGCGGAGGTGGTGACATTAATGGTAATGATGATGATGATGAAGATCGTGCCAGAGACGTGCCTGCTTTCATGTGCGTGACGGCGTGAACGTAATGGAAGTGGATGCCGGCATGCAGGAGATCGAGCCTTAATGTTTTCCCCACACTTCCGCCCCTTCAAGAACAGTTTTTATTTGTTGGTGTGTTTACTTTTTTTCTTTTAAAGCCATGTTTGTTAAAACATTGCTTGAAAATAATGCAGTGTCGTTTTATTTTTTTTACTCCCGCCCTTTCAAGAAAAGTTTTTGTTTGTTTAAAATGTTTTTAAGCCAAGCAATCTGAAAACACTGCTCAAGAATGATGCAGACTGTCCAGTTATTTTCTGTTCAGTTCAGATGCCTTGAGTCATGGTTGTGATCATTTGGCATCTGTTCTTACCCTCCAAGCAGCTCAGTCCTCAGTGTGTTGTCTGGTACTTGAAGCGATGGCAGATGCCCCCCCCCCCCCCCTCCTATAATTAACGGTGGGTATCTAAATACATACATCCAAGTCAGAAGGCTTGACACGAAGCTTCGTTAAGGCTGTGTATTATTTCTAGGAAGCTGGACAGCTGAGCAAGGCATTATCGGTAAGACGCTTCCGTGTCATGCGCAGTGTATGGGTGACGGACGTCATCTGCTAGTCTGTACTGAAACCGATGTGGGTGCAACACTACTACATCTCCCCTCTTAGAAAAAAACAAACAAAATTCCCATTATTGTATTTTGTCCACAGAGGAGCGGGGTCTTTCACCCGAGTCTCTGAACAAACACACTGTTGGATAAGAGCAGGGATTTTTGTCTAAGTCTTTTGATTATAAGAACAAGTCAAACTTTTGTTGTTGGTGCACAACTCGACCGCTTCTAGTAGTGTATGCGCCTTCACGATCCATAGACTGCTCTTAAGTTTCATTGTTCAGTGGTGGAGCAGATGGTGGCGGTGAACTTACTGGAGCGGGTATTTGACTGGTTGATTGCTCTGGTTCTTGTGTTTCTTCTTCTTGAGCAGGTGCATTTTGAGGAATCTGCCGTAGATGTACTCGATTTCTTCTCATCAGTTGCCCTGTGGGGTTCTCGACTACATACGATCTTGGTTCCTTGCATCTCACGACAACCGTGCCTTCCTTCCACTACCCATTATTGATCTGAACACGAATTTGTTGTCCAGGAGTGGCTGATTTGTCAGACTGTTTCGTTTGGTTGTCTTGACGATGCTGGAGTTCTTCACGGATCCTCTCATAGTTTGATGTTGAGTTGGTATGAGGAACACTGGTGGGAACGTTCGCTTTTGCTTTCCTGCCAGTTATGATTTCGATAGGGCTTGGAAGATTTGCTGAGATGGGGGCAGTCCTGAGGCAAAGCAGTGCAAGGTCAGGGTCAGTTTTGGCTTCAAGAGAGTTAGTCAGTGTAGCTTTCACTGTCCTGACTTCCCCAAAGATGGAGTATGGCTGCCTTAATGGCGGGATAAAAAAGGGTCATACACACAAAACTCTACTCCCTTTTTGGGTATATGGGATTAATCCTTGCCTGTCTCTACAGGGAGTGTCCGCAGGAGTGCCACCCTGCGTACGCAAAAACAAACTGTCCTAACATGACGCTCGATGAACCCATTGGATCTTTGGTATCGTGGCGATGATGTAATGCGTACAAAGTTCCACTGTTTTACGAAGCGGGCAAATGTCTTGGCACTGAATTGCGCGCCATTGTCACTTTTGACTTTTGATGGAATCCTATGCTCCGCAAAGATTTGCTTCATAGCATTCACTACTACACTGGTCCCTGTGTCACGTCCACGTTTGCGGACTGTGAAGTATTTGCTGTAGTAGTCTGCAATCAAAAGGTATTCTGATCCCTCAAAGAGAAAGAGATCTGTCCCTAGAGTTTCCCATGATTGCTGGGGGACTTCATGTGGGTGTAATTCCTCCTTCCGCTGAGATGGCTGATGCTCATGGCATATTGAACATCTCTTGATGAGGGACTCAGTGTCTTTGTTCATGTTGGGCCAATAAACTGATTCTTTGGCTCTGAGGATGGTCTTTGCTATGCCCTGATGAGCATAGTGGAGCTGATCAAGAATAACCTTTTTCTGATCACTTTGGATGACTACTCTTGATCCTTTCAGAATGATTCCATCTTTAGTGGAAAGCTCATCCCTAAAGTTCCAGTGGGTTCGGATGTTCTGAGGGACATCTTTGATGTTTTCTGGCCATCCATTGATGATCATCTCTGCAAGAGTATTGAGAGTAGGATCTCCTTTGGTTTCCTCTCAGAGAATTTTGATGCGTTCTTCAGAGAATCGCACCAGGTCAACTCGCACATCCAGGTCTATTGTTTGCTAGTTGCTTTTGTTTGGCAATCTCGATAGAGTGTCAGCAAGTGCCACTTCCTTGCCTGGTCTGTACTCTAGTTCAAACCGGTATCCTTGCAGCTTGAGCATCATCCGTTGCAGTCGTGGTGGTGCCTGAGTTAGCGGTTTTTTGCAGGATCATCACAAGTGGTTTGTGATCAGTCAAGATTTTGAATTTCCGTCCATAGAGATATAATTTTTGTATGGAATCTCTGTACTCCAAAACCGATGGCTAGCAGCTCTCTTTCTATGCAAGCATAACGGGTTTCAGCGACAGATAGTGACTTTGAAGCATAGGCCATGGGCAGTCCGTCTTGTGTGATGCTTGCTCCAAGTCCTTGAATGCTTGCATCAGCTTGGTGAAAGACCCCGCTCCTCTGTGGATATAATATGATGATCCAAAAGTATGTTTCTTCAGAGACTCGGGTGAAAGACCCCGCTCCTCTGTGGATATAATACGATGATCCAACAGTATGTTTGTTCAGAGACTCGGGTGAAAGACCCCGCTTCTCTGTGGATAAAGTACAATACTAGGAATTTTGTTTGTTTGTTCTAAGAGGGGAGATGTAGGTGCAACACTACTACACCCCACTACCCCTTTGTCCCCCCGTCCCATCTCTGCTGCTGCTCTTGGGTTCGTCTCAAGAGCCAGTCCTTCGCGTCTAAGCTCTCTCTCCACTGTTCTGCACCAGGTTTCTCTGGATTGCCCTAGGTTTCTTTTCCGTGGGGTTGTCCAGCACAGAAGTCCTGTCCTGCCTTAGAGATGTACACTGGAGGCAGTGTTCTCTTCCGCGTCCTCCCAAAGTGAAGTGCCAGGAGACACAAATTGTTCAGTGTTTCAGCCATCTGTTCTTTCATCCCTGGGTACACGTTTGCAGCTTCCCATGGATATCTATTGCGACAGGACGAAAGTCTACGATCTCTGTACTGTTTGAAAGCAGTTGAATCATGGTTTCGCCACGATTCGTTATGATCCATGTCGATTGGTTCCGACTCGGCACGGTTCTACTATGACAGCATCAAAAACATTCTGCGGAAGGGGGCGAATAAACACGATTGTAGAAAATGTCTTTACGCGGAACGATTTTTCACAATAGACTTAAGAGAAACCAAGATTTGTCACACTTCGATACGATTCCAGGTAATTTGGAGTATGGAAGGGGCCCAAAACTGCCCACAGTCATTCAGCTCCTAATTCCTGAGCTGCTCAGTGTTCTTGGTTTCTGTGCAAAAGGCTGCGGTTTCTTCAAAACTGAAAAGAAAAGTTGTAGGAAATGATGTCGCCAATGCCCACAATTTCAGAGGATCAAGTGAAATAAAAAGGATGAGAAGAAGATCGTGGATCAGGTCTGACTGTCGAAAAGCCCCCCTCCCCTCCCCCCAATGGAACATTATGAAAGTCCGATGAGTGAGCGGAGAATTGAAGATACACATGCTTTCAGAGAGTAGTGTGGAACTCGCAATGCGAATCATGTTATTTGGGAAACGAAAACAGAAAAGAAAAGGAAAGAAAGAAAAGGAGGGAAAAGCCACTGTCATTTACACGAGGCCACAAATGTCTGTACAATGGCCATATGAATGTACCAAATGTCATTTACACGAGGCCACAAATGTCTGTACAATGGCCATATGAATGTACCAAAGGGACGCTGCGATTGCTCTACGATTGTCATACAGTTTGAGGGTGGGGGGGGGGGGGGGAGGGGGGAGCTTGGGGAGGGGGATCGTGCTTGCGCAACGACAGGTTTGAACAGGCTCAAAATTGTCCTAGTCCTCCCTCCCTCTCTCTCTTCCAGACCTGTCCCGACCACCCACGCTTCGTCAAGATTTACGGCGATGCCGCCACGTGTGTGTTCGAACCTTGTCACGACTAATCACGATTTTCTTAAAACCGTATCCCAAATTGTGGCCCAGATCGTGACAGCGTGAGCTAGGCTTAATCTTGGACCGCGCACACGTGCGTTTCTATCTGACTGTGTCGTGGTGTTTGTGGGCAAGAACAAGAATTTTCTTGGCTTTCCAATTCAGCGTTCTTCCCTCTGCTGCTTTTTTTTTTCTCGACGTTTGAGCTTTCGTAGTAACTGTTGCTCGTCTACCCCCACTTTCAAAGGCTCTGAGAGTTTTCCTTCCTCCCCTCCCCCCTCCACCCCCCCCTCCACCCCCCCCTCCACCACCCCCCACCCCCCCCGCCCGCCTCCCTCTTCACCCTTTTTCCTTCCCAAACTGACACCCCTACCCGTCTCCCTCTCCTCCTCCCCTTCCCCTCGCACTCACCACACCTCCCTTCTGTCAGTGGCTCGGAGTTCGTTAATTTTAACAGCCCCTCTTATCGTATGAACTAACGTGAAGTGATAGTGTAATCTCACGTGGCTGCCGCGATACGAGAGAATGTCTGCGAGCCAAATCTGGCTGTCTCTGTCTGTCTGTCTGTATGTATGTATGTAGTATGCATGTATGTATGTCTGCCTCTCTCTCCCTCCCTCTCTCAGTCTGTCTGTCTGTCTGTCTGTCTGTCTGTCTCTCTCTCTCTCTCTCTCTGTCTCTCTCTCTCTCTCGTTTTTCCCGTACCCTGCGAGATATTGTGGTTTAACTCAAAACTGCTTTATTTATTTATTTATTTACTTATTTATGTATTTAGTATTGATCTATTTATTCATTTATTCATCTATCTGTGTGTTTTTTTTACTTTAGAAAAGAGCCTGACAAGGGAAGAAAAAGAGACAAACGAATAATGACTAGAGATTTCCATCCATGCGCTTTCTGTAAACGAATCTAATATCTTGTACAATGATCCATATAATTCTCTGTAAACATTATCCAAATGTGTCGAGTTATTTTACTTCTAGTGCTGTAAAATCATATCACTTCAACATGTACAACCCATCGATTCCCATTTTTGAAAAGTAGCAAGACGCCTGTAAAACAGTAATGCTCTAAATGTAACATTTCTCTCGACATGAACTTGGACATAGCATAGCATGTTAATGGTATCGCTGACGTCTCTTTCCGTCCAGCTTCGTGTGTATGGTAAGGACCAAAGGGAAAAACAAAAAAAGAAGTGAAGACTGGTGTGATTATGAGCGCGAGGATAGGAAAAAGAAGTGGTGGAAAGGTATCTGAAACGATATCAAATACCACCTCTATAGAACTAGGAATAAAGCACACACACACACACACACACACACACACACACACACACACACACACTCACACACACACACACACACTCACACACACACACACACACACACACACACACACACACACACACACACACACACACACACACAGCACACACACACACACACATACTCACACACAGCAAGCTTTGGTAGAGCAAGGAAAGACTGTAATTCACTGGAGGAAAAAAAAAAAGAATTTGATGATAAAATGAATTAATAAATTAAAAGCATCTGTTAACGACCCTAAATCATTCTGGTCTGCCATTCGATCGACTAGTAGAAAACCAGTAATGTACAATGAAATCAGCTTGCAACAATGCTATGAATATTTCGTATTATCAATTCCTAGCCGTTCCAGGGTTACGCTGTGTGTACAAGATGTCTAATCATTTTTGTTATGTATGCACGTTTGTGTTCTGCGTGCAGATTTGGAAATATGCACGTTTGTGTTCTGTGTGCAGATTTGGAAATATGCACGTTTGTGTTCTGTGTGCAGATTTGGAAATATGCACGTTTGTGTTCTGTGTGCGGATTCGGAAATAAAATATGCACGTTTGTGTTCTGTGTGCGGATTTGTAAATACGCACGCAACTGCGTGCGTCTGTGGTGTGTGGTGTGTGTTGTGTGTGTGTGTGTGTGTGTGTGTTGTGGTGTGTGTATGTGTGTGTGTGCGCGCGCGCTGTGTGGTGTGGTGTGTGTGTGTGTGTGTGTGTGTGTGTGTGTGTGTGTGGGGTGCATATGCTATCGTCGCTATTTGGTTTATTCATACATCCCAACTTCTCTCCTTTCCTCCGAGTCTATCAATCCTTGCATACACAACTGCCACTCCTCTCTCTGTCTGTCTCTGTCTCTGTCTCTGTTCTCTCTCTCTCTCTCTCTCTCTCTCTCTCTCTCTCTCTCTCTCTCTCCTTCGTGACCAGTTGGACTATAAACAGCATTACCTTACCTTACGTTAAACCTCTCTCTCTCTCTCTCTCTCTCTCTCTCTCTCCTCTCTCTCTCTCTCTCTCTCCTCTCTCTCTGAGCAAAACCGTGAATTTCCCGTCCCTATTTCTCCCCATGCCTCCTCTTCTGTCCCCCCATCCCCTTCCCCTCCCCATCCGACACCTACCCAACCCGGTCGGGACCCTGTCTTCTTTCCGCCCCTGGGGTCGGGGTGACTACAAGGCCAGGTTGATGTGATGGATTTGCTCCAGACGCAATGAGCCATGGAGCGCCAGTGAAGGCAATTGGCCCGCTCGTGTGAGCGCACCTACCCTTTAGCCGTGCGCCTCCAATCTGGCTGGCTGTCTGTCTGTATCTGTGTCTCTCTCTGTCTCTGTCTGTCTGTCTCTTTCTCTCTCTGTCTGTCTGTGTGTGTCTATCTCTGTCTCTCGCTCTCTCTCTTTCTGTCTCTCTCTGTCTCTGCCCCTCCCCCCCCCCTCTCTCTCTCTCTCTCTGTCTCCCCTTCCTTCCTCCTGGCGCTTGCCCGAGGGCTGTGAATGTTGTTTGCAGGTACAGAATGGGTTTTAAACGAAGGCAAGGGATCTCAACCGTTTTCAAACACGAACTTTTGACTCGCTCGTCGAGCTTCGCTTTCTCTCTACGAGGGACCAGAGGGAGAGAAAAAAGTGGGGAAACACGTAGGATAGCAATTTTCTAACCCGGAGGAAATTTAATCCGGACTGTTTTGGGTGGGAGGCAGGAAGCACGGGTGGGGGTGGGAATGATGGGGTTGGGATGAGGACGTATGCGCACGTGTGTGGTTGCTTAAGTGAAAACAAAATGGCTACATCGACAAGAGGCATTAGAAAATCGAAGACGCTTTTGTTGCTGCTGTTGTTGTTGTTTTTGTTGTCTTCGTTGCGTACTAAGTGGCATTATTCTTCCACGCTACACATGTCTTGTGGCCAACAAATCACCAGTAGTCCGTAGGGAGCTATCAGTATGAAGTCGTCAAGAGGCAACCCACAATTGGAGACACTGCGCTGCTGAAATCCAAGGCAAATATATTAAACACGAGTGTACGGACGCTTGCGATAACGCAAGCGCGAAATGGAAATCGTGCGTTGAAGTAGACACTGCCATAACACATAATGTTGATGCAGCTGCTTATCCCACTGAGGCTTCAGCTTGGGAAATACTGCAGCGTCGTCGTCATCATCATCATCATGATTATCATTACTATCATTAATTCATTACACAACAACAACAACAACAACAACAACAACAACAACAAAAAACAACAACAACCGCCCTGAACTGTCCATGACGCCAGTTCGTCAAGGCACTTCGTTTGTCAGGGAACTTTACAGAACCTTGTGTACCCAGTCATGTCTACCGAGGTAGTAGTGGTGCTGTGTCTGTCTATCTGACCCTTCACCTGTCC
>CM065714.1:37163670-37171170 GCA_033310375.1 Conus canariensis
GGTCGTTACTGTGGAGGGGGGAGGGGGGCGGGCGGGGGATTGGGGAAAGGGGGGGGGTGCCACCTGCAGCTGGCCCTCAAACACAAGATCCTCCCCCCCCCCCCCCCCCCCGCCCCCACCCCACCAATCGAATACGAATGAAATTGATTTTCTTAGAACGGACAGACACTGACTGAGAGATCCGATTGTTGAACCTTCATATGGGGCCGGAATAGCTCAGTTGGTAGAGCGCCGGACTCGTGATCCTGGGGTTGCGGGTTCGAATTTCGGTACAGGGGGATTTTCCCTCGGAGTTAACATTGGTTCTGACTCCATTCCCCATACAGTCCTTCGAATGAGACTATAAACCAAGGTTCCGTGTGTGAACGCACGCACAACATCTTGCACACACGTAAATCCCATCACCAACTTTCAGAAGAGAAGGCCAGTTTGGCTGTTGATATGGATGACACGTTACACATAGCATGCAACTTCCTCGAAGATGGAGTATGGTTACCTTAATGGCGGGATAAAAAAACGGTCATACACACAAAACTCCATATCAGCCTGCGTACGCAGAAAGAAATAAAGAAAAAAGGAACCTTTATATTTGCTCCTCCAACTGTGTATCAGATCTGTTTATTTATCTATCGATATGGATAGGCGAAGGGGAGTGAATGCTGCATGTATGTGAACTTGCTCTTCAAAATGGGGGTGGGAAGGAAGCGTGGAGGGGGGTGGGGGGTGGGGGGTACGTGATTTGCTGAAATCTGTGAACTTGCTTGCCATTGGTTACTGATTAGACCGCAAATTCATTTGCTGAACGAGGAAACAAACTGCGCAGGGACATAACCACTGCATGATTTATTATATTCTGCATGACCTCCCCTTACGGAGCATTTTTAAACTAAGTTTACTGTAAGGCTTTTCTTTGGAGGGAAATTGGAGGGAAGGAGGGGTATGTAAATTTCACTCTTCTTTTTTTCTATTTTTTTTTTAAATAGAAGGATTTTTATTTCAAACTGTCTTGATGCTGAGGATGAGAAAAACGAATCAGAAGCGGATAAGGAGGGCAAGAGAGGACACACAAGATGTTCTTCTCGCAGGAAAAACCCCGATCCGTAATTTTTCTTTTGCATCCCCCCCCCCCCCCCACGACCCCCCACCCCCACCCCACCCCGACTTCCCTACACTCTTTCTCCCCTCCTCTTGACCCTCTCATTTTTTTCTCCTTCCACCCTCCCTTTTTGTCTTTCTCCTTCTCCTACTTCTGCTTCACTCCCTGCTTCCTGACCCCTTTCGCCCCCCCCCCCCTCCACCACCTCCCTCACTCCTGCTCCACCACATTCCCCTCACCACTCCATCACCTCTCTCTCTCTCTGTCTGCCCCTCTCTCTCTTTCTCTCTCTCTCTCTCCCTCTCTCTCCCCTCCTTCTTTCTCTCTCTCTCTCCCCCACTCTCCCCCCCCTCTCTCTCTCTCTCTGTCGAGGACAGGCCATTTTCCACAGGCTCTGCTATCACCGGTCGGAGCTCCGCCCCTTTTTTCAGCGCACTAATTATCCGCCCTTTTCCGCCTCTGACGCTCCACGCCCAGTAGGACACGCCCCTAGTTTGTTGGAACCCGTTTCTGGCTACCTCCCGCCCCCCCCCCACCACCCCCCACCCCTCTCCACATCTTTCCCATCTCCCCCCCCCCTCCTTCCCTTTCCACTCACCACTACTACTCCCTCTCTCTACCCAACTCCCTCCTTCCCACTACTCCTCTCTCTACCCAATCCTCTCACTCCCCTTCCCACTACTCCTCTCTCTCTACCCAACTCCCTCCTTCCCACTAGGTCGCCCCGGCTCTGCGCTTGGCAAAGCCGTTTATCAAGGCGGGGCAGGGGGAGAAGGGGGTGGAGAGAGTTGGGGGAAGAAGTGGGGGGGGGGGGGGAGATAGGGAATCAGGGAAGGAGGGCGGAGTGGAGGAGTTAGACGTTCGTGCTGACTGCACGCAGCCGGCAAGTCGTTGGTTGTGTGTGTGTGTGTGTGTGTGTGTGTGTGTATGTGTGTGTGTGTGTGTGTGTGTGTGGTGTGTGTGTGTTGTGTGTGTGTGTGTATGTTTCATGTGTGTGTGTGTGTGTGTGCGTGTGTGTGTGTGTGTGTGTGTGTGTGTGTGTGAGAGAGAGAGAGAGAGAGAGAGAGAGAGAGAGAACTTGCGTGCAATTTTGAGGGATACAGGACACATACGTACAGATAGAGCACCCTCCCTCTCTCTCTGTCAGAGAGAGAGAGAGGGAGAGAGAGAGAGAGAGAGAGAGAGAGAGAGAGAGAGAGAGAGAGAGAGAGAGATGAACTTGCTTGCAATATCATAAAAAAATGTTTAACAGATGGCTTGCATTTTCCCATTCTGGACATGTTTGTGTGTGAAGTCAAGCCCAAATGATGTTTTCTGTAGATTAAGGAATAAGCTTTACGGCTATTGTTTACCCTGCCCTCTCAAACACCACCGCCACCACCACCACCATCACCACCACCACCACCACCACCAACAACAACAACAAACCGATATAAAGCATATGAAGTATAAAACAACCAAGACAGCATCCCAATGTTACCACAGTAAACATAATTCTAATCATCACATATGATATTGAGAACAATGTACACACACACACACACACACACACACACACACACACACACACACACACACACACACACACACACACACACACACAGACAACTAGCGAACCAAAAGAGAGAGGTGGGCAATGACATTTCAGAGGGAGAGAGAGAGAGAGAGAGAGGGAGGGTAGTTTGGTTTATAACAAACGGTAATGATCATTAATTGATTTGTGTGCTGTTTCCGCCAAATTTTGCTTCAGTGCCTTTTTAAATGCTTGTGCAGAAGACATAACTTAAAGAAGATGGTAAATTGTGCCATTTTGCCCCCCCCCCCCCCCAACCAACCGTGCCCCCCACCCACCCCCCACCATTCCTAGGATTATAGAAATTGTATGGGAGTGCAGGAAAGGAAGGTGTGTGTGTGTGCGAGTGTTGACTTTTTAAAAATATTTAATCGATTACAAAGCTTTGGATATTTTTTTGTTCCGATTCGCTCCCTTCAACAAATAGTACATACAAAAGTACTTATTCGTCAGGAGTATGTCTTTAATGAAATGAAATGTCTTCAAATGGAAGAATATGTAACGTTATTTCTTTTGTTACCTTTCCCTATCAGAGTATTGGGTTTCAACTGAATTGTTTTTGTACCCTTTCTTTTTTATGTATGTAAACGATGTAATTGTTTCAGGTCGGTTTCAGTTGTGAATTTCCGTAAGGTTAGTGCACAATCGACAGGAAATAGGATACGTGCATGAAAGAATGGCTTCTTAGACTGAAGATGAATAATATTAAAAGAAAAACTTCTTCCTTTTTGAAAGCTGATAATTATTTTTGTATGAATGTGCTTTCCAGGATCAGACCATCCATAGCAAGGTCATTTTCCGTTGTAACCCATGACACTTTTTTGTTTTGATTTTTCAGTCTTTTGTTATTCGTTATATAATGTTGCGATCAGGAAATTCATTTGATGCCGCTTTTGTGGTGTGGTCACATGCGTAGATTTCATTTCACCACCAGCTGCCGTGGCGAAGTGGTTATCGTCGCAGACTTCTGGCTGGAAGGTCGTGGGTTCGATTCCCATCAGAGCCATTTATTTGCGGAATTTTACTGCTCCGACCGGCTCCTATCCAGAGCTGACTTTGCTGTGGGTTCAAGTGGAAGACTGGACCACACAGTCGAATTTCATCCACTTAATGGGTACGCCTCTGAGTGTCGCTCAGATTTCCTGACCAACACTACGGGTGTCTGTATCTCTCGGGCCTGGTTGATGCCGGGATATATTTTGTAAGGAAGCGTAGAGTACAGCCATGTCATGCAGTCTTAGACCAGGATGGGAATCCGTAGTATCGTCTTCATCATCCTTATCATCACCGGTCAGCATATCAAAGAAGAAAATGTCTCGAATTCTGTGACCCTTCATGCCCTGCTCTCATGGTGACCTCAGTTTTGATTGCCTGTTCACGTCTATGGCCTTGGTTTGATTCTGTCGGGGTCACCGGCATCGGCAAATTGACGGGGATTGTCGTTGGATGGACGTAGTGACGCCCTCTGGAGAGAGGGCTCACTCACAAGGGCTCCGCGACCCAGCACTTCTTGTCAGTAGGGGGCTCAGTTGGTGGTGTCCTGCGTGTGTTGGATCGGATCAGGCACCAGTGAACAGTACCGAAGTCACTCGGCAGCAGTGCAGTGTCTCCTCTGGTGGGTTGCCTCATAACGCTTGACTTTGCTTCCTGTGAATTGCCGGTGCCGAGGCTGTGGTGGGCCGGGGGGAGGGGGGGGGGGGGAATGAGCGGCATAGATGCAGTGCCACTGAGGTGGCACGGAAGGTGGGATAGAAAAAAAAGGTGTCAGAAGGATTGCGATTCATTTCTATCCATGTAATGAATCATTCTGGAGCTGGCTCAACAGTTCGGTAGGATTAGCACTGTGTGAGTGTAATGTGTTCCATGCAGTTATTTCACCACAGTGCTTATTCTTGAACAGCATATCATTTATGTTTATAGAAAAAAGGAGGCCTTCGTACTGGTCCTTGAGGAACACCAAATCTCCAAGAGAGCAGGCTGACTTTGACCCTGTGAAACTAATGTCAGAAATCTACTAACGATAATACATTTTAAAACCCGATGTGATATTTCATTTTGCAGAAGATTATGGTGTGTACTGTCAAATGCTCTAACAACATCAACAAGAATAATTCGGGTAAAACCATGACTGTTTCTATATGAAAGACATCAACCCATCAGTTATTTAAGACAGATATGGCAAGAGTGATTTTCTCAAAAACATGATTGATGAATCGTCTGCGTAATATTTATTTTGAAGAAAAATAAATCTGAACGTGCTTCAAGTGGTTTGAACAACAGGGATAGATCTAGTATGGAAATAGGTATGTAGTGTAAGCGATTAGCGACCGGCTTCCGTGTTTGGTACAAAGGTATGACTTGTTTAATACTTAGAGACGAAACTGTCTTTTGGCAATGCACAAATGATAACCACAGATGATTGTATTGTCGATAGCAGCTGAGGCTAAAATTTAGTACTTTGATTTCATCTACTGTAAGATATAAGAAATCGGTTCAGCCGCTCTCTCTCTCTCTCTCTCTCTCTCTCTCTCTCTCTCTCTCTCTCTCTCTCTCTCTCTCTCTCTCTGTCTGTCTGTCTGTCTGTCTCAGTGTTTGTGTGTGAGCGTACGTATGCGTGCACTTTCGTGTTAACGTGCGTGTACCGTGTTTGGGAGAGATCAGGATCAGTGTGTCTGAGTGTGTGTGTGTGTGTGTGTGCGCGCGCATACGTTCAAGTGCGCGCGTGTGTGGTAGGTCGTGCTGGTTTGTGAGCCAACGTCATCATCTGAGAGAGAGAGAGAGAGAGAGAGAGAGAGAGAGAGAGAGAGAGAAGCTCATTACATAGCGTCTCGTTAGAAAAACCGAGAACGTACCACAAAGATAGCCCCCCTCCCCCCACCCCCACCCTCTCCCCCACAAAAAAAAGGAGCGAAACAAAACAAACGCTGCCGCTCGCGTGCGCGCGCCTACGAGAAGCAGGAGGAAGGCATCCCTGGAAGACAGCACGCCAAGACGAACAACAAGAGAGAGAGAGAGAGAGAGAGAGAGAGAGAGAGAGAGAGAGAGCACACAAAAACAAACAACAAAAGAAAAAGCGTTGCAGAGATTTAGAACAGACGCGGAACAGAGTGAACAGGCGCGCGCTTTTCCCCCTCTCCTTCCTTCGTTCCTTCCAGACACTCGCTCCAATCCCCGACCCCCAATGCCTCGTCCCTAACATCTCCCCTCCTTCCCCCCCCCCCCCCCCCCCCAAATTTCCCCCTCCCCCCTCCGCCAACAACAATTTGAAGCCAAATAGCAGGACTTCAGCTTTCAACAGCACGGTGAAGCAACGAGGGTGACTTCCTGGAGGAAAAAAATAAAACGAAAGAAAACAAAAAGAAAACGAAAAGCCCGGATCGAATCACCGTAGCGTAGAGCGCGCGGCAATAAGACGAAGAGGTCGGCGCGGCCACAGATGGGAGGCGGATTGCGTTTCGTGAAAATGCGATAGATTCTGGTGATTAGACGCCGCCGACTGCCAAACAACTCGCGCGACGCAGCGCGCTGGCAACAAGCGTATTGTTTTCACTTCGTTTGTGCGCGGAGGAGTCTGGCCCGCCAGTCCGTCGGTAGTGGAAAGCCCCAGAGAGAGAGAGAGAGAGAGAGGAAGAGTCGGAGAAAGCGAGTTTTTATCTTGTGTCAGTGTTGCGATCTTGAGTGGAATAGAAATTTGAGAGAAAGGGTGGTGGGATAGAGGAAGAGATGGTGTGTGTGTGTGTGTGTGTGTGTGTGTGTGTGTGTGTGGGGGGGGGTGGGAGGGAGGGAAAGGAGGGGGGTGAGGTGAGGTGGAGAGGGTGTCTGGAGAGAGATGTGTGTGCTGCCTGAGAAGAAACGAAGTAGTTAAAAAAAAAAGTGTCGCTTTTGGTAATAAGGCTGAGTGTAAGGAACGAAAAGTAGAAAACTTTGGGGAAAAATACCAAAAAAAAAAAATCAATAAATAAAAAAAGGAAGAAGAAGAAGAAGAAAAGCGGACTGTTTCAGACTGTGTGATTTTTTTTTCGCCTGTAGAAAGCTGAAAACAAAGGCTACAACTCCCATAATGACCTAAAGGCCGCGAGGGCCAATGAACTGTTATGGGATACCCCGGGTCAGGAGAACAGCATCAGGAACGACGGAACTCATCCTGCTCCTCCAGCCGCTTTCCACTTCTACCGTCTGTCTAACTTTAAAGACCAATTACTACCGTCTAACTTGAAATACCAATTACTACCGTCTGACTTTAAAGACAATTTACTATGCCGCCAAAGGAAAGAGACAAACAAATTACAAGGCAAACACGACGCGTTTCGACCTCTTTCGTCTTCTTCATGTAAGACAAACAACATTTAAGACAATGAAAACTAAGAACGAACCGACACTTCACTCCAACTGGGCGCAAAATGGAGGAGATGAGTTGACTGACTGTTCCTTCTTCGTTTTCGTTGTCTTGAACGTTGTTTGGTTTTCCTGAAGAAGTAAAAAAAAAAAAAAAAAAAACGCGTCGTGTTTGTCTTGTAAGTTGACTTTGTCTTTCGTTCGGCGGCATAGTAATTCTTCTATTTACAATTTAGAAAGAGAGGGGGTTAGTTACCGCCAAGGACACAGACAAAACAGAGTACAGGACAAGACACAATGCATTTCGACCTCTTGGGTCTTCTTCAGTTGAAAACAAATAACATTTAGGACAGTGAAAACGAAGAACGAAAAACCACTTATCTTCTCGTGTTCGCCTCATGATGAAAAAAAAAAAAGTGGTTTCTCGTTCTTTGTTTTCACTGTTTTAAATGTTATTTGTTTTCGCCTGAAGAAGACCCAAGAGGTCGAAATGCAT
>CM065714.1:37178670-37181170 GCA_033310375.1 Conus canariensis
TCACCGTGTGTACATGTCACCGTGTGTACATGTCACCGTGTGTACATGCCGCTGTTTCTACATATTACCGTGTCTCTGTGTCACCGTGCCCATATCTTTCAGTGTTTATGCCTCACCTTTTTTTTCTTTCTTTCTTCCTTTCTTTCTTTCTGCGTACCCAGGCTGATACTCATGCGGACACTGCCTGTACAGACAGGCAGTGGAGTTTTGTGTGTATGACCGTTTTGTATCCCGCCATTAAGGTAGCCATACTCCATCTTCGGGGAAGGTGCATGCTATGTGTAACGTGTCATCCATACCAACGGCCAAACTGGCCTTCTCTTCCGAAAGTTGGTGATGGGATTTGACGTGTGTGCAAGATGTTATGCGTGCGTTCACACACGGAACCTCGGTTTATAGTCTCATTCGAAGGACTGTATGGGGAATGGAGTCAAAACACTGTTAACTCCCAGGGAAAAATCCCCCCTGTACCGAAATTCGAACCCGTAACCCCAGGATCACGAGTCCGGCGCTCTACCAACTGAGCTATTCCGGCCCCTATACCTCACCATGTCTTGATATCACCGTGTCTCCTTGTAAACTTTCTTTTCACTGAGGGTTCGCTGTGTTATCGTATCATCGAAACTGTATGTCACCGTGACTGTATATCGCCGGTTTGTGTGTCATACGTGCTTGTATGTCTCTGTGTGTCCATGTACTATTTTTCATTGAGTTTACCATGTGTCACCGTATCACCGAATGCGTGTATCACCGTGTTGATGTGTCACCTTGTGTCTGTGTTAGTGTTTGATAAGGATTAGGGTGTGGTTAGAGTTGAGGTTCGGTTAGGGTTGGGGATAAACATATAGACATGGTGACATACAGACACGGTAACATGTAGACTGGGCGACAGGTAGACAAAGAGACATGTACACGCGCCGACATATAGACCCGGTGACAAGTAGACCAAGTAGTAGACAGGTGATTCACAGATACGGTAGCGTGTAGACTGAGTGACATGTAGACAAGGAGACATATAGACACAGTGACATATAGACACGGTGACTCACTGACACGGTAACGTGTAGACTGGTTGACATATAGACACAGCGACATAGACACGGCGACATCTAGAGACGGTGAACACATATGGACATGGTCACATACAGACACGGTGACTCACAGATACGGAAACATGTGGACTGGGTGACTCACAGACACAGTAACATGTGGACTGGGTGACTCACAGACATGGTAACATGTGGACTGGGTGACATGTAGAAAAGATGACATATAGACGCGGCGACATAGAGATACGGTGACACGTAGACACAGCGACATATTGACGCGATGACGTATGGTGGACATAGTGACGTGGACATGGTGACATATGGTGGACATGGTGACGTAGACATGGTGACATAAGGTGGACATGGTGACGTAGACATCGTGACATATGGTGGACATGGTGACGTAGACATGGTGACATATGGACATGGTGACGTGGACATGGTGACATATGGTGGACATGGTGACGTAGACATGGTGACATATGGTGGACATGGTGAAATGTGGACATTGTAACATATGGACATGGTGACCTATGGACATGGTGACTTACAGACATGCTCTCAGAGCCTCGCCATAGGGCCACGACCTGCTTATGCTAAAGTTGACAGGTTCTGGCACTATGTTCTTCCACTCAGAGTTCCTTTTAGGACTCTGTGTGTGTGTGTGTGTGTGTGTGTGTGTGTGTGTGTGTGTGTGTGTGTGTGTGTGTGTGTGTGTGTTATTTTGGCTTAGAAACTCCCTTGTTTTTAGATTTGGTCTTCTCTGTCTGCTTCTCTCCGTGTCTCAGGTTCTGTCCGTCTGTCTCTGTCTGTCTCAGTCTCTGTCTCTGTCTCAATCTCTCTCTCTCTCTCTCTCTCTCTCTCTCTCTCTCTCTCTCTCTCTCTCTCCCTCCCTCTCTTAGTAGGATGAGTACGATGGGGTGGGGTGGGGGGGGGGGTAAACAAGGGAGGATTTCACCTTCTCCAGTCTACAAGTAATCGAAGACAGAAGAAGAAGAAGAAGCTTTGTGCCTCCCTACCCCCCACCCCCCACCCCACCCCTCTTCCCAGCGCCCCCTGCCCTCTACACCCCTTTCTCTTCGCACGCCGCCCACGCCACCCGGCCACCCCCCACTACCTCCCTGTGTGCTTCCAGAGCCAGCAAAACCAGGCGCACCTGGGTAAACACGGCGTGGAAGCGGGCCGCCTTCACGCCCGATTGGCCGCGCGCCGCAGGAGCCAAGGCCTTGAAGCCAGTGTAGCGGCGCGCCGGGCCTGTACTGCCTGATCGCGCGACCATTCAGTCTTTCTCGCTTTCTTTTTTGTTTGGTACCCCCACCCCCACCCCCCACCCCCACCCCCCCGCGCCGTCTCTCTCTCTCTCTCTCTCTCTCTCCCGAAGTCGGTGGATTCCTCCTTTCTTTTCCGCCCCCCCCCCCCCCTGCTCCTCTCCTCCTGTTTCCTCTTTTCTC
>CM065714.1:37188670-37193670 GCA_033310375.1 Conus canariensis
ACTGGGTCAAATATGATTGGATAAAACGTGACTGGCTAAAACGTGTCGCACCGTCAGAGTCAGTGAAGGGCAGGCCCAGTCCACCGTGCGTCGTTCTTCCATCCCTTCATTAATCTGCCTGCGACTTCTGCATCCTCCTGGCGCCATTCTCTGCAGCATGGGTCGTGCCAGGCCGGCTGGACTTGAACTGGTGCCGTATTCTTTTAACCATTCCACCGTTGACGATGATGAGCAAGTTGTCATGATTATTCCCAACTCCGACCGTTGGAAATGTTCTAAATTGTTATATGATCTTTGTGTAAAAGATGTTCAAAACCTTGCGTGAACATCTCATCTCCAGAGTTTGGATTTATCTATGGGACATGCACAGTAACTGTCCCAAGTTTCAGAAATGTAGTGATGACCCCGTGAAAGCACGAGCTTGGATGTGGAAATGAGGGAGACGTTTTTGGTCGTGACAGATGGTCTATAATTTTGATTGTCCGCGCTGTTCTGGACAGGACTTGTGGCAAGGATTGCTCCTCTGTGACGATGATGACCAAATACGCGAAAGTCTTCATACTTTTCAGGTTTCTGGCCCTTTGCTCTGATTTTCATCAAATGCTCTTGGAGCTGTTAGTTTCGATTAAAAAAAATCATCTTGGCCCGATGTGGTGGATTTATTACCTGCCCTTGTGCGTTTCTGAGGTGGACTCGGGTAAAGGGCTATGAGATTCGGAATGTGAAAGATGTCAGATTCATCATTAGCGAGAAGACTGAATGATGAGCAGACAGAAAGCTGTGGAGTGGAATAGCAACGGTGCTGCGTAGTAGAAGAAACGAGAATACAATAACAGTAACAATCAGTGTGGACAAGCATTCCTCAGCTTGAACTGATTTGCTGATTGTATGTGTTTAGTTGGAAGATGTCGAGTAATGGGTGTGTGGTGTGTGTGGGGGGGGGGGGGGGGGGGGGGGGGGGGTTGTGTGTCGTTAGTATGGGGTGTGTGGACAGGAAGGACCAGCTGAGTCCAGGTGTCTTTCTGTAGCCTCGAGTGAATGGGGGAATACATAGCGCATTGAGTTTTTGCGCTGTGAAAATGCTATCCATATTAATGATGATATTGATGCTGATGATGAAGATGATGATGATAAATATTATTATTACGACATGGCAACTTTTGTGAACGAAATACTCATCTGATCTAGCTTAAACGTATATTGAAATACTATTTACCGTTAATAATAGTACATTGTGTCCCCTTTGTATCCCAGTGATTCGCATGTCATGTTGATGCAGAATAGTGTTCTTGTATAGAAGGAGAAAAACAATGTTTCAGTTATCACCATAACTGAACCATTTACACATACTCGAAGATATGCCCCCAGCAAGTATAAACATTACTTTTCTGTCTATTTTTTTTTAAAGATGTTCTTATGCACTGGGTTAACATTCAATAATGACATTCAAAATGAATATTCAGAATACTTCTAAACAATTATGCTCGGGGAAAAGCCTTAATATGGGTGCACTGAACACGCGTGCATGAACCCGTATGTGTGTGTGTGTGTGTGTGTGTGTGTGTGTGTGTGTGTGTGTGTGTGTGTGTGCGTGCGTGCATACATGCGCACATGTGCATTTACTGCTGTGAGTATTGCACTGTCGCTGAAGTGGACTGTACCAAGCGGTTCTACCAATACAACGACAGCGAAACAAATCTGGAATACGAGATGAACAACCAGGAGTGACCTATGTAAAACTCACACACTGTGTTCGGAATGTACAAAATAGCAATATATACTAACTCATATGCCATATTTCAACGGAATAAAAATAACAGTCATGATTTCAGTTATATCAAGTGGCCTTTTTTTCATTTCCTTTCCGTATGAGTTTTTTTTTTCTTTTAAAGAAATGTTTTGTACATTGTTGTATTATTACCTTGCTTACTCGTAAAGATGATGTCACTCATGTGTGTGTATGTGTGTGTGTGTGGTGTGTGTGTGTGTGTGTGTGTGTGTGTGTGTGGTGGAGAGAGAGAGAGAGAGAGAGAGAGAGAGACATATGCCACGGGAAAGGTAGCATCTAAACATTCACACACAAGCGCGCGCGCGCGCGTGCACACACACACACACACACACACACATGCGCGCGCGCGCGCGCGCGTGCGCGCACGCACCAAGTCTGTTTTCAAGTCACATATTCCAGACTGTGCGTGAAGCTGCGGGTGTGCGTGTTGTCTTGTATGTGTTCGTTCGCGCGGGCATGCGTGCTTGCATACGTGCGTGTGCGTGCGTGCGTGCGTGCGTGCGTGCGTGTGTGTGTGTGTGTGTGTGTGTGTGTGTGTGTGCGCGCGCTCGCGCGCGCGCGCGCATGTGTACGTGCCTCTGTGTGTGTGTGTGTGTGTGTGTGTGTGTGTGTGTGTGTGTGTGTGTGTCGTCCATATGGAGCACTGTCCTCCAGCTTGGAAACAGATAGGAGATGAGTCACACGAGGAACGCAGCTGTCTGGAAGGAACATCGACCCAGAGAGTTGACAGATGAAGGCCGGAAAAGTGGGGAAAAGTGCCGAAAGCTTGAACTTAATCCACACCTGCACCGCAACACGGGGGCCACTAAAATGCTTAGGGGAATGACTGAGTATGGTCTGAACTTTGTGTGTGTGTGTGTGTGTGTGGGCGCGCGCGCGCGCGCGCGTTTTCTTTTCTGTGAATTTTGTTTGAACCTTTTCAAGGTCTGAAGGATGTATTGTCGATAGTTATAGAACATAACAAGAACTAAACTCTAAACAGGGCAGAAATACAGGCGCGGCTTTGTGTTTTTCCTTTTCTTTTTATTTTCCCTTTTTTTCTTTCTTTCTTTCTCTTTTCCCCCGACAGGGTTAACCTGTCACTGGTTTAGGCAAGCCGAGGAGGGGGACAAACACTTCAAAGATATATGTCACGGAAATCAGTCAGGAAAAAGTGTGAACTTAAGTTTCCAGCAGAGAATTAACGCAGGGGAATGGCGCTGGGTTGCTAATAGCAAATCTCTGCTCCCAACCTTTGCGTTTGGCGAATAAAGGTTAAGGAAATTCTGTTCGATTGAAAATGATTGCTTGTTCTCAGTACTAACTCTAACTTTGTTAGCAATCGTCCAACATATTAAATCACAGTTTTATCTCTGAATGTTAGTGATGTTCTGGTATCTGAGTATGAAAACATGTGTCAGAGCTTATTGTCACTGCAAAGGATGGGTTAGGACCGTTAGTTTGCTTTGATAGATTTGAAAAAATTATTGCTAAAGCTCCGCCCCAAAAAACGTTGACAAACGAATCCTAAGACAAAACACGACGCGTTTCGACCTCTAAGGTCTTCTTCAGGCGAGATGCGCAACACTCAGGGCAACGAAAATGAACGAGCAATCACTTATCTTCATCCAATTCGGCGCAAGATGGACATTGAATCTAAAGTGATTGCTCGTTCATTTTCGTTGTCCCGAGTGTTGTGTATCTTGCCTGAAGAAGAGGTAGGAGGTCGAAACGCGTCGTGTTTTGTCTTGTGATTCGTTTGTCAATGTTTTTGGGGCGGAGCTTTAGCAATAATTTTTCAAATTTGTTTAGATTTACGCCTGCAGTCGCCTCACTTTGCAACTAGATCTTGCTTTGACAGAGTTAAGTAGACAGATGCGTGCAAAAACACTGACATTGGGGCACACCATGGGTAGAATGACTTGGTTTTGAGGGAATGAATTATTACATTTTAAGGGTTTTGAGGAATGAATTATTACATTTTAAGGGTTTTGAGGGAATGAAGTATTACGTTTTAAGAGTTTTGAGGGAATGAATTATTACATTTTAAGGGTTTTGTGAGGATGAATTATTTACATTTTTAAGGGTTTTGAGGGAATGAATTATTACATTTTAAGGGTTTTGAAGGAATGAATTATTACATTTTAAGGGTTTTGAGGGAATGAATTATTACATTTAAGGGTTTTGAGGGAATGAATTATTACATTTTAAGGGTTTTGAGGAAACGTATTATTACATTTTAAGGGTTCTGAGGGAAATTATTACATTTTAAGGGTTTTGCGGGAACGAATTATTACATTTTAAGGGTTTTGAGGGAACGTATTATTACATTTTAAGGGTTTTGAGGGAACGTATTATTACATTTTAATTTTTTTTAGGGAAAGTGTAACTACATTTTAAGGGTTTTGAGGGAATGAATTATTACATTTAAGGGTTTTGGAATATTATTACATTTTAAGGGTTTTGGGAAGTATTATACATGTAAGGGTTTTGAGGGAAGAATTATACATTTTAAGGGTTTTGAGGAACTATTATACATTTAGGAAAGATTTTATAAGGGTTTTGGGGAACGTATTATTACATTTTAAGGGTTTTGAGGGAAAGTATTACTACATTGTAAGGGTTTTGCGGGAACGAATTATCACATTTTAAGGGTTTTGAGGGAACTTATTACTACATTTTGAGGAAAGTATTTCTACATTTTAAGGGTTTTGCGACAATGAATGATTACATTTTAAGGTATGTGAACAACATAAGACTTTAACCATGCAAAAAAGTCAGTCACACACACACACACACACACACACACACACACACACACACACACACACACACACACACACACACACAGGCGAACGTACACACGCGTGGGCACACACGCTCGCACAAAGAGAGAAGGGGGTGGGGTGGGGAGGAGCAGACGGACGGACAGATAGACAGACAGACGGAGAGAGACACAGAGAGAGAGAGAGAGAGAGAGAGAGAGAGAGAGAGAGAGAGAGAGTAGGCAGTAACAACCCAAACCTACTCCAAGATCAACAAGGGCCCTACCACCACCATCCACCCTCCCACCCCCACCACCCCCACCACCGCCACCCCCGGCCTTTGTTCCGTGCTCCATCAGCCGTAGTAGCCAGGCAAGTGGCCCGGAGACCAAGGAAGAGGAGGGAAGATCGATGAGGAAACGGACCAACAAATCGATACCACGCACAGTGCCCACCACACCACCCTT
>CM065714.1:37198670-37206170 GCA_033310375.1 Conus canariensis
GAAGAAGAAGAAGAAGAAGAAGAAGAAGGAAGAAGAAGAAGAAGAAAGACAGAGCGGGAGGAGAAATGGGGGAAGGTGTGTGTGGATCGTATTCGCTCGACTTGTCTTCCATGAGTGAGTGAAGAGAGGAGAAGAGGGAAGGGAGGAGGGTGGTGGTGGTTGGAGGAGAGAGAGAGAGAGAGAGAGAGAGAGAGAGAGAGAGAGCGTGTGTGTGTGTGGGGGGGGGGGGGGGGGGCGGGCGAGAGGTAATGGGCTGGCAAGCATAGTCAGTGTGTTCTTTCTGTGTTCTTTCCACCAAATCACTGAACGTAGAATTTCTTTCGACTGCGTCTGAGTTATCAACCAGTCAGTCACTGAAAATAATCAACTTGCTAGTTCAGATGAAAAAAAAAAAAAAAAGATTTGGACTGGGGGGTGGGGGTGGGGTGGGGGTTGTTGGGGAAAGGTGGTAGAAAGAAGGGGGAGGGGGCGTACATGGTACATGAGGTTTTTCTTGATGAGAGACACAGTGGCTACTCGTCCACTGATGTGTCTCAATAAAGCCCATGTCACAATCAGTGAGGCTGTCGCTCTGGTGCAGTAACAAGAGTTTTGTAGCTGCCTTATTTCTTTGGCTGGGCTGGCCATTCTGTGGTCACCCCACGTGAACTGGTCGGAAAGCAGTATGTTAGATCGGCTAATCAAGCAGTATGTTAGATCGGCTAATCAAGCAGTATGTTAGATCGGCTAATCAAGCAGTATGTTAGATCGGCTAATCACAAGCCAGTATGTTAGATCGGCTAATCAAGCAGTATGTTAGATCGGCTAATCACGTGGCTGGTTATATTTGGTGCGCAGTTCATTATTCATTTCTGCGATTCACTCCATGTTGGTAAGTCAGTACACGTTGAAACGTTCTTCTGACTTTGATAATTTAGAGAAAATTTCTAAATGATAAGAAGAATCACATCTAATACAGAATCTTAAAAACGAGTTCGAATTTGTGAACCTTGTGGCGAGTCTGTATGAAGAAGAACAACAAAAAGAAACATACAAATTGAAAAAAAAGATCATGTTCAGAGGAGACAGTAGGCTGAGGAGCACACGACCTTCATGTGTTCTCTGACAGGAAGATCAGAAAACGCGTTTCACAGAAACGAGGCGGTGAGAATTCTCACTTCCGATGCTTAGCGATGCCAGTGTTGCATACCTCACCCTGGCAGCGAGCAGGGCTAGAAACCGGCGAGTGTTCGCTAGACTGTCTTTGGAGTCTCTCGCATGCGAGGAAAAAAAAGCTTTTGACAAGTTTTAACGTCCCGTGATTGGTGCATAAAGAGTAGTAACATTCTCTGATACGTGCTGAAAGCGATTAAAACGTTGACCCATCAATATGAAGAGCTTGAAAAAGTAGTCATATTGTTAATCTGGTTAATTTGTCTTGCTCGCGTTATAATTCCTCTTACCTCCCGCGCTGTTAAGCATAATTATTATTCGCGAGTTCTCGCGTTTATGAAACTCGTCCCAGCTGTGGCATGCGAGTGTCTCGCCTGGAAAGTTGCCCGGCCATCTTCAGCTTCCTTTACACTGGGCGAGTGCTCGCTCTTGCGCTCACTTTACAGTTGCACGTTTGGACTTGTTACGTTTGTGTCGTCTTGGTCATTTTCAGTGAATGAGTAAGATTTTGCTAATTTGGGGCGGCCATGTACTCAGTTGGTCTCATCTTGGGACAATTTGTACTGATTTGATCTCGCCTGTTTCGTCCTTGTTTTTCTTAACTTTCTTTTTTTTTTCTGTTTTTTTTTTTTCCTTCTAACAATTCTAGTAAGAGGTCATGATTGCTACAAGTTTTGGTAGAGATTTTTTTTTCAATGACTTCAACAACGTTTTAAGAGCTGGTTTTAGAACCATAACATTTGCATGATTTACTTCTAAGACTGTGTGCATGGGAGTTGTACATATTGTGGGAAAGTTCCCCCGCTGAGAGAAGGACACAACAAAAAGGGAACACAAGAACAAGTTCTTGAGCGAGAGATTCGCTAAATGTGACATATCTAGGCGAGTGTGGCTAAACTGACCGGCAGAACACGCTGTCCTCTTGAGTCTTGATGTCAGGGGGTCAAATCACTCTTCAAAAGGAAGCTTACAATACATGTTCAGGTCAAATTATTTTTCAGAAAGAAGCAGAGAATACACGTTCAGGTCAAATCACTTTTCAAAAGGAAGCTTAGAATACATGTTCAGGTCAAATTATTTTACAAAAGGAAACTTAGAATACATGTTCAGGTCAAAGCACTTTTCAAGAGGAAGCTGAGAATACATGTTCAGGTCAAAGTACTTTTGAAAAGGAAGTTTTGAATACATGTTCAGGTCAAAGTACTTTTCAAAAGGAGGCTGAGAATACATGTTTAGATCAAAGTACTTTTCGATAGGAAGCTTAGAATACGTGTTCGGGTCAAATTACGTTTCAAAAGGAAGCTGAGAATACATGTTCAGGTCAAATTACTTTTCAAAAGGAAGATTAGAATACGTGTTCCAAGTTAAATGATATTTCCAAAGGAGGCTTAGAATGCTTGTTCGGCTGAAATTACCTTTCAAAAGGAAATTTGGAATACATGGTCATGTCAATTTATCTTTCAGAAGGAAACATAGCGTATATGTGGAAAGTCACTAACCAAAACTGATCTTTATTGCATCTGTGTATCTCTCTCTCTCTCTCTCTCTCTCTCTCTCTCTCTCTCTCTCTGTGTGTGTGTGTGTGTGTGTGTGTGTGTGTGTGTGTGTGTGTGTGTGTGTGTGGTGTGTGTGTGTGTGTGAGTGAATGAGTCGAACGTCTCTGCTTCTTCACAGAGAATAATGGAAGAGGGAAACGGGAGACAAAGACTGAAAACAAGAAGAAACCTTGGAACAAACAACACCTTACCATGGCAATCAGACATCGTTTCTCCCCTCCCGCCCTTGTCACGAAATCGGCACGTTCATTTGTGACTGAGGGGGTAGACGAAGGGGGAAGGGGGGTACACCACAGGGCATAGCGAGAAAGTGCTCAGACCTGTTCTTGCTCACCACGAACACATGGTAGCGACGAACAAACAAACTTTATTCTATCAGATTCCAAACGAGGTTGCCGATCGGAAGGAATGGAACGGAAACACGTCATCGAAGCACAAGAAGAATGAGGAAGAACGTTTATTTGACGGAAACAGTTTTGGCACGCGCTTCGCTTTAGGCCGAAGAAATTGGTTGCAGAATCCGACTCGAAGAAAGAAAAATATGAGTACTCTTAAAGAAAGAATCGGTGTGGTCTGGGATTTCAAAGGTTTGATTTTTAATCGTTCAGCCTTTTTCAGTTGAAACAGTGTTGATCACTTGTGTCGGGGGGTGGGGGGGTGGGGGGGGGGGGCGGGGGGGGGGAGAGAAAAGAAAAAGAGAGAGAAATGATAAATAAGCTCATGCTCTATATGACGTAATGATGGCATGTTTATGAATGGTAGGTACTACGTAGATAAACACATGGAATAGTGTTTGATAAGCATGTTAACCCTCACATGGTATTTTGTCAATCATCCCCTGGGCATTAAGCAGCTGAATCCACGATACAGCCAGATATCGGCATGTAAACACTGGGCTATACGATCAGCACACAGTCATGGTCCTGTTTGTGAGTAAGCGCACGTGTCATTCACACATTCACATGGCGCCTTGATTTTTGGTCAAAGAACAACATGTGAAAGTTTGCCTCTGTGCTTGCTGATTTCACTCACACGCACACACACACACACACGCACGCACGCACTGATATATGTATATATATATATATATATATATGTGTGTATATATATATATAAATTTATTATTCCCCATTCACCCACTCAAGCACATACTGTTAGTTAGGCAGAATTATCTACCACTGCAGATATCAGTGGGAGGTTGCATCTCTTACGAGATCGAAGTAAAGACTGTCCTGCACAATTCTTAGCTGCTGAAAATGTTTGGGTTATTGAACAGCTGAGCTGACCACTCTGACTGTGACACCTTTGGATCTCTCTTGCATCCTTAAATAGATCCTCAAGCATAGGTTCAAAAGATTTACCCTTATATTTTACACATGATTTTAGTTTTTCAGCAACTTGTTTCGTTGCCACACTTTCTTTTCGTTTCATTCAGAAAGAGAGGGGGTTAGTTACCGCCAAGGACGTAGACAAACAAAGTACAGGACAAGACACAATGCATTTCGACCTCTTGGGTCTTCTTCAAAAACAAATAACATTTAGGACAGTGAAAACGAAGAACGTGAAAGCGCTTATCATCTCATATAACAAAATGGCCGCCAGACGGAAACGACAGAGAGGATCATGGGAGAGGAAATAGTGAGGAAGGGGAGGGGGGAGAAGGAGAGGGGATGAAACAATGGGGGTTGTAGCTTGTGTAGCTTGTTTTGTAGAGTGGTATGATATATTTGTGACGGAAGAGATCATGGTGGATTGATATAGTGCTTAGTGGGGCAAAAAAAAAAATCAATATTAATAATAATGAAAAATAGAAAAATAAAGAAAGAAATGAAAAAAGAAAAAAAAAGTTTTAAAAAGTTAAAAAGATAGAATAAGAAGGGAATAATTTTTTCAAAGTGAAAATCCTTTTTGGAATTTTACCTATGGGCCAAAAAAAATCTGGAAAAAAAAAAGAAAAGAAAAGTGGGTGGGGGAGGGGGGGGGGAGGTGGTGGTGGTGGTGGTGGTAAGGAAGAAAATATTGAGTCACTTGGTTCCTATCCCGTCGACGCGGTGAAGAGTCATTTTTCTCATCCAGCTTTTATCTCCCTGTGCATGTGGCTAACTGTGTGTTCTGTGATTTGAGAGTGGTTCAGTCGTCATTACACTGGATTTGAAGACAACTATTTCCAAACCCTTCATTCATACCGCAGAATGACTGACAGTAGTCCAGATTTCTTGTAGGTTTAATGGGAAACACCAGGGGAGCATACCCCTGGACCTCCCTAGACTGTTTTCTTTTTACACCGATTCCTGACGACTATACTAGAGAGCCGGGAATACACACACACACACACACACACACACACACACACACACACACACACACACACACACACACACAGCTACGAGGAAACCAATTCCAATCTGTTCACTTAACCACCTTCCCACCGCCTCTCTCTCTTCCCCCTGCTCCTCATCCCTCCCCAATTCCAACTTTTTTTTTCCCCTTAAAAGGAAAACAGATTAAAAAAAAAAAAAACATTAAAAATCCAAACAACAAAAAACGCGGAGAGCTCCACCACTGGGTGCTGGACTGGAAGCTGCACGAAGAAGGCTTCGAACAAAAGGAGAGCGCGGGGTGGGAGAGGAAGGACTAGGGGCACGGGGAGGGGGGGGGGGAGGGGGAGGAGAAGGAGAAGGAAGTGGGTCAGTAGTGTGGCAGCAAGCAGCGCAGCCGAGAACTAAGCCGGGATAATAATCAGAGAGAAGAGAATGGAACCAGAGTCTCCCTCCTGCCGTCTTCGCCGTCACATGTCAAGGGCGCGGGGTGCCAGTGAAAGATTACACGTGTGGTGAACACAATCCTTCCTGGAGGAGATCGGGGGATGGGGAAGAGGGCGAAGGGACGGGGGGGGGGGGGGGGATGATCGTGTGGAATCCTTCCATTTCCCCCCCCCCCTTCTCTTTTTCCTGCCCTCTCCACTCTCCTTCCTTCCCACCCCCATTCTTTCTCCCTCCCACCTTCACTCGCTCTTTCTTTGTCTCTCGATCACGGGCGACGACGCAGTTGACGAGTGAAGGTCGGGAAAACAGATGTTTCTTTCGATGCCAGTAGATTTTGTGTTGTCATCCGTTCAGTACTGGTTTCTTCTCGCTCTCGTTTACGCCAACTGCCCCCCCCCCCCCCCCCCCCCCCACACACACACACAGAGGTAGGTAGGCAGGCAGGTAGGCAGGCAGGCAGGCAGGCAGACAGACAGAGACTGACAGAGTGAATACATGAGTGAGTGAGTGAGCTGGAAGATACAGAGATTTTTTAAAAAATAAAACATTTGAGTCAATGTTTGGTCTTCAGTTAGGGAAAGGATTAAGACAGAGAATAAATACAGGGATTCCGGGTTAAACGATTTCTTCTTAGTAGGCATCACTGTGTTTCCACGTTTTTCCCATGGGTAAGAACCAAAAAAAAAAAAAAAAAAAGAAAAGAAAAGAAAAGAAGCTCCCTCCCCACCACCACCACCCGTTCATCGCTGCTAGTCGCCATGTCACAAGGACTACAATGGTTTATGCTGACATATTCCGATGTTTTACATCTCAAAATCATGATCAGCCCTGGTCGTTCCATTGGAATCAGCCTGGTTGGAAGCGAGACACCCCTCCCCCTCCCCCCCCCCCCTGCCCTCACTCCCCACCCCTTCCGATCGTTCAGATCTAATGGATAGAGTCGGCTGGGGCTAATAAGCACCACAATGCTATGTCTCCGACGGAGGTTCAAATCCACGGCGACCTTCCAACCATGAGTGTACGATGCTTACTCACTGGGACTGGAATCGCTCAGTTAGTGATCTTGGGGTTGCGGGTTCGAATCTCTGCCGGGCCGTTTCGGTACAGGGGGATTTTCCCCTTGGAGTTAACATTGGTTCTGACTCCATTTCCCCAAAAAGTCTTTCGAAGGAGGCTTTAAGCCAAGGTTCCGTGTGTGAACGCACGCATGACATCTTGCACTCACGTAAAATCCTATCACCAACTTTCGGAAGAGGAGGCCAGTTTGGCCATTGGTATGGATGACACGTTACACACAGCATGCACCCTGCGTGAAAAACTGAAAGAATGATGGAAGGAAAGTGAGTGAACGATACTGACTGGATGACACGGGAAACCACTGAATGCAGCGCCGGCAAGCAGCTCTTCAGTCGGCTGTAGGTAGGCAGCCCGTTGTGTAAACGAAAGTGTAGATTGTGAAGTGCTTAGAGCTTGGTCTCTAGCCGAGGATAATACAGCCGACGCTATGTAAATACTCTTAATAATAATGGTAATGATGATGATAATAATGATAATAATAATAATAATAATTGTAATTATAATAATGATAATGATGATAATGAAAATAAGAGTAATAACTAAAGAGAAAGCGACGAATAGTGAAAGACAGTGAGAAGTCATTATGACCCATTATGTCACACCAGGTACACTGGCTGAACAGGTATTTACTAATATTCCAAAGATCCAGATCGAGTGGCCTACGCTGGCTGCTGCTCAACAACTCCCTCTCAGAAATGCTCAAAACTCGTTCCTTGAGACAGTTCCATCTGCCATCTACACTGCTGAGCTCACAGCGCTGAGGCAAGCACATCAAATAGTCTTCAAATCAAGCCATAAAAAGTTCTCATTCTCTGCGATTTCCTTTCGGCTTTTGAGACCATTGCTAGTCGTAACCTCAAGCACCTCAACTCCTGATTCTTGTTTTTTTAACTGAACACCTGTCTGAAATCCGATGGTTATCAATACAGTTTTTGCTTGGGTTCCTGGTC
>CM065714.1:37208670-37216170 GCA_033310375.1 Conus canariensis
CACACACACACACACACACACACACACACACACACACACACACTCACGCATGTGCATTCACACCTGCACATACACAAGTACGTGTACGCACAAATGCGCGCAAATATACGTATGTGTACACACAAGCTCGGGCGTGCACGTTCGCACGCACATGAGCACAACACACACACACACACACACACACACACACACACACACACACACACACACACACACACACACACACACACACACAAGCATGCATAATTATGCGGATACATAGGCACATGATCAGCTTCAGTCAATCATTTCAACTTCTCTTTCCCTCTCATTCCTCCTTCTACTCCCTGCCAATCCCCTCCCCCCCCCCCCCCCCAAGAAGACCACACCCTCACCTATTCTCAATCCTTACTTCTCTCTTCTTCGAAAGGAAGACAGTTCTTTTTTTCCCTAAATGAAGCAAGCTTTACCTCTGTGGGGTGCTGGGTTGGAAGCCACCCATAGAAGGCTAGGAACTAAACGATGTGAGGGGTGGTCAGTGCCACGGCAGCAGGCCTGTCAGAGAAGAACTAAGCCAGGAAAGAGAAGAGAGGGGAGAAGAGAAGGGAAGAGCAGTGTAAAGAAGCGGGCGATATCAAGGCCAAAAATCTTCGCCGCCGTCGGCGTGTAGAGCGCCGTTTTGGTATTGAAACGCCGTTTTGGTATTGGCATACCAAAACGGCGTTTCAATACTAAAACGGCGTCTTAGGTCCCGCCGTTTTGGTATTGAACACCAAAACGGCGGGACATAAGACGCCGTTTTAGTATTGGGCGCCGTTTTGGTATGCCAATACCAAAACGGCGCCCAATACCAAAACGGCGCTTCTCGTACCCGCCGTTTTGGTATCCTGACCGGCCTTAAAGGACCTGTTTTCGTGCATCTGGTTCAAATCTCAGTATCTGCTTTTCTCGCATGAGTGATGTTAAAAGAGCACTGCTGATCAAGTTTTCGTATCGACAAATGAGGGAAGGTGATTACTGGAGTAGGGAGGGCCCTATATGCCACAGGCCCTATATGTATGCCACAGGCCCGGTATGCCACAGACCAGTGGTCAAGCAATGGTCAGACTGACCAGTGGTCAAGCAATGGTCAAACTGACCAGTGGTCAAGCAATTGTCAAACTGACCAGTGGTCAAGCAATGGTCAAACTGCCAATACGAAAACGGCGCCCAATACAAAAACAGCGCTTCTCGTACCCGCCGTTTTGGTATCCTGACCGGCCTTAAGGCAGCTGTTTTCGTGCATCTGGTTCAAATCTCAATAACTGCTTTTCTCACATGAGTGATGTTAAAAGAGCACTGCTGATCAAGTTTTTGTATCGACAAATTAATGAGGGAAGGTGATTACTGGCCGCAACGTCTGTCCGTGAACGTCTCTTTGGCGTCGTCATAATTGTTTGTCCGTTGTGTGTATACGTACACATATGGATGAATAATTGGATGTATATATGTATGTATGTGTGCATGTATGTATGTTTAGATATGTATATGTCTGTGATTTATATGTGCATGTCGTGTCGTGTATGTGAATGTGTGTGTGTATGTATGTGTGTGGGTGTGTGTATGTGTGTGGGTGTGTGTGATGTGTGTAGATATGTATATGTACGGTTTGTGTGCATGTGTGTGTGTGGATGTATATATGTGTGTGTGTGTGAGAGAGTGTGTGATACACACATATAAACAGACTGACACAGATCAGCATGAAAATTACTATCTGTGAACTATTGTTTGGAGTGGTGAACTATGTTCTTAGATTCTTTATCACTGGTGTGCAATGATCCATTGGACGGACTTTGTCACATGGCTTTGTTCTGTCGGTAGGAATGACCCAGACAGCACAGTGTAATTGTGGTTTCAACTGGCCCAATACTGGTCGAATATGTTGTGCTGTCTGGGGAGGAAATAAATAATAAAGCAAACTCTACGTGTTTCTGTAATATTTATTGAGAGCAAGTTACTCTAAAATACACACAAAAATAACAACGGAAAAAAATTCCACCACAGACACAGACAGACACGCAGACAGACAGACAGGCAGGCAGACACACACACACACACACACACACACACACACACACACACACACACACACACACACACACACACACACACACACACACACACACTGCGTGCTATACATTAATTTTATACAAACTGAAAAGTGTATCAAAGTTATATAACTTTCATAACAGGTAGAAGTGACACAATGGGGTTCAAATGAAAGATATCATGCAAAGACTTTCATCCAGAAAAATACACAAAATGCTACAATAGCTCTTTTTTCCCCTTGCTAAGAAGGTTCTTTTCTTTGAAAACGAGACTTTTACAGTGCATTGAATAGAAGTGGAACCACAGTGCATAATGCATTCAAACTAACGTAAATGAAAAGGAAATGGACACAGTGCATTGAATAGAAGTGGAACCACAGTGCATAATGCATTCAAACTAACGTAAATGAAAAGGAAATGGACACAGTGCATTGAATAGAAGTGGAACCACAGTGCATAATGCATTCAAACTAACGTTAATGAAAAGGAAATGGATCAGAAAGTTGAAATATTTCTTAACTAAAGAATTTTACATCGAGACAATATTTAATGTCTCTAATCTACTAAGAACCAGGGGTATTTTTTTTATGACACTCCTTTCCCTCAACACATACACATTCGATTTACCAACATCATCATCGTCATACACTCACGCTTGCGCTCGATCCCACCCCCATCCCCACCCCTACATTCACACAGAGGCACACAGTCTGCTTCTCTGTAACTGTCAGTGCGCTCCTGCCTTTGCAGTTGTTCATGACAGTTAATTTGCCACTACAGATTGTGGCTGATACCCTTTATACATAGCAGACTGGAATTTGGAGTCAGGTCACCTTCCCTCATTTGTCGATACGAAAACTTGATCAGCGGTGCTCTTTTAACATCACTCATGCGAGAAAAGCAGATATTGAGATTTGAACCAGATGCACGAAAACAGGTCCTTCAAGGCCGGTCAGGATACCAAAACGGCGGGTACGAGAAGTGCCGTTTTGGTATTGGGCGCCGTTTTGGTATTGGCATACCAAAACGGCGCCCAATACTAAAACGGCGTCTTACGTCCCGCCGTTTTGGTGTTCAATACCAAAACGGCGCTCTACACGGCGTCTTCAGACGTCAAGGGGGCTGGTGCCAGTGAAAGACTGCACGTGAGGTGAACACAATGCTTCCCTCGGGGGAACAAAAATGCTGCAAGAAGATTACGTGGAATCTTCGCGCTTTTCGTTCTATTTTAGGCCCTTTATTTCTTCTTCGTCTTCTTCTTCTTCTCCTTCTTCTTAAGAAAAGAAAAACACACGAGTTTAGTATCTAACATCTACAGCATGGAAGCTGGTAGAACAAGTGTACTAGGTGTAGTAGTACTACTAATCTCCACAATGGAATGCTTCCAGTGGGTATTCCCATTTTCCTTTTTGAGTCTAAATCATAAAAGATGGCATAAAAGTTCCTTGGTAATTGATAAAAGCTCATTTTTAATAGATTGAACCAGTAACAAATGCACCTAATTACCCAGTTGATGTAGAGTGGGTACCTGTTTGTCTCTCCATATGCTAAGTTATTTAGAGTTTTCACATCCACTCCTAAAAAACTTTTTTTTTTAGGCCAAGTAAGTTAACTGACTCACCTTCATACTTACATGTATATCAAGTCCCCACAATTCTGAGCCATGTAGAGTTATCGATTGTATACAGGTGTTGAAAAGTTTGACAGAGAGAGAGAGAGAGAGAGAGAGAGAGAGAGAGAGAGAGAGAGAGAGAGAGAGAGAGAGAGAGAGAGAGAGAATTACACTGATACAAAGATGTACAAGCAAATCCACGCAGAATTACACTGATACAAAGCTGCACAACCAATTTCAAACATTCACCGCCACACCCCTTCTCTCCTCCTGCTTCCCGTTCCTAGTGCTTGCAGCTTTTCTTTGCTTGGAAGGACAACAGTTACTTAAAGGAAGCTGGCAAACATCAGTACATGACGCTGGACTGGAAACCGCGTACAAAAGGCTTCGAACAGACAGACCAGGGCTAGCTGGTTGCGGGAAGGCAGCGACGCAGCAGAGAAAATCTAAGCCAAGGATTAAGAGAGAAGGGAAGCGATTTCAAGGCCCCGGATCTCCACTGCCATCGTCGCTTTCAAATGTCAGGGGCGCTGGTGCCAGTGAGAGATTGCGCGTGGGGCAAATACGGTGCTTCATTGGCGGAAGGGCGGGAAGGGGGCACGAGGGGTGGTGGAGGGTAAAGATGCTGCCAGGAGATAATTTGGAATCGTTGCACTTTCCTCCTCCCAGTCTCGTCTGTCTCTTTGTCTTTCTGTCTCTGTCTCTGTCTGTCTCCCCCTCTCTCTGTTTCTCTGTCTATGTCCCTCTCTCTGTCTTTATCTCTCTGTCTCTCGCTGTCTCTCTCTTTCTGTCTGTCTGTCTGTCTCTCTGTCTGCCTGCCTCTCTCTCTCGCTCCCTCTCTCTCTCTCTCTCTGTCTCTCTCTCTCTCTGTATCTCTCTCCATCACAGATTATATGGCTGATGGGGGAAAGATCCTGAATGTGATTTTTATTGGGTTTTGTTTGTGTGTATTCTGTTTTAGGATTCTTTGTCATTATAAGTAAGAGCCCTATTCCTCCTCTTGTCACACCTACTCGGAAGTGTGAGAATGGGAGGGTGGGGGTGGTGGTAAGTAAAAAGGGAATATTGGAATAAGAAATTTTAAGTTACAAAAATATCCAATTAGGAATATCTGCCTCTGAATAAGGGAATGATATATACCATTCTACACCCCTTCTACTACCACCACTCCCACCCCAACAGCTTGATAGAAGGGGGCGGGGGAGGGGGTTGGCGTGCGACGGAAATATGGGGTTAAGAGATTTTTGGTTATTGAAAAGCATGAGGAGAATTAACTGTCTTCTTATTTCTTTCTTCGGTTTAGGGCGTGATATAAGCCCCTTTTGATTTTTTTTTTTACGATCGGCTTCTCGCCATACTCATAGGGATCTAAACTTGGATATAATCACGTTTTAGATGTAACAAATCTCGAAGTCATTTCAGTGAAACAGAAAAATGTCTCAACAGACCAAACAGCCCATAGTCTTGCCATTTGAGTTGATCTGTGTTACAGTGACAATTTTCGTTGTAACACATCAGACAATCATATTCGTGAAGTGGAAGAACATCTCAATAGAGCAAATGGGCCCAGCCTCCCCATTTTAGTTGATCTTTGGCACACTCAGCTGTGGCGGAAAGGAGGATGCCGGGGCTAAAGCTTTCTACACTGCATTGTATTCAACGGAGGTTTCAATCCATAATGGCCTCCCAGTCATGAATCCACAAAGCTAACAGTTTCACCAGCATATGTGTTGATATTCACTATTTCCAGAATCCAGCTGCTTTTGAGGTTGCTCTCTTTAAATGCCCATAAAATCTCCACTTTCCAAGCGATTATTTCGCTACTTGGAATAAAAGAGAAAAAAAGCAGTTGCAATTCTAAACTGTTATGGCCTCTCCTTTCAGTCTTGCTGGATGTGTCGGTCGTAGAATCGTTCTGGATTGGTTCAGAGAGCCAACATTGGATCCAGACTCTCCATGTGACAGTTTGGCTTCAGTAACATTATAAGAGTTAAGCACTGCATCTCAGTGACTGTAGTACAATTCAGTTTTAATGGCAGACATCAAGAGCGACTGGGGATGCAGCTTGCCCTGAGAAAAACCCGAGTTTAGTGCCATGATTGCTTAATATTGAAGTCAGTGCAAGAACAAGTATTCTAGGTCAATTCTTTCTTCTATCTTCGCTGTCTTTCACACTTTGTTTTCTGGCTGTATTTTGATCTCTGTCTGCTTGTTTGTCTGTTTGTATCTCTCTCTCTCTCTCTCTCTCTCTCTCTCTCTCTCTCTCTTGTCCTGCGATCACACACACACACACACACACACACACACACACACACACACACACACACACACACACACATACACACACACACACACACACACGCACACACACACACAACGCACGGACGCACGCACACACACACACACACACACACACACACACACACACACACACACACACACACACACACACACACACACACCCACCCATACATACATACTTACACACACACGCACACATTCAGAAAGAGAGAGAGAGAGAGAGAGAGAGAGAGAGAGAGAGAGAGAGCTTTATTATTTACAGGTTGCATTGATCCTTAAGACAAGGATGAGCATATCCACGGGGTAAAGAATAATACGATAAAACAAAGCAAAACGCAAGTTGTTAACATATGGCACACTAATATTTGCGCCAACAATCTTCATTTCGATATAACTTCATATTCACACACACACACAACACACACACACACGCGCGCGCGCGCGCGCGCGCGTATGCATGCTCGCACGCACGCATACACGCACACACCCTTCCTTTTTTCATCCCCTCACTCTCCACATCTCACAGATACTCACTTCTCTCCCCTAACCCGTCATAACCGCACGTCCGTCTTCTTCACCTGTACTTCCAATCGCCCCACCCGCCCTCCATACCCACCCAACGCACTGTATCGCACATTACAAAAACAGCATACTCCAAGAAACCCAAGGCTGCTCTTGCATGTGAGTGGGCTAGGGCTTACAGTAATCTTATTGATACTACGGGCCTTTTTTTCAGTAACTTGATCTGGTCACACGGATTTTAAAGGTTACAGAAGTAATTTATACTTAAACAGTTCGAAATAATGCTCCGACGAAAATTACTTTGCTATGTTGGACATATTGGTTCTAGCGTATCAACAATCGGGATTATTGTCTTCTCTAATAATATTACAGACATACCAGTATGAAATGTACTTCGTCTCTATTTCAGAAATGCAATGGGAACAGGTTTTCCACTGAGCATTTGGAGCATATCTATATTCAGTTCATTTATATCCGGAATCTTGCAATACAGTTTTTATATCTTTTACATCTGATCTGAAGTAAGACACAGTCTGTAAATTTTGTTTAAAATTTCTGTACGTGAAAAACCTATCGCTAACCATTAGATTGCTATGCTAGTCTTGGTGTGAGCAATCTATCAAACGTCGTTTCATTTTCTTTAAGAACCCAGTTTTATTTACTTCCCCCTGGGTTAACCATACAAATCCAAATCCAAATGAGAAAAGACATCGCTTTATCTCACTAGCCCAAGTTTCTGCACCTCTTTCATCTAGTTGTTTTAATGATTCATTCGCAACTTGCGGTATTCTACCGTCTTTCATTTCAAACAATCTGAACACGTATTTAATAGCTTTATAACTGTAGCTACATGCAAAGGGTATTTCCCATCTCCACATAAATCATTGCGTTGGTGTTTTCTGGCTCACTGCTAGGAGTTTCTTACATGCATAGGTATGTGGCCTTTCGACTTCTTTCAGAGGAAAGGTTCCCATATTTCCGCACTGTTAGTCAAGGAAA
>CM065714.1:37228670-37231170 GCA_033310375.1 Conus canariensis
CACCTTCAAGTCCCTTCGTCACCATTCCTCCTCTTTCTACTCCCACACCTTCAAGTCCCTTCGTCACCATTCCTCCTCTTTCTACTCCCACACCTTCAAGTCCCTTCGTCACCATTCCTCCTCTTTCTACTCCCACACCTTCAAGTCCCTTCGTCACCATTCCTCCTCTTTCTACTCCCACACCTTCAAGTCCCTTCGTCACCATTCCTCCTCTTTCTACTCCCACACCTTCAAGTCCCTTCGTCACCATTCCTCCTCTTTCTACTCCCACACCTTCAAGTCCCTTCGTCACCATTCCTCCTCTTTCTACTCCCACACCTTCAAGTCCCTTCGTCACCATTCCTCCTCTTTCTACTCCCACACCTTCAAGTCCCTTCGTCACCATTCCTCCTCTTTCTACTCCCACACCTTCAAGTCCCTTCGTCACCATTCCTCCTCTTTCTACTCCCACACCTTCAAGTCCCTTCGTCACCATTCCTCCTCATCCTTACCCCACACTACTCCTCTTTTCTGCCCTCTAGAAAGGAAGGGTGGGAAGCACCGCTGAACTGAATGGTCTATGGAAATTGGAGTGACGTGTGGTCTGTAAATTACCTGGCCACCAAGGCAGGGAGTAAACACGTTGCTTGTCATCAAGCTGGCCTCTGCCAAACAGCCCCTACGGGCAAGTGGCTTAGTGTTCCATGGCTGGTGACTGGCTGGTACAGCATGCTGCACATTTCATGGGTTCTCTCTTGTCGTTTTCTAGTAATGGCTCATTGACGTTCTCTGCACATTCCCATTGATTCTGAACCTTCTGTGCTTCCTTTCCTCTGTTGAATCCATGTGTCTGTTTCTCTGTCTCTCTGTGTTCCCACCAACCTTTCTCTCTTTCAGTCTGTCTCTGTCTGTCTTCTGTCTGCTCTCTCTCTCTCTCTCTCTCTCTCTCTCTCTCTCTCTCTCTCTCTCTCTCTCTTCCTCCTCTCTCTCTCTCTCTCTCCTCCTCTCTCTCTCTCTCTCTCTCTCTCTCTCTCTCTCATAAAGACAGATAGGGAGAGAGAGGGAGAGAGAGAATCACACTGATACAAAGATGTACAACCAATTATTCAAACCCATACAGAATCACACTGATACAAAGATGTACAACCAATTATTCAAACCCATACAGAATCACACTGATACAAAGATGTACAACCAATTATTCAAACCCATACAGAATCACACTGATACAAAGTTGCACAACCAGTTCCAAATATTCGCCGCCACACCCCCTTTCTCCTCCTGCTCCTAAACTCGTCCCCCTTCCTCATGCCTACAGCTTTTCTTTGCATGGAAGGAAAACAGTTTGATAAAAGCAGCTAGCAAACCGCAATACATGACGCTGGATGGGAAACCGTGTATAAAAGCCATCAAACAGACAGACCAGGGCTGGTTGGTTTTTGTGAAAGCAGCAACGCAGCAGAGAAAACTAAGCCAGGATTAAGAAAAGGGAAGCGATTTGAAGGCCCCGAATCTAGCACTGTCAACGTCGCTTTCAAAACGTCAGGGGCACTGGTGTCAGTGAAAGACTGCATGTGGGGGCAAATACAGTGCTTCATGGGGAAAAGGGCGGGAAGAGCCTTCCAGCGGCCTGTGGCCAGTATATGACTTTGATAACTTAATACTTGAAACTAAAAACTTTCCTGAGAACAATTGTAAAAGCGGACAAAAAACCTCCAAAAGAGCTGAATTTAAGTTTTAATATTGTCAACAAACCCAAAAATGCACGAATTTTACTTATCTCAAAGAAGGAAACGTTTTCCAGTTGCTCACACTGACGGATATAGCGTTTTGAAGATTTGGACAAAAGTGATATCCTGTCTACTTCTTTACAGAGCTAAGACTATATGAACACGGACTCAAACGAAGATGATGAACTGCAGTATCCAAAACACACCGAAATTCGCACTTTTTGCACAAATTCGCCACAGAGAACACCACGCGCAACTATGGCGGGTAGCGTCTTTCTTCCTTCATGCTGCTGGTGCAGCTCGCAGTACGCGCGTTCGCGTTGATTGGTTAATAGCTGGCCGCTTTATTTAGCTGCCGGCCAGTAAAATGGCAAAGTCTCGCTCACACTAAGAGAAGAGCAAACGACGGGGTCTCGTGTGCCGTGGGTGGTGCGGAGTAAATATGCTGTAAGGAGATAAGGAGATGATTTGGAATCCTTGCATTTTCCTCCTCCCCCATTTCATCTCTCTCTCTCTCTCTCCTCTCTCTCTCTCTCTCTCTCTCTCTCTCTCTCTCTGTTTTTCTGTCTCTCTGTCTGTCTGTCTGTCTGTCTCTCTCTCTCTCTGTCTCTCTTGATCACATGTTATGCGGGTGATTTGTGTGTGTTGTGTTGTAGGATCCTTTGTCATCGTCAGTATGAGCCCTGTTTCTCTTCTCGTCATGTTGCACCTTCTCGGAAGTTGGTGAATGGGAAGGGGTGGTAAGCAACATGAGGGGAACATTGGAATAAGAAATTAAGGCAAATTTCAAA
>CM065714.1:37236170-37243670 GCA_033310375.1 Conus canariensis
TGCTGCAAGAAGATTACGTGGAATCCTTGCACTGTTCCCTCTCATTTAGAGCCCTCTATTTCTTCTTCTTCTTGTTGTTCTTGGTCTTGTTCTTGTTTTTCTTCTTCTTCTTCTTCTGACTACTTGTGTCTCTGCCTCTGTCTGTCTATCTGCCTGTCTGTCTCTGTCTGTCTGTCTGTCTGTCTGTCTGTCTGTCTCTCTCTCTCTCTCTCTTTCTCTGTCTCTGTCTGTCTGTCTGTCTGTCTGTCTGTCTGTCTGTCTGCTCTCTCTCTCTCTCTCTCTTCTCTCTCTCTCTCTCTCTCTCTCTCTTTCTTGATCACATGTGAACCTTAGATGAAGAGAAGATCTGGAAGGAAAAGATGTTCATTCTGAGTCATCGCTGGTATAGGTTTAACAGTTTTTGGTCTCGTGGTTAAAAGTATGTTTGGAACAACAACAATTAAAAAAAGAGCCAAAGAAAGGAAAACATAAAAAGACTATCTTCCCTGATCTGAGGACATAGATAGTATTGTTATCCTCAGATCAGGGAAGATATCCTGTCACACCACCCCATCACTCCTTCCTCTTCACGATCTCCTAGCCACATGCCATAGGGACCTAAACTGGGTAAGGAGATGTTGCGTGATGTGGCACATCTGAAAACTCCACCCCTGAAGTGCAGGAAATTCAAAACTCAAATTAATGGTTCCAGTCTTAATGTTTTAGTTAACTTGTGGCATCTGTGGGTGGGAGACAGCCAGGGCTGAAAAGTCCCACCATGGAGTCTTTCCATGGCAGTTCAGTTCACAGACGACCACCCAGCTAAGAGTCAACAGAACTTAATACTGTACCAGGGCAACTCATGAGAAACGCCAGTGATAGAGACATGACAGGTAAGAGCTGATGATGTGGAGCCGAAGAAAAGAACACAGACGAGTTTTGCATATCGCATCTAGAGTGTGAAAACTGGTAGAACAACAGGTTTATTGGGTCTACTGGCACTACTAATCTCCATAATGAAATGTCTCAAATGGGGGTTTCAGTCCACAAAGACTTGGCTGCTATGAGCCAGCAAAGCTAGCAACAGTGTCATAGGGTCTGTTGTGAAGCAATAGCAGGTATCTGACCTGTGAAAATGAATAATAATAAGAACAAAAATGACATTTGTATGAGACACGAGGCTTACAGAAACTGGTACGCTAGTTTGACACGACTTTGATCATGTCCTGGGCACTTTAGTTCTCTGCTGTATTTAATCTCTGTCTCTCCTTTCCTCCCTCTTTCCCTCTGTTTACTGGACATGACTCGCTCACCCTCTACATAGAGATTATACTCTCGTGTGCATACACACACTGACTGACTGAAACCATTTATTGTCAGATTAATTAACCATAGGTTGTACTGACATATTAAACAAAATAACACAAATTCAGAAAAGTAAATTAAAAATGAATAAATCAACAAAAAAGAAGAAAATATCACTGTCAATTTATTATTTTAGAGATGAGAAAATTGTGAAGAAATGATTTACAATACTTTAATAGAATTGTAAAGTGACCAAAGTCCAGTGAACGTACAGATATCACTCTCTTCCTCTCTCTCATACTCCAACTTATCCCCATCCCGAGAACCTTTCTTACATCTTATTATATCCACGATAAAATGCATGCACATACACACCCACACACATGCACATTTTCATTTATATGCCCATAATTATACATCCACTTCTACCCCATCTCGTACAGACTCAACATACATAAACACACACAAATTTGCGCAAAAATGAGAGAGAGAGAGAGAGAGAGAGAGAGAGAGAGAGAGAGAGAGAGAGAGACATGAGACAGAGAGAGAGAGACAGACAGAGAGAGAGAGAGACAGACAGACAGACAGACAGACAGATAGAAAGAGAACGAACGAACGAACGAACGAAATTTTATTTTACCAGGGTAATGAGATAAGCAATACAAATGCTTTTTTCCACCCAGCCCTGGGGCAAAAGGAAAGATAAACAAATTAAAGATCAAATGAATGCATTTAAAGATCAAATTAATGCAAATACATATAAAAAGAACAATGTATAACAAGATCTTGTACAGTTCAATACAAATTAGCTATTGTCCACACCATTGACAAACGAACGCAATAGGAAAACGCGTGAACATAACGAACAAGGGGAAGGAAACGGGGAAGGAAAAGGCCAAGGGGTAGGTTTGGGGTAAATGGAGAGAGAGAGAGAGAGAGAGAGAGAGAGAGAGAGAGAGAAAGAGAGAGAGAGAGAGAGAGAGAGAGAGAGAACGAACGAACGAATTCCACTTCAAGAGGGCAGTGGACCAAGCATGGGTGCCTTCCACATCCAGCCCCCTGGGCAAGGAAAAATCCATATATAGTAAAAAGCAAATCAAACAAACACACATGAAAAAATGCAACAATTGCTTGCATGAAAACCTTTGACAAAAGAAGTAAGTAGAAAAAGAACCAATAAACACCACCACCACCACTACCAACAACCACAAGAAGAAAACAAAATGATTAGGGCAAGGGGGGGGGGGGGTGAATGGAGAGAGAGAGAAAATACGAATATTTTATTGAGGGTAAACAGATAAGTTGACAAGCTTCTTTACACCATGCCCTCAACAAAAAACAAACAAACAAACAAACAAAAAAAACAACAACAAAAAAACAAAAACCAAAAATAAAAAAACTTACAACCATGTTTTACTGAGCGGAAAATGGCCATTTGACTTGGACTGGGGAAAAGGTCCTTAGAAATCGAAACCATGCCGGCATTTTAAAGATGTTTCCATAACGTATTGTGGTAAGCCTTTTTGAAAGATATCAAACTACAGCTGTTCTTAAGATGATCGGACAATTCATTCCAAAGTCTGGCACCCGAGTAAGTAAGGGAGGTCATGAAGAGATTAGTCCTAGGTCGTGGGGTGAAAATAGTACGTTTGCTACGAATATCGTTTACGATGAATTTTCTATGGAGATAAGACGGCGTTAAATTATTTATAATTTTGTACATAAAATTAGCTTTATTAAAGCGGCATTTAAACCCAAAGGGAAGAATACCTGAGTATTTGTAATCACTGGGTAGGAGGGACGATGATTTGAGCAGAATAAGTTTGAGAGAACGTCTGTATAAGCTCTCAAGAGGTCTTAAGGAGTTTTTACTTGCCACATCCCAGCAAGTTGAAGCATAGTCTATGTCCGGTTAGATGTATGCATGGAAAAATATCTTTCGAGTATGCTCATCAAGAAAATGCTTTATTCTATTTGCTGAAACACTTTCTTGGACAGTTTTTTTACAAAGTAAAGATATGTGGCTAGACCAAGATATGTTATTATCAAGTGTAAGACCTAGCAATTTGTGCGATTCGACTTCTTCCAATGCTTTGTCATAAATTTTAAGGCTTGGCAGGCTGGTTTTAATGTTTTGTCTTTTCTGTCTGGTGGTAACTAACATGAACTTTGACTTGAGAGGGTGAAGAGCCATATGATTTGCTTCGGTCCAGCTAACTAATTTATCTAAATCTTTCTATATGTAGCAGCACACTATTTCCGGACTTTTATCTTTATTATAAAGGGTAGTATCATTAGCAAACAGTTCAGTAGACGACGTTACATGAAGTGGTAAATCGTTAACATAAATAGAAAACAAAATAGGACCTAAAATAGATCCTTGAGGAATACCATATTTCACTGTCATAAGAGGTGACATAATGGAATCTTGAAATACTGCTTGTCTTCTATTGTTCAAAAAAGATGAAAGGAGATTTACTGAGTCTGAGGTAAGTCCATATAAAATACATTTCCTAGATAAAAGATCATGATCAATGGTATCAAATGCTTTTGCAAAATCAACAAAGACAGCAGCAGTGAATAAATCATTGTTTATGTTCAAATGCCATTCTTCTATTAAGTTTGTGAGCATGGTGTGGCAAGAATGACTGGCTCTAAATCCACTCTGATTGGGGTGAAATGGATCATATTTGGTGAAATGTGCCTGAAGATTACATTTAATGTGTTTTTCCAAAGGTTTGGACAGAACAGATAAAATAGAAATCGGTCTATAATTGGATGGGTCCGAAAGATCACCAGCCTTATGAATCGGCAGCACTTTGGCATCCTTAAATACTTGTGGATAACAACAATTTTCAAGACAGAGATTGTAAACATATGTAATGTGATGTAATGTGTAAAGAGAGAAAGGGGGAGGAGGGGAATGGGGGCGGGTTCTCAGCAAAGCTTCAAATCTGATCCAGTTCACAACGGTATTTTTCAACACAGTTTTTAAACCCACACCTTGATGTCCCTTCACCCCCACTCTCTCCTCCCCCATCTTCATCCTTACCCGCCCTTGCCCCCTGTCTTGCCCCCTCCCAGAGAGGTAGTAAGAAGACTGAAGCAAATGGTCTACGGAAACGTGGGTGACGTGTGTTCTGTAAAGTACCTGACGGCAAGCTCATCAGCTCGTCAGGCTGTGCCTCTGCCAAACAGCCCCTACAGGCAGGTGGCTTTCTGCCCCAGGCAGGCTGGCTGGCTGGTATGCCATGTTCCACATCTTTTGGGTTGCCTTTTTCGTTTTCTCCTAAAAGTTCATTGAGCGTTCCTAGCAACATTCGCATGTGCTAACTGTACTTTCTGGGGCCTTTTGTATGTCTGCCCTGTCCGTCAGTCTGTCTGTCCGCCTGTATTTATCTGTCTGTCTGTCTGTCTGTCTCTCTGCCACACCCTACCCCTATCTCTCACACACCACACACACACACACTCTCTCTGTCCCTATCTGTCTCTCTGTGTCTGTCTGTCTCTCTCTCTCTCTCTCTGTCTCTCTCATTGTCTTTCTCTCTCTTTTTCTTTCTTTCTCTCAATGTTTCCTTCACTCGCTCTGTCTCTGACAGTCTATCTGTCTGTCTGCCTGTTTGTCTGTCTGTCTCTCTCCTTCTTCTTCTTCTTTTTCTTTTCTTCTTCTTCTTCTTCTTCTTCTTGTTCTTCTTCTTCTTCTCTCTCTCTCTCTGTGGCTGTCTGTCAGTTTGTCTGTCTGTCTGTCTGTCTGTCAATGTCTCTCTCATTTTCTCTCTCTCTCTCTCTCTCTCTCTCTGTCATACACACGCACACATACAGAGAGAGAGAGAGAGAGAGAAGAGAGAGAGAGAGAGAGAGAGAGAGAGAGAGGAGAGAGAGAGAGAGAGAGAGAATGATGCCAATCAAACATGAACGACCAATTCAAAACATTCAAACACACTGTATCATACCGATACAAAGCTGCACATCCAGTTCCAAGTATTCGCCACCACACCCTCCTCTCTCCTGCTACTTCTAAACCTGCCCCCCCCCCCCCCCCCCCATCCCCTGCCTTCAGCTTTTCTTGCATGGAAGGAAAGCAGTTACATAAAAGCAGCTAACGAACCCCTGCACATGACGCGGGATGGAAGCTCCGTGCAGCAGGCTTCGACCATTCCAGGGGCACGTTAGTTGCGTGATGGCAGCAGCGTAGCAGAGAAAAACTAAGCCAGGATTAAGAGAAAAGGGAAGCGATTTCAAGGCCCCGGATCTCCACTGCCATCGTCGCTTTCAAATGTCAGGGGCGCTGGTGCCAGTGAGAGATTGCACGTGGGGCAAATACGGTGCTTCAGACTTGAAAGGGCGGGAAGGGAAGATGGGGAGGGGGGGGGGAGGGGGGTAGAGGGTAAAAATGCTGCAAGGACATTATTTGGAATCCTTGCACTTTTCTCCCCCTTCGTCCTCCTTTCTGTCTGAGTCTCTGTCATTCTGTCTCTGTTTCTCTGTCTCTGTCTCTCTCTCTCTCTCTCTCTCTCTCTCTCTCTCTCTCTCTCTCTCTCAATCACAGGTTGTGTGGCTAATGGGGGAAAATCATTATGTGATGTTTGTTCTTGCTTTTTTGTTGTTTTGTTTAATTTTGCAGTAGGATTCATTGTCATCATCAATGTGAGCTCTGTATCTCTTCCTGTTGCAACCACTTGGAAGTGGAGCAATGGATTAGGGCGGTAAGCAAGAGGGGAGTATTGGAATAAGAGATTTTAAGTTACTGAAGTATCCAAGAAGGAATTTCTGTCCACAGTGATATTCCCCATTCTGCATTCCTCCCACCACCACCACTCCCACCCAACTGCTTGACAGAAGAGGATGGAGGTGGGGTGGGAGGAGAATAAGGGAATAAGAGATTCTTGGTTAACAAAAAATGTTAACAAAATTCACTGTATTCTCATTTTTTCTTCCACCTAGGGAGTGATATTGCCCCCTTCTACATTTCTTTACGATCTCCTCGCCATGCCATAGCGACCTAATCTTGGTTGCAGTGACAGTTTTGAATGACTGACCTAAACTTGGAGGATACAGTGACACTCTTGAATGTAACACATCTTGAAATCACGTCAGTGAAACACAAGAGTATCTCAACAGAGCAAATATCCCCAGTCTTCCTATTTCAGTTGATCTGTGATACAGTGACAGTTTTCTTCATTTAACACATCTCGAAATCATATTAACGAAGCGGAAGAATATCCCAATAGGCCAAATAGGCACAGACTTCCCATTTGGTTTGATCTCTGGCACACTCGGCTGTGGTGGAAATGAGTGGTGGGGCTGAAAAGTTCTTCAAGGCAGTGTCTTCAGCAGGAATTGTAACTGCTATCATCTCCCAGCCATGAATCCACAAAGCTAACCGCTTCACCACCAGATGTACTGATATTCAGTATTTCCCAAACTCAGCTGCTTTTGAGGTTGCTCTCTTTAAACGCCTATATCTTCTTCACTATTAAAGCAAATGATTCACTACTTTAAAATAAAACAAAAGGAAACAGCTGTAGTTCTGATCTGTCATGGCCTCTCCTTTCAGTCTCGCTAGATCTCTTGGTCGTAACATCGTTTTGGATTGGTTCAGAAATCTACCATTGGATACGGAGGCTTCTTGCGACTGTTCTGCCGCAGTGACACTATAAGAGTTAACCACAGTATCTCAGTGACTTTACTACAAGTCAGTTTTAGACAACAGTTGCAATACCTGATGTAACTGACCTTTCGAAATAAAAGAGTTCGGTGTTATGAATATTCATTATGGAAGCTGGTACAAGAACAAGTATCCTAGGTAAATTGTATGTTCTATCTCAGTTCTCTTTCACACTTTGTTTCCTGGCTGTATTTTAGTCTCTCTGTCTGTCTGTCCATCTGTTTGCATGTCTGTCTCTGTCAGTATCAGGCTGTCCTCTCTTACTTCTTCTCTCTCTTTCTCTATCTCTTTCTCTGTCTCTGTCTCTCTCTGTCTCTCTGTCTCTGTCTCTCTCTGTATGTGTGTTTGTGTGTGTATCAAACGCACGCACTAACACACACACACACACACACACACACACACACACACACACACACACACACACACACACACACACACATACAAGAGAGAGAGAGAGAGAGAGAGAGAGAGGAGAGAGAGAGAGAGAGAGAGAGAGAGAGGTTGGTGTGGGAGTTAAAAGCATTCCGCATGATCTTCTGGCGGCGTTT
>CM065714.1:37253670-37258670 GCA_033310375.1 Conus canariensis
CGATTACACAAAACGTTATGGAGGGCGAAAGATTAGGAAGACATTGATAGGGGTGATTTCCTTTGCCTCTTTCTTTTAAGTTTTGGGGAGGGGGATGCTTTAATACAATGCAAGGATCTTCTGTTGTTGATAGAGTCTAAGTAGGAATCACTATCTTCACACATTCTTTCCTCGGACAAGGGAATGAAAATCTCTCCCTCCTCCCTTCCCCCACCGCCAAGATCATACAACAACCACCCATACTCCCTTACAATTTCCGAATCACCCACATCTTCCCTAAAAGGAAAGCATTGTAATCTGGGTGGAGGAGAAAAAAAAAAGCTGACCAGCTGGAACAGGATGCTGGATTGGATGCCGAACAAGAGAAGAGCTTCGGACAAAACAGCAGGGGAAACGGAATGATGGATGCGGTTGTTGGGGGTGGGGGTGGAGGTAGGAGAAGTGCTATGGTGTCAGCAGCCAAGCAGGAAGAATAAAGCCGGGGGTAAGTAAGAAAAGAAAGAAACGATATGATGGAAACCCGAATTTTTCCCACTGCCGTTGCCACCCACGTTCGCTGCCTTGTGCCATGTATGGAATTCCTATGAGCAACCAGTTTCTATGGAATATGAGGCAAGGGGTGGAAGGAGGAATTCAGCAAAAATGCCCAGAGATATCATTGGAAACCTCTGCTCATCTCATCCCACCCCAACTCTCCCTCTCTGTCTCTGTTACTCTCTCTTCTCATTAATATTATATATTCTATATAATATTATATATACTACTGAAAACAAGTCTGAAGTACCACCCTAATTTTTGTATGATTTTAAAAAGCTCTGATAAACCAATTAATATTGATAATTCAATAAACTCTGCAGGATAAGCTTACCCGGTTCTCAAATACTACTCCTCGTGCATTTTTGTTATGTTAAGTCGGTCAGCAGTTGTCTACCGCGTCGCATCTGAGGCAAAAAAATCCCGAGAAATTATCGAACTTGTGTCGCTCCCAGATTTTGACACAGACACAGCAAGAAAAAAAATGTGATGCACGTGAAAGCAAGGTCTTTTCTGAGCAGAATTGCAATCAGTTAGCACATTTGACGGGTATAAAAAGTCGCGAAATTTAGGAAGATTTAACCATGCCTGCGAGACAACGACTAAGCAACACCGACAGAGGAAGAGCGATAGCATGGTACCAAGAAGGTATTGGCTTGAGGGAGATTGGTCGACGGCTTGGAGTGAGTCACCCAGTCATTCTGAGGCTCAGAGACCGTTGGCTTAACACTGGAAGTGTTGAAGAACAGCAGGGACGTGGACGGACGAGAAGCACCTCCAGACAGCAGGATCGGTTCATTGTTATCGCTTGTCTGAGAGACCGTTCAGCCAGTGCCACAGTACTCCGAGACCAGCTACGACAAGCCAGCAACGTCAACGTCAGTACCCAGACAGTTCGGAACCGGCTCCACGACGCCAACTTGAGGTCAAGGTCCCCAGCAGTGAGATCAATACTGACCCCAGCGCATCGAGCTCATCGTCGGGCCTGGGCAGCATGTCATAGAAGGTGGACAAGAGCTGAATGGGCAACAGTACTCTTCACAGACGAGTCAAGGTTCACCCTCAGGTTCAACGACGGGCGGGTTCGTGTCTGGCGACGTCATGGAGAACGCTACGTTGACGCTGCCGTCAGGGAGCATGACCGCTATGGAGGTGGGTCCGTGAAGGTGTGGGGTGGGTTCAGCCTACGTCACAGGACCCCCCTACACCGTGTTGAAGGCCGCCTGACCGGTGCCACCTACCGCGACACCATCATCCGCCCCCTTGTGATGCCCGCCCTGAGGGCAGTTGGCCAGGGCGCCCAGTTCCAGGACGACAACGCGCCGTGCCACCGCGCCGCCATCGTGAATCAGTTCCTACAAGGGCAGCAGGTGACAAAAATGGACTGGCCTGCCAGGTCACCAGATTTGAACCCCATAGAGCATCTGTGGGACGTGCTGGGGAGGCGAGTGCGGGCCCACAACCCTCCAGCAGACACCGTGGACCAGCTGTTTCAGTTGCTGGAGCAGGAGTGGCAGGCGATCCCCCAGGACACTCTCCGCCGCCTGGTGCACTCCATGAGACGTCGATGTGATGCTTGTTTGAACGCGAACGGTGGTCATACCCGTTATTAACATCATGACATCTACCATAGACTCTTGTTACTTTTCATTTTGGGGGTATGCCTCTTTAATCAAGTGTAAAACAAAGATAATTTTTTGTCATGGTGTTTGAATAAATTTGAATGGATTGAGGAATAATAAAAATAAAATATTCAATCATTAAATTATGTTCAGCTTTGTTTTCTTTCGAATGACAGCAGTTTTCCTAAGTGGTACTTCAATTGTTTTGAGTAGTGTATATTGAATTATAAACCAAGCTTGCTCTTATGTCTTAGATTGAAGAAATAGGGGGAGATAAGCATTCATATCTGCAGTGGTAGATCATTCTGCCTAACAGTATGTGCTTGAGTGGGTGAATGGGGAAAAATAAAATAAATGCTTCTCAAAATGAGCCTTCAGCAAGCTTATAGTCTCCAAGTAGAAGACGATCTCCAACGGGGAGGAAACCCACTAACATATAACTCCTGGTCAGATACCGATATTTCGAAACCTGATTGTTTCTCCTCAGTGACCGCGGAAAGTGGTAATTTGACTCCTCTGCCTTTTCGGTTTTAAGAAGAATGCTATCCCAGAAAAGGCTGGTGTGCAATACCGTAGTGCGTTTGTTGAGTTTTCAAAAAAACAACCAAAGGTGCCACCTAAGAAGCAAAAGAAAATCATGAAGAGCAAAACAAGCTACATTTTCTTATGAAAAGTAGAAAATATAAAAAGATAACCTCTTAAGACACAAGTGCTGAGGGCCAGTTCTTGGAATGAATCCGCAAGGGACTAAATTACAATAAACTAATAAATTCCAAGGATAAGTACCAAGCACCATTCCAGCAACTTACAGAGCAGCTTGGTGTTGCAATGACTGCAAGAAATATTCAATTATAAACCAAGCTTGCTCTTATGTCTTAGATTGAAGAAATAGGGGGAGATAAGCATTCATATCTGCAGTGGTAGATCATTCTGCCTAACTAACAGTATGTGCTTGAGTGGGTGAATGGGGAAAAATAAAATAAATGCTTCTCTGTAAGTTGCTGGAATGGTGCTCGGTACTTATCCTTGGAATTTATTAGTTTATTGTAATTTAGTCCCTTGCGGATTCATTCCAAGAACTGGCCCTCAGCACTTGTGTCTTAAGAGGTTATCTTTTTATATTTTCTACTTTTCACAAGAAAATGTAGCTTGTTTTGCTCTTTCATGATTTTCTTTTGCTTCTTAGGTGGCACCTTTGGTTGGTTTTTTGAAAACTCAACAAACACACTACGGTATTGCACACCAGCCTTTTCTGGGATAGCATTCTTCTTAAAACCGAAAAGGCAGAGGAGTCAAATTACCACTTTCCGCGGTCACTGAGGAGAAACAATCAGGTTTCGAAATATCGGTATCTGACCAGGAGTTATATGTTAGTGGGTTTCCTCCCCATTGGAGATCGTCTCCTACTTGGAGACTATAAGCTTGCTGAAGGCTCATTTTGAGAAGCATTTATTTTATTTTTCCCCATTTACCCACTCAAGCACATACTGTTAGTTAGGCAGAATGATCTACCACTGCAGATATGAATGCTTATCTCCCCCTATTTCTTCAATCTAAGACATAAGAGCAAGCTTGGTTTATAATTCAATATTTCTTGCAGTCATTGCAACACCAAGCTGCTCTGTAAGTTGCTGGAATGGTGCTCGGTACTTATCCTTGGAATTTATTAGTTTATTGTAATTTAGTCCCTTGCGGATTCATTCCAAGAACTGGCCCTTAGCACTTGTGTCTTAAGAGGTTATCTTTTTATATTTTCTACTTTTCACAAGAAAATGTAGCTTGTTTTGCTCTTCATGATTTTCTTTTGCTTCTTAGGTGGCACCTTTGGTTGATTTTTTGAAAACTCAACAAACACACTACGGTATTGCACACCAGCCTTTTCTGGGATAGCATTCTTCTTAAAACCGAAAAGGCAGAGGAGTCAAATTACCACTTTCCGCGGTCACTGAGGAGAAACAATCAGGTTTCGAAATATCGGTATCTGACCAGGAGTTATATGTTAGTGGGTTTCCTCCCCATTGGAGATCGTCTCCTACTTGGAGACTATAAGCTTGCTGAAGGCTCATTTTGAGAAGCATTTATTTTATTTTTCCCCATTCACCCACTCAAGCACATACTGTTAGTTAGGCAGAATGATCTACCACTGCAGATATGAATGCTTATCTCCCCCTATTTCTTCAATCTAAGACATAAGAGCAAGCTTGGTTTATAATTCAATATTTCTTGCAGTCATTGCAACACCAAGCTGCTCTGTAAGTTGCTAGAATGGTGCTCGGTACTTATCCTTGGAATTTATTAGTTTATTGTATATATATATATATATATATATATATATATATATAATAAATTCCAAGGATAAATGCTGCACCATTCCAGCAACTTACAGAGCAGCTTGGTGTTGCAATGACTGCAAGAAATATTGAATTATAAACAAGCTTGCTCTTATGTCTTAGATTGAAGAAATAGGGGGAGATAAGCATTCATATCTGCAGTGGTAGATAATTCGGTATCTGACCAGGAGTTATATGCTAGTGAGTTTCCTCCCCATTGGAGAATGTCTCCTCCTTGGAGACTATAAGCTTGCTGAAGGCTCATTTTGAGAAGCATTTATTTCATTTTTTCCCCATTCACCCTTTCAAGCACATACTGTTAGTTAGGCAGAATTATCTACCACTGCAGATATGAATGCTTATCTCCCCCTATTTCTTCAATCTAAGACATTAGAGCAAGCTTTGTTTATAATTGAATATATATATATATATATATATATATATATATGTATATATACACACCTGTCTGTCTCTCTCTCTTCCTCCTTCCCTCTCTCTCTCTCTCCACCACCTC
>CM065714.1:37268670-37271170 GCA_033310375.1 Conus canariensis
TTTGTTAGGTTACAGATAGTGATAAATTGTATGTTCGTTGAATACACTGCTATGGGCCACATCTTTTTACTCTATGCCACTCTGCCTTTATCTACAGGGAGGCCTTTTTGTCATCTTATATAATGAATGTAGCCTAAACTTTTGATTATGGCTATGATTATGGTGCAACGTCGATGCCACGTTATTGGTCACCAAGACAAAATTTCAGCTCCTGCCATTTGCATCGGGAAGTCTTTTAAGGTCAGTTTTTGTTACAAATCCTTGCACCTTGATTTTGATTACCCGTATGTGCTGCAAGGATAATACGATATCGTTGTCGGTTATCAAGACCCATTTATAGCTCGCTCCGTTCGCATCACGGAGGTCTGGATTTTTCCCCAATAAATCCATGCACCTCAGTTTTGACAGTGTTTATGTGCTGCAGGGACAACATTCAAATGTCCTTTGTCACCAAGACCCGTTTTCTTAAATGCATAATTTCACAATTTCATAATGAACACTTGGTATCTGTCTGGCCTAGGTCTGAATGATTTATGCATTATGAATGCTAATATTCGTATGTTCTTTAAGGAACCACTCCTGATGCCGCATGATTATATTTTTCAGTATGTGTTCAGTATTATCTTCATGCCTTGACAGGTGAGTAAGTCCTTTGAAATAACGGAAAGAGGAAAACAACGACCTGGTATGGATGTGGAAGATGGTGTCAGTTCACGTTCCCTTTTCCTCCCATACTCTTACACATGCACATAATGGGGCCTCCTGCCTGTCTGGACGTCTGTTCTCTCTCTCTCTCTCTCTCTCTCTCTCTGTGTTGCTTTCTGTCTCCTTAATCCCTCTGCCATGGAAACACAGACAGACAGACATCCAGAGAGAAGAGAGAGAGAGAGAGAAGGAGAGAGAGAGAGAGAGAGAGAGAGAGAGAGATACATGCACAATCAAAAAAACACCTACCAATGCGCGCGTGCACGCACCCACACATCCATACCCACACCTACCCACCCGCCCACCCACACACACACACACACTCATATATACACACATGCGCGCTTACGCGCGCACACACACACACACACACACACACACACACACACACACACACACACACACACACACACACACACACACACACACACACACACACACAATCACACCAGCACATGGAATCATGACCAGTTCCAATCATTCACCTAAGCTCTACCTTACCTCCAGCCCTGTAACCCCACTACCCCACCCCTTTTCCCTAATCCCTACTCCCATTTGCTTGAAGGGGAAAGCAGATCAAGAAATAAATGAAGCAAATTAAAATTGGAAACGAGCTCCACTACTGACTGCTGGATTGGAGACCACGCGTATGAGGCTGGGAACTTAACGGCGGAGGACAGGGATGAAGGGATAGCCACCCGGTCATTGTTGTGGCAGCAGCGGGAACAGGGCAGCAGAGAAGATGTAAGCCAGGATGCAAGAGAAGAGAAGAGAGGAGAGGCGATAACAAGACCGCCAAAATCCCCCGGACGCCACTGCCTTCAGGTGTCATGGACGCTAGTACCAGTTAAAGATTGGACGTGAGGCCAACACTGTGCTGCAACGAAAATGTGTGGAATCTTCATTTCACATTCTCCCCCCTCTCCCGCCCTCTCGTCCCTCCACCCGCCTCTCTCTCTCTCTCTCTCTCTCTCTCTCTCTCTCTCTCTCTCTCTCTCTCTCTCTCTCTCTCTCCCTGTACTGGTCTCTCCCATCTATTGTTCCAAAGGTGCTGCTTGTCAAGTGTAAATTTTTGTCTTTGCTTACACGATGGGGTGCCTGTTCAATGATTTTTTTTCTCTTTTTTCCAGAAATGTGTTTTAATTTTATTGTTGTGATAATGTTTATTGTATATATTTATCAATCTTCCAATAACCATTTTTTTTCATGAACTATATATGATGACCCCTCCCCTCCCACCCTCACCTGTTTTCTCTTCTCTGTCGTCTCTCTCTCTCTCTCTCTCTCTCTCTCTCTCTCTCTCATCTATCTATCTTTCCCCCCCCCCCTCTCTCTCTCTCTTTCCCAGGCATTGATTGTCTTCTGTTCTTTTGTGTGTAACCATTTCCTCTTTCTATTTATAGCGTTTATGTATGTTTTACTTCAATTCTAGATTAGTTTTGCTGATGTTGTTATTGTATTTTCTATATATTTCCCTTTATTGAGGGCCGGATTTTAAAAAAAGCCGTTTTGTGCTTATTCCGCCTTTTCCCTCATTAAAAAAGATTCGTTTGTTCGTTCGTTCGTTCTCTCTCTCTCTCTCTCTCTCTCTCTCTCTCTCTCTCTCTCTCTCTCTCTCTCTCTCTCTCTCTCTCTCTCTCTCTCTCTTGATTGTAGACAATGTGCAGCTGATGAGAGAAGATCAGGAAAATAATGACGCATAACGATTCCGACCCAACATCAATGCAGAGCTGACTGCTATTGTTTCTTAGTTGAAAGTACGTTTGGGTAAACAGACTACAAGGATTTTGGGGGC
>CM065714.1:37273670-37278670 GCA_033310375.1 Conus canariensis
GCATACGCATACATATTCACATTTGGTAAGCCTCGGTGTTCTTACTGAGGAACAAAGACAGAGAGAAAGGGGGGGGGGAGGTGTTGGGCAGGCAGGCAGACACGCAGGCAGGCAGGCTGGCTGGCAGGCTAAGGCAGGAAAGCAGGCACGCAGGCATGCAGGCAGAGGCAAAGACAGAGAAGCAATTCTTTGGTTTCTTAACATAAAACGAAGGGAAACAGATATAAGGGTCAACTGATACAAACTTTCCTTTCCACTCAGACTGTTAGAGAGTGCAGGAGCATTGTTTGGATTGGTACAGAAACGGAACTTTGGATCCTGCGCCGCGTACGACAATTCTGCAACATCGACACTAAAAGAGTTAACCCCATGCATCTCAGCGACGACAGTGTATGTGAAGTTTAATGACAGATCTCGGAAGCTTATGATAGACTTCAGAAGTAATAGATAGTAATGTTTGCCCTGAAATGCAAAAAAGACGAATTGGGTATAGTACCATGCATGTACATTATGAAAGCTAGCATAAGAGCAAATAACCTAGGTGATGTGGTTGTTTGATCTTGTCTGTCACATTTTGTTTCCTCGTTTTTTTAAATTTGTCTATTTCCATTCTCTGCCACCCTCTCTTGCTGACTGTCTGCGTCTGTGTGTCTGTCTGTTGGTCGGTCGGTCTGTCTGTCGGTCTACCTCTCATTCTCCCTCCCTCCTTCCCTCCCATCTCTCTCTTTCTCTTTCTCTCTCCGTCTCCGTCTGTCTGTCTGTCTCTATGTCTGTCTGTCTGTCTGTCTGTCTGTCTCTCTCTCTCTCTCTCTCTCTCTTTCTCTCTCTCTCTCTCTCAAACATGGACACATGCACACACACACACACACACACACACACACACACACACACACACACACACACACACACACACATGCACACACACACACACACACACACACGCACACACATGCACACACACACACACACACACACACACACACACACATGCACACCACACACACACACACACACACACACACACACACACACACACACACAGCCCCTCCCAGCCCCACTTGTCCATCACGCACACTTACACATAGAAAGAGAGAGAGAGAGCGAGAGAGAGAGAGAGACAGACAGACAGAAAGACAGCCAGATGCGGAGAGACAGACAGACAGACAGAGACAGATAGAGACAGTTAGAGACAGATAAGGACAAAGACAGCGAGAGAGACAGAGACAGACAGTTGACTGACTGGCTGACTGACTGACTGACTGACTGACTGACTCTGGCAGGCAGGCAGGCAGGCAGGCAGGCAGACAGTTAGGCAGGCAGGCAGGCAGGCAGGCAGGCAGGCAGGCAGGCAGGCAGGTTTTCAGACAAACTTCAAACGTAATCAACTTTACATCGCAAAGCTTGCACATATAACTTGCACCCCACCCTCATCCCCTTATACCCCATTCTCTCCCTCTTACACACACACACACACACACATACACGCGCGCGCGCGCGCGCGCGCACGCACGCACAGTCCTCTTCCCTCTCACGCACTAAACCCTTTTTGCACTTCTTGTTCCCCCCGCCCCCTATCTTTCCCTCCACACCTCGACACCCCTCTCCTCCTCCCCCAACCCCCTCCCCACCCTCCACCCCCGGCTTCATCCACCATCTCCCATCCAAAGGCGTAGGACCTACTCTGGAACTTGGACGCCGTGTGTTCTGTAAATTACCTGGCGGCAGTGTTGAGGGGGGCGGGAGGGGGGGGGGAGGGTTAAACACTTAAGCTTGTCAAGCTGTGCCTGTGCCAAACAGCCTGCACAGGCAGGCAGGTGGCTTTTTTTTCCCAGGCTGGTTGACTGGCTGGTGCAGCATGCCCGTTTGTTTTGTTTTCTTTTTCTTTGGATTTTTGTTTCCTTTTGTTTTGGGTTTTCTCCTAATAGCTCATTGAACGCTGCCCACACCATTCCCAGTTCCCAGGTCAGACCTGCTGCCTGGAGCCAGTGCCTGCACTTGCTGGGGCCCTCCTGATACAGTTCAGTCTGTCTGTCTGTTTGTTCTGTGTGGTTTGTTCAACTCTCTCTCTCTCTCTCTCTCTCTCTCTCTCTCTCTCTCTGTGTGTGTGTTGTGTGTGTGTGTGTGTGTGTGTGTGTGTGTGTGTGTCACTCACTGTCTGTCTCTCTCTCTGTCTCTCTGACTTTGTTTCTTTCTGTCTGTCTCTCTGCCTGTCTGTCTCTATTTTCTCCCTATCTTCTCTCTCTCTCTCTCTCTCTCTCTCTCTCTCTCTCTCTCTCTCTTTCATGCACTCATAGATGCACACTCTCCTCTCTCTCTCTCTCTCTCTCTCTCTCTCTCACACACACACACCACACACACACACACACACACACACACACACACACACACACACACACACACACACACACTGATATACAGATTCATAACCATTGCCAGCGATTCACGAAAAACTCCCTGCTCTCAATGCCACTCCTCAACCGATCCGTTCTCCTTATTTTCTTTGACAAAAAAAGAAGAAAGAAAGAACAAAGAGGAAGGAACGAAGGTACGAAGGAAGGAAGAAAGAAAAAAAAGGAAGAAAGAAACAAACAAACAAAAGAATGAAAGAAAGAAAGAAAAAGAACAAAGTGAGCTGCACTCCTGGGTTCTGACAAAGATCTTTGGTGCTGGACTTGGAAGGGGAGTAAGGGAGGGGGCTGTTGCAGTGTGAACGGGAGTGCAACGGCGAAGAACTAAGCCAGGATCATGCGCGAAGAGAAGAGAAGCAATATCAAGCCATCCCTGTCTTCAGACGCCAAGGACACTGATGCCAGTGAAAGATGTTGTGCGTGAGGCGAGCAAAATGCTTAGCCTACTGGCGCGCAGGGGGGGGGGGGGGGGGGGGGGGGATGGGGGTTGGCGCGCGGGGGCAAAAATGTTGCTAGGAAATCGTGTGGAAGGAATCCTTACAGTGTCCCTCTTCCTCCCTGTCTGTCTCTGTCTATGTCTGTCTCTGTCTGTCTGTCTGTCTGTCTGCCTCTGCCTGCCTGCCTGCCTGTCTGTCTGTCTCCCCCCACCCCCCCTCTCCTCTCTCTTGTCTCTTTTTCTGCTCTCCCCCCCCCCCTATCTCCCTCTTCCCAACCTCCCTCTTCTCTCTCTGTCTCTTCTTCGTTTCTGCTCTCCTCCCCCCCCTATCTCCCCTCTTCCCAACCTCCCTCCTTCTCTCTCTGTCTCTTCTTCGTTTCTGCTATCCTCCCCCCCACCCGTCCCCCCCGTCCCCCCCCCCCCCCCCCCTCTCCCCCTTCCCAATCTCTCTTGTTCTCTCCCCCTTTCTCTCTCTCTCTCCCTCTCTCCTTTCCCTCTCTCTCTCTCTCTCTCTCTTTCTGCTGTCCTCCCTCCCCCTGTCTCCCACTTCCCAACCCTAACCCCCCTCTCTCTCTAACTGAGATGATGCTGTTAACAGAGACAGTACAGCACTGCGATGTTTGTTCAAGTGCTCGAAGAATTATTGTCAGGACAGGGCTTGTAATTTGTTGTTGTCTTCTTTTTAGAAGTACTTCAGAAACAAAAGAAAAATGCAGCCCCACAAGCCGCCATGTGGAAGTGGTTAGCACAGCAGACTTCCAGCTTGGAGGCAAATGCAGCCCCACAAGCCACCATGTGGAAGTGGTTAGCACAGCAGACTTCTAGCTTCACAAGCCCCATGTGGAAGTGGTTAGCACAGCAGACTTCCAGCTTGGAGGCAAATGCAGCCCCACAAGCCACCATGTGGAAGTGGTTAGCACGGCAGACTTCCAGCTTGGAGGCAAATGCAGCCCCACAAGCCACCATGTGGAAGTGGTTAGCACGGCAGACTTCCAGCTTCACAAGCCACCATGTGGAAGTGGTTAGCACGGCAGACTTCCAGCTTCACAAGCCACCATGTGGAAGTGGTTAGCACGGCAGACTTCCAGCTTCACAAGCCACAATGTGGAAGTGGTTAGCACGGCAGACTTCCAGCTTCACAAGCCACAATGTGGAAGTGGTTAGCACGGCAGACTTCCAGCTTCACAAGCCACCATGTGGAAGTGGTTAGCACGGCAGACTTCCAGCTTCACAAGCCACAATGTGAAGTGGTTAGCACGGCAGACTTCTAGCTTCACAAGCCACAATGTGGAAGTGGTTAGCACGGCAGACTTCCAGCTTCACAAGCCACCATGTGGAAGTGGTTAGCACGGCAGACTTCCAGCTTCACAAGCCACCATGTGGAAGTGGTTAGCACAGCAGACTTCTAGCTTCACAAGCCACAATGTGGAAGTGGTTAGCACGGCAGACTTCTAGCTTGGAGGCCGTGGGTTTGATTCCCATCAGAGCCATTCATTTGTGGAGTTTTCTGTCGTGACCGGTTCCGTGACCGTGTGACACACGCACACACACACACCACACACCACACACACACACACACGCACACGCACACGCATACGCACGCACACACACACACACACACACACACACACACACACACACACACACACAATATATATATATATATATATATATACATATACACATACATACATATATGTATGTATATACAGACACACGGAGAGAGAGAGAGAGAGAGAGAGAGAGAGAGAGAGAGAGAGAGAGAGAGAGAGAATTTCTCAGGTAACATTAATCAATAGTCATGCAACCACACCATGCTCCCCCTTCCCAATGTCTCTCTCTCCCCCCACCCCCCACCAACCCCCCACCCCCTTTACTCCCTTCACTCCACCCCATCGTTCTCCACATAGGCGTGGAACTTCTGGAACTTTTGAGATGGGTGCTCTGTAAATTACCTGGCGGCAGGAGTAGGGAGGTAAACACATCGCTCGTCAAGCTGTGCCTCTGCCAAACAGCCCCTACAGGCAGGTGACTTTCTGTCCCAGACCAGCTGGTGTAGCATGCCAGTCATGTTTTGTTTGTGCCTCGTTTCTGGTTCGGGTTTTTGTTTTTGTTTTTGTTTTTTCCTCGTGGCTCGTGACCACACCACAATATTC
>CM065714.1:37288670-37298670 GCA_033310375.1 Conus canariensis
TTCTTGAATTCTCTCATCTTAGTTGTTAATTCACTTATCCATCGGCTTAAAATCACGCGTGGTGTGGTCTCAAAACTTAGCGGATGTGGTGTAGCGTATATGGACTAGTCCGCACGCAGTGACGCCTCCTTGATGAAACTGAAACTGTACACGTGTATTACATCGACCTCCTGTGCAATGTAGTTACACCCACAGCTCCTATGTTACTATATACATAATCGTGCTGAAATCACAGGCGTGTGTCACCATCATTCATGTGCTGACATATTGTTGCAGTGTGCTAGAATCAGATTCAAGGGGCATGTGTCACAGTTGGGATGTATTGCAATCTTGTTGCTCAGTACTGGAATCAGATGCAATGGGCATGTGTTACATTTGGGATGTATTATAATTTTACTGCACTGATCATCTTGACGCACTGTTTGAAATCACAGCGTATATGTCACAATATACATGTATCATGATCTTGCCACACTGTGATGTAATAGGATTCTTAATAAAAATAGATTTCACTATGTACATGTTTTATAATCTTGCTGGACTGTCCTGAAATCAAATTCATATGACCATATGTCACTTATGATACTGCTGGATATGATACTGCTGGACTGTGCTGAAATCAAATTCATATGACATGTGTCACTTATACATGTATAATGATACTGCTGGACTGTGCTGGAATCAATAGGGCATATGTCAGTATCTGTAATGCATGTCTTCTCATCTTGAAGCACTGTTCTGGAATCAATAGGGCATATGTCAGTATCTGTAATGCATGTCTTCTCATCTTGAAGCACTGTTCTGGTATCAGATTCACTGGACGTGTCACTGTTTGCATGTATTACAACAATCTGACTGTCCTGGAATGACATTCACAGGGCATGTGTCACAAGATGCATGTAGGGGTACTATAATCCCTCATGTAGTGTGCTGGAACTGGATTCAGCGGACATACTTGTGTAAAAAATTTGGCTGTCATGGAATCAGAGGACACAATATGTCACCGTGTAAATGTACAATAGTTCCTTGCTTATTGTAACTGAATCAGATTCAGTGGGCATACATGTATTATTCTCTGGCAGTCCTGCAATCAAATTCACAGGCCTGTGTCATTGTGTACATGTACTGTAACCCCTTATATAGTGAGCTGGAATCAGATTCACCGGGCATGGGTTCCTACTATATCTATACAGCTGCAATGAGTTGGAATCCGATTCAATGAGCTTGCGTCACTCGCTGCTTGAATATACTTTAATTGCTTCACCCTGTTGAATTTCTTCTTCTTCTTCTTCTTCTTCTTCTTCTTCTTCTCTCTCTCTCTCTCTCTCTCTCTCTCTCTCTCTCTCTCTTCTCTCTCTCTTCTCTCTCTCTCTCTTTTGTTAAGTAACAGTGAACTTTTCGATGTCCAGCCTGTTGTGCATTATCAGCAGACGAAAGCAGTATCCACATTGAAAGATATAGGTGTTAACATAGTTGCGTGTCTGCATGCGTGCGTGCGAGCTAGTGTATGTCTCTGTTTGTGCGTTTGTATGTTTGTGCACTTGTGTGTGTGTGTGTGTGTGTGTGTGTGTGTGTGTGTGTGTGTGTGTCGCGCGCGCGCGCGCGTGTTGTGTGTGTGTTTGTGTGTGTACGTGTGTGTTTGTGCGTGCGTGCGTGCGTGCGTGCGTGCATGCATGCGTGTGCGTACATGCGTGCATGCGTACGTGCGTGTCTGTGTGTGCATGCGTGCGTGCGTGTCTGTGAGTGTGTGTGTATTCCCGCGCGAGCGCGCGCTCACGAACGTGCTGGCCTATCGCGGGGAGCAACGTATCTGTCCAAGCCGCTGAAGTGGGCCGACCAGGAGGCGGCCAACAACTGGCCCCAGCGATATTGTCCTGCCCTCGGCTGCCCGAAAAGGGTTCACCGGAAAGGAGAAGGGCCTCTCGGCTGCCGCCAGCGGTTGATTTATCTCCTTCTTATTGCTCCCTAAACGTCGCCGACTATTGATCCAACTCCCCGCCTGCCGCCGGTCGCGCTATCGGAGAGCCGAGTAGGGAGCAAACAAGAGGCGAGCCCCCCCCCCCCCCTCCCCCAGGGCTGGCCTCCATCCCCCTCCTGGCGGTGTGGTGAGACCTTGGCAGGCGGATATTTGGCTGCCAGGCTGTTTTGATTTGCTCTCCTCCCCCACCTCCCCCTCCTTCACTCCCTCACTCCCCATCCTCCCATCCTCCTGTGTCCACCCCTGCCAGTCCCGCTCCCCCAGCCCTCTCCCCACCCCACCCCCCACCCCTGAGTCCTTCCTCTATCGTCTCTCTTTCTCTCGCACCTCCGCTACCACCTTTTTACCTTTCCTCCCCTGTACTTCTTAACGTTCCTCTCTCCCCCTCCACCCCCTCTCCCCTTCCCCCCCCCCCCCCCCGCCCCCGCCCAATCCTCCCTTCTCAGTTGGGCAAATACTTTGATATACTATGGTTGTTAGGTATGGGGTGGAATGTTGAAACAAAAACGAAAAAGAAAAAGAAGAAGAAACTTTTCCTATCCTTTAATCCAGTCCAGTCTGAAAGACGCGGTGAGTGCAACGTTGAAGTAAGCACCGCTTGTTGGCGCTGGCCTGGGATGAACTTCAGTTACAAAATTCAAGGTCTTGACATCTGAGAGGAGAGAAAAAAAAAAAAAAAAAAAGAAAAAAAAAACAGAGTTTCAGTAGTACGCTCGGATAGTATTGCACAGTGAAGTTCCACAGCCGTGTTCTTCTTGTGAGATGAGCTACTAATGCTACTAATAGGAAAGCGAAAGATGTTATGGCCAGTGGCGTCGAAAACGAACCTGAAATAGTGACGACGTGATTTTTTTTTCCAGGACAAATAGACAATCCTTCAATAATTATGATTACACAACGAGCGTAAGGCACTGTACAAGAATGTGATTGTTTCCAATATGACCATGACACTGCAGGGGGTTTTGGAGTGGGGTGACTGCAGGCGGAAACTGAAACAAGAGCAAAGACCAAACACATGGCAAAACAAGCACGACGCGTTTCGCTCTGTCTTTTCTAAAGAAGACCAAAAAGGTCGAAAAGCGTTGTGTTTGTTTTGTCATTTGTTAATTCATTCGTTTTCCGGCGCAGTAGTTGCACTCATAACACTGGGACCGCCGCGCTGGGTCAATGTGTAGGTCGGCCATCTGCTGAAGTAGGTGCATGTGCCTCCTTCCCCCAACTCCACCCCCAGCCCCACCCCCACCCCCACCCCCAGCCCCAGCCCAGTCTTTATTTGTTTGTTCCTTTTCTTCCGTTTAGCTGTGATACCTGCGCAGTCTTCTCAAAGCTTAGCGGTTGAGGTGTAGCCCTATGGACAAGTCCGCACGCTGTGACGTATCCTCAAATGAAATGAAAGAGAGTCTGACAATAACACGACAGCAGTTTTCAAATACATAAACGGAACATGGAATGTTCTTCCTGGGAAGAGATGAGAGGAGATGGGATGGAGATGGAATGGAGGGAGAGGGGTGGAGGGTGGGGTGACAGACAGAGACATCACGAAAATGACTGAAGTACGTAGGGATCTGTAAGGATCTACAAACACAGAATCAGTGGATTTTTTTTTTAGTTGAATCCGCCGCACCGACTGAGGCCAGCGGACGGCATCAAAGAATGGAATCTGCTATCTAAAGGTTTGAGAATCTGAAATTCTTCAAAGAATCGAATCTGCTATCTAAATGTTTGAGAATCTGAAATTCTTTTGAGTTATGGCGTCAACCTCCGTTTTGTACCCACCGTTATGGAGTCTGTCCGATCAGACGATCAGCCGAAACACCGTTTGCAACTTGCACGTAGCGCAGGTTAAAGAACCCATGACTAAAACAAACAAATCAAGAGAGTTGTCCCTGGCTTTATTACTCAAGAAAACCTACATTGATAAAGATTCAAAAGGTTTCTTTTAAGAAAATAATAAAAGAAGAGAAGAAGGGGGTGGGCGGGGGCACGGAGTGGGTGGGGAGGGGGGGAGGGGATAAGGGCGACGCTGTGAAATAACGTGGCGCTCTTCCCGGACAAACTTGAGACGCGATTTTTAGAAGCGAGTGGCGGGACTTTTCGCTTGCGTGGCGAGTGTCAGCGGATTGATAGCACACCCTTGCAGTTGGCAGGGCTGGAAACAGGCAAGAGTTAGCTGGATTATCTTGGCGTCTCTCGCATACGTGGAAATAAAATGGGCGACAGTTGTAACGTCCTATGCCTGTTGCATGGAAAGTAACAACAGTTGCTGATAGGCGCATTAAACCATCAAAAGCTTAACCTCAACGACGAGAAGACCTTGAAGTAGTTCACATAGTTAAGCCTGATATTTGTCTTGCCGCCCATTTTCTTTTTTAACTTCCCTCGCCTTTTACATCCCTCTCCGTATAAAGAGTGCTCGTGTACTGTGAAACTCCTCACTGGTGTGACGAAATTAGTTATGATGTAATGCAATATGGATTTGAGAAATGGGGAATACTAAGATTTCTTAATGACTTTACCACACCACACACACACACACACACACACACACACACACACAACACAAAAACCACAAACACACACACACCCTAATATCTCATAATTCTGGAAAAGACGTCAAATGAAAGTGCTACTACTACTACTACTACTACTACACTACTACACACACGCAAGCGCGCGCACATGAAGAGAGGAGAGAGAGAGAGAGAAGAGAGGAGAGAGATGAGAGAGATTTAAACTCCATCCCTTGGAAGATTCTTTAGGCAGTCTGTGGTAGTGGTGTCCTTGAGTGAATCCACCGAGTTACGCCGAGTCTGCCTCTGGCGAAAGACGCACTTGTCGACCCGGACAAGGCGATGTACTTGAACGTAAAAACATTGAGGGAGGAGCGAGCTTGGTTCTGTTGACACACCTGGACAAATGAGATGGGTGTGAAGAAGTGGGAACAAGAGGGAATAGTGTTATAGAAATGTTGAATGAGAGAGACTGAAAGACTCAGGAGAAAACCACAACAATGTCTGAGAGAGAGAGAGAGAGAGAGAGAGGAGAGAGAGAGAGAGAGAGAGACAGAGACAGAGACAGAGACAGAGAGAGAAGCGTTGTGCGAAATTAAAGGAAAGAACGGAAAACTACAGAAAGTGAGGCTGGGTGAGAAGTTGGGACGGGGGTGGCAGACGGGGAGGGGGGGGGGGGGGGGGAGTATAAGCGGTTTAAAGGGGGTGAAATGAGAGTGCTAGCCCGCCCAACTTTGTCAAACATCGCTCTGATTAGAAGACAAAGAGAGATGACTAAGAGAGATGCAGGTACCTTGCATCCAGGAGCCCGCATATCATATTAGAATCATTCAGTATCAGACATCTTTCATTTTTTTGCGTTCCCGGCCATGGCTAGATTCTCAATCCGGCTAGTAAGGCGAAGTCCCCACAAGCATTCTCCTGGACCTTAACCAGACTGGGCCACGTCCTGTAATCGCTTCTCCTGTCAATTGGTGGTGGGCCCTTTTGGGCAGAGGGAGGCCCGGCGCTGTCACCACTTGGAGAACCACGGGACGAGAACCATACTGTCGAATACAGTCTGCATGGCCATAATGGGTGAGTTGCGCAGTGTCTGGTCTTTCCTGTGCTTGTGACTCTGCAGGAGGTCTGTCCGCTGGCCTCAGCCGGACACATTCCGGACTTCAAAGCAGCTCATGGTTGTCTGGTTACCCTGTTAGTGCGGGGTTAACGTACATCAGATAGTGTGGGTCTGGACTCCAGATTTTCCTTCTCTTAGGCTGTGTTGGTTCGCGGCACCTTCTTTCGTATTAACTTAATTAACCAGTGCACTCTCCGAGCGCAAGCCTTGGGGGATCCCCAATCCACCAACCAGGGGACGCGCCTCTACGCTGTATAGCCCCGGCGCAAGGATCAGACAATTTAAACCCATCTTAACTTTAAGAACGTCTTAAAGTCCTTTAAACGGTAATCATGAGTCAGTAAAAACCCGAACCTGACCCTCTAATTGGAGATTAAACTTTTACTCCCATCAGCAAGTAATAAGTGCTATCACCCACGAAGGCAGATTCTTTTTTTATGTGTCGTTGATTCAGAAACTTTGGAGACCAACTGCCTTCTGCAACAGAGCACATTTAATTGCAAGGCCTTGAACGTTTGCAAAATTTCCACCTTTACGTCAAAACATCAGTGACAAAACTGAAAACTTAGCATATACATCACACTGAACGTCACAAGTGCTGGTCTCTGTAGTCCTAATCATTCACTCATGCAGCCTTTCCAGCAGCAATGTGTGTGTGTGTGTGTGTGTGTGTGTGTGTGTGTGTGTGTGTGTGTGTGTGTGTGTGTGTGTGAAATTAGGCATTGTGCTGGCTTGCGAACACCACACACACACACACACACACACACACACACACACACACACACACACACACACACACACACACACACACACACACTCGCGCGCGCGCAGAAAGGATTCACCAGACAGATCAGGGAATGTAGATCATTATACACAGCTAGATTCACTCATAGCTTTTGTTCTCAGTGTCTTGAAGGAAAACATAATTCTAAATCATTCACTCGAACTCTTGATGTACTTGGTAATTACAGTGTGACCCTTGACCTTTTGAACTACGTCCGCAGTGGATGTCGTCAACACTTGCATGCGCAGCACACAGGTGGCTAATAGAATATTTCTCTTCTGCATTGATATTAACAGCAGCGTCGTGAATCTGCCGCATTCAGCAGCGTATCATCGGAAGCACTAAGAAGGGGACGCCTACTCTGTTCTTAGTGTTAAGAACGGCTTAAAAAGTAGTAGGCCGACATGTTCAGGGGCCCAGAACCAGTGGATGGACATGCTACTGCTACTATTGCTGCTGTTTTCGTACTGAAGCTACTAGCATTCATGCTGCTGCTGAAGCTACTACTTTCACTACTGCTGTTGCTGCTACTGCTGCAACTACTACTACCACCACCACCACCACCACCACCATCCACCACAGCTCTTCTAATAGTAGCATGGCTGCTGTTTTTTTTTTTTTTTTTACTGAGTTTACTAATATTGCTGTTGCTACAGCTGTTTGTATGTGGTTTGGGTTTTGTCATGCTTCCTGTCCCAGCATAGCTTCTGTGGTTGTCTTAGCTATTAACTAATTGTATAGAATCTACCACTGCTGCTGCTGCTACTGCTATTCTACTACTACTGCTGCTGTGCTGCTGCTGCTGCTACTCTACTACTGCTACTACAGCTACAGCCACCATCACCACTATCACCACCACTTCCACCACCAACTACAACAATAACAGTTACTACTACTACTACTACGACGACGACGACGACGACGACGACGACGACGACGACGACGACGACGACGACGACGGCGACTACTGCTATTACTACCACCATCACAACTACAACAACAATTACTACCACCACCACCACCACCACCACTACTACTACTACCACTTCTCCTCCTCCTCCTCCTCCTACTACTACTACTACTACTACTACTACTACTACTACTACTACTACTACTACTACTATGTGATGAAGCAAATTGCAACGATTGAATATACTTCTGAAATGTCCTCAGTATGAAGACTACGCGTGGAAATGACAAAGTCACAATTATCACGAAACGTTTTTGTCTATCTGAGCGTCAGGGATAGGCAGGTCATTCAAAATCCTCAAAAAACACAACTATCACTCGAAGTGCAGTGTATTACCATACAATACTGTGTAGGCAAACTATACTTTTGTCTGGGGTAGACAAGTCTCAGGAACTCCTCAAACACACAACTACAAGTGGAAGTGCAGTTTGGTGCTTTTTTTTTTTTTACCAATACTGCACAGTGTAGTAGACAAACTACCCTTTTGGATTCGTGAATATCTACTTTAAACACATAACAAGAAACGACAGGGGGAAAAAAAGCTAAAACTGTACAACAGCCTGGAGTAATAAGTGGAATCATCTGCAGTTCTTTCTTGTGGGTATGGTTTTTTATGTATGATCTAGGATGATTTTTTTTTTCAATTACACTAACCCTGGCTGCTAATAATATACATTTTTTTACAATCGATGCTTTCGGTCTCACTTGAAGATCGTTACTGTAACCGATGTCCCGTCAGAGGGTATCGAAAATCGACTCCAGTCTGAAGAAAAAGAGAGAGAAAAAAAGTTACTTTGACGAAACTCAGATTCTCGTTTGCTAGCATCGGTGTGTGTGTATGTGTGTGTGTGTGTGTGTGTGTGTGTGTGTGTGTGTGTGTGTGTGTGTGTGTGTGTGTGCGTGCCTGCATGCGTGTGCGCGTGTGATGTGCTTTTAGTGTATTGTGTGTGTGTGTGTGTGATTGGTGTGTGTGTATGTGTGTGTGTGTGTGTGTGTGTGTGTTGTGTGTGTGTGTGTGTGTGTGTGTGTGTGTGTGTTGTTTGTGTGTGATTGTTTGTGTCTGTTTGGGTTTTTTAGATTCAGACTCAGGCTCAGACTTTAATTGTCACTAGAACCCTTAAGGGTCTGTGTGTGGGGTGTGTGTGTGTGTGTGTGTGTGTGTGTGTGTGTGTGTGTGTGTGTTGTGTGTGCATGCGAGCGCGCGTGCGAGCGCGTGTGTTTGTGTGTAGTATACGTGTGTGTGTGTGTGTGTGTGTGTGTGTGTGTGTTGGGGGGGGGGGGGGGGCGCACTAACGTGCGAACATATATGTGTATCTGTATACGTGCGTGCGTGTGTGTATGTGTGTGTATGAATTTATGTGTATGGGGTTGCGTGTGTGCACCTGTAAGTGTACGTAAACGTGTTTTCCAATTGGTATCCCTGCTCCGTTGTCTGAAAGGTATGTTACAGATGTAAAATCGATAAAAAGAGGGGGGGGGGGGGGAAGCATTGCCGAATTGTTGTTGATCGATTGATTAATCAGTCAGTCGATGAAGAAACCAGTCAACGAATCAACCAATCAATCAGCGAGTCAGTCAGTCAGTCAGTCAGAGATTATGAACCATTGAACCAGTCACCACTTATGAACTACTGACAAAAATCATATAAAAATAACACTAGACAAAACATGACAAACAAACATAACCAAGTTTCACCATTTTTATAGTGGATTTAGTTATTTCATCCTTCGTTTCTTTATTGGTTTATATCTGGCTATGGCAGCTTACACTGATAAGCCTCTGACCACACAGGGAAACAACGTATCAAGACAGGAATTCTGTTGTGAGACAATGAAGTTCAAACGCAATACAAACACAATAAGATACTTTGGCGTCAAGTACCTCATGATAATTAGTCTGTGTTGTCCCCCTTTTCAGAAACCTTGATCCGATACGTGTGCTAAAGCAGCAGAGTGTCACGAAGGACGGGGAAAGCTCACACACACACAGCGACGTACGCTTCAGCTTCGATAGAGGTTAGAACTGTTTGAAAACGTTCGATCGTCTGTCAGTGTGTCTGTCTTTTGTTTCGCCCTTCTCTCCCTCCCCCCCCCCCCCCCCCCCCCCCCCCCCCCCCCCCCGACCCTCCCTCCTTCCTCTACTCCTATTTCCGTCCTCATGCTTCTTTTTTTGTGTCGTATTTGACAGCTAGTTTGTTTCTCTTTGCCCTTTGTTCTCTCTCTCTCTCTCTCTCTCTCTCTCTCTCTCTCTCTCTCTCTCTCTCTCTCTCTCTCTCTCTCTCTCTCTTTGTCTATCACTCTATCTCTCTCTCTCTGTACCCCTCCCTCTCTCTCTCTCTCTCCCTCCCTCTCTCTGTCTCCCTGTCTCTGACTCTGTCTGTCTGTCTGTCTGTCTGTCTCTCTCCGTCTGTTTACCTGTCCGTCTGTCTGGCTGTCTGTCTACCTCTTAGTGTCTATCTGTCTGTCTGTCGGTCTGTCGGTCTGTCTGTGTCTCTCTGTCTGCCTGTCTGTCTGTCTGTCTCTCTCTCTCTCTCTCTCTCTCTCTCTCTCTCTCTCTCTCTCTCTCTCTCTCTCTCTCTCGTCCATCCTCCCTCTTTGTCTGTCTTTTTGTCTCTCTGGCTGTCAATCTCCCTCACTAA
>CM065714.1:37303670-37316170 GCA_033310375.1 Conus canariensis
AAAGTGCACAGCGTGTGTTAAAATGTTTTAGAGTAAAATGAAAATAGACTACAATAGAGCTGAATCAACAACAACAACAACAGCAACAACAACAACAACAAAATTGGTGAAAAATTACACCGGAGATTTAGGACTGTGATGGAAAAACAACTCGTTCACCATATCACCATAGATGAGTGTAGACGTTTAATCCGACTAACAAAGAAAGATGAACAAAGTGGTGTCTTATTCCGCTTATTTCACTGTGGAATCCCCCGCAACTTCAATATACCCACTAGAGATGCTGCCAGAAAGGGACAGAGGTCGGAAAGGACATCTGTTCTGACTGCATATTGACATTACCTTTTTTTCTCATGTGTAATGAACCGTAACGTACTGTCAATGGTGCGTGAATTGATCAGTATTCTTACTCCCACAATCGCCGTCAGCTTCCAGGTGCAATAACTCCCGGCTTCGACAACGTCCTAGGTTCAGTATGTCCTCCCACGTTCAAAGTCACGGGTACTCCGAAACAGGGTGAGGGTTATGTTTGGCGTTAGAAGGGTTAAGATTTGAAGTAGGTTAGAGTTAGGAGCGTGGGGCTTATCGAACCTAGAAGTGGGTTGTGGGTCAGATGCGGGGTTTCGGTTAGATGTGGATTAGGGTTGGGGTTAAAAACCTAGATCATATGGGACTTGGGAACATACAGAACGTGAGACATATCGTGACGTACCGACAATGGTGCAGGGGGGGGGGGGGGGGGAGCTCTGAACTCACCGAGTGTTCTGTTGACAGGTGTGGTGGCGCCACCGTCTTCCGTGGCAAACAGGAAGCAAACTGAAACGCTCATGCAAATACAAGGAAGTCTGCTCTGGCCTTCCGCATTTCTGTTGTTTTTGTTCTGTTTTGTCGATTTTCATGCCGTTGATGAAGGAAAAGACCTGCCAACCAGAGGAAAATTAATCTATGATGAATTTGACGTCAGATGTGCGCAATCAAATGTTTTGTGGTCATCAGTGAGGATGTATGCCGTTTGCGACACCACAGACGTCATAAACTGGTTTTCAGGATTTTAGCCAGACGACACACAAGCTGTAGGGGGCTGGCTGATTGTTTGTGACTCAGACGTTGCAATGCAGAGGAGGGTAGGGGTGGGATCAGGTGGTGGAGGGTTGGAAGGAGATGATTGCGGGGGGGGGGGGGAGGGGGGGGCGGGGGGGGGGGTTATTCATTAAGCTAGAAGGATTTTATGTGGAGCAACAGGTGTTTATGCGTTCACCTGTTGGGTGAAGAGAGAAAGTTGTGTGTGTGTGTGTGTGTGTGTGTGTGTGTGTGTGTGTGTGTGTGTGTGTGTGTGTGTGCTTCTGAATGTATGTGTCTGTCTGTCTGTCTGTCTGTGTGCACGATTGCATGCGTGTGTGTGTACGTGTGTGTATAAAGAGACAGACAAATAGACAGACTGGCATATGAATAGGTAGTCAGATAGATAGATAGATAGATAGATAGAATAGATAGATAGAAGGATATGTGTGTGTGTGGTGTTGTTGTTATATCATATTGTGAGAGAGAGAGAGAGAGAGAGAGAGAGAGAGAGAGGAGAGAGAGTCCTGCATTGCAAGACTTCCCTTCAATCAGCCTGTCTTTAGAATGAAACCGTCTTATCAAATCGCACCCTTCCCTCGTCCCCTCCGACTCGATACCTCCAAGCCACACTAATTACTTCCCCAGTGCACTGAAATGTGGCTGCACTGTCTCCCATCAGCATATCGGGTACCAGTTTTCACTGGGACAGAGCCCCCAAATGTTCACACCACCTAGATATCGCTGACCAGACCAGCCAGAGGCAAAGTTGTCGCAGCAGAGGTGTCACACGCACGTGTAGCCGTTCCGACAGCAACGCTGAAATGCAGCGTTCGTGTTTACTTTTTTTTACAAGCTGTCCACCCCTTCTCTTGCTTTCTCTCTTCCCTCCCCCCCACCCCCTAGCCTTCTCACCATCCCCTCGCCCCCCTTCCCATCACCCCCACCCCCTTTCAAGTTGTTCTAGCATCGGAGAAGGGGTCTACAGTTTAAACGTGTGCGTACAGAATATTCAATATGCTGACAGGGGGTGGAGTGGTTAGAGTGTCTTGACTGGCAGTCTGAGGGTCGCGTGTTTGAAACCCCGACAGAGATTGATGGGTGAAGTGCGGAGCGTGCTTTTTTCTGTCTGATCTCCCGAGATGCAGTTCAGACCTGTCTATCGCTGGAGATTGAACCCTCTTTGTGTAGCACATGCGAGTTCCTGTGACATTCATGCGTAACGTCCACACCCGCTGAAAGATCATAGGGCAGACTCTGATAATCATCCCACAAGAGTATCAAAGCGTAGTGGCGTCTAACGGCGATCTATAGCTGTTTGCCACGGGAAATCAGCTGTTACTCCGAAGGAAAATAACAACAATAGGGAAAACAGTTATCATGGCTGATATCCATGAGATTCAGAATAGTTTCCCTCATGATTACAACTGTTCTTGCTTAGTCTCACAACTGTTTACCCCGTTTTCCATAGGTCAAATAATAACTGTTTTTCCTGTTTCCCATAGGACAAGAAATAACTGTTTCCCAGATCCAATGTTTCATAAAACAATAAGTAACCTTTGTTCCCTGTTTCCATAGGACAATAGATAACTGTTTTCCCTGTTTTCCATAGGACAATAGATAACTGTTTTCCCTGTTTTCCATAGGACAGTAGATAACTGTTTCCATAGGACAATAGATAACTGTTTTCCCTGTTTTCCCCCAGGATCCAACTGTTTCCATAAAACAATAAGTAACTTTTCCCCCTGCTTTCCATAGGACAATAAATACCTGCTTTTCCTGTGTTCCATAGGAACAATAAATAACTGTTTGCCGTCAGGATCACAACTCTTTCCATGTTTTCCATAGGACAATAACTGTTTTCCCTATTTTCCATGAGACAATAAATAACTGTTTGCCGTCAGGATCACAATTCTTTCCATGTCTTCCTCAGACAATAACTGTTTTTCCTATTTTCCATGAGACAATAAATAACTGTTTTCCCTCAGGATCAGAACTGCTTTCCATGTTTTACTCAGGATAATAATTATTATCCCGGTTATTTTTTCTGAGGAAAACGGGTATTACCTCGAGGAAAACGGCGGTAACAGGGAAATCAGTAATGATCGCTGTTTTCTCCAACAAGTGCATGTTCACTGGTATCACTGGTGTTGCTTTGCAGACTGCTGGCTTGAATTAGGAAAGCAGCTGTGATTCACAAGGATCACAACTCTTGTCCCTAGTGTAGCTGTTTTGCTGAAAGAGAATTGCTTATTTTTCAGTTGAATTTGGGGGTTGGGGAGGGGTGGGGGGAGGGAGTTATGATCCCTAGGGATCACAACGATGGCAACTGCTTTCCTTGGGAAAAGAAGGAAAACAATTGTGATCCGATGACAGTATAACACTGGTTTTTGGTTTGTTTGTTTGTTGTTTGTTTTGTTTTTTATGTGTGAATGATAATACCTGCTTTCTTATGGAAATCAGGATTTTAAAAAAAAACCAGCTATTATCGGATTATGAATCCACTATGCTCCTCTTGGAGAGAGTGTATTTATGAACGCACGAGAATCGATAACGCGATCGTTGAAGATCATCGACTTCATACCGGGATTCGATGGGGTAGGAGCAACATTTTTTTAAATATCAGCCATGCACCAAGACACATGGAGATGGGATCGGCTCTGCCACGCATTCTCTACGCTCACTGGGGAAAAAGAAAATCCTGTAGGGATGGTGTTGCTTTTCAGCATGAGTTGTATCCCTGCCTTATGAAAATTCTGTGCGAGAAATTTCCTCATTTCCGTCACTTCCTTTGACCTTTCTTTTCAGTGTGTTTCATCCTGATTTACTACCCGTCACTGCTTTTCTGCTTTCGTGCTTCTTTTTTTTTTTTTTCTTTTTTTTTTAATCTCGTCTTTGCTCTAGAAAGTCTTCGCACTTTTTTTTTTATTCCGTCTATTTCTCTCACTGCCAAGTCATAAAACGTCAAACAAATCTTAGATCAGGCGGGTGATCGCACATCGTAAATAACAAAAAAATGAAAAGAGAAAGGTATGGAGAACAAACAAGCACAGGTCTGTAATCTGGCGACATGATAGTGACAGAGTGCACACGATCCAGAGAGGGAGCTGGCTGCCCATCCTGCGATGTCAATAACCCATAATATGGTCTTGTTTATTTGTGTGAAACCGTTGTATTTTGATTTATATTACACTATTTGTAGAGTCCTAGAATAATACATTAATAGAGGACCGGACTCCATGGCGGCGTCATGAAGGGTTAGTTTTAGTCTCTAAGGATGTGAGTAGTTTTGCCATCGTCTAATGAATTGATATCAGTAGTGTAAATAAACGGTTGTCTTTGTTGCTTGCTAATTTGCTTTTCGGATCTTCACGTATTGAGCCAGTCGTGCTCAAGATCGGCCAGATCTGTCTGCAACATTGAAAGCAGTGTTGACAGAGCTGAACTGCCATCTGTCTGCACCATTGAGCACAGTGTTGACAGAGCTGAACTGCCATCTGTCTGCAGCATTGAGAGCACAGTGTTGACAGAGCTGAACTGCCATCTGTCAGCATTGAGAAGGTGACAGAGCTGACTGCCATCTGTCTGCACATGAGCACAGTGTTGACAGAGCTGAACTGCCATCTGTCTGCGCCCATTGAGAGCACAGTGTTGACAGAGCTGAACTGCCATCTGTCCGGGGCACTCCATTGAGAGCACAGTGTTGACAGAGCTGAACTGCCATCTGTCTGCAGCATTGAGAGCACAGTGTTGACAGAGCTGAACTGCCATCTGTCTGCACCATTGAGCACAGTGTTGACAGAGCTGAACTGCCATCTGTCTGCACCATTGAGAGCACAGTGTTGACAGAGCTGAACTGCCATCTGTTCGGATTAATGAGAATCCCTTTCCAGGATCAGTGTAGAAAACACACATCTATCTATCTATCTATCTCCATATATATATATATATATATATATATATATATATATATATATAATATATATATATATATATATATATATATAGTCTTTGGCTTACTTCCCTTCCGAAATGGCGACTATTTTCGCAGACGCTAATTCAAGTACAAATATGATCAGAGTATCTAGGACTTCAAACACGCAAAACAATTGACGCAATAAAGTGCACATGAGTAAGCTTTCAAAACGTGTCGGACAGGCTAACATCAACAGAATGAGGTTAAACCGATTGTGCCGAGTGTCTTACTTCCCTTCCAAAATGGCCATTATTTTCGTAGACGCTAATGCAGATTTGAATACGATCACACAGAGTATCTACGATTTAAAACACACACACACACACACACACACACACACACACACACACACACACACACACACACACACACACACGCACGCACACACACACACGCACCACGCACACACACACACCACACACACACACACACACGCACGCACGCACGCACGCACGGCACGCACGCACGCACGCACGCACACACACACACACACACACACACGCACAGCATACACACACACAGAGCAATCAACACAATAAATTGCGCTTGGATGAACCTTCAAAGCATGAACGTGACAGACTGCACAAAATCAACTGAATGCGGTTGAACCGGTTTAGTCGAACGTGTGCGTGTGTGACGAAACGACTGACCTAGCTTGCCGATGATTGATAGCAGCCCAACATGTGTCAGTGAGAACCACCAGTCACGGATGTACTAGGTACATATGACTGCTGCCTGAGTCTTATCCATTAATACTGCCTCAATGACACAGTTTCTTTATTCGAATTGCTGGCATTGATACCCTTAGGTCAGAGAGGGCGCGCAGGAAGCAAGGTGAAAGGTCAGGAAGGAATGCGAATAACTAGTTAATGTCAGAATGTGTCTTATGTGTTGACTGACCACATCTGTGGGTAATGGTTTCTACAATAATGGTTCAACACTGGCTCAAGACTGTCGATTCATCCCACATCTGCAGGCCGCTTTTGATCCCATAGGCCATCTTGTGCCGCTGGGATGGTGGGCACACACACACACACACACACACACACACACACACACACACACACACACACACACACACACACACACTTACACACACACACACACACACACACACACACACACACACACACACACACACACACACACACACACACACACACACACACACACACACACACACACACACACACACACACACACACACACGCACACACACACACACATACACACCGCTGGTGTCGTCTTTGGACATCATCCCCGAAGACAGTATGTGCAGCTTTCCCCCAATTCTTTTGAAAGGCAGAAGGAACGAAGAACCTCCTTTGAAAAGGTAGAACGTAGAATCTCCTTTGTATATGTGGAACAGAGACCCTCTTTTGGAAAGGTTGCAATTAGAACCTCCTTTGAAAAGGTGGAACATCGAACCCCTTTGGAAAGGTGGAACCTAGAACCTCCTTTGAAGATGTGGAACGTAACATCTCCCTCGGAAAGGCGGAACATAGAACCTCTTTTGAAAAGGTGGAACATAGAACTTCCTTTGAAAAGATGAAACGTAGAACCTCCTTTGGAAGGGTGGCACATAGAACGTCCTTTGAAAGGTGGAACATAGACACGGTGAAACATAGAACTCTCCTTTGAATAGGTGAAACATAGATACGGTAAAACATAGAACTCCCTTTGCAAAGGTGGAACATAGACACGTATAGAATCTCGTTTGAAAAGGTGGAACATAGACACGGTGAAACATAAGATTTCCTTTGAAAAGGTGGAGCACAGTACCGGTGGAACATAGAAACTCCCTTGGAAAGGTGGGACATAGAACCTCCTTTGGAAAGGCGCTACGTAGAACTTCCTTTGCAAAGGTGGAACATAGAACCTCCTTTGGAAAGGTGGAACATAGGTGCAATGGAACATAGAACCTCCTTTAAAAAGGTGGAAAATAAAACCTCAGTTGGAAAGCGAAACATAGATGCTGAGGCACATAGTACCTCCACTAAAAAGAGGGAACACAGAACCTCCTTTGGAAAGGTGGGACAAAGACACGGTGGAACATGGAACCTCCTTTGAAAAGATGGGACATAGAACATGATGGAACATAGAACCTCCTTTTAAAAGGTGGAACACAGACACAGTGGAACATAGAACCTCCTTTGAAAAGATGGGACATAGAACATGATGGAACATAGAACCTCCTTTTAAAAGGTGGAACACAGACACAGTGGAACATAGAACCTCCTTTGAAAAGATGGGACAGAACATGATGGAACATAGAACCTCCTTTTAAAAGGTGGAACACAGACACAGCGGAACGACATAGAACATGATGGACCATAGAACCTCCTGTTAAAAGGTGGAACACAGACGCAGTGGAACATAGAACCTCCTTTGAAAAGGTGGAGCATAGAACACGGCGGAACATAGAGCTAACTTCCAGGAAACTGATGTCACTGGGGGTCTGCCACACACCTTCGTGCCGATGTAAAAAAAAAAATCAGTTTGAAAATGACTGCTTGTTTGTTGTTGCACGGGCGAGGAGGGAATGAGGGTTTGAGGACGGAGACAGGATGAAGTGGAGGGGGGGGGGCTGAGGAGGGGTGTGCAGTGGTGGGGCGGGGAAAGGGGAGGAGGAGGAGTTGGGGGGGTAGGAGAAATCGTAGGGGGTCGGGGTGTTAGGGTTTAAAAGTTATGACAGGGGGGTAAGGCGCTGAGGTGGCGACAGTCTGCCTCCAGGTGCGTTGGAGAGCTAGGAGAGCTGCCCTCGCCCTGCTCCATCCACCCCCCTCTGAGCGTGAAGCTCGTGCGGCCCAGCCTGCAGTTCTCTTCAGCTGGAACCCAGCGACAGAGGCATACCTTATGTCATTGACTGTTCATGGTGTCATTGTTTATGTTCTGTGTGTGTGTGTGTGTGTGTGTGTGTGTGTGTGTGTGTGTGTGTGTGTCTCCTCTCTCTCTCTCTCTCTCTCTCTCTCTCTCTCTCTCTCTCTCTCTCTCTCTCTCTCTCTCTCTCTCTCTCCTCTCTCTTCAGGGCTGGGTGGAAAAAAAGTATGCGCAATTTGCTTATCTCATTACCCTGGATAAATAAGAGACCTCTCTCTCTCTCTCTCTCTCTCTCTCTCTCTCTCTCTCTGTATGCCCCCCCCTCTCTCTCTCTCTCTCTCTCTCAATGCTTCTGAGAACGTGTTTTTCAAGTTTTTTTTTTTAACACTGACGAAAAGAAATGGATTGTGACAGAGCTACCTCTTTTCTCTTTTTCTCGCTCACTTTGTTACCAGGGCAGACCCGATTGAGTGTTCGAAGTTCGAAAGTAAAAGAGCTATTATCTCTGTACCTTTTATTAACCCCCTCTCCCCCCCCCCCCCCCCCCCAACACCTCACTCTATCATCAGGGCAGACCCAAGAGTGTAATGACTTAGGAACGATCGGTTTGTTTGTCTTACATAGTTTGTCCTTCTGTGTGAGCTGAAGTTTCCTTAAATCATTGGGGTCAATGCGAACAGTTCACACCACAAAGATAAAATGCACGTTTAGGTTGGTAAGTTGAGGTCACACGACATTATATCGATCGTACAGCAACGCCGAAATGCAACTCGACAGAAAAAGATTCACCCGAAGGAGCCAGTGAGAAATAAGAGAAGCACTGTCCTCAGGCCACCGACTGAACCAGCCGGGAGCAATCCTGCGCCACCACAGACATACACACCACCCTTGGAAGCCCGCGCAGTGTTGACACAGTGTTCAGGCAAGCACAGGGAATTCCATTAAGACGTCAAGGGACATAACTGTTCCATGGCGGACGCTATTGTGTGATGGCCACTGGACACGATCTAAAACCTCTGCTGAAGCATTCCCGTGGGTGTACGAGCCCCTATGGCATGACTACAGATCCCACCGCAAGAAGACACCGCCATCAAGCCAAATGTTGCGCGCATTCTGTAGCCATATTGTTTGCTGTTTCTCTGACATGTGAGACCTGTACAATACCAGACACAGTCAGGCTTTCAGTACCACATGGTCGTACGCGCCCTCTGAAGAGGGTCCCGGGTCGCAGCCTTTCCCGCTGTCAACAGGACTTACCTACGGTCAGCGGGTCTTTCCTCACCTTCACTGGGCCTTTCCCGTAGGGTCGGTCAGAGTGCTCAGCACTGAAATGCAACTCGTGTGAGTGCGCTCCAGAAAGTGTCTTCAATAGTTCAAAGGAACTGACCTCTTCTGCTCTCGTCTAGTTGCATGGGAACTTTTCGGTCAATTTTGTTTGGTTGATGTATTTTACATCAAATGGTTACGTTTGACGCTTGGCAGCCATTGGAGAACATACCGAATAAGCTAATCAGGCAACAGTCCGGATTGCCTTTCTTTTTCTGTCTGTCTGTCTTTCTTTTCTTTCTTTCTTTTCTTTATTTTTTCTTTCTTTCTTTTCTTTCTTTCCTTTTTCAAACCCGTGATCCGTTAGATGGGTCTTTCAGGAGAAGCAAGCGCGCGCACGGTTGGTGGTGTGTGTGTGTGTGTGTGTGTGTGTGTGTTGTGTGTGTGTGTGTGTGTGTTGTCTGTCTGTCGTGTGTGTGTGTGTGTGTGTGTGTGTGTGTGTGTGTGTGTGTGTGTTTTGGCGGGAGGAGGGTCCGTGCGCGTTCTTTACTTGACTCATTCACTTATCTGCCATTTGTCCAAAAAGTCTTCACCTTTTCCACCTCTTATTATAATCTGTTATATGCCAGTTTTCTTTTTCTTTTTTCTTTCTTTCTCTCTTTTTCCTCTTTTACCGACTAGATCGAGTTTAGCCAGTGAAATGAGTGCCAGCTGTTCATGCTACATTCTTATCAGGTCATGCGGCGTTTTAACCCCTTTTTTTTCTTGACATGCTGTCTGTGTCTGCATGATTTTTGCTTTGCTCTGTACTGTCAACTCAGGATTGTAAATCAAGCTCACAACTCGGTCAACTTTTATCCGCCATGACGATGTTCATTATTTACCTGTCACGTTATCCATCGCTGTCCTCCATCTCAAAAAGTTAGCTGTCTTTGATATTCACTGTTTCTTTTCAGGACAAGATTTGTTTTTCCTTGATGTGGATATCGCTTTAAAAGGATCCTGTACGGTCGGTTGGGCTATAACGAATATGAAACCAGACGACAGATGTGGCCCAGTCCGATTGAGGTCCAGGAGAAGCTCTGGGGACCGATGGAGTCTCTGCGGCGGACTGTAGACTTCACCTTACTAACCGGATTGAAGATCTAGCATGGCTGGGGACGTGAAAGAAAAGAAAAAAGAATCTGAAACTGAGAGACAGTAACGTCCACGATTTCCAGGCGACCCTAGAACTATGTGGGACATGCTTGTTCACATCACCTTGCATCAAGACTTGCCAGCCAAGGGTTATTGACGCTGGACTCCAAACAGTCACCCAAGAAAAAGAAAGGCCGAAGATGAACTGCAGGAAGAACGCCCCAAGCGTGGTCATCCGCGGCTGGACCGGTCAACTTGTTTTAGAGCGATGTGCCTGCCAGGTTGTATTAACAAAGGCCGAAGACAATGGAGAAACCTCGACTCCCTTGCCCGTCTCAAGACCTCCGTGGAAGGAAGCATCGCTGTACAGTTTACGCACAGTGATTCAGTGTGAGGTAACTCTGGTTTCGTTGGGTTCTCACTCAATTTATGTTTTCACCTGGCGTCTGTCGGTTCATCTGACGAACTGGAAGATGACGGGAAACTATGCAACCGATGGTACTAAAACGTGATGGACAGATGGAATATAGCCCATTCAGTTTTGGTAGGGATCCGTAGCGGATCAGGATCAAAGGGTGGATCCAGAATCCGCTCAGTATTAGCGGAGGTCCGCGCTCTCTCGAGAATCTCTCCAGGTGTTGAAGCACTCCCTCCCTGTTAAATTCTTCAGCAGCAGGCAGCTCGATTGGACTGGCTAATGCAAAGACACGGGGTGGAAGTGAACAGGACGGATCTGGAAGAGAATACCGTGTGTTGTAGGAAATCGCGCGACCTGCGCCATGTCGAGAGTTGCCTCGGTTCCTCCCCCCCCCCCCCCCCCTTCAGGAGTCTTTGCAGCATTTTGCGCCAACAGAATCTCAAGTAACTGGAAACAAAAACCAAACAAACTAAAAAAATTCTTGACCGTAATTTATGATGCGCCATGAACCTGTATGATGACACAAACCACTCTTTTGTGGTACCAGTGTATGCCGCGGGCACTGCGTCTAGGAAGTTGGCAGAAGTGAACGAATCCCGTAGCTCACCCCACACATAAGTCAGCCTTGAGGAAGAAGAGTGACAGACATCAGAAACAAAGGCCTGCCTCACACTGTTTAGTTTCTAATACAGCTTCTCTCTGTGAGACCTCCGCTCCATGTTCAACACAAATAAGACAGATATTGCCTTAAAGGGCGACAGGTAAAAGATTGGAAATATTTTCGAATTATAATCATGCAGTCATTATTTTCATCTGTTTATCTATGTGTTTTTATTTATTTATTTATACATGTATTCATTCATTTATTTGCTTATTTATTTGTGTATTTATTCGTTCATTCATTTGTTCGTTTTTATTTTATCATTTTTTTGTTTGTTTGTTTGTTTTTTAGTTATTTATTCATTTTGTCCCCACGCACCAAGAATAGCAATGCCATCGAACTGGTTACACACAGACCCCGCGGCATCCTCACTCTCTAGTGCACGGGTCACGGAGGGATTGGGGAGGAAGGCGGAGGAAGGAGGGCAGGGGGGGGGAAGAAGAAGGGATGAGGAGGGAAGAAGTGGGGGGGGGGGGTAATAAGTCAACCTGAATGGTGGGAGGAGGGGTGGGTGATCTTTCCCCGTGTGGGGACGGTGTGTCTTCACTGCAGGGGTGAAGGTGACGAGGTGGCGACAGTCGCCTACCGATGTTGTGTAGGTGGAGTACCGGACAAGCCGTGTCGACAGTCCCCCTCTGAGCGCTGTCGTCTTTGACGAGGAGGGGATGATTTGTTCCTTCATTGCTAGAGACCGAGATGCTGCATAAATTATGTAACTGGGTGCTTACATTTGTGGGACACAGTTCCGTTTATTGCTGTTTCTATTTCTGTCTATAGGACTATCTGCTGCCTGCCCATGTTTATGTGTCCCTGTGTCTCCGTCTCTGCCCATCTGTCTGTCCGTTTCTGTCTGTCTGTCTGTCTGTGTACTTCATCTCTTGACGAGAGAGAGAGAGAGAGAGGAGAGAGAGAGAGAGAGAGAGGAGAGAGAGAGAGAGAGAGTGATTGAGAGAGAGAGAGTCTGCCTCCCTCTATGCATCTCTCTCTCTCTCTCTCTCTCTCTCTCTCTCTCTCTCTCTCTCTCCTCCTCACTATGTACAAACATACACACATGAACACATACACAAACACAAGCACACGCACACACACAAACACACTTGCACACACAACACACACACACACACACACACACACACACACACACACACACCACACACACACAC
>CM065714.1:37328670-37388670 GCA_033310375.1 Conus canariensis
TCTCTCTCAAGCCTGATGTTGCAGTCCAGCAAGGCCATATACCAAAAACAGTCATTATGTATCATGAAAACAGGTAACAGTGATTCATGAAACTAGGGAACTATACAATCATGGCTCACGTGTGTGTGTCCACACGGCAATAGTACTCACGGAGGAAAGAAGCAGACTTCTGGAGACTGGAAATGACAAATAAAGAAATTGGTTTTAATTACTTACGGTTCACTGAGGTTAATGATGAATAGTTTTTCCTTTCTTTTGACTCACTGTCCGGTTTCATAATGGCGTGACAATGGCGTTTTTGTTATCTTTTACTTTTCTTTTCCCTTTTTTTTTTTTTTTTTAAATTTTATTTGAGTGAAAAGTGAAAATGATTGTTGCGTATGAAAACTGAAGTTTTCAAGTTTACAGTTACTGTTTTCTACTGGCCCACGATGAAAGAAAAATAAAAAGCCAGTCATTATCACTATGTTTTGTAAAAGACAATGACATCTTTCACGATTACGATTGTTGGCTTTTGAAGCTGATGGGAGACCATAGGGTCACGCCTTGAGGTGGCCATCACGGCGACCGACAACTGTCCATCACTGGCCAGCAGGGAGCCGTCGGAAAGGGGGCGGTCTACAGTGGAGAGAGAGAGAGAGACTTGTCAGACCCTATCACCTCCACCCGGCTCCTCCTCAGTCGCTTGGCCGGTGTCACGTCTTCTTGCTTCCGATGCCGTCTCTCTCTGTCTCTCTCTCTTCTCTGTCTCGTCTCTGTCTCTCTCTGTCTCTCTCTCCGCTCTCTCCTCTCTCTCTCTCTCTCTCTCTCTCTCTCTCTCTCTTCTCTTTTCCGATGCTCACTATCGGTCTGTTTTGGGTTTGTTTGTTTTTTTGCTTTGTCTCGGTATGAGTTTTAAAGCACGTGCACGCATGCACGCGCGCGCGCGCGCGCGCACACACACACACACACACACACACACACACACACACACACACACACACACACACACACACACACACACACACATTAGGAGTAGGTATATCTGACAGCGTCCACCACCAGTATCCCAACGATCTGTCTGTGTGTCTGTGTCTGTCTGTTTGTCTGTCTGTCTCTCCTCTCTCTCCCTCTTTCTCTGTCCCTCTGTCTGTCTGTCTGTCTGTCTGTCTGTCTCTCTCTCTCTCTCTCTCTCTCTCTCTCTCTCTCTCTCTCTCTCCCCCTCTCTCTCTCTCTCTCTCTCGTTCTCCTGTGTTCATATCAAATCTCTATCTCTGTCTGTCTGTCTCTCTGTCTGTATATCTCTCTGTCTGTCTGTCTGTCTGTCTGTCTCTCTCTCTCTCTCTCTCTCTCTCTCTCTCTCTCTCTTTGTCTGTTCTCAAACCTGCTGTGTTCTTAACACATTTGTGTCTGTCTGTCTGTCTGTTTTGTCTGTCAGTCTGTCTGTCTGTCTGTCCGTCTGTCTGTCTGTATGTCTGTCTAGACGTCTGTCTCTCTCTCTGTCTCTGTCTGTCTGTCTGTCTCTCTCTCTCTCTCTTCTCTCTCTCTCTCTTTTCTCTCTCTCTCTCTCTCTCTCTCTCTCTCTCTCTCTCTGTCAAAAATATTCTCTTTGTTTTCATACAAGGCATCAAAGCTTAAGGAAATAGACGTTTCATGATTAGAATGATGTGATCAGATTAATGTTGTTATTTTCAGTAACTCCAGTTAAACGCGGGTCTATTTGTGTTTTGTTTTAGTTTCGTTAGCTTTCTATATAGTGTCCACACCCATTCATTGTGGACCCAGGCATATAAATGAACCACCCGAATCTCTGTCTGTCTGTCTGACTCGTTTCTGCGGCAAGGTTATGGCATTGGCTTAGCAATATAAGGATTCGTGTATTTTAAAAACAAAATCAGGAAACTATTTTTCGCTTGTTTGCCTTTTCTTTAAATTATAGTTTAAATCGGAACAAGAATGAGTATAAAAGGGGTCTATGGCTTCACATGTAGTATAAAAGGGGTCTATGGCTTCATATTACGTTTCACCTACTGGTTGTGCGTTGGATCTCCAAAATTCATGCAAGGAAGAAAATGTAAGACCAATGTCTGCAGTGTCATGCAAACACATCCATGGTGCCAGATAAATACTGCTCTACCTACTCTATGCTGTTGCCAAACGCTGTAAGATTGTTGTCAGCTGTGTTCAAGGCACAGTGAAGGTGACGACCCTGTTGAGGCAAAGGGGAAAAAACTGTGGGAATATACGAGGTTTATAAGGCCGGAATTACTACGTTCACGTGACGATAAAAGGTTGTGATAGTTTTCGCACGAAGGAAGCATTACGTGAAAACGTATTTCATGTGAAAAGAGCTAATTATCAGGCCAAAACAGCTATTTCTTTGTGTGAACACACCTAATTGTCACGTGAAAGTATCCTTTGAAAATTAGAAGGAAAAAAACACAAAAAGAAAAGAGAAGAAAGAAAAGCGTCATATGCAATCTGCATCCCGTTCCATCCTCAGTAGAAGAATGAGCCATGATGTGCCGGTTGTGTGGCTGACATACAAAACAAACAAAACACAACCAGCCGCCGTGGCGACGTGGTTAGCGACGCAGAGTCCCGGCTGGGAGATCGTGAGTTCGATTCCCATCAGACCCATTTTGGGATTTTTCTGCCCCGACCGGCTCCTGCCTAGAATCGAGTTTGCTGTTGGCTCATCTGAGAAGACTGGGACCACACGGTAGAGTTTTATCCACTTAATGGACGCGCCTTTGCGAGTGTTGCTCAAATTTCGACCAACACTGTAGGTGTCTGTATCTCTCGGGCCTGGTTGACACCGGGATATGTTATAAAAGTGAGCGCAGAGTACAGCCCTGTCATGCAGTCTTAGACCAGAATGAAAATCCGTCGCATCGTTTTCATCATCCTCGTTCTCATTGATCAGCATAAAGAAAGTCTCACTTCTGTGGCCTTCCATGCCCTGCTGTCATGGTGACCTTCGTGTCGATTGCCTCTCCATGTTGATGGCTTTGGTTTGATTCTGTCGGTTGCCTCTCCACGTTGATGGCTTTGGTTTGATTCTATCGGTTGCCTCTCCACGTTGATGGCTTTGGTTTGATTCTGTCAATTGCCTCTCCATGTTGATGGCTTTGGTTTGATTCTGTCGATTGTCTCTCCATGTTGATGGCTTTGGTTTGATTCTGTCGGGGTTGCGTGTATTGTCAAATTCATGGGGTTGTCGTTGGGCGGACTGAGGTGGCACAGAAGATGGGATAGGTGGGAAAAAGTTCACAACGGTGTCATATTTGGACAGTTTCCTCGAAGACGGAATGTAATTACCCTAATGATGGGCTTAGTAAACGACCACGCATGCATGCGAAAAGCATTACATATTGCTAATTCTCGGAGATTAGCTGAAGAAGAAGAAGAAGAAGAAGAAGCAGAAGCAAGAAGAAGAAGAAGAAGAAGAAGAAGAAGAAGCAGATGAGGAGGAGGAGGAGGATGACGATGATGAAAGACAACCATCACCACCATTACCGCCACTACCACCATCAGCATCACATGGTGCACTCCGTATCGCTCAATTACGTTTTGCCCAGTCAGCTTTTGCCCAATTGTGTTCAGCCGAATCACGTTTCCTCCAGAGCTTCTTCACTCCCCAAGCATCTGTTTCGTTTCGCCCCAGACCACATTCGATCAGTTTGTGTAAAATCATTGGTTGTATAAAACACATTTGTCGTGAGTTCGACCTGCGGTCAATCAAAAACATTACTTTTGCATAAATAGTAATATACAGATGATGATGGTGGTGATAGTACAACGACAAAAATAACTTCTCTCAGAAATCATCTACTCTAGGGTCACATCCAGCTATTGTACGATCAACCAATTATTTGGGAATAACTGCGTTCACGCCACTCACCCAGGCCAGGGAACGTAGTCAACATTTATTGATTCCTGCTCGCACACTCTGCGACTGTGAAAGTCAAACAAAAATTCTCTTTGGGTGAAGCCCGAGTGAAACAATGGGTCAAACGTTCCGCTCGGGATTTCTAGAGCCGTGGGAAGGGAACTCTGGCAGTTACGCACAAGAACAAAAGGGTTGGGAGAAACGTGATGCTTCCATCAACAACGTCTTCTGCTGCATTCTTCACTCTCTTGCATCGAGTGTCAGTGTTGCAGGGCGAAGTCTGTAGTCGACAGGGATGGTTTCAGTTACTTGAGGGAGGGTTTCCAAGGGAAGGAGAGGGGGGGGGGTCTCCTATTCAACTTATAAGCCTGGGGGGGGGGGGGGGCGGGGGGAGGGGGAGGTGACGGGGAGATGAGCATGGTTGCACTCTTCCAAAGGACTCTTCAGCACCAGTTTCATTTTCAGCCGATTTCACACAAAAAGTTGGACAGATGACATTATTGCCAACCGGGAGGGAGTTGGAGGGGTGGGGGTTGTCCGGAAATCCCAGTGAAAAGGGGTGGGGGAGAGGAGTGTCAGACGAGCTCTGGTGGTCCTTGTCATGGCGAACGTGCAGTTTTTGCCAGTCAGGGGAGGGGATGGGGGGATCTCTACAGTTTTTCCTGGAACCGCACCTGCCGGACAGGGTCATATCACAGAAATGTCTCTGGATCAAACTAACGGCCTGGAGACACCGACAGTAACGATGTTTGAGCTTACTAGGCCTGTTCTACATTGAAGAAACTGTTTTCGCGGAGCTAAGTTCACGGGCACACCACAACCCTACTTTCCTTCTTAACTCAACTCAGATGATTTCATGATCTCGATGGCGTTGTGCTGAGACGACCTACAACGAGTCTTAATTGAACGATTTTTGTTCTCAAGGGAGAGAACACATCCTCACACCCGCTGCTTGCTGGTGTACGTTTGAAATACACCGTTAGAGTGTACTGGGAAACGTTTGAACAGGCTGTGAAATGGATTTTCGCCACTTTTTTCTCCAAAATTTCCCTCATTTTCTCCCAAAGTACTGTGAGCAGGCGGGACTTAAACCGTTGTTGTTACATTCAAGGTGATAATGCCGACAGGACAACAGTCGTCGTTATATTGAAGAAGATACAGCAAACAGGATCTCATCAGCTGATGTTGTTACAATCAATATGATGTGCTAGACAGGATATCAACAGATGTGATATTTCAGATGATTTGACAAACAGGCCATCTACAGCTCATGTTACGTTTGATTTGGTACGATAGACATGACCCCGACAGCTTTTGTTGTTAGGTTCAAAGTGACATGATGGACAAGACGTCAACAGTTGGTTGTTATATTGCAGCTGATAATGGCAAACGGGACACCAACAGTTGTTACGTTCAAGGTTATAAAGCAAACAGGACATCAACAGCTCTTGGTAGGTGTGGGAGGGGGTCGGGGGCGGGGGTAGGGGATGGGGTAGGGGAGTGGGTCAGCAAACCCGTTTCTTTTACGTAACGGATGCAGTTTGACCTAGCAGCTCAGCAGCACGTTTTGTTAGCGTTGGCGGATGTTCTTTCCTTTACCGATGGAGAAAGGAGAAGACAACTCTACTACCCCCACCCTATTCGTACAACATATCAATGGAGGCATTTTTTTTAATGGTTTTATTTTATTACGGATAAGTTAAGTTACGGTTTGGATTACGATCATGCAATTTAAAGATGGTGTCTTCCAGTTTCCTAATCAAAGATCCCATTTCTCAAATGCACGTACACGCTGGCATGGGCCTTCCAAGCACTATCTCCATCACCACACCGTCTGTCGGACGCCCAGACAGGCAGTCAGTTAGTAAGTTAGGCAGTCAGTCAATTAGGCAGTCAGTCATTTAGGCGGATGGGGAGGCAGGCTGTTGGCGAGATCTATCAGGTCCTATTACCTCCCTTAGCTCCTTTAATCAAGCAAGCTCACCTGGTCGCCGAGTCTCCTCATTACCGCTGTTCCGTGTGTGTGTGTGTGTGTGTGTGTGTGTGTGTGTGTGTGTGTGTGTGTGTGTGTGTTCGTGTGCGTGTGTGTGTGTGTGTGTGTGTGTGGTTCCCGCCTGTCCCTCCCAAACTTCCGTGTCTACAGTCCCTCCTCCGTGTTCTCTTCCGTTCTCTTACCCACCCTCCTCGCTTCCTCCTCTCTCTCACTCTCTTTCTCTTCTCTCTCTCTCTCTCTCTCTCTCTCTCTCTCTCTCTCTCTCTCTCTCTCTCTCTTTCTTTTTCTCTCCGACACCCTCCCTCCCTCCCTCCCTCTTTATTTCTCAAATTCCATGTCTGCCTTATTTTCAGCCTCCCACCTCTCTCTCTCTACTCTTTCGTCATTAAAAGTTCCACGCTTCTCTCTCTCCCTCTGTGTGCCTCTGACTCTTTTTTTTTCCCATCCTCGCCACCACCGCCACCACCACCACCACCACCACCACCACCGCCACCACCACCACTCACTACCCTCTCCATGCCTTCTACTGCCATCCCACAGCATTTTGGTCACTCATTTCCCCTTCCACGCTATTTCTGACAGCATTTCTGACAGATGGAATCGATTTTTGTCACTGGCAGTGACAGCATTGCTAGCAAAAGACGGAACTGTCCACTTGTACAGCAGTGGGGATTTTTTTTTCCAACAGTTCAGGTATTGATAAAAGTAGTACCAAAACAAGGAGAATTATGTGCATTTGTTTTCCACTAGGCAAGTCCGAGGCAAGCATGCCAGTTTATTGCAACACGCACGTACGTACCTGCACTTGCTCGAGACACTGACACACACACACACACACACACACACACACACACACACACACACACACACACACACACACACACACACACATACACACGCGCGCGCGCACTCTCTCACACACTCGCACACACACACTCTCTCTCTCTCTCCCTCTCTCTCTCTCTCTCTCTCTCTCTCTCTCTCTCTCACGCACGCACACACCATGCACTAGCAAACTCCCCCCCCTCTCTCTCTCACACACACACCCTCTCTCTCTCTCTCTCTCTCTCTCTCTCTCTCTCACGCACACACGCACACACCATGCACCATGCACACTCTCTCTTTCTCTCACTCTCTCTTTCTCTGTTACACACACACACACACACACACACACACACACACACACACACACACACACACACACACACACACACACACACACACTGAAGCACAATTTACACACAATCATACACATATGCGCGCACCTATCCACCCCCACCCCACCCCTGACACACACACACACACACACACACACACACACACACACACACACACACACACACACACACACATTTGCATACAAAATCGCATACACACAAACACATACGATGACTTTAACAACGACAACAACATCGACAACAACAATACACCGCTGGCACCAACCGCAGGCATTCTTATCTGCCTGTATCTGGCACTAACCCAGCTACTTTCGCATCGACACAAGACTTCAAGAACGACGACAACAAATACTGTTGCTACTGCTATATGTCGGTGACAAATTGCGGAACCGCACCAAACCTACCACAGACACATATACACAATACCAACAGATTTTATGTCTTTTCCCACTACAGATACTGCTGCTGCTGCTGCTGCTGCTGCTGCTGCTACAACTATTACTGCTGCTGTTTCTGCTGCCTGTCAGATTGTTTCTTTTACCACTGCCACTTTTGCTACTATCACTACCACTCTTTCTGCTCCAACTCATACTGCTGCTGCTGCTGCTGCTGCTTCTACTGCTACCACTACTACTACTGTTTCTTCTGCTACCACTGCTACTAATGATGATGCCATTACTTTCGTCACTGCTACTGTTGTTGTTGCTGCTGCCGCTTTTGCTGCTTATTCTACTACTACTACAACTACTTCTACAACTAAAGAAACAACAACTACTGCTACTGTGACTACTACTACAACTACAACAACTACTGCTGCTGCTGCTGCTATTAATGCTGCTGCTTTGATTACTACCACTACTACTGCTGCTGCTGCTGCTTCTACTACTACTGCTACCGCTGCTACTACTACTACTGCTACTACTACTACTACTATCACAAACGCTACTACTACTACTATTACTGCTGCTGCTGCTGTTATTAGTGTTGCTGCTATTAATGCTGCTGCTTCTACTACTACCATTACTACCACTAACCGCTACTACTACTACGGCTACTACTACTACTGCTGCTTGCTGCTGCTGCTGCTGCTGCTGCTGCTGCTGCTGACAAGGTGGAGTGGGGGGCTGGGTATGGGAGTATCAAGCTGCCTTTGGTTTATCTGTCACGTGAGACTCGGCGGAAGGTCGGATCATGCTTTGGGCCCGTGATCTCGAGAGAGGTGTTGGTGGAGCCTGTTGGATCCGGTCGAGGGATGAGGGTGGGGGGGTGAAGGAGGGGGGGATGGTAGGGGGGGGGCGTGTGCCTTGAGAGCTGTAGGCGCGACTGTCCATTTACAAGTCGCTCGTTTAATAAGTAGAGTGACGTGGTGTATCACTCTCTCCGTTTGATTGTAGCTGCTGTTACTGTCAACTGCTGATCTTTTATCAGTGCGTGTGCACGTTTGTGTACTCTCGTTCCTGTTTCTGTTGTTTGCTGCTGCTGCTGCAGCGTTGCGTGGTGGTGCGTGCGTGGTCGTGTGTTGTGTGTTGTGTGTCTGTGTGTCGTGTCTGTCGCTGTCGTGCAGCGCGGCGGCGTGCCCTGCGTACGTGTGAGTGTGTGTGTGTGTGTGTGTGTTGGGTGCTGCGTAGTGTGAGTGTGTGTGGTGTGTGTGGTGAGAGAGAGAGAGAGAGAGAGGAGAGAGAGAGAGAGAGAGTTCTGTGTGTGTGTGTGGTCATCGATGATTTCTAGGGTCTTCTTTCATTCTTTTTTGGATTTGATTGTGAATCATATACTACCCGTAAGCCAGTGCTCTCTGTCTGTCTGTCTGTCTATCTCTCTGTCTGTCTGTCTGTCTGTCTCTTTCTTTCTTTCTTTCTTTTTGTCTCCGCCCTCAGACTCCAGATGCTTTATCTCTCTCTACAAACTTACACAAAGGCTCAATAAAGAGGAAACTATGTACTGTGCAGGATTTACATGCTCTTCTTTATAGTCCTTTATCTGAATTCTTTAGGGACGTGCGGCATATTACGCTTTTTCACACTGCAACAGCAAACACGTTCATCTCCACCCTTACACACATCGTTAAAGGAACAAACTGACCTTTGTTTTAAGGTATATGATTTCAGTTCAGTAGAGAGAGAGAGAGAGAGAGAGAGAGAGAGAGAGAGAGAGAGAGAGGAGAGAGAGAGAGAGAGAGAGAGAGAGAAAACAACAACAGAACTGAGAAAGAGAAAAAGAAAGCATAGCTCATGAAGAGAGAACGAGAGAAGGAGAATTTGAGAGAGAAAAACTTGATCGTGAAGAGAGAGAGAGAGAGAGAGAGAGAGAGAGAGAGAGAGAGAGAGAGAGAGAGAGAGAGAGGAAAAACAGAACTGAGAAAGAGAAAAAGAAAGCATAGCTCATGAAGAGAGAGAACGAGAGAAGGAGAACTTGAGAGAGAAAAACTTGATCGTGAAGAGAAAAAGAGAGAGAGATGGGGAGAGGAGAGAGAGAGAGAGAGAGAGAGAGAGGAGAGAGAGAGAGAGAGAGAGAGAGATATTTCAGCTTCAAAGAAAAAGAAGACAAAATGGTGCACTTGCATTAGAGAATCAGGAGGAAGGTAGCTATATAAATCCACGTCGTATTCATAATAATACTGCAGATCCTGCTGTTGGGGTCTAACGTCCTTATTGTGCCAATAAGAACAGCATTGAGGCCCATATTGATCAATATAAGATATTTGCTCATATAAACGAGAGACACAGGGCAACTTGGGGTTTCAAGCATGTTTGTTATCACAAAGGAAAAGCCGTGCTGGCTTACATACAGCCTGGATGAAGACGTAATCGAAGATTATATATAATCTCGACAGACGCTGCAGGTAAAATTCGATTTGAACGCAGGAGCATATTGCAACAAATTCGGCAGTTCCAGAAAAAGAGAAGTCTGACAGTTGTAAGGCATGCCTAATTCGACTTTCTTTCTGTTTGGATCGATGTACAGCTTTGTCAGAACATAACGAAAACTTGGACGAGGTAAAACATCTCATTGGGGAGAGACATCTTGCAGAAAACATACAGCTGGGAACGTCCTTTACAAATCCCCCCCAAGCACCCACAGAATACAGGAGCTTTTTGGTAAACTAGCAGTGAGATACGAGGAAGCATGGCCGGGGGGGGGGGGGACCAACCCATACAAAAAAGAAGAAAAAAGAGGGAAAAAAAAAGAAAAAAAAAGCAATCAAATAAACAAACAAACAAAGAAAAAGGAACAGCGTCTTCCTATCAGAGCGAACATAGGGACTGATCTCAAGAAAGAAACTCCACACAACCACCAAAGGGTATATTATATACAAAGTAGACAGCTACAAACATGGGAGAAGAGGATACTCTATACATTAAAGTATGGAAGCCATGCAGAATGTGAAGCGTCGAAGCCGTGCAGAATGTAGTGGAGGAGAGTTGGTTGTCCTACACTCGCCTACCTCATCTGGGAACCAAAAAAAGGAGATGCGTCCCAGAAGGGAATGCAGCAGAGCCGGACACCGATCGGGAAATCCAAGCGCGGTTTTATTTTAAAGTTGTTTTGTGTGTGTGTGTGTGTGTGTGTGTGTGTGTGTGTGTGTGTGTGTGTGTGTGTGTGCGTGTCGTGCGTGCGTGCGTGCGTGCGTGCGCGCTAGTCATGAATAAATGATGATTTGTGTTTATTCGTTTCTCCAGTTGTGTCCGGTACAGGATTTATGGGCGAACTTGGAACATCTTTTTTGGCGGATGTGTCCTTGTTTGTTCTGTGTGCTCTGTGTTGTCATTTCTGCTAGGCGATTCGGTGTCATAAACAGCATTCGTTTGGAGTTCTGGGCGTGTACTTGTTTCATGATGGGAGCAAGAGTTACCCAACTTGTTCGCTATTTCCTGTTTACTGTTCCGTGCCTCGTTTCAAATGTCCATTCCTACCACACTTTGCCAACGGCATGTCAGCGACACGACTAACAACCTGTCACGCCTCGCTTTCTAAAAACAGCTTGCGGCGGACTTTGCCGAATGAATCGGACGAAGGTTCAGCTGATTGATCGTTAAGCTTCACGTTCGCCCGCATTCTAAAAATAGCTTGCGGCGGACTTTGCCGAATGCATCGGACGAAGGTTCAGCTGATTGATCGTCAAGCTTCACGTTCGTGTATTGTCAGGCGTTCTTCAATCATGCCTGCTCATGACTCGTGCTCGGGTATTGATCTGATTGTTGATGATCTCGTGTTCAACCAGAAAAGCAAAACAGCGCAAAACAAAACAAAACAAAAAAACAAAACAAAAAACAAAACAAAATTGCCCAACTAATGACAGTACTTCGCGTGAGTGACTCACTCGCTTGATTGCCGAGAACACGCACTGAAAATGATGGCGGTCATTAATTTGATAATATCAACAAAAAAAAGAACGGGCACAAGTAGAGTTTTGGGAACCCAACAACTTCCAATAATCATTCGTCGTCGTGGCTTCTTTCCCTCGTAGAATACGGTGAATTTAATTAGAAAACTTCCTAAATATTGTACAAAACAAGTGCGCTCACGCACGCGCGCGCGCGCGCGGGCACACGCGCGCGCGCCCACAACACACACACACACACACACACACACACACACACACACACACAACACGTGTGTGTGTTTAAAGTGGGATTGAACTGTGGATCGCAAACTACAGGACTAAGATAGAGGTGATGGTAATCAACCTAACATGCATTACCTTGGCTTTGAATGTACGCAGGAGTTAACAAATAAACCAAACAAAGCCTCTCAGGTTTACCATTGTTTTTGATTAGCTGTTATTCTTAGAAGCAAGGGGGTGGGGGGGGGGGCTTAGTTGAGCGCAACCTTGGGAGACACATTCAAGAAGAATGGAACTAGGAGTGCCAGTTGACAGTCGGTCATCCTCCATTTTTCTTGATTCTGTCTCCCATCCGTCTGTGTGGGTCTGCTTCTGTCTGGTGCTTTGTCTTGTTCTGTCTTGTCTCCGTCCGTCTGTGTTGTCTCGCCTGGTCTGTCCTTCTCTCACTCTGTCATCTTCTGTCTTTAGTATTTCCTCCCTCAACTGCCTGTCTTCTCTCCCCTCATTCCCACCCAATCCCCCCCCCTCTCTCTCTCTCTCTCTCTCTCTCTCTCTCTCTCTCTCTCTCTCTTGTCTATCTCTAAAAGCATTGTAATTTAGAGCCAATAGCACTTTAAATACTCTTCAAAATCTAATACTACGGCTGTAACAATTGTTTTGATTTGCTCATGCACGCACGCTTGCATGGAGGAACGTACGTAATAGGCAGGCCTACGTTCGCACCAACCCCATCCACACACAAGAACAGCAACAGCAACAAACCGCTACGCCTGGACGGATGATAAACGACCGTAATTAATTCAGGCATCAAGCGGATCAAAGTCGTTAATTTTCTTTTTACTTGAGGTGAGAAGAGCTTTGGGACGTAGCCTACACATGTGTATTGTCTGTGGACGGGTGCGAGGGGGTGGGGTGGGGGGAGTGGACGCGTGGCAGCTCCATCATTCCATCCGATGCCAGTGTCATGTTCAAGCGGCCGTCACGACAACCGATGACTGTTCCCTCCCCCCCCCCCCCCCCCCTTTTCTGCTCCCTCCCTCCGTACCTCCCCTTCCCTAGCCCATCCCTTTCCCACTCCACCACATCCATGGAACCGCGTGGATGGCAGCGGGAGGGGGGAGGAGGGGTAGAGGGGGGTGTGAATGGTGGGTTTGGGGGAGGTAATCAGTGCTCCTCCTCTGAGCTCCTCCATCAAGCTATGTTGACTGTCCGTCCGCCTGTCTCGCTACTTCTATCGTTTAGTCTGTCGGATGAGCAGGAAAGCTAAGGTCCCGTGTGAGTGCAGGCGTGCATTGAACCCTGCGTGGAAAAGAACCCACGACAACATAAAAATTGGGGGGGGGGGGGGGGGGGTCCGCTAGTAAAATTTGGTAGGAAAATCCAGTTTGACAGGACAGAAAGGTATACAGAAACGATAAATGAAGGGAGAGAGCAATGGGTGGAATTCTATTATGACGAGATGTTCTCCGCAATACAATATAGTACAAAGAAATTGAATACAATGTACTACAGTACAACACCATAAGCAGCACAGTGCTATAAATACAATACAAGACACAATTCAACATAACACAACATAACACTTCCGATTTTGTCATTAGATCGCATCTCTGCATATCTCTGCCTGTTGTCCAATTCCTTTGGGAGTCACTTTGTATGTCATTTCCTTTTGCGACACCTACGATCTCTCTCTCTCTCTCTCTCTCTCTCCTCTCTTCTCTCTCTCTCTCTCTCTCTCTCTCTCTCTCTCTCTCTCTCTCTCTCTGGTACGGTTTCTTTTCGTACTTCCAGGGCACGTGGCATTAGAGAGCAGATATGCCAGCGTGTGGCATCCATTTCCGCTGCCAGAACAACACTGGCTGCAAGGAGCTGAAGGAGAAAAAATCTGCCGTTAGGGTAAACCCCTTTAACAGAGCAAGAAAATCTCTGTCTGTCTGTCTGTCTATCTGTCTGTCTGTCTGTCTGTTCTCTCTCTCTCTCTCTCTGTATCTCTGTCTGCCTCTGTCTGTCTCTGTCTCTGTCTCTGTCTCTGTCTCTCTCTCTCTCTCTCTCTCTCTCTCTCTCTCTCTCTCTCTCTCTCTCTCTCTCTCTCTCTCTCTCTCTGCGCACCTGTAGAAGATCTAGACTTCTCTTTTTCTTTCTTATTTCACTGTAAATAACAGCGAAAGCCAAATGTTACGGGGGGGGGGGGGGGGGGGGGGGGGGGGGACGGAGTTTGGAGGCTCCACCAGAAAAGTCTTGGTCAGTGTTTTGTATGGCTTCTCTTTTCACTCCTCCCCCCACCCCCACCCCCACCCCCTTCTTACTCAGCCTCCTTCCCACCTCTAATCTTTGAATTACTTCGACGAACTTCGACCTACAATTTATTTTTCTTTCCTCGTCTCCTCCATACCTCTTTCACTCTTTTGTTTTTTTAAATATTTCTGTCTCTTTTCGGTTCTGTTCCCTAATTTGAACTCACCTAAGAGAACGTAACTGTCGTTAACCTTGCTCATCATCAGCACGAAACGGACATTTTCCTCTCAACTGAACTATTTTATTGTTGTTCGTTGGGTTTTTTTGTGTGTGTGTGTGTGTGTGTGTGTGTGTGTGTGTGTGTGTGTGTGTGTGTGTGTGTGTGTGTGTGTTTTGTCTTTTCTTTATATTTCTTTCTCTCTCATTTTGTTTGTATTGCTTGTAGCAGACCTCGCGGTTGAAATGCGATGCTCTGGTGTTACCATTTGTTTGTTTCCTTCGTTCCTTTGGCGGTCTAACACAACTTTTATTCTCTTGAGCTAATGGCAAACCAGCCACACATAAAGATTACCGTCACTTAGTTCCAGCCCCCCACCCCCCACCCCCACCCCTTCCCCCTCTTTTCTCTCTCTCTCTCTCTCTCTCTCTCTCTCTCTGTGTTTCTTTTTGCTTCTATCTCCCTCTCTCTCTCTCTCTCTCTCTCTCTCTCTCTCTCTCTCTCTTGGGTGAGTGTGTCTGTCTCACTGTCTGTCTCTCTCTGTCTGTCGCTGTTTCTCTCTGTGTCTATGTATGTATATGTGTGTGTGTCTAACTGTCTGTCTGTGTATGCCTCTGTTTCGCATCCTGCTTCTTATTCCTCATTGATGAAATGTCGGGTTTGTGCGCCGAAAGTTGCGGGATCAAATATCCAGAGGGTCCGCTGTATTGATCTGTATCATGTGGAAATCCCTTCACCCATTTAAGAATGATGCCCTTGAGACGTGACGCTATGGTATTACGTAAGTCGATCTACCGACGGGTCACTTATCTCCCTTTTCACCACCACCACCCTTCCTTCCCCACATAACCTTTCTTTCCTCATCCGTTCCTGCTCCAACTCCCTCCGTCTTTCCCAGGATAACCACGCTCACAAGTGAAAAAAAAATCCTTGGTTGATTTCTATCCAAATCAAGAATATAATTAATTTTCTTGTAATGAAATACGTAAAACATGCCTCCTCCACTATATCCTCCATCCCTCACCCCCGTTCTTCCCCGCCCCACCTTCTTCCCTCTATCATCAATTTCATCAAGGATGTGTCACTGCGTGCGGGCTAGTCCATATACGCTACACCACATCCGCTAATTTTTAGACCACACTGCGCATGATTAAAAGCTGATGGATAAATGAATTAATGACTAAGATGAAAAAATTTAAGAAGAGGGTCTCCTGGCTACGACCTAGTGGAGACTTACGCTTCCCTCTAGATCCTTGCGATTGATCCTTGGAAACTGATGGCAGCCCAGCTAACGATGTGGTTCTAGGTGCCGGTGATTTAATAAGGGCCCTCGTAAGTATGACCGCAGGTCAGGATTGGGAGCTTAACTTGCCAGGCGCAGGTAACTCGACCAAGTGTGATATCCGCCGGACAGTTTGGCTCCAGTGCTGTCATGAGCTGTCGTCGTGATTGCGGTAAATACTCTGAGTGTTGCCTGTGGTCAGGGTACGTTCAGGTGTGCGGTGTACAGCCACCACTGGCGGTTTGTGTGGAAGGCAGGGGACGACCGCTTCAGTGGGAAGTTAGGATTGTCGTCTTTTTCTTTTCACACGTTTAAAGAACAGAAGACCTTCTGCTGTCAAGCTGTCTCTGGAGATTCTTAATACCGCTTCTGATCATGTTTTGCCAAGAAAAAAGAAAACAAAAGAAATATTGCTAAAACAATAACGGCAACAACAACTATGACAACAACAACATGCCTTGATGTTACACTTACAAGGCAAGACAGTACCATGTCCATATGTCATTGTATCTATATTTCACCGCGTTTATGTGTCACCTTGTCTGTATGTCACAATGTCAGTATATCTGACCCTAACTCTAACTCTGACCAAACCCTGATCCAAAACCTAACCAAACCCCACACTAACGCTAACACATAAACACGGTGACATATAAATATGGTCACCCTCATTGAAACAAAAAGGCAATACAGAGGAAATACGGTGACAAAGAGACATGGGTTGCACATAGACACGGTGACATACAGACAATTTACACAGACACGGCGATACAGAGACCCGGTGGCATAAAAACACAGTGACACATAGTCATTGTGACATATAGAGCTGGCCTCGGCGGTTTAGTGATACGCAATACAATATTATGCAATAACCGGAATTTCTACCCGATCCTAGCATCGTTTATTTCTGTCCGACGACGGAGTATTTGATATCTGTCCTACCGTGGAATTTTGCTCTAAAGTGCATTGTTCTGTACATCTTTTTTGCTTGTTTGTTCTTTAAGACGAGAAAGCTTTCTACGCCAACATTTTGAGTTTGAGCAACCATCAGAGGCCCCTACCTTCCTCCTTCCTCCTTGGTGCTTTCTCACTGGCATTACCCCCACGTCGATCATTCCCATTCCACTAAACACAGCCCCAAACAGACGGGCCCCGCCACCATCCCAGCGCCAGAAGTCAGTGGGAATATACTGGGTTGTAACGAGGCAACCCATCAGAGGAGAACATGGACTGTTACTGATTCATGGCGGTATTGATCTGATTGATTTGTAAAATACCACAAGGCACTACCTACAAAGCCCTACTAACAGGCGTCTGTTGTCAGACTGTGGAGCCAAGCGATTGAACCCCATTCTTTGAAATGGGTCCGAACTTCATGCCTCTGATCACAGTCCTCATGAATCAATTGACAGTAAAGGCAATGACACGTACACACTACAGGCGATGATTTGGATGGGGAAATCGAGACTGATAATAACAGCAAGACTCTGAGGACCACAAATTTTGAGATGATTGTTTTTCTTCATTTTCTTGTCATCGCAAGGGATAAGGACGAAGGCGACAGTACAGCGTTCCCGTTTTGGCCTGAGAGCCTGCGACAAAACCATGCTCAGTGCATCCTGATATGTAATAAAACTATGTAAACTTTACCAGGCCCGAGCGATACTGACACCTGCAGTGTTGAACAACACTTTTCAGAAATGGTAACCGTGAGGTGTGTATGTATGAAACTCCACTCTGCCTCAGTATTTGCACTAGAGCCCGTGGCACATTCAACTCGTCTAAAATCCGGAAAAGACCGAAAATCCCCCAAAATAAAAATGTCAGGGTGTGTCTCTTCAGTAGTTCCCCTTTCCTCGTCACACAGATGAGTGTTATGACAAAAGCCAACCACGGTGTGGTGTGGAGGACAGAAGCGACGAAGGGGAGAGGAGGAGGGAGGTGGGGGGGGGGGAGAAGAATGGTGAGAGGTGGCGGGGAGGATGGCTAAGCCTCGAGCAGGGCGTACACATGTATGACCAGAAGTGCAGAGGGCAGGCGGTGATGGGAGCCAGACACGCTAAACGCTGTTAAACTGGAAGCTTGGAGGACGCGTGCAGCCCAAGGGGATTATGGGCAGAACGGACATTACAGAAAAGAAGAAAAGGCACACACAGAGAAACACTGACGACAAAAAAGGGTGGAAGAGGTGGAGGGGGTTGTCTCTTGCCTCTCCCTTTTCGCTCGACAAAAAAAAAAAAAAAAAAAAAAAAACGCACACAGTGGACAAGAAAGTTCACATTGATCCCCCCCACCCCCGATCCCCTTCTCCCCTTCCCCCCTCCGCCCCCGGTCCCAGTCCCTTCCCATCGCATTCCACCCAAAAGCAGAAGCAGACGATTGTTTTTCACCGGCAGCTAAAACGGTTTTCCCAGTAGCCGAGTGGGCGGATTGTGCGGTGCAGTCACCATTCCTCTCAGATCATGTTCTGACCGCGTTGACTGATGCCTGGGTGTTTGGATCGCGGTATAACTCGACAGTAGCATGTTTCCACAGTCTGCGTGTCTCTTACTTTGAGCTTCGCTGCATTGGTTCTGTGCGACATCTTCTCTGTTGATGCCACAAAAACCCTTGTTTCTGTCTTCATTCTATCTAGACTTGATTACTGTAATTCTCCTCTAGCTGACTGTCCCCAGAATCTTCTTAGTCGTCTCCAGAAAGTACAAAACAATGCTGCTCGTTTGATTCTCAGACAGCCCAGATCTTCTCATGTTACTCCCTTACTTCTTTCTCTTCACCGGCTGCCGGTCGAAATACGAATACACTACAAACTGTCCTTATTCTGCTTTAAATCTTTGAATGGCTTAGCTCCTTCCTACCTTTCTGATCTCCTTCATCTCTATGTTCCTTGTAGGCAGTTGCGTTCTTCTACCGACAATACTGCTCAAAATTCCTCGGTTTCGAACTAAAATCTATGGCGATCGTTCTTTTTTTTTCAGGGTCCGGTTTCTTGGAATAAACTCCCAATATCTTTGCGTAGTTCAAACTCTGTCTTCCTTCAAGGCATCTCTTAAAACAACCCTCTTCACCTATCAATAGCAGTTTTTACTTCCCCTTCCCTTGCCCATCAAATTGATTCTGCGACTAATGTGTGTGTGTGTGTGTGTGGCGTGCGTGTGTGCGTGCGTGCGTGCGTGCGTGCGTGCGCGTGTGTGTGTGTGTGTGCGCGCGCGCGCGCGCGCGCATGCTGTTGTGTCCGTTGTGCGACAGTGTGTGTGGGATTGTGTGTGTGTGTGTGTGTGTGTGTGTGTGTGTGTGTGTGTGTGTGTGTGTGTGTGTGTGTGTTGTGCGTGCGTGGGTGTGTGTCAATATGCACCCTTGTTTGTAGATGCATGGTACTTATTGCAATATTCATCTTCTTATTGGTTTCATTTATGTTTCTTTAACCTTTTATGTATTTGTAAGCGCTTTGGACTTTTGATGTAAGATTAAGCGCCATAAATAATCATCATAATTATTATTATTATTATTATTACTGTTATTATTGTTATTGTTATTATTATTATTATTATTATAGCAGCTTAACATGTTTTCCATCACTAGGAAGGTGGATCTGCTGTCTCTCTACTCCTTTTTCAGTGATCACGTGGTGATTTCTGATGCAAATCTTCCGCTACTATTTTTCCATGCAGTAAAGGAAAATGCTTGCGTCTTTTAAGTACGCGATAGGTTTCTATGATGTAAAAAGATACTGAAGCGTCCGATATTGAGGACGACTCTCCTTGGCGTAGGCTGTTATCGCCACATTGACGATGTCCAGAATGGCTAACTTATGAACTCGGCAACCGCTTGGAAAGCATGCATCGTTCTAAATTGGAACGTACGTTCTAAAATTGTTCTCGCCTTTCCGGGAAAATCCTGTTTTGATTATTGTCCCATTTGGGTATCAACGGACTGTTGGGTCGCCGTAATGGCAAATGCTCGATGGAACAAAAGCGATCGACTATTTTAGCTCTCCTCTTCCGCGCCCCCTCAACACTATTACTCCCACAGTGCTCATGAATGGCTTTGTCTTATCCCACCGCCGCATCGCACGCTGGACTGACACCCTCCCCCCACCCCCCCCCCCCACCCTCCCCCAACCTCCTGAACCCTCTATTCCCCGCCCCCACCCCAAGACTCCCATCCCAGCCTTTTTATTCTTTTTCTTTTTTTTTTCTTTTTTTTTTTGTCGTTTCCCTGTTGGTGCGCTCTTATGGCTGATCGTATTAAACGCGTGTGTATTCAGCAAACGAAACGGTGTATGGTACGGTTAAACCCCACACAGCAACTGCGTTGGTTCAATGAACACCAAAGGGGCACTGCTCGCCCGTGGCTAGTTCCACTTGGGTGACGGACACAGAAAAAAAACAAGAAACGAAATGAAAGGAAAAGAAAGAAAGAAAAAAAAAAGAAAACAGGGAAAAGAAAAAAAGAGTAAAAACAAGGAAGAAAAACAAATGGGGGGAAAAGACAAAACTCCCAGAACTCAAGGAACTTGAAACCCAAGAATCATCCTCGAAAAATATGTGAAGATTTTGAAGGAAGACAATCTTTGTTGTTGGATTTTATCTTCCCAAGTCAGAAATTATTTTACCCGCGCGATCACATGTTGCTTATGAGAGGGAAAATTAATGCGGATTAGGAATCACACACTTTCTAACTAAAACGCCCACGTAGTGTCCATCGTTGTGTGTGTGTTGTGTGTGTGTGTGTGTGTGTGTGTGTGTGTGGTGTGTGTGTTGTGCGCGCGCGCGCGCGCGCGCATTTATCTGCTCACCGAATGTCTCCTCCTCCCCCCCCCTTCCCCGTCCCCCTTCAGGGTTTTTCTGTCCTTCCTCTTTATTCTATCCTTCCTTCCTTTCACTTTTCCTATAACCACACGAGAATTTTCTTTTAACCCAGGGCTAACAATGTTGCGAGAGAGAGAGAGAGAAACAAACAAACCATAAAATCAACAGACACTGACGCGCGATTGCCCCAAAGTGCATCAGCCCCACAAGAGCGGATACTTTTCTTTCCACTGTTAAAATGTATCACTGTTTACTGAGGCAGTCAAATTCAAATGGGGGATCCAGGGAACAAGAAGACGACGAGATATATATGTCGGCAGGCAGGGTTCGTGTTGACATTTATCTTCCCCTTCTCTTCTCTTCTTACTGTTGATGCTGAACTCGGGTACAGTATGTTAGGTTTTATACGATGACTGTGAAATTTGAGAATCGGTGTATTTGCGTGCGTGCGTGCGTGCGTGCGTGCGTGCTTGCGTGCGTGCGTGCGTGCGTGCGTGCGTGCGTGCGTGCGTGCGTGGTGTGTGTGTGTGTGTGTGTGTGTGTGTGTGTGTGTGTGTGTGTGAACCAACGTGTGCACTCTCATTCTGTCTTCTCTGGACTGTAAACGCCTGAGAACTTTATGTCGAGTCTCGTGTGTTCCCATCAACGGGGTGAAGACAGGAGGAAGAGGAGGAGTGAGAGGTCGGGTGGAGGTGGTATGCAGATTGACGGACGATTTTATACTGACATGAAAATGGAGAAAAAAAAGTATCAAGTTACTTCGTAAACTTTCTAAATCTTTTGACGATTTTAGAGTACATCCTTGGACAGAAATAAAGCTAGCAGCCAGTGACCTGATCGTGCATCTGTTCGTGAGGACGCATAATACCCTCATGTAATGAGAACTTAGACAATGTGGGATGACACGAAATTTGCGAAGCAGTGAAAAATGAATAAAATGATTTATTATCGGTTGATGTATCTACTGAAGATTTTGTTGTTGTTGTTGAATTAACACTGTAATGAGAAATGATCGCCCCCAGGTGTCTTACCATGGCGGCTGCCTATAAACGATGTGAAGGAGATATGATCGCTTGATTTCAGGAACGCTTTTGACCAGTGCGTGTCTGCACGACATCAGGTCATGTAGCCCAGCAGTTTGTTGTTGTTTTTGTTTTGTTTTGTTTGTTTGTTTGTTTGTTTTTGTCTGTTGTGAAGTCTTTGAAACTTAAGTAATGACAAAGCGTATTTCCAAAGAGAAGCTACCAATGCAGAAGCTTAAATGAATGCGATACATGCCTTGTGCCATACTCAAGATATACGTTCACTACTACAAAGGGCTTAATATCCTACGTAAGATAAACCCATGCCCAGGCCGCCACCACCAGGAAAACAAACCCGAAGAGGGGATTCGACGGCATTGCGGGATTTCCTCCGAAGTGTGTTCATTTGGCGACCACTTTTTGTTGGAGCCTTCCCAGCTGTCATATTAAGATCAATGAACCTGACATCGATGTCAAAAAGTTATGCTGACGAGAGAATTTGGCTACAGAGTGTATTCATTTGTTCATTTATTTATTAGGCTGGGTTTGTTTTTTCTTCTCAATGGGTAATAATATGGACCGTCGTCCTGTCCAGGAAGACATTAGAAAACAGCGTTGGCGTGTGGTTACACTTCTGAAACAATAAACGGTTAGTGAACGACAAGCTAATGAAGACTATGAGAAAAAGAGAGAAGTCTGTATGTAATGATGTATGCATGTGCGCATTAATGTTCACTTATCACATTGCAACAGATTACTAGTGTTTCACGTGCTCATTCCCCATTACTTCATTCCAGTGCAACAGGCATGTTGTTGAAGTTTTCTTTTTCTCCGTCTCCGAAAGTGGAACCCCCGCCTCCTCTCTCTCTCTCTCTCTCTCTCTCTCTCTCTCTCTCTCTCTCTCTCTCTCTGTCTGTCTGTCTGTCTCTCGTCTCCACACACACACACACACACACACACACACACACACACACACACACACACACACACACACACACACACAGTTGTATGCACATATCAGTGAGGTGGTCTGTGGGGGGTAATGTGAATATGATGGCTTACCTGCTATTGTCTTTCCCCCGCCCTCCACCCTTCCCCCTCTCTCCCTTTCCCACTTACTGTTTCCCTGTGGTGCACTCAGTTTCATATATCTTTTTTTTTTTTTTAAATTTTTAATGTATTAAAAATAACTTCTCAATGTTCCTTCATCCATCTTCATTAAGTTAGTGGAGGATGCGAGCGTTTTTACTTTTACAGTCTGTACCGCCTGAAGAAGGCAGTCGAAGCCGAAACTTTGGGACACTTCAAAACTTGTTTGGTTGGATTTTTATCTACTTTGACCGTTTTGAAGAGAGAGAGAGAGAGAGAGAGAGAGAGAGAGAGAGAGAGAGAGAGAGAGAGAGAGAGAGAGAGAGGAGAGTTTTGACACTTTGACGCTTTGATATCTTATTGTCATTACCAAAGAGGTCTTTTGACAAGGGGGGGGGGGGGGGGGGGGTAACAGAACAATAACATTTCCCTCTTCCTTTCCTGCAAACAAATAGTACATATTCATTCTTAGTGTGTATCAAATCAAAGGTTAACAAAAACAAAAAAAATTCGTAACATTTCCTTATGTCCTCACGCACAGGAGTAATGCAGTAAGGTTTAAAAAAAAAAAATCTTAAGACTGACTCGACCATCCACTCAATCAAATGATGACATTGTATCTTACTGATCTCTTCCACATGCGATGAATGATAACATTCATTCAATATCCCTAATAATGCAAAATCTTAAATTTCACTATCCTTCATCTGTCTAATTTTCAATGCTTCCGCGATGAATTTTGCAACTGTTTTGGAGAGAGAGAGAGAGAGAGAGAGGAGAGAGAGAGGAGAGAAGAGAGAGAGAGAGAGAGAGAGAATCTCCTGCTTTCTGCACGGAAAGCACGCTTGCAACTGCGCGTCCTTCCCTTGCAGTCGTGTTTTTTACTCCCCACGTTCTGGCGTCCCAACACTGAGGGGAGAAAAAAAAAAAGAATTATGTGTGTCTGGCATGTGGCTAGCAAACTGAGCGTGACGTGATTATGATACAGATGCCGCCACGCTGGACGGACCATAAAACTTGGAAACCTTGCATATGAGAGAGGGAGGGGGGAGGGAGAGAGAGAGAGAGAGTAATAGAGAGAGAGGGGGAGGGGGAGAGAGAGAGTGGTAGAGAGAGAGAGACAGACAGAGACAGAGAGAGGCACAGAGAGAGAGATGAAGAGAGAGAGAGAGAGTGGGGAGAAGGATAAGGATAGGGAGAGAGAGGAGGAAGGTGGAGGGGACAGTAAGAGAAAGAAAGAAGAGGAGGAGAGTGTGGGGGCTCGGATGGACGGTTGATTTAAAATGGGAATGGGTGGGGATGAGGATGGGGGACTGAGTGGAAGGGATGAGAGGTTGTGGGCGAAGGGGATCGGATTTCATGTTGACATAAAGATCGATGAAAAAAAGAAAAGAGAAAAGAAACGAAATAAGCCTGGCGTGTAATGTTTCAAACCTTTGAAGGTTTCAATGTATGTCTTGGGAACAGATAAAGATAAAGCCAACAGCAATGACCTGACCTTGCTTTTGCTTGTCAGGATGCTGGTATCCTCAGCCTCCCCTTCCTCCCTCCCTCCCCCTTCCACCTCCCCCCTTCCCTTCCCCTCCTCTACCCCCTGCTTCTCCTCCCTTTCTCTGGTGTTTACTGAGCCGGAGAACGCAGATAACAACATAGAAAAATGAAACAAAGGCAATGAAAACGAACCTGTAATTTGGTTTGAAAAATATCTTTTTTGTTGGTAGCGCAGCCTACTATTGGAGGCACTTTACATCTGCTAACACAACACGTTAAAATGAGAAATACGAACAAATGACAAATCCCAAGACTAACATCCAGAATCAATTTAGTCGTAAAACTGAAGAAAAAAATGAGGACATAAAAACGAAATGTGGCATCAACTGCGGTCCGTTCAGTCGGATCAAGTGGGAAACAAATAAAGGAGGACCTAAAACAACGTGTGACACCAACAATAGATCACGTCAAAAAAAAAAAATAGACAGACAGACAGACCGATATCAATGTGATTTTGTTTTCTGGGAGAGAACAACCTGCTATCTTTCCTGACAAGGTCCAAACCTTTAGAATGAGTACTGTGGCTGCCTCAAGTACAAAGTTCACCAAAGGTGCAACCTTGTCACTCCAGCAAATACGCTCAGCTACCCTCGGTTATTCAGGTTTAACGTCCACAGCCACCACAGACGATGTGGCAGACACGGACAACAATCCCAGGGTAAAGTTTAGTTAGGAGACAATCTCAAACCACACCACAACGCCAGAACAGCATGTTAAGATCCGTATGGGGGAAAAAAAAGTCCGGCGCTTGCGAGATTCGAACTGGCAACATTTGACTATGCAAGCTGGGTCCTTTTCAGCTGAACTAACCAGACCCTCCATTTCTTGGTGGGGGTGTGCACTAATTCCTCTGGTCACTCCGAGGGTCAGTGCACACGTAATTAAACGAAAAGTTGATGAAGGGGACCCTGAAACACTCGGTGATTTTAGCTGGAAAGACGGTTGCACGCTGAAACAGGGGGCATCGATTATAATTGGTTGTTTCTGAAGATCGTAAAACAATATTCCAACAATGTGAGTCAGTTAAATTCAGATGTGGTCTTATAAAAATTGCAGAGAAAACGTCAAACAGTGTTAGGTTGTTACATTCAGATGTGTCCCTATAAAGTTCAGACGGTAAATTTCAAACAATGTGGGTTCGTTACGCTCAGATGTGGCCTCATAAAGACTGTAGAGAAAATTCGTTAAGTCGGTTGATGTAGATTATTTACCCTTAGATGTGGCTTTATAAAGATCGTACAGAAAATTTGAAACAATGTCGGTAAATTACATTCAGATGTGGCCTACAAAGATCGTTGATAAGATTTTAAACGACGTTGATAAGTTACATTCAGATGTAGCCTCATAAAGATCGTAGACAAAAAGAATTAATTGGTAGGTTACATTCGGATGTGGCTTTAAATAGATCGTAGAGGTTTTTTTTTAGTTTGGTAAGTTACATTCGGAAGTGGCCATATAAAGATCGTAGAGAAAATTTAAACAATATTTGTAAGTTACAATCAGCTGTGGCCTAATAAAGATCGTAGAGAAATTTTCAAACAATGTTGGTTAGTTACCTTCAGAAATGGTCCTATAAAGATCGTAGAGAAGAATTTAAACGCGTTACAAAGATCGAGAGAAAATCTTTTAAAAAAATGTTGATCAGTTACATGCAGATATGGCCTTACAAAGATTTACAGGAAATTTCAGAGAATGTTGGAAAGTAACATTCATGTGTGGCCTTAACAAAGATCGTAAATGAAATTTCAGACGGTTGGTTAGTTACATATAGGTGGACGTGTAATGCCCACACTGCTTCCAGGTGCTATGGTGATAACCGTCCCAGGTGTGTAGTGAAAGAGAACTTGTCTAACACTACCCTAACACACCAGAACAACAGTACGTTAAGACTGGACAGCGAAAAATCGCCTCTTATATATTGAGCATCAATGGGATTCCAACTCACGACATCTGACTGTGAGCTCTGCGATCTGACAGTGAATTCGCTGGGCGCCCAGTTTCATTAAAGAGCCACGTTTAGTCCCCTGAGAGAGGGGGAGAGAGAGAGAGAAAGAGAGAGAGAGAGGGGAGAGAGAGAAGAGAGAGAGAGAGAGAGAGAGAGAGAGAGAAGGTGGGCAGGCGGAGGGGGGAGAGAGAAAGGAGAAACAGGAAGAGAGGAGCCGGATGGAGGCGGTTGGTCGATTTCAACGGGAGGAAGCGTGGGTTGGGGGTGGAGGGGTGTTGGGTAGGAAAGGGGGTAGTATTCCGATTTTATGTTGACATTGGAATGAATTAAAAGAAAACAAAAGACTGGCGTGTAATGTTTCAAACCTTTGAAGGTTTCAGAGAATGTCCATGGGAAAGAGAAAGCTAGCAGCAATACCTGACCTTGTGAGAATGCACACACCCTCAACCTCTTTCCTCCCTTCCCTGTCCATGCTATCCGACCCCCCACCCCCCACCCCCACCCCACCCCCCACCCCCACCCCCACACATACATCTCGGTCCTCCCAAAAATGATCACTGATTGAAGAATGCTGAAAATGAAATGAAAGTAACAAACATCAAGCCGCGAACCCACATGAAGAGAGTCAAGTCGAGTCATGGTATTGATAGTCCAAGCAACCACTTCAGGACTGCAAGAAAGTTATAAACCAGAACCATCAACAAATCAAAATTCCAAGAGAGATCATCCAATATCAAGGTGAGTCGTGAAACAAAACATAAAAAGGGCTGCCGACGTGACTCAAAGTCTATCACAATCGATTCATTCATTCAGATAAAAACAAACAAATAAACAAAACAGACATTATTCATTGCAGAGAGAGAGAACTGCATTTGAAAACAAATCCAAGCGTCAGAAGACGGAGTGACATGGACAAAAAAGTGGCTCGTAACCATCAATGCCAGAAAAACCACATACACCATCTTCAGCCTGGCTACAACAGAGCAGAGTGCACACCTCCAGGTGAATGGTCACGTCTTCCCACAGGATAAGTCACCCACTTACTTAGGAGTCACATTTGACCCCAGGATGACTTGGAGACACCAGATCAACAAGTGCACAGAAAGAGCCAGGCTACGTCTGGCATTGGTGACGAAGTTATCAGGAACTTCCTGGGGAGCCGACCACAACACCCAGAAGAAACTGTACCTTGGACGAGTGAGACCTGTCCTAGAATATGGTACAGCTGCCTGAGGGCCAGCAGCCAAGACCAGCCTAGACAAAGTTGCGAAGGTCCAGAACCAGGCGTCCAGGATCATCACTGGCGCTCTCAAATCAACCCCGATCCAAGCCATGGAGACTCTGACCGGTCTTCAGAGCCTTGAAAGCAGGAGAGATGCCATAGTCCTCACCCAGGCTGCCAAATTCAAGAGGATGAAGAATCACCCCATGAACAAAAGAATGTCAGAGCCAACCAAGTGCAGACTGAAGCGCAGCAGTTTTGTGCACAACGCTCGCAGACTCGAGAGGCAGGACCCTGAACTGCTACAGCAAGGGAACAAGCAGATCCCAACACACAGCTCTGTACCCGCTTGGAGAAGGGACCAGCTTCCGGAAGTCAGAGAGACAACCCCAGGCATTCTCACAAAGGGCACACAGTCAGAACCAGAGAAGAAAGCACTAGCCCTAGACCATATAGAACAGGCATATCCCAAGGAGCTGTGGACGTATGCATACACGGACGGCTGAGCAGAGGAGGCTACCAGAAATGGAGGTGGAGGAATATTCCTAACCTTGAAGGATGGAACACACGTCCGACAAGCCATCCCTACTGGCAATTCTCCACGAACTACAAAGCTTAGGCAGACGCATTGCAGACAGCAGCGGAGACACTGTGTGCGAATAGAGAGGCCATACATCCCAAAGTCGTCATCTTCTCTGATGCACTGTCAGTACTGCAGGCTGTACAGAACCCAAAGAACAAGGACCTCAACCCCCTTGTCTCTGCACTTGCCAGACTGCAGCAGGCCACTGAACTAACCGTCATTCAGTGGATACCCTCACACTGCAACATAGCAGGCAATGAGGAGGCAGACCGACTGGCAAAGGAAGGAGGACAGCAGCCACAAGAGGAACAGGAAATCTCCTATGAAGAAGCCAAGACGATCATCAAGGAGAAGCAGAGGAAATATGGCTTCAGCTACATCCAGATTACAACCGGACAGATGCCTACTACCTCCTACCCAGACCAGACCAAGTAAACATTGTGAGGCTGAGAACGGGCCACTCCAGGCTACACCATCACATGTTCACAAGGTTCCGCATTGGCGAGTCTGCAGTGTGCCCTGCGGTACAGCCCCAATGATAGTGGAACACTTCCTACAGGACTGTCCAACATACCATAACCTGAGAGCAGACCTGGCCTGCTGACCAACCGATGAGGGAGAAACTCTACGGATCTCTGGAGGGCCTCCGCCGGACGGCAGCCTTCGTCAGTGCATCGGGGGTTCCTGTCTGAGCGAACGACGAAGAAGAAGAAGGCTGAGTGTGGCTGTCCACTTAGCACAGTAATATTTTTTTAAATAAGTCCTGAACTGCAGCCCTTTCACTCTAGAAAATCCAGTCAGTGAACCGATTAATACAGGGATGCAGAGGCAGAGAGATAGGGGTGGGAGGGGAAATACAACAGATTCATGGACATAGATATAGAGGGGACATACAGGTACATGGACACAGATATAGAGGGGACATACAGATACATGGACACAGATATAGAGGGGTCATACAGGTACATGGACACAGATATAGAGGGGACATACAGATACATGGACACAGATATAGAGGGGTCATACAGATACATAGAACAGATACAGAGGGGGTATACAGATACATAGACACGGATATAGAGGGGACATACAGATACGTGGACACAGATAAAGAGGGCCCATACAGATACATGAACACAGATATAGAGGGGCCAAACAGATACATGGACACAGATAGAGAGGGGACATACAGATACATGGACACAGATATAGAGGGGTCATACAGATACATGAACACAGATAGAGAGGGGACATACAGATACATGGACACAGATATAGAGGGGACATACAGATACATGGACACAGATGTAGAGGGGACATACAGATACATGGACACAGATATAGAGGGGCCATACAGATACATGGACACAGATATAGAGGGGCCATACAGATATATGGACACAGATACAGAGGGGCCATACAGATACATGGACACAGATATACAGGAGCCATACAGATACATGGACACAGATAGATAGGGGCCATACAGATGCATGGGCACGGCAACACAGAGAGACCTACAGACACAGCGAGACAGACGCAGCCGGGCACGTGGACACTTCTAGACACAGCCGACATGGCGGACAGCCCCTTGAGGAGGGGGAGGGGGGGGGGGCGAGGAGGGGGGGGGGGGAACTGCTGTCATTCTACTTCTTTTTTTTCAGGAAAGACAGAGTAACCTAGCACCAATACGGGGAAGAAAACAAGGGAAAAGGGTTGGAGGGATGTTTTAATGAGGGAGATAGGCAGAGTAAGGGTTTGACAAGTTCAGGGATACAGAAACACGATGGGCATATAGTTAGAGGAACACACGGAGACAAACAGACATCGGGACTCAGACCCATAGGGAAGTGTCAGTGACACAAAGACACAGAGACATACAGTGTATGGACACAGCAATACAAGGAGACATACAGAATCAGTGACACAAAGACACAGAGGACATATACTGTGTATGGACACGGCAATACAGGGAGACAATACAGACGCAGACGCGGCGACACATCGATACTGACTGTCCTGGACGCAGCAGACACAGCAAACGGCCTCTTGAGAAAGGCAGACTGCTATCGTTCCACTTTTCATTCACAGGAGGAGAGAGAGAGAGAGGAGAGACAGACAGACAGACAGACAGACAGACAGACAGACAGACAGAGAACACAGAGAGAGAGAGAGAGAGGGATAGAACCATTGGGAAAGGCTGGAAGGCTGGTTGTAATGTGGGAAACAGGCTATGGAAGGGTCTGGCAGCTACAGGGATATACGAAAGCGGGGAACATAATAGAGGAACAAATCATATGCTAAAGACATTACAGACATAGAGACACTGATCCAAGGGGAACGTAGAGACAGGGACACGGATCCACGGGGAATATACATTGAGACACAGATCCACGTACAGACATAGGGACGTTGATCCAGAGGGAACACATAGATACAGGAACACAGATCCACGGGAATATACATAGAGACACAGATGCACATACAGACATAGGGACGCTGATCCGAGGGGAACATACAGACACAGGGACACAGATCCACGGGGAACATACAGACACAGGGACACAGATCCATGGAAACATACATAGAGACACAGATCCACTGGGAATACACAGAAAGACACATCCACGGGGAATATACAGGGACGTGGTGGTTCGAATATAGTGAATACAGGGACATACAAACAACCATAAACATATAGGGACACAGAGATGCAGGGAGACAGATACAGGGAGACATAAACAATCGTATGCATGCAAATACAGGAACACAGAGACGTAGGGAGACAAATACAGTGGATGCAGGGACACAGAGACACGGTGAGACAGAGAGTCGACAGGCTACACAGATATTATAGGGACACAGACACAACAGTACAGATACAGATACAGTGACACAGAGACTATAAGGTACATACAGACATAGAGCTACGGAGACAACGGAGTACATTCATACGTACACATTAACACAGAGACGACGTGGGTGTGTGTAAGGGTAATATAAAAATGCAGGGACATAGAGACAACTGGGTACATACAGACTCAGGGAAACAGGGACAACGTTATACATACAGACACAAGGAAACAGGGACACCGTGCTACATACAGACACAAGGAAACAGGGACGACGTGGTACATACAGACACAAGGAAACAGGGACGACGTGGTACATACAGACACAAGGAAACAGGGACAACGTGGTACATACAGACACAAAGAAACAGGGACAACGTTGTACATACAGACACAAGGAAACAGGGACAACGTGGTACATACAGACACAAGGAAACAGGGACAACGTGGTCATACAGACACAAGGAAACAGGGACAAGTGGTGCATACAGACACAAGGAAACAGGGACAACGTGGTCATACAGACACAAGGAAACAGGGACAACGGGGTCATACAGACACAAGGAAACAGGGACAACGTTATACATACAGACACAAGGAAACAGGGACAACGTGGTGCATACAGACACAAGGAAACAGGGACAACGGGGTACATACAGACACAAGGAAACAGGGACAACGTTATACATACAGACACAAGGAAACAGGGACAACGTGTATCATACAGACACAAGGAAACAGGGACAACGTGGTGCATACAGACACAAGGAAACAGGGACAATCGTGGTGCATACAGACACAAGGAAACAAGGAAAATGTTGTACATACAGACACAAAGAAACAGGGACAACGTTATACAGACACAGAACGACACATACGGAAACAAGGGAACAGTTGTACAACAGACACAAGGAAACAGGGACACGTTGGTACATACAGACACAAGGAAACAGGGACAACGTTGTACATAAAGACACAAGGAAAGAGGGACAACGTTAGTACATACAGACACAAGGAAACAGGGACAACGTTATACATACAGACACAAGGAAACAGGGACGAACGTTGGTACATACAGACTTAAGGAAACAGGGACAACGGGTTACACAAGACACAAGGAAACAGGGACAACGTTGTACATACAGACTTAAGGAAACAGGGACAACGTTGTACATACAGACACAAGAAACAGGGACAACGTTGTACATACAGACACAAGGAAACAGGGACAACGGTGTACATACAGACACAAAGAAACAGGGACAACGTAGTACATACAGACACAACGGAAACAAGGGACAACATGATTACATGCAGACACAAAGAAACAGGGACAACGTTATACATACAGACACAAGGAAACAGGGACAAAGTGTACATACAGACACAAGGAAACAGCGACAACGTGGTTACATACAGACACAAGGAAACAGGGACAAAGTGGTGCAATACAGACACAAGGGAAACAAAAGGGACAACCGTTGTACATACAGACACAAAGAAACAGGGACAACGTTATACATACAGACACAAAGGAACAGGGACAACGTGGTACATACAGACACAAGGAAACAGGGACAACGTGGTACATACAGACACAAGGAAACAAGGAAAACGTTGTACATACAGACACAAGGAAACGGGGACAACGTTATACATACGAACACAAGGAAACAGGGAAAACGGGGTACATACAGGCACAAAGAAACAGGGACAACGTGGTACATAGAGATACAAAGAAACAGGGACAACGTTGTACATACAAACACAAAGAAACAGGGACAACGTTGTACATACAGACTCAAAGAAGCAGGGACAACGTGATACATACAGACAGAAAGAAGCAGGGACAACGTGGTACATACAGACACAAAGAAACAGGGACAACGTTGTACATACAGACAGAAAGAAGCAGGGACAACGTGGTACATACAGACACAAAGAAACAGGGACAACGTGGTACATACAGACACAAAGAAACAGGGACAGGGACAACGTGGTACATACAGACACAAAGAAACAGGGACAACGTGGTACATACAGACATAAAGAAACAGGGACAACGTGGTACATACAGACACAAAGAAACAGGGACAACGTGGTACATACAGACACAAAGAAACAGGGACAACGTTATACATAGAGACACAAAGAAACCGGGACAACGGGGTACATAGAGACACAAGGAAACAGGGACAATGTTGTACATACAGACTTAAGGAAACAGGGACAACGTAGTACATACAGACACAAAGAAACAGGGACAACGTTATACATACAGACACAAGGAAACAGGGACAACGTTATACATACAGACACAAGGAACCGGGGACAACGTGGTACATAGAGACACAAGGAAACAGGGACAACGTAGTACATACAGACACAAAGAAACAGGGACAACGTTATACATACAGACACAAAGACACCGGGACAAGGGGTACATAGAGACACAAAGAAACCGGGACAACGGGGGTACATAGAGACACAAAGAAACAGGGACAACGGGGTACATAGAGACACAAAGAAACCGGGACAACGGGGTACATAGAGACACAAGGAAACAGGGACAATGTTGTACATACAGACTTAAGGAAACAGGGACAACGTAGTACATACAGACACAAAGAAACAGGGACAACGTTATACATACAGACACAAGGAAACAGGGACAACGTTATACATACAGACACAAGGAACCGGGGACAACGTGGTACATAGAGACACAAGGAAACAGGGACAACGTAGTACATACAGACACAAAGAAACAGGGACAACGTTATACATACAGACACAAAGACACCGGGACAAGGGGTACATAGAGACACAAAGAAACCGGGACAACGGGGTACATAGAGACACAAAGAAACAGGGACAACGGGGTACATAGAGACACAAGGAAACCGATACAACGTGGTACACACAGGCAGAAAGAAGCAGGGACAACGTGGTACATACAGACAGAAAGAAGCAGGGACAACGTGGTACATACAGACTCAAAGAAACCGGGTACATACAGACACAGGCAAATAGGGACAACGTGATACATACAGACACAGGAATGCAGAGACAACGCGGGACACACAGTGACACAGAGACAACAGGAAGGCGGACAGACGGTCAGACACTTGGAGACAGACTCAAGAGACACTTGGACGCTGCCCTGGGGACACGGACATGAAGAACAATCAAGGAACACACATCACCATACCTTTGAGATAGAGAGACTGCCGTCGTTCCACTTGAGAGAGAGAGAGAAGAGAGAGAGAGAGAGAGAGAGAATGGGGTGGAACGGGTGGAGGAATTGGTTTTTTCAACGAAGAGAGAGAGAGAGAGACACTGACACTTTGATAGTTTATTGTCATTACCAAAAGGTCTTATGACAAGGGGGGTAACAGGGCAATAACACATTCTTCCTCCTTTCATTGCAAACAATATAACCCAGTTATTTTCAATGATCAATCAAATCAAGTACAAAATAGTCTTCGAATATCTCGTAGCCACGAGTACTCCTTTATCATGCGAAGAGAGAGAGAGAGAGAGAGAGAGAGAGAGAGAGAGAGAGAGAGAGAGAGAGAGAATGGGGTGGGACGGGTGGAGGAATTGTTTTTTTTTCAACGAAGAGAGAGAGAGAGAGCGGGGTGGGGCAGGGCGAGCGAAAGAAGGATCCCCCCCCCCCCCCCTTCATTTTTTTTTTTTTTTTGAACACGGGAGACAAGTTCCCCGACCAGACCAACACTAATCAAACCATTAATATTTCAGAGACCGTGTGCCTGCCAGCCAGCGGTCGCCTCCCCTGTCTAAAAAACCTAAAAACCGCCACCACCGCACCGCACCGCAGAAGAGGACGGGGGGGGGGGGGGGGAGGTCGAGGGGGGTAGGGATGGGGGGGAGGAAAAGAGACGGGACGGTACAGGACGGGACGGGACGAAGCAGAACAAGGACACACACACACACACACACACACACACGCACCGTGCCACCCACTCACCCTACCCCCCTTTCTCTCTCTCACCCCCAACAAGCCGCTGTCGCCACGGAGTGACAGGCGGGAGGCTTGGGTTGCCGGCAGCGGGAGGTTGGGTGACAGGAAGGGTGGCGGGGTGGCGCAGTCAACTCGCTGGCCCCACCGGGGTAGGTGTGAAATGCGGGCTACGTGATACTCGCTTTTTGGCCGAGCCTCCGACGCCCTCGGCGCCGGCTCGGGCCGCGATAGTCGGCGAGAGAGAAAGAGAGGGGAGGGGGGGGAGAGAGAACGGACGGAGGAGGAGATGGAGGGAGGGGTGGTGTGTCGGGGAGAGAGGAGTGTGACGGGGAGGAGGAGAGGGGGGAAGGCGGATTTGTTTGGGTCGAGGAGGAGGAGGAAGGGGAGAGAAGAAAGAGAGGCAGTGTGCCTTGATCTCTGAGGGGGGACGACTGGAGCGGTGTCGTGATACCGCTTGTGGCGCGGGTCGGTGATAAGCGCAGGGGTGGACTACCCACCCCTTTCCACGACCGCTTTTGACGAACGTAGTAGTCTTGCTTGCAGTCTTTCCTGCCTGCTGGGATTTGGCCCGAGTCCACGGTTACAGGTTAGGCCCCAAACGCTATAGGTTCTCTATTACACTCAAAGCTGCACCTGGCTTTTCTCAGAAGGTCAGCCAGTACCAAAACATATTCATCGCACAGTCCAGCCCTTGACGTATACCGTACCTGACTCTGAGGCAGATGTCATGTTCATTTCTTTTATTATATTAGCACGATCCACATGACCCTTCATTTTCCTGTCGTCTGCTAAACGTTTCACTCTAAAATCCTAGTGCCCCTACCAATGGCGTAGAAACACAAGGAGTCCACATGTCATGCATCACTCTGCTATTTTTGCCGAAATGTGCAATTGACCTAATTTACTGACCTCAACTTCCAGGAGAAAATCATCTTGTTCACGTTAACTTTTTTTTTTTTTTTTTTTTACAGAGCCAGGGCGATTTTCATGTTCAAACTTTGTTGTTACTACTTGACCTTTGCTGTGACCCCGAGCCTGTTATTATGTTCTCACTGACCGCCTTTTTCCCCCTGACAATCAGACGCAGCAGTCTCGCTGTGTTCTTCAGAAGCATCCTTCCAGGCTTCCTTGCTCCTTCTCTAGGCTTTCTTTCTCACCACTTTTTGTTCCTAAACGTAGTACTTAGTCTTGCTGCACTATGATAAGCACTCTTCTTAGATTTCTTTCTGACCGATGTTTTCTTCTGCACAAAATGGTTACCTAAGTATCTTGCCTATATTTCTTTCCGACCTTTTTCCCCCCAACTCAGGCAAAGGTTTTGCTGCGTTCCAGAGTATTCTGAGCAGTAATCTTCCCAACTACTCTTTCAAATGTAAGTCTCGCAGCGCTCTAAATATCCTGCCTCAATTTTTTTTTTCAGTTTGTTTGTAATCAGCCTTGCTGTTGTGTAAGGATCTTGCCCGCAATTTACGCATATTTCAAAACAGTGAACGATGCTTTCTTGTGAAGATCATTTAGCTCTTGTGAAGATCATTCAGCTGATATTTCTTCAGATTTGCCAAATGCCACAGGCCAGTCAACCTCTCACAACCTTTTTTCGTGTGGTCATGTTTCCCCTTCATTCTTTAAAGTGCATTACTATTTTATCAACAGAATGTTACCACATGAAAAAATTCTCGTGTTACCCTATTGTAGTTGCACGTTGCACACGAACTTGAATTTATTGATTCGTCAGGAAATAGAAACCAAAATAAATACAAAACCGAACAACACAAAAACAACAACAAGAAGGAAAGAGCACACCCAAGGTCAAAGTAAGGGGTGAGATTAAAAAAAAAACTTACTCGTGTAAGATTATAGCAGCTGAAGTGCGGGGTTTTTGTGTGTTTTTTTTGTTTTTTTTTAACCAGTTACATGAAAGCTTACATTACAAATTTCTACGAATCACGTTCCCTGATACATGTATCTTAACTTAAAATAACAGAGCTTAAAAAAAAAGCAAAGTCTAAACAAGCTAGTCTCTCGAATTCAGCTTTTTTTTTTTTTTAACTGTTTTAAATCCACCTTATTCATCTTCGATACCAACAAGATGAATGCTGTCTATGAAAGCGTGAAGTCAGAAAGGAAATTTTTTTTTCTTTCCTCCTTCCTTTCTTCCTTTCTTTAGGTATGTTTAAGTACGCGCTACTTTTACTTTTTTTTTTCTTGTACACAAGCATAACGTCGTCTGAATGTGCACGCAGACTGATCGGCATTCTCACCCTCTTGGAACTCGGACCTGGATTTCGCGGCTTCCGATGTGCGAGTGCTAGCCGATGGGTCTTTCTCCACTGCATCCCGGCTGTTTACAATGGAGCATGCCAGCTTCACAGGATCATTGAACATGCTAATTTTCATCAAGAAGACAGTAACACTTCATTGATTTCACAATGGAAAACGCATGTATGCACACACACCAACACAACACACACACACACACACACACAACAACACACACACACAACACACACACACACAACACACACACACACACACACACACACAACACACACACACACACACACTTATAACACACACACACACCAGAGACGCACACAACACACACACAACACACACACACACAAAACACACACACACACACCACACACACACACACACACGCACGCACACTAACACTTATATACACACGCGCGCGCGCATGTGTATACATACACACTCTCTCTCTCTCTCTCTCTCTCTCCTCTCTCTCTCTCTCTCTCTCTCTCTCTCTCTCTCTCGTATGCCCAGCACATGTACGTACACACACACACACACACACACACACACGCACGCACGCGCGCACACGCGTACCACACACCGCGCACACACACACACACACACACACACACACGGCGCGCGCGCGCGCGTGCGCTCATACGCACAGAGAGAGAGAGAGGGAGAGAGAGAGAAGTCCAGAAGCTCATACCTCAACGGCGTTGAAAACGGTTAAAACGATTTTATTATATCGCATTTTTTTTTTTTTTGCTTTAAGTTGAATAATTGCCATTCAAATAATAACCGTCCCCACCTTAAGGACATAGTGACTGACCTTGCTGTAAATCCGTCCAGATTGAAAAGAATGTTTTCCGTGCGTCTCTGACCAGCTTGGAGAGGGAACGCAGTCGTGCATGATACATACCGACCACATATCTTGCTCGTTCTTACCTTTTCAACAACGATACCGTGTGATAAGCCACTTTTGTTGTTGTTGTTCTGGAGCCACAAACATTTTACGGCGGATTCCAGACATGAAGACCTTGTTTGAGGACCTGATACAATTTCCTTAAAGGAAGTGAGTCCTTAAAGTGGATCTGGCTTCCGTGTGGTTTGTGATTAACATCGTTTTTAGATGAGCCTTGTAAATTACTGATATGACTCGATTTTGAATGTCGGTCTTGGCATTCTGAACAGAATGTCGTTTTTTCTCTCTCTCTCTCTCTCTCTTTCTTTTTTTTTTTTTTTTTTCTTTTTTTGGCTTGCAGTCGTGCTGTGGCTTTGAGGTCAGCTCCTGTACTGATACACTCCTGTACTGATGATTCCCATGCTCCATACTTCCCCTGCCTGCCTATGAAGTGTGGGCGTGTGTGGTCTTAGTGGTGGTACGGTTGCGAAAGGGGGAGGATTGGGCAGGGGAAATATTGAAAAGGGGGAGGCGGAAGGTGTGTGTGTGTGTGTGTGTTGTGGTGTGTGTGTGTGTGTGTGTGTGTGTGTGTGTGTGTGCGGATATCGAGCGGATGAAGTATCGAGTAGGTCGGCTGGACTATAAACAACATGACAGGACTTGAGATCATAGGAGTGCCGTGACTGACGGCTCCCGGTTCCCCTCGGTCCTGGGCAACAGGGTAGAGGTGATGTACTCAGTCCAGTGCTTCGTGTTGTTGGTCCAGGACTGTTTCACTCTGCTTCTGCTCTGCTAATCCTCCACCCCTTGAACCCTTGTTTGATCAGAACGGGTGAAGAGAGTGTGGTGGGAGAGGAAGGGGAGCAGGAGGCGGCGTGGGTGGGAGGCGTTGATTTCAGGGTTTACGGACCCCCACCACTATCACAGTCTTCTCCATCCATCTTCTTAGCAAAAATGTAAAAAGAAAATGATAACGTTTTACACAGTGCTTATCATGAGGGAAAGGGAGAAGGAAGGGGGGGGGAGAATTTTAAAAACAGTTAATGAAAAACGTAATGAACAAATGAACGTAATGAAGGTATTGATCGTGTGCGTATTACTCACTGTGCACCTTCTCCCAACCATACCCTGACCCCCGTCCTCTGCCCTTTATTCCCGTTTTAGAGGAGGCTGGGGGATTACTTGTAACTCGCGTCCAGAATCACTGTCATTTCTAATTCAGGGCCCATGTTAAGAAAGGGAGTAATTTTGAAACAAAGAGGGAGTCTGATCTGGACCTAGTCCCAGGGAGGCTCTGTAAAGATATGAGAGGAGTTGCCAACATGTTGTTCTGAGTGTGAAGATGGCGCCACACAGATAGTCATCAATGAAGGAAACCCTGGCTATGTGAAAGTAGGAGAGGAGTTGGCCACGTCTTGTTCTGAGTCTGAACCTGCTGACTTGCTGGCCCGGACCCAACTGGTGGAGATTTACCTCTCCTCTCCAACCACCAGGTGAAAGATTTACCTCTCCTCTCCAACCACCAGGTGACAGATTTACCTCTCCTCTCCAACCACTGGGTGAAAGATTTACCTCTCCTCTCCAACCACCGGTGAAAGATTTACCTCTCCTCTCCAACCACCAGGAGAAAGATTTACCTCTTCTCTCCAACCACCAGGTGAAAGATTTACCTCTCCTCTCCAACCACCAGGTGAAAGATTTACCTCTCCTCTCCAACCACCGGTGAAAGATTTACCTCTCTCTCCAACCACCAGGTGAAAGATTTACCTCTTCTCTCCAACCACCAGGTGAAAGATTTACCTCTTCTCTCCAACCACCAGGTGAAAGATTTACCTCTCCTCTCCAACCACCGGTGAAAGATTTACCTCTCCTCTCCAACCACCAGGTGAAAGATTTACCTCTCCTCTCCAACCACCAGGTGAAAGATTTACCTCTCCTCTCCAACCACCAGGTGAAGATTTACCTCTTCTCTCCAACCACCAGGTGAAAGATTTACCTCTCCTCTCCAACCACCGGTGAAAGATTTACCTCTCCTCTCCAACCACCAGGTGAAAGATTTACCTCTCTCTCCAACCACAGGTGAAAGATTTACCTCTCCTCTCCAACCACCGGTGAAAGATTTACCTCTTCTCTCCAACCACCAGGTGAAAGATTTACCTCTCCTCTCCAACCACCAGGTGAAAGATTTACCTCTCCTCTCCAACCACCAGGTGACAGAGTTACCTCTCCTCTCCAACCACCAGGTGAAAGATTTACCTCTCCTCTCCAACCACCAGGTGACAGATTTACCTCTCCTCTCCAACCACCAGGTGAAAGATTTACCTCTCCTCTCCAACCATCAGGTGACAGATTTACCTTCATGTGGTTCTGAAGTGGTTTTGGCATGGATTGGGTTCACTTCTCTATAACCCAAGGCTGGGCGTATTGCTGTTCCACTTGCTGCCTGCTTTGGATTGTTTTTCTGTCTGCCTCAGCTTGGAAGCTGAACCCTGTTCGTGTCCGTGTCAGCATGGATCCAGTATTGTTGAGACTGGGATCAGATGATTCTTAATTCTGGCTTCTTGGTCCAGTGATTTTATTTATCAACACACCGTTCGGTGGTCCAGAGGACAGAAGCCAAAAAAAAAAAAGAAGAAAAAATTGCCACGGGGGGTAGACTTTCATGGTAACACTTAAAGGGGCGTAGTCCGTCATTGATAGCGGAAGGAAGGAGGGCGGGTAGACACGTGGTGGACACAGAGCGTGCATGTAATCTGGGTTTGTGGGGGGGGGGGGGGGGTGTACTGTGACACGGTGCCGGGGCACTGGGGGTGTAATAATAGTTTAAGCCCACGGGATAAATGGGGATCCGTGGCTATCTTCTTCATCGTTGCCGCCGAATGTTTTTTTCTTTTCTTTTCAGTGTGAGAGCAAGAAGGTTACTAAGTCCCCTTGACTAGTCTTTCTACCTGTCTGTTTTTCGGTCTGTGTGTTGTGTGTTGTGTGTGTGTGTGTGTGTGTGTGTGTGTGTGTGTGTGTGTGTGTGTGTGTGTGTGTGTGTGTGTTCATCCCCCGTTTCATTGTCTCATTCTGACCGAAACAAATGTATAAGTCGAGGAGGATTTTTTTTTTCATTTCAGTGTATGAGTGTGTGTGTGTGTGTGTGTGTGTGTGTGTGTGTGTGTGTGTGTGCGTGTGTGTGTGTGTGTGTGTGTGTGTGTGTGTGTGTGTGTGTGTGTGTGTGTGTGGCATATGGGGCAATATAGTCATTCGTTACTTAGCCAGATTAGAAAGAATCAGAGAGAGAGAGGTGTTTTATTTCGGTTTATAGTTCTTTCTGTGGTGTGTGTGTGTGTGTGTGTGTGTGTGGTGTGTGTGTGTGTGTGTGTGTGTGTGTGTGTGTGTGAAGAGGAAGGAAGGGAGAAAGGGGGGAGGGCACTAAGGGTGAAAGGCAATGTTGATAAACATAAGAAATTTTTTTTTTAATCTACGTAACTTGATTTGTCCCTACAAATGCCCAGCCACTCCAGTAAGCTCACACAGTGTCAATTAATTCGGAGTGTCATATAATTAGAGCTTTCCAAACACTTCGGTTAAAGTAAAACTTTTTAGGCATTTCTCTCAAAGGCAGCATGGAACACAAACATAAATATCAAGTGTTTGTCTCAAAATTAACTTTAGTCAGTATAGTATTTTTTTTAATTCTGACTCAAAACTCACCTGAAACGTGTGAATAAAACGTTTAGGAGTTTAACTAAAAACAACAACAACAGCCGCAACAACTACAAAAATGAGCATTAGATAGAAAAGTTCAGGAGTTTGTCTCAAAAGTGACATAGAACTCTGAAGTTATGCAGGTATTCGTAAACCAATATGGAACTTTAGAATGCACAGTTTAGGAGCACGTCTCAAAACTAGAACTGAACACTTGAGCTAAACATTTAGAGTTTTGCTTCAAAACTTACATGACACATCAGAATAAAAAATTTGATATATTTTCTTAATACTAACATGGACCATTATAATAAAACATTTTGGAATTTGTTTGAAAACGAACCTGAGACAACAGTGTATGATATTTCAGAGTTAACTTCAGAATTAACTTCGAACATCAGAATTAAAAAGAAAATACATGCAATTTGTTTTAAGCTGACCTGTAGCCTGGAACAATTGAGTGAAAAAAAGGTTTTGTCCAATACTAACATGGAATATTGAGTTTAACATGTTCTAGTTTGTTTCAAAATTAACCTGAAACATTAGAGTAAAACATTTTGGAGTATGTCTCAAAACATGGAACATTAGAATAAAATATTTTAGAGTTGTTTTTTTAAATACCACGAACATACAGAAAACAGAGTCAAGACTTTGCCTCAAACCTAACATGTAATACTCATTTTTATGTATAAGCTATCATCAAAAGTCGAGGTAGCTATTAAAACCTTCTGCCCCCCCCCCCCCCCCCCCCTCCGCCACCCCGTAATTCCTGGAACCTCGCTTTCCACCGCTGATCTGAGCTGGCTCTTCCAGGGCGCGCTTCTTGTATGTCCATGGATACCCAGTCAGATTGTATGTCCATGGATACCCAGTCAGATTGTATGTCCATGGATACCCAGTCAGATTGTATGTCCATGGATACCCAGTCAGATGACACATGTACATTCTGTGTCATAGTCTGCTGAGAATACTATCCAGTACCAAGATTTTGATGGCCCAGTATTTGGAAAACGTACACGTCAAGCCATGACATACGGGAAGGAAACATGGTCAAGCCAGCCACTATTCACGCGCTCGAGCTGGCTGCATGATAGATGATTGGAAGTGAATTCGTGACTGGTTTTAATCCCGTTTCTTACTTTCTTCATATCCTACTTTCCCCGTTTCCAGCCTTTGAATCTGTTTTCTCACTTTCTCCATTTTTCGCTCACCTTCGGAATTGTCCTTCATAGCGTGTAACCCGAGGTGGTCGATGGTAAGCTTCAAGTGGCTGACAACAGATATCGATGATTCTTTGAAAAAATCAAGCAAACAAACAAACAAAAAACATGCTCTAAAGAATGGTCATTCAATGCACACGGCATCCTGGATGCTAGTTCTATATTCTGTGCTGTAGGAAACCAGTGTGTATGTGTTCATTCACTTCATCGTTTTAGTTATTTGTGTATTTTTGGTTGTTGTTTTTGTTTGGTGTCCAAAATTCCTTTGATGGGCTCTACACACACACACACACACACACACACACACACACACACACACACACACAGATTTCTCTCTCCCTCTCTCTCTCTCTCAACGAAGAAAACGAGCCTGTCAGGGTGTGCACGCTTCATTTCATTTGTTTTGTTTTGTCAGCTAACTGTGACACGACAGGTTGTGTGGCACGCCTGAGGATCGTGGTTACGCTAAAAGCGTCCATCTGTTGTTGACTGGAAACTTCACCACACACCCCAAGCTCTTCCCCACCCCAACCCTAAACACTTGACTGGGTGGGAGACAGTCTGCTGAAACTGGAGTGCTCCAAGGAGTACTTGGAACCCAAGCACTCTTTCCCAGCAGGTAATTTTAAGCGTCTCTTTGTCCGCCCTGGTGTGCAGCTTCGGGTGTGAAAGTCTTGTGATTCGGAGATTCACATCACCCCTTCCCCCCTGGTTCTGCCCCGCCACCACCCTCCGGCGTCTTTCATCTCTGTCTCTCTGTCTTCCCTCCCCCCCCTCTCTCTCTCTCTCTCTGTCTGTCTATCTCTCTCCCTCTCCCGAACTATTTGGATAGAGATTCACATCACCCTTCCCCCGTTGTTCTACGCCCTCACCCCCTCCAGCGTCCTTTCTCTCTCTCCCTCCCTCTCCCTCTCTCACTCTCTCTCCCCCCCCTCTCTCTCTCTCTCTCTCTCTCTCTGTGGCCCCCAAACTATTTGGATAGATCGGAACTGTTTCACTCACGCATAGAAAAAAGAAACCGACGGGCAGTGAAGTTAAATTGATTCGTCAATGGAAACCGCCACTGACGGAAGAGCCATGGTGGCGGGGATTGCCTGGTCGCCCCCTCCTTCAGCACAAGATAGTCTTTACGGAAGGACAGGTTCATTACCAGATCTTCCTGATAGCGGTAATTACCACCACGGCCCAGGGTCCGGCCTTGTCACCTGGGAGGGATTAGGGCTGGCTTAGGGGCAGGGTCCGGCACGATAGCCCGTGCTTTGTAGGGAGGCTTGGAGCCACGGAACGCGGGAGGAAGTGGGGTCAGGGGATAAAGAGGAGCTTGCCGCCGCACACTGACGGACTGACTGGTGCTGGTGATGTTGTGGTGGCGGATCACGTGGACGCGCCCTGTAGTGCAGTCACTAAGATTTTTTTTTAATGTAAAATGACGAAGTTGAATCAATCTGTGTAGTCGAATTTACGTGTGGTTATTAGTGTTGTCGTTGTTGTTATTGTTGTTATTTTCTCACGTTTAAAACAAACCACAACAGCGTTTTTATACTAGCTGATAGGTGCTCAACAGCATACTGAGTGCAATGTTCATTTTTGCCCTTTCTGTCCACGTGTAACAACAGACAATATTAAGAAGCGTGAAATATAGCGTGAAAAATCACACGTCGGCAAGGGAGAGAATTTGCTACGCGGCATCAGTCAGAGAACGACTTGTTCGTGAGAGTGACTATGGATAGATTCGATATGTGTGCATCAGGAGGACATTGCGGAGGAGAAGAATGGAGGAAGAAGAAAGAAGAAGAGAGAGAGAGAGAGAGAGAGAGAGAGAGAGAGAGAGAGAGAGAGAGTTTCAGACGTATACTTTCTAAGCTTTGGTCCCTTCTGAAGGTAGTGCTTCTGAGCATATCCTACAATATCAATATATGAGCATATCATACAACATCAAAACAGCAATGCAGACTACAGCATGGAATATTATTATCATTGTTTATTATCATTATCATTATTCAGAACAGTATTTTTTGTACGACATAACGACAAATCTGAGTTCTAATGCTCTCAACAAAAAGTCTGACAATTCAAACAACTTGAGTGGAACTAGACATGTGCCACAATTTCAATAACGGAGGCTCTACGTAGTAGTTAGGATCAATTAAAAGATAGAGAAGAACAAAAGAAAGCTCTTAAGATAGTCAGCTAAGAACAAAGTGATTTTTTTTCATTAGAATCCAAACTACTGTATTCTTGACATCCATTTTGCGCTCAAGCACTTGTACATATATTTCTCTCGGACGTTTCCCGTACTTGAAAAGAGGTCTAAATGTGCTAATAATGGTGTTTGGACGCATCGGACCGTGGACGCATCGGGCCGTGGACGCATCGGACTTGGACGTGTAGGACCTTGGACGTATCGGACTTGGACGTATAGGACCGTGGACGCATCGGGCTTGGACTATAGGACCTTGGACGTATCGGACTTGGACGTATGGGACCGTGGACGTATAGGACCTTGGACGTATCGGACTTGGACGTATAGGACTGTGGACACATCGGGCTCGGACGTATCGGGCTTGGACGCATCGGACCCACGCATCGGACTTGGACGTATAGGACCGTAGACGTATCGGGCTTGGAGGATCGGACCGTGGACGTATCGGGCTGTGGATGCATTGAGCCTTGGACGTATCGGGCCGTGGACGTATCGAGCTGACCCCATTTGAGGAGTGATTGTTCTTCGTTTTCATTGCCTTAAATGTTGTTTGTCCTGCCTGAAGAAGACTAAAGAGGTCGAAACACGTCGTGTTTTGTCTTGTGATTTGTTTGTCTTTTCGCTCGGTGGAACAGTAATTTTTCTTTTAATTTTCTTTCAAGTTCCACCTGCAGTTATCTCACCTTGTGAGAAACCACTGCCATTAGAAAAAAAAAAGATGTATTTATAACAGGTGATCCAGTTCTTTTCTGATCCACCTGGTCTAAAGCTAGTCGTTCATACTGAGGGAGCTGGAAAAAGAAAAAGGACCCCTGACCATGCGCTTCTGTCTTTACCACTGGAATTAACTGTCGAGCATCCGAAGCGGAGCGGAGGCGAACAATAACGGTGACTTACGCTGAAAAAAAAAAATGCGCGATAGAATTATACTCTAATTAACACTAGCTGGATGGAGTCCGCGGACTTTCTGCTGAATAGGTTGGGCGTGCTTCCCGAAGTCCTCAGCAGATATGGTGGGTGTTCTTTGTTCGCCAGCCTGCCACTCCACACACACCACACGCACACACACCACACAACACACACACTCCCGCCACAACAGCCAGGTACGCAAGCACACGTGCATCATTCGTGCAAGTTCGCACGTTCTCTCTCTCTCTCTCTCTCTCTTCTCTCTCTCTCTCCACTGGTCCTCTGCCTCGACACCCTCCCCCTCCCCTACCACCAAAAAAAAGGAGGGCCACAAAACAAGGTGGGTCCTATATGCCGTCAGCTCTCTCCTTTTCAAACTCGCCATTGACATCAAGTATGATTGAAGGCCCTACAAACCTCGCTAACCCTCCTCCGTACCCCCCCCCCCCTCCTCACTTCTCCTTCCTCCCTTCTTCGCTGTGTGGGGTACAGGGCAGGGGGAGGCAAGTAGTACGCTGATACCCCCTCGGTGACACGGCACGGCCCCAGGTGGAATGGGTGAAGAGCTCGACGAGCTAGACCCGACCCCCCAACCCCCATTTTGGACGGTCGTCCAGGGGGAAAACGCCCCCCGCCCTCCCCTACTCGGCTTTGGCTGTTATGTGCCGGACCGGAGGGGGCAGGCGGGGGATGGGGGTGGGGGGTGGGGGAGGACGAAGTGAGAGGAGGGGGGAGAAGGGAGGGAGGGTAGAGATTGAAGAGGCCGCCGCCGTCGCCGGCTTTTCGCACACCTGAGAGTCGAGGAGGACAAAAAAGAAAAAAGAAAGAAAGAAAAGGAGAGGGAGAGAGAGAGAGAGAGAGAGGTGGGGCAGCGGAAAGAGAGGAGAGGGGTGAGGTGGAGGCGGGGGCAAGGAGGGGTGGGTAGGGCAGAAAGTTTGGAGATGGAAGAAGGGGAGGAGGGGAGGTAAGGCGTCAGAAGCACTAAAAAAATTAATGAGGAAAGAATAAGCGAGGGAGACAGGGAGGGAGGGAGGCGAGAATGGGGAATAACTTTGCAATGAAAGGTCTCGCCTCTCAGTTCCTTGTGATCTTCCCCCCCTCCCCCCCCCCCCCCACCTTCCGTCCCTTTCTTGGTTCCAACCCCCTCTTGCTAACCCCAAAACACACACACACACACACACACACACACACACACACAACACACACCACCGCAGCGCACCTGAAGGTTCTGGTGCGGTATGAAAGGGCCAGTTCGCGGTGAATGGCTTTGCCGCTCGAGGGAGAAAAAAAAGAAGTGGGGAAAAAAAACACGCTTGAAGAAAGCGGTGTCGGGGCTGGGAGGAGATGAAGGTGGGGGTAGGGGAGAATTGATTATACGGAATGGCAATACCTTCAGAAGTCTCTAATTCTGTCCGTCAGAACAGTACATTTTCTCCAGAAATCATTTCGCTAATTGTTTGTTGTTGTATTTTTTTTATAATTGTTCATCTCGCTTTTCAGGCTCATAAGGAGCCATAAGTTTGATCATTATAAAAACACTACATTCATCTCACCAAAACACTATTATTCCTGTGCACTTTATGACGTTAGAACACGTTAGGATAGGGCTCAGAATATTGTCGGAAACAACTGTCATATTTGCTGTTTTCACTGCTCGTGACTTTCTAGGACCATCAAATTGATATTTGTTGTGTTCTGTCTTTTGACTCACTGTCCGATGCTTCAGCAGCGTCTAAAGCAGTGAAAACAACTGTTGTGCTCTCCACGCACATGAGTTATTTCCATGAAACAAACAGTAATTATGACTTTTTGTATTTAATCGTCTGATAGTTGAAGGGAATGATGATTGTTGTTTTCTTTCGTACGTTTGAAGAAATGAAAATAACTATCTTGATGCCACAATTACCGCTTTTCTTCACGTACATAATGAATGATTGATTACACGTGACACTTTTTTCTAGTAAAAATTTTTTCTATGTTCTGGAGAAAATAAACGTTTTTAACGAAGCAAAGAGTGATGGTGATCTTTTGAGGCCAGTGAAGTTTCATAGTGGAAGAAAGGGAGAGAGAAAAGGGGCGGTGTGCACGCTTTTGTCTTGACTGACGAGGTTCGTGGACCGAGGGAGCGGTTTAAGGCTGTGGGGGTTACGGCACGGCAGCGACTAAATCCCCCTTGAGCCTGATCCCCCACCCCAACCCCCCTCCTCTTCCTCGCCTTCCTCCCTGCCCCCTTCCCCAACCACCTTACACCCTACCTTCATCCCCTTCCTCCCCTCAAACACGGCAGTTTCCCTCCCCTCTTCCACCACCTTTACCCCATATCCAACCTCGGGGTAATAACGCCGTTTTCTGCTCTCTCTCTCTCTCTCTCTCCTCTCTCTCTCTCTCTCTCTCTCTCTCTCTCTCTCTCTCTCTCTCTCTGTTCCGCGCGGCGGCGCTACTACAACAACAGTCGGTGGAGGAGTTACTTGTCTTTTGGCGAGGGAGTGAATGAGCCCCGCTGCTCGGCAGACAAGGCCTCTCCGGGGTGATTCTGCTCTCCGCCCTGTCTCTGTTCCGTGCCTGTCAAGTCGCCAAGGGGCTTCCCTGCTCTGATCAGCCTCGCCAATCTCCTGTTTCAGCCAGAGCAGTTCTGCGGAAAGTCGCGTGGAAATCGAACATCCCCCTCCCGCCCTCACCCTTCCCTTTTCCCCTCAAAAAAAAAAAAAAAAAAAAAAAAGAAGAAAAAAAAAGGAAAAAAGAGAAAACACGAAAAAAAAAAAAAAAGAGAGAGAGAGATAAAGTAGAAAGAAAGAAAGGAAAAGAGAGAGAAAACAGATAAAGGTGTTGCAGCCCTTTATGCCTCACACTCTGATTTTGTCTAAACGGACAACATCACGCCCGATTCGTCCAAACGTCGTGGTTCGTCCACAGATTGGAGAGCCATCTTCCCCATGAGTTTTTGTTTGGACTCCGTTCACATTGTTGGTACGTCTGCGAATTCTACTGCTCTCTCCCTTTCTTCGTCATATGCTGTGTGTGCTTTGAGTTGTAGGACCTAAGTATTAGTTGTGGAAATAGTGGTAATCACCCAATAACAGTTCATTCGTTCATTCATTCATGCACATAATTGCACAGACGAGCTTATAGGCTATCTCACTGTTTCAGGATAAGCGAAATGAACACGTGAAATCATCAAAATAAGAAACACACGTGCACAATCAAATTTCTATGTATAAGAAGACCAGCGTTGATCAAGCAGGGCTTTGTGAAAATGTTCATTATGTCCATGACCTAAAAAAAAACAAAAAAAACGGTGAAAACAAAAAGTAAACAACAAACAATTTTTTTCTGTATTCCCAGCCAATAGTAATATTCATGAAAATCTTATTTGTTCCAAATATTAAAGACAGCTTACTAGACAAACCCTATCAGTGTCTCATTTTCTTGTAATCGAACTAGTGTTGACTTAAGTGTTTCTATTCTATAGTGATAACATTTTTTTTTATAATGTTGTAGATATCTGTTCACATGCAGCCAAGGCCTATGAATAAAATAGCATCCTCTCTCCCTCTCTCTCTCTCCCCCCTCCACTCTTCTCTCTCTCTCTCTCTCTCTCTCTCTCTCTCTCTCTCTCTCTCCTCTCTTTGGACAGCCTGAAACAAACTATCATCATTATCATCATCTCATCATCTCATCGTCATCGTCGTAATCATCATCATCATCATTATCATCATCATTGTTATCATGATGTACACAGAAAAGCTTCTTTTCTTTTTTTGTCTTTGATCTTCCCTTTTGATCCGTTGGAAGTGTCGTAGTGCATGATTCAAATAAAGCACGTGACCCCCACCCCTTGCCATCAACTTAACTGTTACGAGGTCCCCGGCCAGACAAGAAGTGAACAATATCTCTGTACCTTTGCGTGACAGCCTTACGAATGTTGCCAAGAAGTGAACAATATCTCTGTACCTTTGCGTGACAGCCTTACGAATGTTGCCAAGAAGTGAACAATATCTCTGTACCTTTGCGTGACAGCCGTACGAATGTTGCCAAGAAGTGAACAATATCTCTGTACCTTTGTGTGACAGCCTTACGAATGTTGCCAAGAAGTGAACAATATCTCTGTACCTTTGTGTGACAGCCTTACGAATGTTGCCAAGAAGTGAACAATATCTCTGTACCTTTGTGTGACAGCCTTACGAATGTTACCAAGAAGTGAACAATATCTCTGTACCTTTGTGTGACAACCTTACGAATGTTGCTGGAGGAGAGGAGGGGAAGGGACGGGACATAGACCTGTTAGGGTAGGGTGCTATGGACATTTGGAGCTATGTGGATTCAGAGCTGTATGGATATAGAGCAGTGAGAACGTTAAGTTTTGTGGATATGCATGCAAAGGGATATAGAGCTGTGAGGATATGGAGAAGGGAGAAAAAAGACGTAATGGAATGGAAAGCTATGGAGATATACATACAGAGAGCCATGGAGAGATGAAAGTGTGTAGATGTGAAGCTATGAAGGTACAGCAGTGGGGATATCGGGCTGTATAGATATGAAGTTGTGGAGATATTGTTGCGGGGATATAGGGCTGTGTGGATACGGGGCTGTGAAGGCATAGATGTGGTGCTGTGTAGATAGGAAGCTGTGGAGATATATAGGTATGGGGATATTGAGCTTTGTGGACATGAAGCTATGGAAACATGAGGATATAAGGCAGACGACTATGTCCTTTCAAAGGGAGTAACCGGACATATGATGAGACTAATCGCAAGACTAATCTGTTACCATCAGAAAGACGACCCCAGTAAGGAAGACGAGCAAAATGCCACTTTTTTTTTTTAATTCATAGTTACTGTTGATTTCATATTGGTTAGCTGTGTGCGATTCGAACCCGTAAGTTGAGCGTAACGTTCTGACAGCGAACTCTACCCTCGCACCCACGCAACCACCCCACCCCCTCCCCCAGCCCCCAAACAATACAGAGGATCATAAAGAAGGTGAAAGAAACGCCGCAGCGATATATAGCCAGCAATACTTGGCCAAGGTTATATGTGTACAGCCAGCCACCAAGCAAAGCAGAGCAGTCAAGCTCCCCTCCCCCTATCCCTCCCCCCCCACCTCTCGCGCGCCGCTACATAATAGGCACGACAGACTCAGCCCCCCCCCCCCCCCCCCCCCCCCAGCCGCCGGTGCCCCCACGACACGCTACACACAGTACGGTGCAATCTATCGGGGCGAGTAATCGGTTAAACGGCGGGTAGGCCCCGGGCCGGCTGGGCGACCATAAAAGACCCATCCGGCAGGCCGGGCTCCGCTCGATAAGGAGAGCCTGGGCTGGGCCCATAAAGCTCGCGCACTTGTCGATTTCCTCCCTGGCAGACATAAAAGTTTTTAAGTCGATCTTTTTACAGGCGAAGGGCGGGCATAATGAGGCTACCCCGCGCTGTCGATCGCCTCGACGGGCCTTGGTTCTCTGGCCAGCTACGATGAAGAAAGAGGGGGAGGGAAGGCTGGGGTTGGGGGAGAGAGAGAGAGAGAGAGAGAGAGAGAGAGAGAGAGAGAGAGAGGTTCTGGCCACCTACTATGAAGAGAGAGAGAGGCTCTGGCCACCAAAGTTGAAGAGAGAGTGGCTGTGGCCAGCTACGGTGAAGGAAGAGAGAGAGAGAGAGAGAGAGAGAGAGAGAGAGAGAGAGAGAATTTTGAGTGACAGGGCGGGGAGGGGAAGCGGGAGATGGAGTGGGGGAGGGGGGAGAAGGTGGGAAAGAGGGAAGGAGGGTGGGGGAGTAGGCAGCGGTGTGAGGAGGAAGAAACTCTAAAGAAATATCCTTGAGCATCTTCTATGGATGATTTTATGGTGGGGGGCAAGCATACATACAACATACACACGCACATTATAAGCACGAGTGCCATCTCTCTCTCTCTCTCTCTCTCTCTCTCTCTCTCTCTCTCTCTACCCACTTTACTTCCGCCCCCCCCCCCTCTTCCTCTCTTCCTGCCCTTCCCTACCCCTCCTCCCCTTGTCCCTCTACCACACCTCTTTTTTTTCTCTTCCTCAATGTCCGAACGTACACACGCGCGCACACACACGTATGCACGCGCACACACACACACACACACACACACACACACACACACACACACACACACACACACACACATACAAACAGAGAGAGAGAGAGAGAGAGAGAGAGAGAGAGAGAGAGAGATCTTTTAATTGGATGGCCAGGAAAAGGTCGAAGGTGACGCAAAGTGCCGCCAAGCCCAGTTTGTCCAATGTAATGTGTTACTCTGGCCTTTTGGTCTCATCTCAGCAAACCCGTGGTTTTATTGCCTTAAAAAAAAAGCGCGGGAAAACCCATCCGTCTGTGTCCCCATCTAACGAATAAATAAATCAATACAAACAACAAATAAATCAATCAGTAAATTCATGATCAATTAAAAAAAATATCGGTAGATGTAAATCATAATATGAGAATGGTAAAATGCAGTTTTGTTTCAATATTCACATTAACTTCTACGTGACGGAACATTTAAGTTGAAGTTAAACCATGAATGATAGATGAGCAGATATCTAGATAGGAATACAGAAAGACAGATAGGCAGCCCAAAAGATAGGCAGGCAGGCAGACAGACTGAGAGACAGAAGAGAAGGGGGAAATAAAGAAAGCAAGAATGATTGAGCAAAACCAAGAAGAAAAAAATAGAAAGAATGGAAAACAGGAGGGGAAGTAATGCATAAATCATGTGTCCGCGAATGAGGTTTTTTTAAGTACAGAGGGCATTGTTTTCAGTTATTTGTACAGCTGTGTTTATAGACAAAGTCTATCGTGAAATGTCTTTACTGAAGAAAAGAAGGGGGGGGGGGGGGGGGGAGCCTGAAGATGGTTCATTCGCTGTAACAGCTAAAAGAAAGTAAATCATCATGTCCGCCATGGAGATTGTTTTCACTCAGATTACGCCCAAACGACTCAACCGATTTTACTGGCTAAATTTGGTAGAATGATGGTATGTGATTCAGAGATGGTATGTGATTCAGGGACAGAGCCATTAAAGTTTGAAGGCAACACGATTTAAAGTCAGAACAAGAAGACCGTTTGAGCAAGATTATTACAGGTTTTCCATGTGTATGTGTAAAGTATGTTTATGTACTTGCATATATTTACATTTTGTATACGTGTGGGTATGTATTTTTTTTGTTTTTTGTTTTGCGTCTTTTGTTTAGCATAGTAACTTTAATAGTATCCTGTCATTTCCTTGTCACATGTGTAATATAAACATTTGAACACACTATAAGCATTAGCTTGCTGATGTTCAAATTTTCACATTTTTTGTAAAGCTACGTGATTGTAAAGTGGAAAATAAATTTGTTTAAACCAGGTTTTCCAATGAGCATGAACATTGTTGCGGGTTCGAATCCCGGCAGCGGCAGGGAAAAAAAAAGATGGCAGTAAAAGGACATCTGGGAGTCCTGAGACTCTAAGGAGTTGAGGGCCAAAACACTTGTCTGAGAGGGTTTCTTCTCTGAAGACCTGCCGTCAAGCTCTCTCTAGAGTTTTTTCATACTACACCGTGAAGTCACTGTTCACTGACTTATCACTATGTATGAAGTAATATGTTTTCGTGGAACACCAAAGTTTTGAATCTAGTGTTATAAAGATCGACACTTTGTCTTTCCATTTCCCATCTATAAAAAGAACAAAAAATACATGCTAAGTGTCCTAGTTAGGTTTTGTTTTGTTTTGTTTTGTTTGTTTTGCTTTTTTTTTTTTTACTAAATGCTTAAAAGCTCATACAATTTTCGGACCTCGTTAAGTAATTATAGAAAATAAAAAGACAACGTTTGAATTCGATCCCGCTCCCGTCATCTGTAACGCGCGCGCGCACACACACACACACACACACACACACACACACACACACACACACACACACACACACACACACACACACACACCGCTCCATCTTCCTAAAGACAAAGACGGTCACAGCTCAAAAATAACAGGGAATGTGTACACACACACACACACACACACACACACACACACACACACACACACACACACACACACACACACATTTATACACACACACAAGCAGTGGGAGGGAGATACAGAAGAGACAACATGCATGTTTCAAGCATCTCAGTCACCGGTGATCCCCCTTTAATATCCATGTAGCCCTCCATGCAAGTTTTGACAAAGGCAGTGACGGTGTGATGCCTTATCTGGTGGACCAGCAAGGGGCCAACAAGCAACATGTGCAGGCCAGACGACACAACCCTGGAAAGAACCCAGCAGAACCAGAGCCCAGAACCAGTCCCCAGCCATCGCGGGTTTACAGGCGATTAAACAAGCTTTGCCACCCGGCTTGCCGTCCGTCCGTCCGGGGGTGGGGTTGGGGGGGGGGGTCGGGGTGGGGGGTGGGGTGGTGGTGGTAGGGCAGGGTTCCTGTCCCTGCTGTCTCGAAGGCTTGACAACATCCAGGGCCCGCGCTTTGGGATCAAGCCCCCACTTGGAGGCTGTGCCTGTCTACCTCACGTCCCACTTCAGATCCTCGCATAGATCCATCTGGTGATAGGCTGGATGGGGAAGAAGAGGAGGTGGGGAGGGAGGAGGGGAGGGGTTGGCTGAAGGTGGGAAGGGGGGGGGGAGGAGGTCTGAAGGGTACGTTTTCTTCCACCCGATCGCCGGTCGACAGGTCATTGTTTACAAGTTCTGCATACATTGACGTATCAGGAACGAAGGTCTTGTGATGTTTTGAGGGTGGGGTCGTTTCTTCTGGGATGTTGTCGTGTCAGGCAAACTGGCCATTCGTGAGTGAGGTTTGGGGTTATCAGCGGATGCTGGCTGGACAAGCCCTCTCTCAAATGGGCTTCCGCTGTGGGCTGAGCTTTAAACGACATTGAACTCATTGTTCGGACTGACTCTGTCTTGGGTTCCTCAAGCATACCTTTCTTACAGACTAATACAAGTTTGTTTGTTTTGAATTTGATTCTGTCAGGGAAGACTCTTGTCGTTTTCCCGTTTACGCAGTTAATCACATTTAATTTTTGTTTTGAATTTTGATGTAATTGTTTTGATTAATTCCCCACAGATTTGTTCATATTTTTGTGTGTGTGCGCGTGTGTTTTGCTATATGGCTGTCTTAATTGTTCAGTTTAACAGTAGTATTTAAAGAGTAAAAAAGAGAGGGGAAGCGGGAGGGGAGAAGAGAGAGAGAGAGAGAGGGAGAGAGAGAGAGTGTGTGTGTGCGTGTGTGTGTGTGTGGTGTGTGTGTGTGTGTGTGTGTGTGTGTGTGTGTGTGTGTGTGTGTGTGTGTTACATCCTCCTGACGGAACTGTACACTTCTTCCCAGCTCCCCTCCCCCCCCCCTTTCTACCCAAGCCCCCTCACCCTAGCCAGTTTCTCAGTTTGTGATGGGATGTAAACATTTATGTATTGGTTCAGCAACATGACCCTTGCTTGTTCTTGAAGAGGTCTTGAGCCGCGGGTCTCGGGGGCTCTGTTCAGTTACATCCCCCTGGCCCTTGCGGGTGGAGGGGAGGGAGAGGGTGGAGTGGAGGAGGTGGGAGAGGAGAGCGAGGAGGTGGGGCGTTCTCTGGACTAACCTAGTCTCGCACTTTGAAGCATTAGTTGGCTCACCATCTTCGGTTTCAGTAAACCAACCCGCTGTCACTCACATGCCCGTGTCGTTGTCCAGGCTTCTTTTTAGATACTCGGAGAGGCAGTCAAGGGTGAGTGGGGGTTACAGTGGGGCAGAGGTTAGGGGTTAGATGGTTTGGGAGGGAATGTAAGTGATGGGGCTGGGCGGGGGGGGGGGGGGGGGGGGAAGTCTTCCTACACAAGTCTTGTCTAGACACAAAAGTCTTGTCTAGATGTATGATGTGTTTTGGTTTGGACTTCACTTTCCAATCTCCACAATTGGTACCACTTATCTACCCTCACCCCACCACCCCCACCTTCTTAGCCTCCGCCTTCGGTATCTCTCACGCTTTCCTTTCCCTTGAAATTCCCATTTCCATCTACACATGTCTAGGAACAGTCTTTTTTTTGTTTGTTTTGTTTTTTGTTTTTTTTGTTGTTGTTTTTTTGTTTTGGTGTCCTCTCACCCCTCCTCTCCTTTCCAACTCCTACTCTCACCCCACTCTTCTTCAACACCCTTCCCACTTACAAGTTTACCATCGTTGTGCTCTCTCTCTCTCTCTCTCTCTCTCTCTCTCTCTCTCTTCATGTTTGTTTTATTTTATTTATTTGTTTATTGGGTGGAGACGGGGGTCTAGCCTGATGTGGTTTTTGATTTTCTGAAAAGAGAAGAACATTTTCCATCTGATCTTAGGTTTCTAAACAAGCCAGATTTTAATTAACGAAATTCTGGACTGTGTGTGTGTGTGTGTGTGTGTGTGTGTGTGTGTGTGTGTGTGTGTGTGTGTGTGTGTGTGGACGAGCGCGCGCGCGCGTGCGTGCGTGCGTGTGTGGTGTGTGTGTATGTGTGTGTGTGTGTGTGTGTGTGTGTGTGTGTGTGTGTGTGTGTGTGTGTGAATAAGAAAAAGTGTTCCATTAAGTTGTATGTGTTTGAGGTTTGGGCTATATGAGCAAGAAGAATTGAATTGGGGCGTGGAGGGGGGGGGGGGGTGAGGGGGGGGGGCGTTCTGCTGATATCTCTATCATTCGAAGATCCGTATTCATTCAATCATTCATGGTCTTGGGTTGCTTTGTCCCCCACCCTCCCCGCATCTACTTTCAACCCCGTCTTTTCTCATCACCCTTCCCACTAACAATTGTATCTATCCTCATTATGTTCCTTCTTCATTTGTATATTTCCATCATCTACTTATTTATCATGACTTTTTTGTGGGATGGAATTGGAACATTGTGCTAAAATCCCTATCGTTTGGGAATGAATTCATTATCTCATTGTTGCTTTGTGCCACATTTCAGCACACACATTCCCCCGCCCAACTTTCTGCCTGTATCCTTTTTCCTCTGTCCTGTCCCCACCCCAGACACTATTTCTCTCTCCCTCACACATCTCACACACACACACACACACACACACACACACACACACACACACACACACACACACACACAATGTCCCCAATATCCTCTCACAATCTTTGCTTCCCCTCCAACACCACCCACACACCCATCCCCCAACCCACAACCTTGCTTGCTCTCGCCCCTCTCACCACCTCCTTCATCCACTTTTTGTCTGATACTACCTCTCTTCTGATACCCCTTACCTTCACCCCACCCCTACCCCTCTCGTCTCCCCCCCCCCCCCCCCATTTCCTTCTTTCCCCCCCCCTCTCTCTCTCTCTCTCTCCCTCCCTTCCTTCCCCTCTGTTCCTTCGGTGGGTGTGAAGTAAAGTAAACCTACAGCCCAACAGCAGTGGCGTTTCGGCAAGACTGGGACCCCAGTAGGCCAGACAAGCTATCAGAGGCAGAGAAACGCCAGCCCTCCAGGGAAGCTCGGGTAATGAGCAAAGGTGACGCCAAGCTTACCCCCTGCTGCGCTTCCCGCCTCCCTTCCGCCCCCCCCCCCCCCCCCCTCTCCCCCCAACCCCATCCCCTGCTCCCCGTCACCCGCCCCCCTCTTCCCCATCCCTCCTCCCTCCCATTCCTCTTCCCGTCTCGGAGCATGCGCGCCGTGGCGCTCGCACTTCCGGGGCCCGATGTGATAACCAGCATGGCGTCATTACTTGGGTAATTTTCGCCTGAGGTGGTTTAGGAGTGGTTGGAGGGGCCACTACTTTGGTTATCCAGAGCATAACTTGGCAATGTTCTTCACTAAGTCTTTGACAGTCTGCACGTGTGTGTGTGTGTGTGCGCGCGCGCGCGCGCGCGTGCGTGTGTGTACGTGCGTGCGTGCGTGCGTGTGTGTGGTGTGTGTGTGTGTGTGTGTGTGTGTGTGTGTGTGGTGTGTGTGTGTGACAGATAGTGGAAGAGGACGTGTGCATTTATGCGTATTTCAGCAGATGCTTTTACCCCTACGATAGTTTTGTTTCAAAGAAGCTGAATCAAGCGTTCATATGCATCAATTTTAAGGCGGGTACACCCAGCTTGTTACTTTGTTGCTGTGATGAAGAGGTGCGGGGGTGCAAAATATCAAGCTCATAGTGCATAGTTCTCGAGAATGGACTTGGTGGTGATTCGCATTTCCCTGTTCATATCAAATAGGTTGGTTAGGTTTGGAGGCAGTTCATGAGAAGCTTCACTGCTTTCCCATGACACATTTTCGGTGGAAGAGCTGCAAAACCAACAAATACAGTAGATATAACTTCTGTGTGTGAAGGGGAATTTTCTTGAAAGCTTTTGTGGGTTGTTTCTCCGCTGCAGACATAGTTTTCACACTCTTCTTCAGTTTTTTTTTTTTTTTTTTTTTTTTAATCTACCGGCCAGCCAGCGTTAACTTCTGGGCAGCCAATAGCATCAGCTTCTACAGCACGGTGTGATGGAGAATGTGTTATGGTGATTCACACTACAATGTACAGCAAAACATCTCTCTCTCTCTCTCTCTCTCTCTCTCTCTCTCTCTCTCTCTCTCTCTCTCTCTCTCTCTCTCTCCTCACACACACACACACACACACATGTGCACACACACGCACGCACGCGCGCGCGCATGCACGCACCCACATATTCACACACACATACGCACACACACACACACACACACACACACACAACACACACACACACACACACACGCACACACGCACGCAGCATCTAGCACAATTGACGCTCCCACTCCCACAACCCTCTTCCTCCCCGTCCTTTTTCTCTATCACCACGCCCAGTAGCATCACACGTACCCTCTTCTCCAACGGTGTGGAGAGCAGCCAGCAGCAGCAGCAGCAGCAGCAGCAGCTTTCCGCAAGACTGAAAACCAGCCAGTCAGACAAGCTATCGGTACAGGGGCAGGGTAGCGCCAGCCTTCCTGGAAAGCTGGGGTAATGAGAGGTGACGCCAAGCTTGTTCCCCCGCCCTCCTCTCCCCTCCGATCTCACCTCTCCTCTCTCCCTAACCCTACCCCTCCACCCACTTCCACCCTGATCTCCTCTCCCCTACCGAGCTTCTCATCCCTCATCCCCCACCCCTCATCCCCCCCCGCTTCTCCCTCCTACCCCCCCCCCCCCCCTCTCCCCTTCTCGTGAGCATGTGCGCTGCGCTGCTTGCACTTCCGGCCTGTTGTGATCCCCAACATGACATTATTACTGGGGCGTCATGACATATTACTGGGGCGTCATGACATAATTACTGGGGGCGTCATGACATAATTACTGGGGGCGTCATGACATAATTACTGGGGGCGTCATTTTTTCTTGTCTCATCTTCTGTGGCACTGCAGTGCATTACCCCCACGCCGTCATTGCTCATCTTCTGTGGCACTGCAGTGGCATTACCCCCACGCCGCTCATTGCTCATCTTCTGTGGCACTGCAGTGGCATTACCCCCACGCCGCTCATTGCTCATCTTCTGTGGCACTGCAGTGACATTACCCCACGCCGCTCATGCTCATCTTCTGTGGCACTGCAGTGACATTACCCCCACGCCGCTCATTGCTCATCTTCTGTGGCACTGCAGTGGCATTACCCCCACGCCGCTCATTGCTCATCTTCTGTGGCACTGCAGTGACATTACCCCCACGCCGCTCATCGCTCATCTTCTGTGGCACTGCAGTGACATTACCTCCACGCCCGCTCATCTTCTGTGGCACTGCAGTGGCATTACCCCACGCCGCTCATTGCTCATCTTCTGTGGCACTGCAGTGACATTACCCCCACGACCGCTCATTGCTCATCTTCTGTGCCACTACAGTGCATTACCCCCACGACGCTCATTGCTCATCTTCTTGATGGCATTACCCCCACCGTCATCATGTGAGCATTACCCCCACGCGCTCATTGCTCATCTTCTGTGCACTGGACATTACCCCCACGCCGCTCATTGCTCATCTTCTGTGATGGCATTACCCCACGCCGCTCATTGCTCATCTTCTGTGCCACTACAGTGACATTACCCCCACGCCGCTCATTGCTCATCTTCTGTGCACTGCAGTGACATTACCCCCACGCCGCTCATTGCTCATCTTCTGTGCCACTACAGTGACATTACCCCCACGCCGCTCATTGCTCATCTTCTGTGCCACTGCAGTGACATTACCCCCACGCCGCTCATTGCTCATCTTCTGTGGCACTGCAGTGGCATTACCCCCACGCCGTTCATTCGGGCTCCCCGGGGGGCTTCTGACAATCCATCTGGAGCAGTCAGTATCAAGTCGTCATGAGGCAACCTGTCAGAGGAGACACTACGCTGCTGCCGAGTTGCTTTGGTGGCTGGAGTTCAGTGGTGCTTGTTCTGAATTTACATACGCAGGGCGCCATCTGCTAATATATCAGCCCCATTTTTGATGCTCTTGTCCTGAAGGGACTCAGGC
>CM065714.1:37393670-37396170 GCA_033310375.1 Conus canariensis
ATAAAAGAAATAAAGAATGAAAAAAAAACAAGAAGAAAGAAAAACAAGAAAAGAAAAGAAAAAAAAAAAATTTAAGAAAAGAGACAGAAAAGAAAAAAAGAGGAACAATGAGAGAAAAGAAAGAAAGAAAGGAGAAGAAGGAAGAAAAAAAGGAAGAAGAATAAGAAGAAGAAAGTTGAAAGAAAAAAATAGAAGTGTTGGAAAAGGTTGGGCTGGAGTGTTTGCACGTGTCAAGGGGATTACATGCAGTTTGGGAACGAAGAATCTCGAGCGTTAATGACCACTCAGGGGACGATTACTCATATGTAATTAGAATAGATCGTATATTATGTATGAAGAGAGAGAGAAGAGAGAGAAAAGAGAGAGAGAGAGATTCATTACACTAGAAGAGAGAGAGAGAGAGAGAGAGAGAGAGAGAGAGGAGAGATTCATGATTACACCAAAGAGAGAGCGAGCGATCGAGAGAGAGAGAGAGAGAGAGAGAGAGAGAAGAGAGAGAGTATGAGCTGAGATGATGATTGATGTAGATGATGTGATGAATGGGAAAATAGTGTGGTACATATTAAGTAAGAAAAGATTTTTTTTGACGGCGACCCTGAAAGACAAATTTTCATCTTGTTTGTGATGATAAAAAAGTGGGACTCTGAAAGAAGAAGAGGTCAACAAAAAGCTAGGCTGTTTAAATAAGCATCATCTTCGTTTTTCATTGGTCTCGTTCATGTGTTTATGCTAATGTATGTGTTGGGTTACGTGATTCGCCAGATTCTGTAAACTTGCTTACCATTGGTGCATGATAAAATCGTATTTCATATGGTGGTTTTTAATCCTAATACCACCGCTCCCACTTCGGCGCGTACGTGTTTCTTGGTGCAAGCTTTCATGTGTGTGTGTGTGTGTGTGTGTGTGTGTGTGTGTGTGTGTGTGTGTGTGTGTGTGTGTGTGCGCGCGCGCGCGCGCGCGCGCGCGCGCGCGTGTATGAGAGAGAGAGAGAGAGAGAGATCCATGGTTCCAGATTTAACACTTTATTGTACTTCTGTTCGAACTGGACATTTTTCTTTCCCAGCGAGGCAGATAGCAAGGTCAGTTATTAAACAAGTTAGAACACCTGCATAAACATAGAAACCTACATAAATATCCCATTTAAACAACAATCAGTGAAGTTAAATCTTCAAGTGAAGCAGCAGATGAGAGTTTGCGAACAGAATAATATAGATATTCCTTTTTTTTTAAAGTAAGTTACTTCATTTACTCAAAAGTTATGTTAAAGCATGTGTACATGAGAGCTTAGGTAGATATGAAAGTGCGCATGTAAAAAAAAGAAGTTTCAATTGAGAATAGACAAAGCATGATTCATGAAAACCACACCACCATCCTCGCTCCGCAATGAACACTTCCATCGAAATATCCTCTCCCAACGACGTGCAAACCATACACATCTGAAGGCCCTCCCTACCCACCCAGTCCAGCGCACACAAGCACACACGACGGTGAGGTCCCCCACACACATCAACCCGAGACAGAAGACCCAGACAGACACAAGGTATGTGGTGAAGTCGATTGTCAGCCACAACAGCACTGGGGCCACACAGAAAAGCTCGGAGCGAGCGCAGTCGAAGACCACTTCGAAAGCGCAACTGCTGACGGAACTAAAGAGTAGCAGCTTGTCTGACTTTTTCTTTTTCTTTTTTTTTCTTTCTTTGTTTTCTTTTGTTGTTGTGGTGGTGGTGGTGGTGGTGGTGGTTGTAAAAAGGGCGCGCAAAGTCCTCGACCAGAAGGCAGTAACTGACGTGAATTGTGAAGGGGTGGGCATGGACATTCGGGGAGGGAGGGAGATGGGTGGAGTCCAGGGGGATTCTCTCTTTCTTTCTTTCTTTCTTTCTTTCTTTCTCTCTCTCCTCTCTCTCTCTCTCTCTCTCTCTCTCTCTCTCTCTCTCTTTTCTTCTTTTTTTTAATGTGGAGTTAAGACAATTTCGCTTTTGCTTTGTCTAACGAATTTTGCTCGACACTTTGCCAAAGCGAGGCTGTCATGATTTGTCAAGAGTCCACTACATGTCGGCAGAAGGCCTACCTCCACCTCACCCCCCTCCCAACACATGATCTTCTGTGGTTCTCGAAACACTACCTCCCAATCCACTGTCTGCGATGCTTTTCACGGCACCAAGGCGGCTGGTGAACCAGAGCTACTGAGCCCCAACCAAAATCATTCATCACCAGTGCAGTGTCTCCTTTTGTGGGGGGCCTTAAGACGACCTGATGTTTATAGCTCCATGAAGACTGTGACCGAACGATTTGGATGTGGCTGTATATTGTAATACTATGAGTGGCGTGAGAGAACGCCACTGGAAGTACACACAAGACGTTACAGTTGAAAACATTACGATTACTATGTGAGGAGCTAAATATTGGATTTTGACTACAGTTTAAAAGGAAGGTTTATTTACACGCACTCAGCAACAGAAATTGCCAAAGGCTCGAAGTACTCCACACTATAAAGGAAAGG
>CM065714.1:37408670-37443670 GCA_033310375.1 Conus canariensis
GTCCCTAAATGTCCCCAGTCCCTGTGTCTTCCTGTCCCTAAATGTCCCCAGTCCCTGTGTCTTCCTGTCCCTAAATGTCCCCAGTCCCTGTGTCTTCCTGTCCCTAAATGTCCCCAGTCCCTGTGTCTTCCTGTCCCTAAATGTCCCCAGTCCCTGTGTCTTCCTGTCCCTAAATGTCCCCAGTCCCTGTGTCTTCCTGTCCCTAAATGTCTCCAGTCCCTGTGTCTTTCCTGTCCCTAAATGTCCCCAGTCCCTGTGTCTTCCTGTCCCTAAATGTCCCCAGTCCCTGTGTCTTCCTGTCCCTAAATTCCCCAGTCCCTGTGTCTTCCTGTCCCTAAATGTCCCAGTCCCTGTTTTTTCCTGTCCCTAAATGCCCCAGTCCCTGTGTCTTCCTGTCCCTAAATGTCCCCAGTCCCTGTGTCTTCCTGTCCCTAAATGTCCCCAGTCCCTGTGTCTTCCTGTCCCTAAATGTCCCCAGTCCCTGTGTCTTCCTGTCCCTAAATGTCCCAGTCCCTGTGTCTTCCTGTCCCTAAATGTCCCCAGTCCCTGTGTCTTCCTGTCCCTAAATGCCCCAGTCCCTGTGTCTTCCTGTCCCTAAATGTCCCCAGTCCCTGTTGTCTTCCTGTCCCTAAATGTCCCCAGTCCCTGTGTCTTCCTGTCCCTAAATGTCCCCAGTCCCTGTGTCTTCCTGTCCCTAAATGTCCCCAGTCCCTGTGTCTTCCTGTCCCTAAATGCCCCAGTCCCTGTGTCTTCCTGTCCCTAAATTCCCCAGTCCCTGTGTCTTCCTGTCCCTAAATGTCCCCAGTCCCTGTGTCTTCCTGTCCCTAAATGTCCCCAGTCCCTGTGTCTTCCTTCCCTAAATTCCCCAGTCCCTGTGTCTTCCTGTCCCTAAATGTCCCCAGTCCCGTGTCTTCCTGTCCCTAAATGTCCCCAGTCCCTGTGTCTTCCTGTCCCTAAATGTCCCCAGTCCCGTGTCTTCCTGTCCCTAAATGTCCCCAGTCCCTGTGTCTTCCTGTCCCTAAATGCCCCGAGTCCCTGTGTCTTCCTGTCCCTAAATGTCCCCAGTCCCTGTGTCTTCCTGTCCCTAAATGTCCCCAGTCCCTGTGTCTTCCTGTCCCTAAATGCCCCGAGTCCCTGTCTTCCTGTCCCTTTAGTGTCCCCAGTCCCTGTCTTCCTGTCCCTAAACGTCCGGAGTCCCTGTGTCTTCCTGTCCGGAATTGTCCCCAGTCCCTATGTCTTCCTGCTCCTATATGTCTCCTGTCCATATCTGTTCCTGTCCCTAAAAGTCCCCAGTTCCTGTGTCTTCCTATCCCTAAATGTCTCGAGTCCCTATCTATTCCTGTCCCTAAATGTCTCCAGTCCCTATCTGTTCCTGTCCCTAAATGTCTCCAGTCCCTATCTGTTCCTGTCCCTAAATGTCTCCAGTCCCTATCTGTTCCTGCCCCTAAATGTCCCCAGTCCCTGTGTGTTCCTGTCCCTAAATGTCCCCAGTCAATGTGTGTTCCTGTCCTTAAATGTCCCCAGTCAATGTGTGTTCCAGTACCTAAACGTCCCCAGTCAATGTGTGTTCCAGTCCCTAAGTGTCCCTAGTCCCGGTGTGCCCCCACCCCTTAGATATTCCCAGTTCCAGTATGTCTCCGACCCAGTATATCCTCAGTCCCAGTATGTCTCCATCCCTATATATCCCCAGTCCCAGTATGTCTCCATCCCTATATATCCCCAGTCCCAGTATGTCTCCATCCCTATATATCCCCAGTCCCAGTATGTCTCCGTCCCTATATATCCCCAGTCCCAGTTTGTCTCTGTCCCTATATATCCTCAGTCCCAGTATGTCTCCATCCCTATATATCCCCAGTCCCAGTATGTCTCCATCCCTATATATCCCCAGTCCCAGCATGTCTCCATCCCTATATATCCCCAGTCCCAGTATGTCTCCATCCCTATATATCCCCAGTCCCAGTATGTCTCCGACCCAATATATCCTCAGTCCCAGTAGATCTCCATCCCTATATATCTCCAGTCCCAGTATGTCTCCGTCCCTATATATCCCCAGTCCCAGTATGTCCCTGTCCCTATATATCCCCAGTCCCAGTATGTCTCCGTCCCTATATCCCCAGTCCCAGTGTCTCCGACCCTATATATTCCCAGTTCTAGTATGTCTCCGTCCCTATATATCCCCAGTCCCAGTATGTCTCTGTCCCTATATCCCAGTCCCAGTGTCTCCGACCCTATATATTCCCAGTTCTAGTATGTCTCTGTCCCTATATATCCCCAGTCCCACTATGTCTCCGTCCCTGTGGGTCCCCAGTCCCTGTCTGTCCACTTTGATGCATGTCACACTCCCCCTCTGTCCCCCTAAGCCGCTATCCCCAACGTTGCAAGTTCCTGGATGTCCTCGTCCCTGTCATGTCCCCAGCCCCTAAATGGGGCCCGTTCATGTACTCCCCTGTCCATATAAGCCCCCGTTTCCTATACATCCCCATCCTTGTATGCCCCCATTCCTCTATCGTCCACGTATTTCCCTATCCCTAATCCTTATACGTCCGCACCTCTGCATGTCCCCATAAACAGTCCCTGTATTAATCATTCTCCAAATGTCCCAAGTCTCTGAATACCCCCGTCCCTATGATTATGCTTCCAGGTCATGCAGTCCCCACCCCCATCTATGTCCCAGTTCCTGTACATTTCCGTCTCGATAGAGACCCAGTCCTGTAGGCCAAGTTCGCAAATGTCCACCATATCTGAATTCCTACGTCTGTGTACTTTCTCAGTCTCTGAATGTCTTAGACGCTCCTGCATACCGCTGACCATATCCATTCTCTGATTTTCCTATTCTTGTATATGCTCGACCTGCGAAGATCCCTTTCTTCCATTAAGAAAGGGAGAACACCGTAGTCGCACCTTCTCGCCACGTTAATGTGGGTGTTTCCTCAGGGGGACATGGGGCAGGTTGTTTTCACTAACGCGGCACGGGAGCGGAATACTGGCGCTATATCAAAACTAGATCCCGGCCTCTCCAATCAAGGAAAGCCGCAGGCTAGACCAGTCCAGATGGAGGAGTAAGGCCCCCACCAAAATGGAAGGAACTGAGTGAAGGCCCACCGGCGTGTGGATACGCCCTGACACTGCTCCAAGCCTTACCCCAGCCATGGGTTAAATGGCAAAAGCATCCAGCCTGCCGAAGACGGAGTGTGTCAGCTACGGCGCAGGTCCTGGGGATAAATTAGGACACACACGCATCAACGATTATGGTCATGCGTCAGACTACCTTGTTGTCATGGCGTCGTCCCTATCAGCGACAACCGGGGAGGGACGGAGCCGGGCCCTTAGCCTCAAAGGGGCCCACCCAAGCGACCGGTGCCTCTGTTAACCTGACGGTCGGGGGAAGGCAGAGTAGAGCGACTGACCAGACTACCCAGCCTCCTACCACCCTTACAGTGGCTCAGTGGAATGCAGAAGGACTAGGGAACAAGAAGCCAGAACTGCAAAAGTTTCTCAGCAAAAACAACATCGATGTCATCTGCATCCAAGAAACACACTTGAAAGATCATCGACGTTTCTTCGTAAGAGGCTACGAGACATTTCGCCAAGACCGCGAAGACAGACACAAGGGAGGAATCATTACCCTTGTCAGAAACTCCATCCCTGCAGTAGAGACAAACAGATCAAGAAGACAAGAACTAGAACACAAGCTCTTGCTGCCCAGTGGAGACCTACGGATCACCAACTGCTACAGCCCATCAACCTCATCTCTTACGCTACACAACGTGAAGCTAGAAGCTTACGGACACCTGGTGGTCGGAGACTTCAACAGCCACTCGCAAAGCTGGGGATATGAGGAAATGGATGCCCGTGGTGAGGAAGTGGAAGATTGGATGATGGAAAATAATCTAGTACTCATCAACCAGGCGGACGACAAACCAACGTACTTCTCCAGAGCCTGGAAAACCACCTCCACACCAGACCTGGCAGTAGCTACTGAGGACATTCACAAGCTCACGTCCAGAGAAGTCAGCACCCAGCTTGGAGGGAGTGACCACCTGCCAGTCATTCTCAACATCTCCAGCTTAGGATGTACTGAGTGCAACATGCAACCAAGTTGGAACTTCAAACAAGCCAACTGGACCCTCTTTGCAGAAAAGGCTGACCACCACACCAAAAACATTTGCTGTGCAAATGACCTGAACAAGAACGTCCAGAATTTCACTGATGCAGTTCTTCAGGCAGCAAAGCAGGCAATCCCAAGGGGCAAAAGAAGACATTACCTGCCATACTGGAGTGACACACTGGAACAGCTTCACACTGAAATGGACAATGCCAGAGAAGCTATGGAGCAAACCCCCACTCCAGAGAACCTAGTGAGGCACAACAACGCCAAAGAAGCTTTCAACCAACAGAAGAAAGCTGAACTCCAAAAGAGCTGGAACGAGAAGACCAGCAGCCTCAACATGGAGAAGGACACCAGCAAGCTGTGGAATCTGACAAAAGCCCTGAATGAAGACACCAGAGCGGGACACAGCAAAACCGTCATCGAGGAAAATGGTACACACCACACGGGAAGGAAAGCAGCAAACATCCTGGCAGAATTTTACAAAGAGGAAAGCAAAGCAACAATACCCATTGCCCGAGTGCAGGAAGTCAGCAAGGAAACCAGGGAGAAGCTGAAACACCAGAACCCTGCACCGTCCATGATGTCAGCCTTCTCCATGACTGAACTCAATGCAGCCTTTAAAAAACTAAAGCCAAAGAAAGCCCCAGGGAAAGATGGTGTTACCAATGACATGATCAGGAGACTTGGAACCACAGCAAAACAGAAGCTCCTTCTGATCATCAACCAGTCATGGAGCTCAGGGAAATTCCCAGACCGATGGAGAGAAGCAGTCATCATCCCCATCAGAAAGAAACGAAAAGACAAAACCAAGAAATCCAGCTACCGACCAATCAGCCTCCTCAGTTGTCTGGGCAAGGTGATGGAAAGAATGGTGAACACAAGACTGCTGAAACACCTGGAAGAAAATCACCTGCTCAGCAACACACAGTCAGCATACAGGAAAAACCACAGTACGGAAGACCAGCTTGTGTACCTCGCCCAACAGATCGAAAACGCCTTTCAGGAGAAGAAAAAGGTACTCGCTGTCTTTGTGGACCTGACCAAAGCCTTCGACAAGGTATGGAAGGAAGGACTTCTCCTGAAGCTGCTAAGCAAGAAAGTGGAAGGGAATATGTACCGCTGGATACGCAACTTCCTCCAGTACCGCACAGCAAGAGTTCAGCTTGATGGGAAAATTAGCCACCGAATCACTCTACAACAAGGTGTACCACAAGGAGGAGTCATCTCCCCTACACTCTTTCTCATCTTCATTGATGACATCGCTGAGAAGCTCACCAAGCACATCTCCAGAGCTCTCCACGCCGACGATTTTGCTGCCTGGAGTGCTGCAGAACATTTAACCACAGCCAGCTACAGGATGCAGGAAGCACTGGAACACGTCGGAAGATGGGCCTCTGACTGGGGCGTAGAAGTCAATGCCACCAAGACGGTGGCCACAGTCTTCTCGCTGTCGCCACTGCAAGAAACCATCAGCCTGAAAATAAATGGAAGAGAGCTAAAACAAGAAGACAACCCAACATACCTAGGCATCAAGCTGGACAAGCGGCTTACTTGGAATCCGCACCTCAAGAACATTGAAAACGAAGCAGTCAGGAAGCTCGCCATCATGAAGAAGCTGGCCGGTACATCCTGGGGCGCAAACAGCAGCATCCTGCAGAAGTGTATGTGGGTACCGTCAGGCCAACCCTGGAGTATGGCAGTTCTGCATGGGCCACTGCATCCAAGACCAACACCAGTCGCCTGAACAAAGTGCAGAATGCAGGATTGCGACTGATCACTGGTGGGATGAAGACTACCCCAATCCAAGCCATGGAGAAGCTTACTAGTCTACATTCCCTCGAAGACAGACGCGAGGAGAAGGTTTTCATCCACAGTGAAAAGTTACTGCGTATGCCTACCCACCCCATGCACACCGAGATGCAGAACCCCACCAAAAACAGGCTAAAGAGAACAAGTTTCAACCACCTGTCTAAGAGCCTGCATCGCAGCAATGAAGACCTGCTGCCTGTTTCACCAGCCGAAATGGAGATGCTTCCAAATTTTGAGGAACCAGACAATCACCTGGAAGATGTCGCAATCATCACCGAAGTTCCTGGCATTAAAAGAATGGACCGTCAAGCCCCTCAAGTAATGAAAGCTCTAGCACAGGAGATGATCGCCAACCAATACAACCCCAGTGAGTGGACCCACGTCTTCACAGATGGATCCTCAGAAGGAGCAGTCAAGAATGGAGGAGCAGGGTTCTTCATCAGACACACCAATGGAAGATTGACACACAAGGCCTTCCCTACTGGAAAGATCTCCTCCAACTACAGAGCGGAGGCAATAGCACTGCTCCACGCAGTGAGGATCTTTCTGGAACCGGCCAGCCCATCACAGAAGGTTGTCTTCTTCACAGACTGCCGATCTCTGCTGCAGGGACTTCAGAACACAAGAAATGAACAACATACGCAAGACATCAAGGCTGCCCTCCATGAACTCTCAAAACAGTCTGTCATTACGCTTCAGTGGATTCCGTCTCATTGTGGGATCATGGGCAACGAAAAAGCTGATGCTCTCTCCAAAGCAGGCAGCAAAATGGAGCAGTTCAGCCACCCCGTGACCTACAGGGAGGCCAAGACCATCATCCACAACCAGTTTCAGTCCCAGTGGAAGAGAAGGCTGGGTGCAGAGAGTGGTGCTGACCCGATCCACCAGCTCCAAAGGCACCAGCAGACAATCCTCTTCAGACTGAGGACCGGCCACTGCAGACTGCTGAGCCACCTTAACCGCCTGAAGATCACCTACACTGACCAGTGTCCATGCGGCACTGGACCCCAGACCCCTGAACATGTCCTCCTGCGCTGTCCTACTCACGCAGCTCTACGACACAAAACTTGGCCGGGGGGAGCGGAGTTACAGGCGCAGCTTTGGGGAGCCCGTTCTGACCTGGAGAAGACCGCGGGCTTCATCATGGCGGCCGGGTTACAAGTCTGACGCATCCAGCTTCAATCGAACGCAGAAGAAGAAGAAGTATATGCTCATCCCTATGTCCCTAGTCCCAATATGTCTTCATTCCTTAGTGCCCTCATCTGTCTAGGTCTCCAATTCATTTCGCCTTTTCTGTATGCCTTTATATCAATATGTTCCGAGCTCCTGAATTTTCTAGTTTATATATGCTCTAATCACAATTTATCTCCGGTCAGTGAACTTACCCATTCCTGTATGTCCTCGTCCCTCTATGTCCACAGTTGGTGAATGTCCCCATCCCCATGCCCTCATCTCTCTATGTTCGAGGTCCATGAATTTCCCATTCCTGTAGGCTGTCATCCCTATTTATGTCCTAGTTCCTGAATGACCCCATCCTTGATTGCCTTCATCCCTATTTGTCTCCAATCCTTGTGTGCCTCACCGTCCATACATGTCCTTTCTCCCTGAATGACTCCATCCTTATACACCCCTGTCCCTGAATGACTCCATCCTTATACACCCCTGTCCCTGAATGATTCCATCATTATACATCCCTGTCCCTGAATGACTCCATCATTATACATCCCTGTCCCTGAATGACTCCATCCTTATACACCCCTGTCCCTGAATGACTCCATCCTTATACACCCCTGTCCCTGAATGACTCCATCCTTATACACCCCTGTCCCTGAATGACTCCATCATTGTACACCCCTGTCCCTGAATGACTCCATCCTTATACACCCCTGTCCCTGAATGACTCCATCCTTATACACCCCTGTCCCTGAATGACTCCATCCTTATACACCCCTGTCCCTGAATGACTCCATCATTATACATCCCTGTCCCTGAATGACTCCATCCTTATACACCCCTGTCCCTGAATGACTCCATCATTATACACCCCTGTCCCTGAATGACTCCATCCTTATACACCCCTGTCCCTGAATGTCCCAGTCCTGGAACATACCGGAATGACCTGACGTGATCATTTGTAAACGATTCTCAAACGAGAGAGAGAGAGAGAGAGAGAGAGAGAGAGAGAAGAGAGAGAGGCGTGGATGTGTGAGGACGGGTAGAAAAAGTTGATGGAAATAAATACATAGATACAATTAGAAATCACCTGAAAGACAGACAGACAGACAGACAGACAAACAGAACGTTATTGGAAATAGATGAAAATAGAGAAATCCTCTCCAGACAAAAAAGGGTGGAGGAGGGCCTGGGGAAGGGCAAGGGGCGGAAAGAAGGCGGGAAGGAGGGAAAGAGGGGGCTGAGAAGGGAACAGGTGGTGGGTTAGGGTGAACCCATCTTAAAAGCTTACATTTCTGCTTGATTCATCATTTATTTCTGAACACCTTTGCTTCCTTCCCCACCCCCTCCCCTGCGCCTCTCACTTCCCTCCCCATCACCATTTTCCCTTCCCTCACCAATTCAGCATTTAAAAAAAAAAAAAAATCCTCGTACTTAGACGCTGTTACTTCGAGTAAAGTCCTGTTTGACTCGTAAAGTTGTCAGTACATTTAACATTTTTTTTCTGTTGGCGAAAGCTCTGCTTCTTGGTAAGGGCGTTCATCGCATGACTCAGAACATCAGTTGGTGGAGCGAAACATACGCTACTAGGTCTCTACGCCCACCTCTGTCCGAGATGCGGGGGAAGAATGAACGGGTGGGGGGGGGGGGGGGGGGGTTGACGAAGATGGGTGGAGAGAAGGGATAGGGGCTGTGGGGTGCTAGTGGAGGAGGAGGGGTGGGGTGGGGGATGTGGGGAAGGGAGAGGGAGTGGGAGTAGATAATGTGATTAACATCCTATTGGCTTGAGGCCCCTAAGGACAAGTCGTGTCCAAGTGCCTAAGCGTGCTCTGAACTCGTCGCTGACGCCGTGTCACATGTCACAGGACAGAGCCCAATGCACGTCTGCACAACGTGGCGTCTTCCCTTCACTGAGCCATGCAGCGGGGGGCGTCCACACGAGGTGAGGGGGCAACCTGCGGACATGTGTTGGTACCCCCACCGCAGATTAGACCCCTGGGATTTTTTTTTTGTTGTTGTTTTTTGTTGCTTATACATTGTAATGTATTGCATTGTATCGCATATTCAATTCTGCTGTTTTATATTGGATTTATTGTATCTTCTTCTACTAGGTGTGTGTCCCACAGAACTTTTTTTCCTCTGAGCTCTTCTACGTATTGTATTGTACTTTGTTGGATTGTATCGCATATTCTTTTTCCTTAGTATACTCCACGAAAATGTTTTACACTTAGGCTGTTGTATCTGTCGGATTGCACTGGATTGGATTTTTCTTTTCCTCCTTCTTTTTAATGAGTGTGTCCACAGAGAATTTCACCTCTGGTCTTTTCTGTGTTCTGTTGTATTGTGTTACAGTGTGTTGCATTGAATTGTATATACTTACTGAGCATGGGCAAGCCACAGCTCCTCCGTGAACTCGACACTGAGCTACCGTCTGACTTTGTTTTAAATCTCTGAGCTCTTAATTGTATTGCATTATACTCTGTTGTTCAGTATGACATATTCTGTTTTCTTCATATACTCCACGGAAAAGTGTATCCCTAAGCTTTTCTCTTTACTGGAGTGGAGTGGATTGTAGTTTTTCTTTTTCTTCTTTTTGCTGAGAATCTGACCCTTGGGCTTTTCTATCATGTGTTGTGTTGTGTTGTATTGTAATGTTTTGCGTTGTATTGTATTGTGTTGTATTGTATTCCATTGTATTGTATTGTATTGTATTGCATTGTTTATACTTACTGACTGAGGCGTTTTGTGTCCAAGGCACCATTGGCAAGCAACAGCTCTCCAGTGAACTCGACTCGTGTTTCCGTCTGTGCACCTGTCCCTGGTCCGTCCAGCTGGTTCCACCTTTAAGTCCGCCTCAGTATCTTGTGTCCATCTCTCTCTCTCTCTCTCTCTCTTCTCTCTCTCTCTCTCTCTCTCTCTCTCTCTCTCTCTCTCTCTCTCTGAGTGTGTGTGTGTGTGTGTGTGTGTGTGTGTGTGTGTGTGTGTGTGTGTGTGTGTGTTTATGGTATTGCATTCTTCTCCTTTTTTTTCTTCCACTTCACCTCCTGCTGTGTTCCTAGTTTACACACTCACACGCACGTTCTCATGCAAACACAAACGCACGTACATACACACATACTCTCTCTCTCTCTTTATTTCACGCGCATGCGTGCGCGTGCACACACACACACACACACACACACACACACACACACACACACACACACACACACACACACACACACACACACCACTGTCAACAATTAAAGCAGCGTTTAGTGTAAAAATTTTACAGTAACGGAGCATGCCTGCTATTTTTTTTTCCTCATGCTACGATCGAAATTGATTACAAAAACTTTTTTAGTTCACGGCCATGCCGAAATAAAAAGGACGAACTGAAATGGTTGGAAGGACGACATGACGCGCTGTCATTTTTTGCTCCAGTGGAGACAGTTCGCCCTGGAAGAGCGAAACAAAACAAAATAAAATAGAATAGAATGAACTGAAATAAAATAAAATAAAACGAATTGTTTTTGAAATAAGGGAAGGAGGAAGGAGGCAGGGGAGAGGGGGTGGGGGGGGGCATGGGAACCTCGCCCTTTCTTAAACCTGCCCACATTGTAAATGTTGACACAAATTCGATACACGTACGGGTGTGGGGAAGAAATAAAATCTGAGGTCTCCACGAGAGCAGGGCGTGGAGGGCCACAGTTTTCAGACTTTTTTCTTTTCTTTACTGTGACGTCCAAAGAGGATGATTATAACGAAGATGATGCGATGAAGTTTTTTTTTACCTAACGCTTCTTTTCTTAGTATATTTTTTTTTTTGCGTTGGTCAGACCCAAGCGAGCGATAAAGACACCTGCGGTGGTTGGTCAGGGAATGGGAGCAACACTCTCAGGGACACATCTATTGTCGTTAGGATGTGTGATTCTACACTCCCCATTTCAGCCTGTAGCTCATTAAACAATTTGCAGTTTACTGTAGGTAGGATACACCCGACTGGGTATGAAAAGTACCCCCAACATATGCCTGTCCGACGGACAGTAGTAGGAGGGGTAGTCAGCTGTGGCGAGCATGTTTCGAGCCTTTCGTGAACTTGCGGAAAGGGCTGTTTCAATAGGCCACGGGGACATTCACTTCCGGTCATGAGGTTTGCAGTACGGAGTGTTTAGATCGTCTTGCTGAGGCAAGTCTAATGTTTGTGATTGAAAAGAAGAATACAATCTTCGTTTTCAAAACAGTCCTATTAGTGAAATTTCAATAGACAGTGTCCTTCGCGGTGTGGAATTTTTGTTTGATTGTTAGAAATGGTATTGAATTATGAAATGAAAATCTGAAACTACCTTAAACGTGTTATGATTGTGGTAGTAGACGTGAATCTCGCCGCATCCATACCAAGCTGCGTTGCGATTGGTCGGTCTTGTCTATTCCGATTTGCTATCAATATTGATTCTAAAAGAATGGAGACTTCTTTCGCAAACAACAGTTTACAGATCTTCCATACTTCCATTGATCATTTGTTCTTTTACTCGTATGTTACTGAAGGAATGGTCCCTGTGTGTTGCCTCCTGAGCCGTGCAACCAAGAAGGACACAGCAAGAGCCCTAGGCATGTTCAGATAAAGCACTGTATAAAGCAGGATATTGTTCTCCGGTTAGGTTCATTCAAACAAATGATTCTGATCGAACTCGCTGTGCCATACGAAAGCAGAATGGCGCAAGCGCACCTCTACAAGACTGAGAAATATGCCAGACTAGCGACCAGCTTGAGGGAATCCGATTTCCAGGCCCGGGTCCTCGCCATAGAAGCTGGAGAAATGGTATCTGTAGGCTCATCAGCCTATGACCTCATGAAACAGCACGGGATTTCAGACAAGATGAGGACAGAACCCTGAAGGCAATGGCAGAGGCAGCCGAAAAAAAGTTCCAGCAGAATCTGGTCGAGGAGGAACAAAAGTGAACTTGATAAGGCTTAAATTTCCCAACTTAGAACGGGTGTCCCGTTTGTAGTAGGGTAAAACATCCGTCTAAAAAGGCACGCCTTGAGACGCCCACCTATCGGTTCGAATCGGTAGCGCCAGGGGAAAAAAAGTTGGCAGTAGAAGGGCATCTGAGAGTCATGACCTGGATGCGACCCGGTCCCCTTAGAATGTAAGGAGTTCAGGGCCGAAACATTTATCTGAGGGGGTTTCTACTCTGAAGAGCTTCTGCTGTCAAGCTCTCCCTAGAATTTCTTCCTAATGGGCAGTTTTCGAATTCATTTGCAAAACGTCGATGTTTTGAGAACCGGAAGTAACTTTTCCCAATAGGCCTACATTCCATCCCAGGGCTGTCCTGAACATACTGGATGGACAGAGGAAGGTGCGTGTCCTTCCTGCTGTTGTCACTGGGCTGTCTCCCCCCACCCCCCCACCTTTCACCCCATTCCAGGATTTTATCAGAATGTTGCCCTATAAGCGAATCATGAGAAGAAGTGAATCAGTCCTGTGCATCAGTTGCTTTTTTTTTCTAATTCCAATTTTACTCCATCGTTTTATTCCAAACTCTTCACGTTCAATTTCTTGTGTGCTCACGTTTGTTTGTTTGCTTGTTTTCACACATTTTAAAAAATTAAATCACACACATTGTAAGTAGACCAGATTGTCGATCCAAACTCTAAGTCTGTCTGTGGTGTGTGTGTGTGTGTGTGTGTGTGTGTGTGTGTGTGTGTGTGTGTGTGTGTGTGTGTGTGTGTGTGTTTGCATACGTGCGTGAGTGCGTGCGTGCGTGTGTATGTGTGTGTATGTGTCTGTCTGTCTGTCTGTCTGTAAGAGCTTTTCTGCAACTGGTAACCAGAAAGCTAGTAACAAGTTCGGTGAACGTTTTACACAGAGCGACTGAACACACTACATCTGTCGCCTGCTGGTTCGTTGTGACCCCAACTTCTCACGTGAGACTGACTTTTTATGAAAGCGAAGGTCTGACTGTTCGATTTTATTTCTGGAAATTGAAGGCATATGTGATGGACCTATCAACGTACACGCCCACCCAAGTGATGTGTAGCAAAATACATAATGGGCCTGGATTTACCATCTTTTATTGCTTTATTGGTATAAATAGTTGTGTGCTGTTTTTCACTTTAAAGCCTTCCCACCACCCTTCACCATTCCTCTTTTTACTCACGTTCCAATCGTTTCCCTTATTCTTGCCTTCACTTTCCTCCCTAACCACCTCTTCCATATCCTCCAGACCATTCCACCCTCCCACTCTTTTCTCTCTTCTCTCTCTCTCTCTCTCCTCTCTCTCTCTGTCTCTGTCTCTCTCTCTCTGTCTCTCTTTTTCTCTGTCTGTCTGCCTGTCTCTCTCTCCTCTCTCTCTCCCTCTCTCTCTCTCTCTCTCATATATCATGTATTGATGCATACGTTGTATCATCTAGTACTAGCTTGGTAGACGGCAAGTAAGAAAAATGGCTAACCAAGCCAATACTTTTGCCGTTATAAAATAAAGAATCATTGTCATTCTCTCTCTCTCTCTCTCTCTCTCTCTCTCTCTCTCTCTCTCTCTCTCTCTCTGTATGTATATGTGTCTGTCTGTCTGTCTGTCTGTCTGTCTGTTCCCACACCCTATACTACTATACCACAGCTTTACGCTTGTTTAACTGTGGCGACCCCCGCGGAGCTGGGTGTGAGGGCAGTGGTTATGAATGGCGTGGTCCGGAACCGCCCCCTTGGCTCACCGGCACCATCCCCCGGCATTTACCGTCCTCCCTTCCGCTTCCCCCCACCTCTCTCTCTCTCTCTCTCTCTCTCTTCATTACCCTCTCCTCCTTCTCCTCCCCCACGGGCAGCCCCACTTCCAAGCCTCGCTTCCTGCCATTTATTTCCCCCACGTCCCTCCTTCCATACACCCCTCCCTTCCAATCCCCTTCCATCTTCCAATCCCCTTCCATCTCTTTTAGTTCACCTCCCTTGGTTAGCGACGGGCGGTTTGGCTGTTGACACCAGCTTGATGGTTGCGTAACCCTTCTCTCTCCTCTCTCTCTTCTCTCTCTCTCTCTCTCTCTCTCTCCTCTCTCTCTCTCTCTCTCTCTGTGCGTGTGTGTGTGTGTGTGTGGCACATGCATAAGTCGAATGGTACAAGTACAAAGTTGTGTGGCAGTTGCGTTATTGTTGTTTCCTTTCAGCAAGAATTCTTCTCCCTCAGTGTCTGTCGGTCTTGCTGTCTGTATATCTGTGATGAGGTCGTGTGTGAGTTCACCCGTACGTTTGTGGACGTGAGCACTGAACACAGTTTTAATTATCTAAGCTCTGCATCATTGCCCTACAATGACTGCATCCTGGCTCCTGTTGAATCATGGCAAACTTTTGAAACATCATCCGGAAATCTGCCTGCAAACTCTATAACCGCATATCGACAACGACGTTCTTTCCATTCTTCTAAAGGAATGCCCACACCATCCCAATATCCAAACCTGGAAAGGGAATTGTCAAATCCTTCCAGTTGTCCAGTTAACCAGATTTCTCGACAAACTAATAGAAAAACGCTAAAGTGGAGACTCGTGTGGAAACTGGAAACTGATGGACGAGCTTCTGGCTGAAGAACAGTACGATTTCCGCAAGCACACCGCTCTACAGTCGGCTGTTTCACATGCCTCGGATTCACCATTCGTGAATGCCTTCCTTCATAAACAATACACAGTCGCAGCCTTGTTTTGGCTTTTAACAAAAGTTTAAGAAACAGCCTAGAAATCTGGAATCCTTTCACCTACATGACCTCGGGTTTCCACGTCACCCTCCTCTGATGATAATTTCTTGTCAGAAGGGCTGTTTGAAGATCGGTGTTGTCACTGCTCTTTCTGACACCTGCCCACAAACTGGAACAACAGAGAAACTACACGCCTCAGTAGCCCAGGAGTGGGCAAGAAGCTGCTTTGCCCTCATGCCTTCTTCTCCTCTTCCCCTTCAGTCCCCGTCGAAGGAACTCCGACCAAATCACGAACTGGAGACTCTTTGAGCAAAGAACGGCGAAGTGTTTGTCTTAGCCAATACATGGAGGACACCAACATGTCTTTGTATAGCTGCCGTGCCGGCCAGGGTAGCCGTCACCGCACACAGCGCGCGCAGTGCTGCTGCTACGCCCCTCCCTCTTTCTCTCTCTCTCTAGGATGGAGTTTTTAAGGGAGAAATGTCTCAAACGGATCTTAGGGCAAAATAAGCTAACAGCGTCACTTATTCTTCATGATAAATCATCATAATTATAGTGTTCCTGCTCGCTCTCCTCTCTCTCTCTCTCTCTCTCTCTCTCTCCTCTCTCTCTCTCTCTCTCTCTCTCTCTCTCTTCTCTCTTCTGTCTTCTGTCTGTCTGTCTCTCTCTCTCTCTCTCTCTTCTCTCTGTTTTGTGTGGTCACTCTTGGAATTGCTTGACAATGTTAACAGTGATTTGAAACAAAAAGTAAGGAAACGAAGGTAGGATGTGGGTGGGATGTCGGGGTAAAATGAGGGGATAGAATGTTTCGGTCGAAGTCAGTTCTTATCATAAAAAAAGTTTGAAGAGAAAAGCGTCATTTCGCTCCTGCATAACATGGATGTTAAAATAAAAATGTCGAGGATACAAGGCTGCAAAATCCCCCCACGTGATCCCTACCCCTCTTATCCCCCCCCCCTCACACACACACACACACACACACACACACACACACACACACACACACACACACACACACACACACACGAACGCATACACACACACACACACCACTCTCTCTCTCTCTCTCTCTCTCTCTCTCTCTCTCTCTCACTCTCTTGCCTCCCTCACTTCCTTACCATCCACCGTGGACAAACTTGTTTCTCACTCATCTCACGTGGGTGACATGAACAACATTGTCATCATAGCAGTGAACTTCCATTCTCGTCGACATCAGCGTGGCAGGTTTCAGTTATAGAACTAACCACAAGACAACGGGCAGATAAATTTGAATGAACGGCTGATTCCGGCGGACGGAAGAGAACGCTAAAGAACGTACAAACTGTAAGAATGGCTGCTCCAACGACCCCCATAACTGACATAGCCAGCCGCCGAAAGGGCGACAACACAGGGCCCGGATGACGGGCGGAAGCCTCGCCGCAATGTGCCAAGGAGAAGGAGGGCCGTTAGCTAGCAGCCTCCTGGAATTCCCAGCCTGATGGAAGAGGGCCGTTAGCTAGCAGCTCCTGGAATTCTCTCTCTCTCTCTCTCTCTCTCTCTCCTCTCTCTTCTCTCTCTCTCTCTCTCTCTCTCCTCTCTCTCTCTCTCTCTCTCTCTCTCTGGGATGACGTTTTTAAGAGAAAAAAGTCTCTAACATCATCATTTAATCCTCATGATAAATCATCACATGGTATTCCTGCATTTTGAAATATGCTCTCTGTGTGTGTGTTTGTGTGTTTGTGTGTGTGTGTGTGTGTGTGTGTGTGTGTGTGTGTGTGTGTGTGTGTGTGTGTGCATACAAATGTGTTGTGTGGTCACTCTTGGAATTCCTTTACGTTGGTAACCGTGATTTCAGACAAAAAGTAAACAAACAAAGGTAGGATGTGGTAGGATGTTGGGGGTAAAATGAGGGGATGTAATGTTTCGGTCAAAGTCAGTTCTATTCATAAAAAAGTTTCAAGAGAAAAAGCATCATTTGCCCTCATGCATAACATAGATGTTAAAAAAATGCCCAGGATACAAGGCTGCAAAATCCCCCCCACGTGACCCCTACTCCTCTTATTCCTCCCCCCCCCCTCCCCCCACACACACACACACGCACTCTCTCTCTCTCTCCTTTTACCTCCCTCGCCTCCTCACCACCCACCACCACATCCACCGTGGACAAACTTGTTTCTCACTCATATCACGTGGGTGACATGAACAACATTGTCATCACAGCAGTGAACTTCCATTCTCGTCGACATCAGCGTGGCAGGTGTCAGTTATAGAACTAACCACAAGACAATGGGCAGATAAATTTGAATGAACGGCTGATTCCGGCGGACGGAAGAGAACGCTAAAGAACGTACAAACCGTAAGAATGGCTGCTCCAACGACCCCCATAACTGACATAGCCAGCCGCCGAAAGGGCGACAACACAGGGCCCGGATGACGGGCGGAAGCCTCGCCGCAACGTGCCAAGGAGTAGGAGGGCCGTTAGCTAGCAGCCTCCTGGAATTCCCAGCCTGATGGAAGAGGGCCGTTAGCTAGCAGCCTCCTGGAAATTCCCAGCCTGATGGAAGAGGGCCGTTAGCTAGCAGCCTCCTGGAATTCCCAGCCTGATGGAAGAGGGCCGTTAGCTAGCAGCCTCCTGGGAAATTTCCCCGCCTGATGGAAGAGGGCCGTCAGCTAGCAGCCTCCTGGAATTCCAGCCTGATGGAAAGGGCTTTAAAGAACAGAGTTTCCTAATAGAGGTGTCTTGAGCACAAAATATGGCATGCCGTCGTGTACACCGTCTCTCTCTCTCTCTCTCTCTCTCTCTCTCTCTCTCTGGGATGACGTTTTTAAGAGAAAAAAGTCTCTAACATCATCATTTAATCCTCATGATAAATCATCACATGGTATTCCTGCATTTTGAAATATGCTCTGTGTGTGTGTGTGTTTGTGTGTGTGTGTGTGTGTGTGTGTGTGTGTGTGTGGTGTGTGTGTGTGTGTGTGTGTGTGTGTGTGCATACAAATGTGTTGTGTGGTCACTCTTGGAATTCCTTTACGTTGGTAACCGTGATTTCAGACAAAAAGTAAACAAACAAAGGTAGGATGTGGGTAGGATGTTGGGGGTAAAATGAGGGGATGTAATGTTTCGGTCAAAGTCAGTTCTATTCATAAAAAAGTTTCAAGAGAAAAAGCATCATTTGCCCTCATGCATAACATAGATGTTAAAAAAAATGCCCAGGATACAAGGCTGCAAAATCCCCCCCACGTGACCCCTACTCCTCTTATTCCCTCCCCCTCCCCCCCCCCCACACACACACAACGCACTCTCTCTCTCTCTCTTTTACCTCCCTCGCCTCCTCACCACCCACCACCACATCCACCGTGGACAAACTTGTTTCTCACTCATATCACGTGGGTGACATGAACAACATTGTCACCACAGCAGTGAACTTCCATTCTCGTCGACATCAGCGTGGCAGGTGTCAGTTATAGAACTAACCACAAGACAATGGGCAGATAAATTTGAATGAACGGCTGATTCCGGCGGACGGAAGAGAACGCTAAAGAACGTACAAACTGTAAGAATGGCTGCTCCAACGACCCCCATAACTGACATAGCCAGCCGCCGAAAGGGCGACAACACAGGGCCCGGATGACGGGCGGAAGCCTCGCCGCAACGTGCCAAGGAGAAGGAGGGCCGTTAGCTAGCAGCCTCCTGGAATTCCCAGCCTGATGGAAGAGGGCCGTTAGCTAGCAGCCTCCTGGAATTCCCAGCCTGATGGAAGAGGGCCGTTAGCTAGCAGCCTCCTGGAATTCCCAGCCTGATGGAAGAGGGCCTTTAAAGAACAGAGGTTTCCTAACAGAGGTGTCTTGAGCACAACATATGGCATGCCGTCGTGTCCATACGGTCTGTCGTCTTCAATGCGATAGTTAACATAATACTGTGAGGAAAAAAAAAAGACGAAAATAAACAGAAAAAAAGAAGGAAAAATGTAAGAAAAAAAGATTTTTAAAAAAGGCAGAAGGGGGGAATGGTACAGTGTGTGTGTGTGTGTGTGTGTGTGTGTGTGTGTGTGTGTGTGTGTGTGTGTGTGTGTGTGTGTTCACTGCAACTGGCAGGTCATCTACGTTTTAGCTTGAAAAAGGTTTTGAATAAACCGAAAATTTGCGATTTATACAGTGTTGGTTGTTTTTACTATTCAAAACGCACGTGTGTGTGTGTGTGTGTGTGTGTGTGTGTGTGTGTGTGTGTGTGTGTGTGTGTGTGTGTGTGTGTCTGTGATATTAAACATCTGTATATGGAATTAACTTTGACGAGATCACAGTTTTGAGATGGCTTTTCGCAGTTGGCTGGGCTATAAACAACATGAACTGAACTGAATCGTCCCAACACTCCAAAGAAATACGCTTTATGGTGATTGATACATCTTATGGAATGCACCACGTACGGGGCTGTTCCGTCTTTTAAAAGATCCGAGCGGGTGTAGAAAGAGTGGTCTGTTTGTAATCAGTGCAAAACCGTTTCTTTCTTACCTCCATCAGTGGCAGATGATAAATACACGTGAAAGTTTTGGATGCGTGTGAGTTTATCATCCAGATGTTTTGGACAAATGTCTGAGCTTTGGGTTTCTGATCGGTATGGAGGATCTGCACAATACTTTCATTTGTAGCATTCTGTGCAAGTTGCTTAGCCACCCCAATGCCGACATGACCGAGAATGCAAGTAAACCATCGCGTTTCTTATAGATGTATCGTTCAATGCGTAACAATGTGCAGAGGCTCGACTGCGAACCTCGCACCACCAACCCCTCCCCCCCCCCCCCCCCATACACACACCCCCGTCCTCTCTTCCTCTTTACCCCCCCCCCCCTCCTTTTTTCTCACCGACCCACACGGACCCGTACACACTAAAGCTACACGCGCGCGCACGCAAACACATACAGACAAGTATACATAAACATATGAATATGCAGACACCCGCAACTACACATGCATGCAAATATGTTCTCTCTCTGTGTCTCTCTATCTCTCTCTTTCTCTATCACACACACACACACACACACACACACACACACACACACACACACACACACACACACACACACACGCACTCACACACATACACCATATGGACACGTACACGCATTACGCTCACAAAGACTCACACACAGATAGACACAGACACATAGGCTTGAGAGAGAGAGAGAGAGAGAGAGAGAGAGAGAGAGAGAGAGAGAGAGGAGGGAGATTCACACACATAAACACATAATACACACATGATACATACACATGAGAGAGAGAGAGAGAGAGAGAGAGAGAGAGAGAGAGAGAGAGAGAGAGATTCACGCACTTACGATGCACACATGATTCACACATATACAGAGAGAGAGAGAGAGAGAGAGAGAGACAGAAAGATTCACACACATAAACACAATGCAAACATACTCTCTTTTCTCTCTCTCTCCTCTCTCTCCTCTCTCTCTCTCTCTCTCTCTCTCTCTCTCTCTCTCTCTCTCCCCGCATTCTCTTTCACGCACTCATTCACACACACACACACACACACACACACACACACACACACACACACACACACACCACCACGCACATACACACACACACACACACACACACACACACAAACACACACACACACACCACACAACCATCATCACCACCACCACCACCACCCCTACCCCCACCCTCCACCCCCACACACCCATCATTAACACACACACACACACACACACACACACACACACACACACACACACACACAGACCGACAAACCAGCAGACAGGGAGGTAAAGTTATCAGACGCCGATCGTGGCGCACAGTGGCGCCAGCTGACGCCCTTGTAAACGATCAGTAACTCAGGCGGCCTTCGATTAGCCGGCGACACCACGCGCAGCTGCCGGTCAATGTTCAAAGCCTCTCCCTCCCTTCCTCCCCTTACCTCTCCCATCCGGCCCTCGCCCCCCCCCCCCACCCCACCCACCTCCCCACTCCCGCCCTTCCTCCCTCCCCCCCCCCCCCCCCCTCTCTCTCTCTCTCGTCCTTTGGCTTCGCCCCTTCCCTATGAAGTCTGTCGGTGTTACTGAATTAAAATGCCCCCTCACTGAATTTCCTATCCCAGGCGAATCTAGGATTTGGGGGGGGGGGGGGGGGGGGGTTCTCCTCGTTCCTCGTCCTTAGGCTTCGCTCCTTGCCGATGAAGCCTGCCGGTGTTACTGAATTAAAATGCCCCCTCACTGAATGTCCTATCCCAAGCGAATCTAGGAGTTGGGGGGGTGGGGGTGGGGAGGGGGGTTGAAGAGAGTAGCCTCTAGCCCAGCTGCTGGTTAAACAGACTACACAGCCGCAATTTTTTTGGGCAAAATGGCGAAGCTAAAGTGAAGCGAAAAACTCAAATAGACACGACAATCACTCGAATTTCGCTCCATAAAACTTTTTTTCCCCCTTTCGCTTCGAGGAGTAAAACTTTCCTCATCGCCGGTGAATTTTTCACACGTGGGCGGTAGGGCACGAATTCATTTGTGTCATGTCTGTCAGGAAAAAGCAGCGCGTCATCAGTTAGCAAGATGGAACGGTGGAAAAATCAGATGAACTCTTGCGCCAGAGTCCTTGACCGTGTTGACCGTGCTCTTTGACCAGACTGTCATGGGCGTCCTGTTGTCTTCGGAGCTTTATTGTTTCATGCAGCCCCAAGTCAGTGCTTTCTGATCTTTTGCTGCACTTTTTTCCCTGTAAAAAACGAGTAATACAGTGACCAGAATCCTGTCATTCTGCTAACACTACGCTCCTTGTGCTGGCACCATTGCTTTAAAAAGCCTCAACCTCGAGAGCAATACCAACAGCAACATCATCATCATCAACAACAACAACAACAACAACAACAACAAAAACAAAGAAACAAACAAGAGCATAATAGCAAAACATCTAGCCTAGGGAATTGCTGCCCGGTGATTTTCGTGAGCAAATTTCGCCAGTCGATTCTTTGCTTCACCACGGCGTCTACGGCACTGTGTCGTACAAGGGCTGTCACCAGTCTGAGATCTACATGCAATGACAATGATGATGATGATGATGATGATGATAGTTGATAGATGATTATGATGACAGCGGTTATGATAATGATTGTAGAAGATAGATTCATGGATAGACTGATTGATATAAATAAATAGATCGATAGATGATAGATAGATAGATAAATAAACAACCAATAACAATAATGGTGGTGGTGATGATGATGATGATGATGAATGATGATATGATGATGATGATGATGATGAAGGTGATGATGATGAGTTTGATGATGAAGATTGATGATGATGATGATGATGATGATGATGATGATGATGATGAAGAGGAGGAGGAGGAGGAAATGATAATGAAAATGTGGACGATGTTTACGATTATGATGATGATGATCATGAGTGGTTTGTATTATTTTGTATTGATGTACAATCTCATCGTCACAGAGTGTCTATGAGCGGCTGTCCCTAGAAAGAGCCCGGTTGCTACTCGTCGTAGGTGACTCTCCCAAGGGAGAACCCGATTTCTGCCTATGGGCAGCCGTCCCTAGGGAGAACCCGATTTCTATCCGTCGGCGGCTCTACCCAGGGAATGCCCGGTTTCTGCTCGTGGGCGGTTTTTCCTTATGGAGTGCACGGTTTCTGTCTATGAGCGACCTCGCTCGGACAACCCGATCTCTACCCGTGGGCGGCTCTCCTTTGGGAGGGTCCAATTTCTGCAGGTGCGCAGTTCTTCCTAGAGAGAGCCCGATCTCTGCCTGTGGACAGTTTTACCCAGGGGAGCCTGATTTCTGCCCATGGGCAGTTCTATCCAGAAAGACCCTGATTTCTGCCCATGGGCAGTTCTACTCAGGCAGAGCCTGATTTCTGCCCATGAGCAGTTCTACCCAGGGAGACCCTGATTTCTGCCCGTGGGCAGTTCTATCCAGGAAGACCCTAATTTCTGCCCATGAGCAGTTCTACCCAGGGAGAGCCCGATTTCTGCCCGTGGGCAATTTTACCCATGGAGAGCCCGATTTCTGCCCGTGGGCAATTTTACCCAGGGAGACCCTGATTTCTGCCCTTGGGCAATTTTACCCAGGGAGAGCCCGATTTCTGCCCGTGGGCGGTTTTACCCAGGGAGAGCCCGATTTCTGTGCGTTGGCAATTTTACCCAGGGAGAGCCCGATTTCTGCCCATGGGCAGTTCTACCCACGGAGAGCCTGATTTCTGCCAGTGGGCGGTTTACACAGGAGAGCCTGATTTCTGGCCGTGGGCAATTTTACCCAGGGAGATCCTGATTTCTGCCGTGGGCGGTTTTACCCAGGGAGAGCCCGGTTTCTGCCCGTCGGCTTTTTTTATCCAGGAGAGTCCGACTTCTGCCATTTGGCCGTTTTACCCAGGGTAAGCCCAGTTTCTGCCAGTGGGGGGTTTTACCCAGGAGTAACCCGATTTCTGTCCGTGGGCGATTTTACCCAGGAGAGCCTGATTTCTGCCTTTGGGCTGTTTTACTCAGGGACAGCCCGATTTGTGGCCGTGGGCAGTTTTACCCAGGGAGATCCCGATTTCTGGCCGTGGGCTGTTTTACACAGGGAGATCCTGATTTCTGCCTATGGGCGGTTTTACCCAGGAGATCCTGATTTCTGGCCGTGGCAGTTTTACACAGGAGATCCTGATTTCTGCCCATGGGCGGTTTTACCCAGGGAGATCCCGATTTCTGGCCGTGGGCAGTTTTACACAGGGAGATCCCGATTTCTCTTTTACAGGTCCGTTCTGCCGTGGGCTGTTTTACCCAGGGAGATCCCGATTTCCTTGGCCGTAGGCAGTTTTACCCAGGGAGATCCCGATTTCTGGCCGTGGGCTGTTTTACCCAGGGAGATCCCGATTTCTGGCCGTGGGCTGTTTTACCCAGGGAGATCCCGATTTCTGGCCGTGGGCTGTTTTACCCAGGGAAAGCCCGATTTCTGGCCGTGGGCTGTTTTACCCAGGAGATCCTGATTTCTGGCCGTAGGCAGTTTTACCCAGGAAAGCCCGATTTCTGGCGGTGGGCTGTTTTACCCAGGAGAGCCTGATTTCTGGCCGTAGGCAGTTTTACCCAGGAGAGCCCGATTTCTGCCAGTGGGCGGGTTCTCCCGCGGCGTCAGTACTGTGAGTCTTTTTGTTTTCTTTCCCCAATGTATACGTATGTTTACCTTCGACAAAAAGCGACTTTGTCTTTAGAATTTTGTTTAGAAACAACTCCATTGTTTGTCAGAGATATTTCTACAACGTGACTTGCATGACACAAACGGCACCAGGGTTTACTGCGGAAAAGGATTTCTAATTTCTCATTAATGATCACAGAAAACAAGGTGTGCTGGGCCATCTGAGGACCTGTTTGCATGACACCTAGGGCAATAAAAGAATCAGCCATGTCCAAATCAATTTGAAAGGGGAGCGGATGGATCATGCCTGATTCATTTCTGTCAACACACACACACACACACACACACACACACACACACACACACACACACACACACACACACACACTCCCTAATGCATACATGCATACATACGTACATAACATGCATACAGAAATCCTTTCTGTCTTTCTGTCTGTCTGTCGTAATTTACTTGTGTTTATATCCCACCCACCCCCCTCCCACATAGAAAGACAGACAGGCGTACGCAGGCGCGCGCGCACCCCACGCACACACACACACACACACACACACACACACACACACACACACACACACACACACACACACACACTCCCTAATGCATACATGCATACATACGTACATAACATGCATACAGAAATCCTTTCTGTCTTTCTGTCTGTCTGTCGTAATTTACTTGTGTTTATATCCCACCCACCCCCCTCCCACACAGAAAGAGACAGACAGGCGTACGCACGCGCGCGCGCGCGCGCGCCACACACACACACACACACACACACACACACACACACACACACACACAATACATGCATACATCATATATGCATACATACACATTGAGAGAGAGAGAGAGAGAGAAGAGAGAGAGAGAGAGGGAGGTGTACACAGACAGCGCTTGCTCTCCCAGCTAGCAAGCCTAAGAACCACATTAAAAAGACTGCTGGTGAAAACATGACAAATCTGAAAAAGAAGAAGAACAAAACAAAAGAAACACAAGGAAAAAGGTGAAAGGAATACACGCCAACTGACTTGCACAATGGGCAATAAATACCACCATGGAACCAGTGATTCTAGGCCCTGAGAGAAATAAAACGTAACACCCCACCCAGCCAGCTCCCTCTTCTCCTTCATCTCCATCTTTTTACGCTAAGCTCCATGCGCGTGCATCCATGTGTGTGTGTGTGTGTGTGTGTGTGTGTGTGTGTGTGTGTGTGTGTGTGTGTGTTGTGTGTGTGTGTGTGTGTGTGTGTGTGTGTGTGTGTGTGTGTATGTGTGTGTGTGTGTGTGTGTCTGTGTGTCTGTGTGTGTCTGTGTGTGTATGAGTACAACCATGAGTTAATCTGACAGTAAATTGGTTTCAGTCAGTCAGTGTGTGTGTGTGTGTGTGTGTGTGTGTGTGTGTGTGTGTGTGTGTGTGTGTGTGTGTGCGCGCATGCGTGTGTCCATGTGTGTGTGTGTGTGTGTGTGTGTGTGTGTGTGTGTGTGTGTGTGTGTGTGTGTGTGTGTGATAAATTTCCTCTCCCGTTCCAAGGATCGTTAAAAAAAAGAAAAAAAATCTCGAAAACAAACCACAAAAAAGTACTATGGGAATACATCTCTAAGAGGGGCTTACTTTAATACTCGGCACCGGCTTATTTTCTCTCCCGCCGATGCCCGTAGCTCGGCCACGACAATGGGAGGAGGGAGGCATTACCATTTTATCCCCTCCCAGTCCTTTAATCCCGCCTCTCATTAAATGGCCGCCAGGATCTATTGTGATTCGGTTGTAAGACGGTACCTCTTATCCTCCTCCCTCGCCGGGGTTTCGATCAGCGAGAGGGAGAGGGAGAGACAGAGAGGCAGGCGGCGCGAAGACGACTTTTATCTTTTCACCGGAACTTGGGAGCGTTGGTGCTGCTGTGCTATCTTCTCACCAGACCCTAGCATAATTTGGTCTTGGTTGCTATTGGTGGTCAGGGACGGATGGAGAAGCGGTCGGGCGTAAAATTGAACCATCAAGGTACTGTTAACTCTAATGACCCAACGATAGGATCCGCCAGTTAAGCGATCCGAGTTCCCCTGCCGTTTGGTCATCACCGCTCGCTGTAAACGGCTCGCTCATTGGTCACACACAGATGCGGATCTCACCATCAGTGACTGTTCTTGTAACCTTGAACGTCGTGTCAATACAGCCTAGCTGGGTATAGGTGGCAACACTGGAAAGATTGAACTCGGAAGAAAAAAAATTACTATTCCGCCGAACGAAAGAGACAAATAAGTTACAAGACAAAACAGGACGCGTTTCGACCTCTTTGGTCTTCTTCAGGCAAGTCAAGCAAAAATGCAAGACAATGAATATGAACAAACATCACTTGTGTCCTCAACTTGGGCGCACAGTGGATGTAGAATGAAAAGATTGGTTTAACATGTTACAGAAATCTGTTCTTGTTGACGTGTTTGTGCGTTCTCTCTCTCTCTCTCTCTCTCTCTCTCTCTCTCTCTCTCTCTCTCTCTCTCTTCTCTCTCTCTCACTCACTCACTCACTGTGTGTGTGTGTGTGTGTGTGTGTGTGTGTGTGTGTGTGTGTGTGTGTGTGTGTGTGTGTTTGCAGCTGTCAACAGAAGCCATCGTCCTTCCTGGAAGTTGCGCTCTTTCTCTTTGGTCTTCTTTTTTCCCTGCTCCTGCTTGAGAGTCTTCCCGAGGAACCACATTACAGTTCCAGACAGCTCTGGTGTGGTGTGTGCGTGTATGTAACTTCAGTCTTCGAACCGGTTTCAGGTGTCGTACAATCCATCAAGCAATTACGGACACGAAACAAAACAGATCAACAAACCAACCAAAATGAACGAAACAACAACAAGTAAATACTGAAAGGTGAACACCATGTAAATTTGTTCACGGAAGTGCAGAAAGAAATATTGTTGGAAAAAGCAGCGCAAGTTGTGTTTTTCTTTCAGTTCTGAAGTAATAGAAAACTGTTTGCATTAGAGTAGTTCGTAACCAATTTTCTTCAAAGTTTGGACTTTGACAGTGTATCTGCATACATATATTACAACTGCATTTGATAAGTCCAGTATCTTAACACTGAGCCTAAGCCTCAATAAAGATCGATGCGTTTCTTCTCTTGAACAGTCTATTTACTACAAATTGTTCAAAATTCCCAAGATGCAGAAGGGACAGCATTCGTATTTTGCCTAGTTTTCCAACTCTTCGCATAGTCGGGAGTTCGGTTCTCTTGCTCAGGTCACCATCGATTTCCGGGCACCAAACTCGTTGCGTACCACGACTGCATCGTTCAGTTTCTGCGCTGCCCTCACGGGTAAAAACGTATGACAGCTTGTTGTTGTGCGCTGTTCAGCGAGAGCGGGCCACTGCCTGCACGTAGTCTCTGCCGCACACGAACCACCGCGTGTGTGCATCGAACTTGACAGTTTGACACTATCAGCAGCGAAGTGTTGACAGTTTGACACTATCAGCAGCGAAGTGTTGACAGTTTGACACTATCAGCAGCGAAGTGTAGACAGTTTGACACTATCAGCAGCGAAGTTTTACGAACAGATAGAACAGAAAAACACACAAACAAACAAACATAATCAAATCGACAGGAATCTGTAAATGCCTTCAATGTCTTCTCCTTCTCCCTCCTTTTTTTTTTTTTTTTTTTTTTTTTTTTTTTTTTTTTTTTTTTTTTTGTGGCATCAGTTATCGGATCAATGGAGCACCTAAGGCGGTGATTTTTTTTTTTTTTTTTTTTTTTTTTTTTTTTTTTTCCTAAGGCCAAAATCCACCTCTTCATTTTTGGTGCTTCACACTGTCCTCTTCATCTGCCAAAAAAACAAAAAGCGGAGAAAAAAAAACAAAAAAAACAATTTCCACAACTAAGGTTTTTTTTTTTTTTTTTTTTTTTTTTTTTTTTTTTTTTTTTTTTCCAACAGTCTCTTACACACCATGCATAGTCTGTATGTTCTCTTACAAATGGACACAGTGTTGCAGATTTTAGTATTTTGGCGTTTGATACAAAGTGTCTGGGTTTGTTGATGTTCTAATGTGTGGTGAACTGGCACACTCACTCTGATCATGTTTTGTACATACAAAGGAAACAGCATATATTAAACAAAAAAAATAATCATTTTCGGTTTTTCATTTTGTTTTACACACACCCACCCACAGAGAGAGAGAGAGAGAGAGAGAGAGAGAGAGAGAGAGAGAGAGAGAGAGAGAGAGAGAAAGCGAGAGACAGAGGGAGAGAGAGAAAGAGAGAGGGACAGAGGAAGGAAGAGAGACAGACAGCCAGACTGATCGGCCGTCAGGCAGACAGATGGACAGAGACGGCGTCTTTTAAATGAATTTAGGTGTTAGTTACATTAGAATGGTTGCTTCTGAATATGTATTTTCTTCTCATATTTAATTGTTGATCAAAAATGATTTGAAGCGAAGACAGTGCTTTTGTTTTCCGCGCTATACTTATACACATTTTGCCCAGCAAAATGATATGATTAACTAACACAGACTCTTTTTGGTTCAGTTCCTTTTTACAAACACCAAATAAGACATCCAAAACCAATAATTTTACTGGTTTTCCAATTTCAAGCCATAAAAGTACTTCAATTTTTTTCCAAAATAGACTCACATTTGGGCATTCAAAAAAGAAATGCTCAATGAAGTCAATCTTATCACTACAGTAATCGCATTTGTTAGAGTCTGTTACTTTCATTTTTTCAAGAATGATATTTGTAGGATAGATATTATGGTTTATTTTCCATTGTAGTTCGTGTAACCGAACTTCTTTTGAAACTTTTCTCGGCAAGATCCATAAACTGTCGTTGAGAACAAGATTGAATTTTCTTTGCCAGACTTCATAAGCGTGAGGTTTTAGATTGATTTCATCTCCCGCTTTTAATAATAAGGTCTTTATTTTCTTTGGTTTTACATTAAACTCACTTGCAATGCAGGACTCCACATGGATGTTTTCACGACTCATTTCGCCACGTTGAATCCAGTTCATCCATTGTCTTGGAATTGCGTTGCAAAGAGCGTTGTATTCAAAAATTACATTTGCTTTATTTTTATCTATTACAGTTGAAACTTCTTCTAAACTCAAGAGTCGGTTTTCATGTGCATGCACTATGTTTTGAACACATTCAAATCCATTTTCGAACCAATTTTGAAAATACAAAACCTTGCTCTTATATTGTACTAAAGTGTTATGAAATAGCATTTGACTATGAACGTTCTTGCTGTCTACATCCTCTAATTTAATTTCTTTCTTATTATCTAGATATGTAATAATGACTTCTTTCCAAAAGTCGTTTTCTATTTCACTCACGTTTTGTAGCTGCTTTGATCTGCAGTTTATCCTGAAAATATTTTGTTCTGTAGCAAGTTTACCCAAATGCCATTTGGGTATAAAGGTCCAGTTCTCGTTAGTAGCACAAAGCAGCTTTCCAGCCCATTGTAAATACAAACATTTTTGAAATTCTAACATATTAATCATTTTAAGTCCTCCTTCACTATAGTCACTTTCCATTGTTTTTCTTTTCACCTTTTCGAAAGCTTTACGGTTGCTAGATTTTCTTTGCCAAATAAACCTATACAACAATGTGTTCACCTGCCTAAGAATTACTTCCGGGATACCTATACATTGCATAACGAATGTCAGCTGGCTGACAATATAGGATTTAACTATAACAATTTTGCCATGTATACTGAGATCCCTTCTACTCCACTGTTTTATCAAATTATGGATTCTTTTAACTCGACTTTTCCAATTATCTTCAATATTTCTAGCCATTGTTTCTGTTTGGAAATAAATTCCCAGGATTTTTATTTTATCAACGATGGGAAACGGTAAATTCCGTTCTTCTCCTCCTTTACCTAGTCGTATTGCTTTGGTTTTGTGTAAATTCAGTTTAAGTCCTGAAAAGTTTTCAAACGAATTGAGTATGTTTAAAGACATTATCATATCCTCTCTATTTTCAAGAAATAGTGTCGTGTCGTCAGCTAATTGCTTTATTTTCAATACAGCGTTAACATTATTTTTTGGTGTCATAATACCTGAGATAGGACTGTTTCTTATCTTTATTGCCAAAATCTCTACCGCTAAAATAAAGGCAAGGGGAGAGAATGGGCAGCCTTGCCTAATTCCACAGTTAACATCAAAAGCCTCAGAGATCCATCCACCATGGTTAATGCTACTCTGGCAATTGCTGGTTAAAACCGATATCCATGTCTGAAAGCAATTGCCAAAACCAAACACTTTAAAAGCATGCAAGATGAATTTTTTACATATGGAATCGAAAGCTTTGGAATAATCTAAAGCCACAAGGTATCCTGATTTACCCGTTATATTTAAATAATTTATCGCATCATCTATCGTTCTTACAACAGTTGCTATGTTTCTACCCTTTATGTACCCTACCTGATCCTCGTTAACCAATTTCGGTATCACCCTTCCTAATCTCACCGCTAAGGTTTTTGCCAGTATTTTGTAATCAGTGTTTGTTAACGTAATAGGTCGCCAGTTGTTTAACTTATCTCTATCTAAATCATTACCTTTGTGAAGTAATGTTATGACTCCTTGCTTTTGTGTAAAAGACAGCTCTTCTCTATTAAATGAATCATTAAACGAATCAGTTACTAGACGACCTACTTTGCTCCAGAAGAATTTATAAAATTCGGTGGTTATTCCATCGCTTCCCGGAGCGGAACCATTTTTCATCATCTTGAGAGCATCAGTCGTTTCTTTGAGTGTTACTGCACCTTCACATAATGCAGCATCTTCTTCTTCTAATCTCACCATGGTCTCTTCCTCTAAGAAACTATCAGTAGCTGCCTTTACATCTGCAACATTTGTTTTCTGATTATATAACGTTTTATAATATGACACTTGTTCCCGTAGTAATTCTTTCTGGCCAGTGATAATTTCTCCTGAGTCCGTAACAAGCCGAGTGATTAAATTTTTTCTGCCTCTGGATTTTTCTATGCCTAAAAAGTATTTTGAATTCTTTTCACCTTCTTCAATCCATTTAATTCTAGCTCTTACTTGTGCGCCTTTTGTTTTTTCAATCTGTATTAATTCTAGTTTTTGTTTTACATTCAAGAGATCTGTCTGAAGCTGTTCATTTTGGGGGTCATCTATTATTCTTCTCTCTGTTTGCTGAAGGCGACTCTGTAGTTGCAGAAGTTCGTTTTTTTTCTTACAAGACAAATTTTTACCAAATTCAACGCACAGGTTCCGTATTTCTAATTTACATAACTCCCATTTCTCTACACTGTTAACATGATCATTCTCTAACCAAAAGGAATCTAACATATTGTTTATCTTCTGTATAAACTCTTCATTCCTCAAATAACTATTGTTGAAGCGCCAGTAACCAGGACCACGGATAAAATTTCCTTCATTAATATCCAGTACAATTGCCTTGTGATCCGAATTGGGAGAAAGCACATGTTGGCATGATACACATAAACTCAGAATGCTTTCGGAAGCAAGACAGTAGTCTAAACGGCGCGCAATAAATGGCTTATATCGACACCACGTGTAGTCTTTGTCAAATGGGTGGTGATTTCTCCATACATCTGTTAAACTTAAACTGTCGATGATCTCATTTAATACCTTAACTTCTCTGATATCATGTGGTCTACCAGATATAATATCAAGTTCATTGTTCAAAACACAATTTAAATCTCCTAGGATAATGAGATCTTCTTCATTAAATTCACCAAGAATGTCATTCATGCTTTGAAAAAAGGAAATCTTATCATTTGGTTCATTAGGCGCGTACACATTTGCTATTACAATATTGCGTTCAAGGTATGCAACAGAAACAACAAGCATTCTTTTTTGTGACCTTATTAATTTTACTTCACCATGAAAGTTTCTTGAAATTAAAATCACTTCCCCCCGACTTCGCGTTGTACCTTCATTATAAAAGATATTACCACCCCATTCTTTGTTCCATGTTTCAATTTCATTTTTTGTTACATGAGATTCTTGTAAACAAATAATATCCATCTTTTCTTTTTTAAAGAAATTAAACACCGATCTTCTTTTCATTTTGTTTCGTAACCCTCTTACATTCAAAGAGGTAATACGTATACTATCCATCGTAACATTTTTTGTTTTCTTTCAATTTCCTTTCGTACCCTTTTTGTTTTCATGGACATCCATAAAAACAAAATTGACATGTATATCATAATATCAACCATAATCATCAATGACACATTTCAAGCAGTATTCAAACTCACAGTCCGTTGAACAATAGCCAATCCGTCGTCAAAGGGTCGATGGGTCACACACAGCGACTACTGCCACCGTTCAACCGTCGCCCTCTCAGAGTCGGAACGCACAGGGCTGACTGAACCCGACTCCTCCCGTCTGGGCACCTTTCCCGCCCCTTCCCTCGGGCTGTGTCGCTCTCTGGAACGGCCACGCTTGGGGGTGTCTGACCGTACACGACGACCCTGTTCGAGAGAAGACAGGATGGTAGACTGGCGGGTCGATGATCGGCTCCTGTCAACACGCTTACTAGGCTTTGTAGCATCGTTTGTGGCTTTTTGTTTGCTGTCTGTCTTTACTTTGCTTTTCGTCTGTGTCGGTTGGTCATTGTTTTGTTTGTCAGTGCAACTGTCAGAGAGTTGGCATGACTGGTCACCCCTTTTATGGCCAGTCTGATTACATTCTCTGCAAACTACATCATTCTTGCACCCTGACACATGATGACCAGACTGAAAACAGCGAGAACAAACAACAGTCTTTTGCAGAGACTTTTGTTCTCTGTGATATATCTTTGCTGAAAAAATATTTATCTTCATGATTTTTTCAAGTGGAGACTGCGGGACGGTAATAAAAAGAAATCTTCGCCCCGTTAAGAATCTTGTTAGCTTATTGTCTTTGTCTCTGGCTCGCTCCATTTTTATCTGCGAACGCAGTTCACAGCCAGCCTGCGCAAGGGCATGTTCAATCTCAGAGTCCGCAACTGAGATAGGGAGGTCGTCTATCCACACTTTTGTGGTTGGTTTTTCCTCACCTGTATCTCGAAGAATGTAAGGGTTGGTGTTGGATACCTGGAGTGAGGTGTCGCGTAAAACCAGACCTTTCACTAGAAGTTCCGTACGGGCCCCCTTGGTTGCTGGATATATACGCCACAGACCTCTGATGTTTTGGGCTCCGAGGATGGAACCCTGTCCTGCCACTCGTTCGGCAGCCAAACATACCTCCAGTACCGAAGGCCGATCGTCGAGGTTGTCCGGGATGTCTTTCTGTTTCAAAAAGACTGGATTTACTGTAGAAAAAGTTGTCATGATTTCCGTAACAGAACGATAGAGAAACGGTTGAAGCGCTATGACTGACGAGAAAAAAGCCCGTGCTGAGAACTCGCTTCAAACTCAAATTCGGTCCGAGCAGAGAGCGACCGCTTCGTGTCCGCACGCGACGAGCGTCACTCACCGAATCTCCTTCTCCCTCCTACTTCTCGCCTTGTCCCCCCCCCCCCCACACACACGCACGCACACACACACACACACACACACACACACACACACACACACACACACACACACACACACACACACACACACACACACGCACTCACAACCCTCGCTCTGCATCTTTGGACACTCGTTGTATTTAGTCACTTCAGACTAAACTGAAATAAACTGTGATTGTGTGCGATAGTGCGCGTGAACACGCGCGCGTGTGTATATGTGCGTACGTGAGTGCGTGCGTCTCTCTATTTCATCCTCTTCCTCCTCCCGCCTCGTTCTTCTCCTTCTCCCTCCTACTTCTCGCCTTGTTCCCTCCCCATGTCCTCCACTTTCTCCCTCCGTTTTCTCATTCTCCTCCTGCTTGTCTCCCCCCCCCCCACTCCCTCCTTCTCACTCTTCCCTCTTTCTTCCCCTGCCCCTTCTCCTCTTCCTTCCCTCCCCCATCTCTTCCAACCCCCCCCCCCTTTCTCCTCCTTTCACTCTTCCTTTTCCTTCTCTCACTTCTCCTTTTCCTCCCCATTCACCTTCTCCTCTCCTCCTCCTTCTCTGTCCTCACCCTCCTCCTTCTTTTTCTCCTCCTTCTTCTCCTCTTCCTCTTTTCCTATTTCTCCTACTCCTGCTTTTCCCTCATCCGATCCCTCCTGCCCACCTGCTCTTTCTCCTCTTCCTCTTTTCCTATTTCTCCTACTCCTGTTTTTCCCTCATCCGATCCCTCCTGCCCACCTGCTCTTTCTCCTCTTCCTCTTTTCCTATTTCTCCTACTCCTGTTTTTCCCTCATCCGATCCCTCCTGCCCACCTGCTCCTTCTCCTCTTCCTTTTCCTCTTCACTTCTTTTTTCCCCCATGTTTGTCCTCTGCCCTCCTATCTCTCCTTCACCTTCTCCTCCTGTTTGCCTTCTCTTCACCCTACTTCTCCTTCTCCCCTCCTTCTCCTCCTCCGCTCCTCCTTCTCCTGTCCTTCTTCTCTTCCCCGTCCTCTTCCTCCTTCTCTTCCTCTCCTCCTTCTCTTCCTCCACTCCCTTTCCTCTTCCCTTCTTTCACATCCTTCTCTCCATCTCCTCCCCTCTGCCCCCCCCCCCCACGCTTCACCCTTCTCTTCCTCCCCTCCCACCTCCTTACCTCCTCCTCCACATCCTCTCCTCATCCTTCCGTCCTCTTTATACCTCCTCCTCTTCTTCCCCGTCCTCTTCCTCCTTTCTCTTCCTGCCCTCCATCTCCTCCTTTTTGTCCGCCCCTTCATCCATTTTCTCCCCCCCCCTCCTCACCTCCTTCTCCTTCTCCTCCTCCTCCTGTCCTCCTTCTCAGTCCTCGTCCTGGTCCTCACCTTCTCCTCCTTCTTCCGACCCCTCCACCACCCCCATCCTTCCGCTCTTCGTCCGTTTCCTCCTCCTCTTTTCCTGTTCCTCCGCGGGTCCCATCCTCTCTTCAAGCCACATACGACTACTACAGCAGCGGCTGGAGTGTGCTATCTTCTCACCAGATGTCGGCGTAATTTGATATTCCCTCCACCCCTCAGGCTGGGACTGGTGGAAGTGGGTGCAAGTAGTAGTAGTGGCTTCTGAAGTGGCACCAATAGTAGTAGTAGTAGTAGTAGTAGTAGTAGTAGTAGTAGTAGTAGTAGTAGTCGTAGTGGTGGTGGTGGTGGTGG
>CM065714.1:37448670-37451170 GCA_033310375.1 Conus canariensis
GGAGGACGATACGATAGCGGAGGAGTTCTGTCTCCAGTGTGATCTTAGCCTGTGGCCGAGAAGTCAGCGTGCCATCAGTGAGTGAGTCATCGACCCTCGCGTGAACCACAAAGAAAGCAACCGGACAACCTATGTGTATATATAGACTGTGAAACAGACCGCCGCAAGCCAAAATTTAAAAAAAGAAAAAGAAAAAAAGAAACGACCGCTCAAAAACAGAGTGCAATGTGACGCTTATTTCATGAATACAGCGTTACTGAAAACACTGAAAACAACCCCAAATACAAATGAATACTAAAAAATATACAAAAAAAGTTGCAATGTGACGCTTATTTAATTAATGCAGCGTTACTGAAAGCTGACCCCAAACTCAAATGAACATTCAAAATGAAGGTGCAGTGTGACGCTTACTTAATGAGTGCAGCGTTACTTAAAAACAAGCCAAAATAAAAATGAAGACTAAAAATTAAGGTGCAAGTGATGCTTATTTAATAAATGCAGCGTTACTGAAAACTAGCCAAAATACAAATGAACACTCAAAATTAAGGCGCAATGTGACGCTTGTGTAAATAGTGGATCGTTACTGAAAAGTCGCCAAAATACAATTGAATACTCAAAAGTAAGCTGCAATGTGACGTTTATTTAATCAATGCAGTTTTGCTGGAAATAAGACAAGATACAAATGCACACCCCAAAAATAGGCTGCAATGTGATGCTTATTGAATTAATCAGCATTGCTGAAAACAGTCCAAAATGCAAATGAACACTCAAAAATGAGCTGCAATGTAACGTGTCTTCAATGAATTAGCGTTGCTTTTAACAAGCCAAAATACGAATGAACATTCAAAATTAAAATGCAATGACGCTTGATTAATTAATGTATCGTTACTGAAAACAAGGCAAAATACAAATGAGCACTCGAAAAGAAGGTGCAGTGACACGCTTATTTAACTAATCAGCGTTGACAAAATGCAAATGAACACTCAAAAATGAGGTGCAATGTGACGCTCATTTGATTAATGCAGCGTTGCTGAAAAAAAAAAAAAAAAAAAAAAACCAAATGAACACCGAAAGTTGAGGTTCAATAATTTGACGCTTGTTTAATTGAAAATACATAACAGACGAGCAAATTTAAGACACGCTCATCTTCGTCAGTCGTCACAAACAACAGACCTGACATCCAAAAATGCACAGAATGATACTCTCTACTTCGCAGTCATTATGACAATGACAAGGTACGAACAAGAAGTCAGACTTTGATATGAACTTTCAGACATTGCCGTGTTCATGCTGACCAAGATTATATCATTATCGGCAGTTTCATCTCTTTTTGTATCATATTCATTGCTATTGAAAATCATCACTATCATCGTCATCATCATCTTTGATATTGATGTTATTGGTGTTATTATTCATAGTATGATTATTGTTATCATAATTCCTGTTGTTGTTACCTATCAATAACAACTTCGCCCTCAAATGTACAGTCAGTCCCCATAAAAAAAAAATCACACACTCACACACACACACACACACACACACACACACACACACACACACACACACACACACACACACACACACACACTCACATTCACTCACTCACACACGCGAGCGCGCGTATATATTCTCGCCTATATAGACAAGCATATTCGCATATATATGCACTCACGCACATGGGTGCGTGCAGGAGCATGCTCACACAAACCCACAGATCAGTCACACACGCGCACACATACGCACGCACAGTGTCTGACCAAGACATTGGGCTACTGCGCTGCTCAAACATCAGGTTAGTCGTATCCATGAGACCTTCGTCATATCTTTCATTTTAGTTATGAATGTATTTATCCATCAACCATAAACCCTGCGCACTATAGTCTTGTAGCCTTTTATATGATTGGTCTGCACGTACATGAAACTGAAAACAAAAAAACTGACTTCGATCTGGGGGATACTTTTGTGCAGATTTTATTTTAATATCTGTTGTTTCTAACATCTAAAGAAGACAGATTTGTCGAAAAACGGACCTGTACGGGTTTTGGGGTTTTTTTGTTTTTGTTTTTTGTTTTGTTTTTTGCTTTTTTTGTAGTGTGCATTCAATAAGCGTTACTTGGCACCTTGTTTTTGTTGCTCATTTGTATGTGGGCTTATGACAATATTCAGTGAGTGTCCCCAGTGAGGGACAGAAGACAGACAGGCCCTCCTTCCCGTAGTGTTCGAGTTAAGTCAGGCACGTGGTGCAGGTACCGCTAAGTCAACGAGGATTCACATCACGCGGGCATCATCAACAATTGACCTGAGCTATTGATTCTTGACCATTTGCGAGGAATGTTGACCAATCACGGCCAGTCACATAGCTTGACACATATTTTGATGAACAGTACATGTACATGTGGGAGGAGATAGAGATGAAAGCGAAGCAAACGTTTTAAACCATCCACCCTCTCCCTTCCCACGCCTACCCCATCCCCACTGCCACCCCCACCCCCCACCTTCG
>CM065714.1:37456170-37458670 GCA_033310375.1 Conus canariensis
GGCCTGGGGACGAACCAGTGACAAACCCATTGCATCTCTCTGTCTGTCTCTCTGTCTCTGTCCTCCTGTCCTCTCGTCTCTCTGTCTGCTCTCTCTTCTCTGTCTCTCTCTGTTCTTCTGTCTCTCTCTCTCGTCCTCTCTTCTCTCTCTCTCTCTCTCTCCTCTCTCTCTCTCTCTCTCTCTCTCTCTCTCTCTCTCTCTCTCTCTCTCTTATCTGCAACTTCGAAATTCCCATCGGTAAAATTTTGTGAATGCGACTGTTTCTAATCACGACTTCGGGAATGACTTCTGAAACGCCAACAATGGAAACGTATTTTATGTTTGCATCATTAACACCAACCCCCCCCCCCCCCCCCCCCCTCCCCCCCTCCCTTCCCCTAGCATACGATCGCTTGCTTTTCTCCGAATGGCGCTTTCCATGCATGTGTTCCCGCACGGGACCTCGGAGTAAAATCTCCGCAGGACCTGGAGGGGATCAGAGTCCGTGCAGAAAGTCTCTTCCATTCAGACTGTCTCGAGAGGGCGGGAATCGAAACTCTGGGCCTTTGAACCAGAGTCTGACGACTCAGATCTCAGAACTCAGAAAACGTTTATCCGATCAAGGATGGAGATTTTAGGCAGAGCCTATTCTTCCAATCTGTCCTCGCTAAGCTAAATTATGCAAAGAGATTTAAAGACAAGAAAATGAAAAGAAATTAAAAAAAAAAAGAAAATACAGGCACACAGGATTCTAGAGTACATGATTCAGACACACTCGCATTTGTATGCAAAGGTTTGACAAAAGAATGCATATATATGCAGTCATAAGATGCAGATAATAAGAACAAAATGGAGATGGGGGTGGGGACGTGAGACAGAGGAAGATGGGGTGGGTGTGTAGTGTGAGGCAGCAGTTGGGAAAGGAAGATAAAAGGGTGGTTAGATCAGCAGTACAATATCCAATGTTTGCTGTGTGTTTGTGATTGTTGGTGGAGTTCGCGTTTGGCATGACACAAAATACAGTATTCTTAGAGAAGCAATTTTCCTCACCGAGGAAGGACAGTTAGTGGTATCATTTATTAACATAACTAGTACGGTAACAACGCACACATCTGTAATCGTTGATAATATAAATGATTGCTGCAAACACTTCTATGAGACAGTGTAATCTACGTCAAAGAGTCTATGAAGTATTTTCGAAGGTCTCTTTTGAAGGTGCGCAGTGAACGGCACAATTGCAAGTTTGGGGGAAGAGAGTTCCAAACGCTGAACCTGAAAATGCAAAACTAGTTTTGAACATGATGGTCCGAGTACGTGGTAGAATATAATTGCTAGACCCATATCAACACGAGGCCTTAGTAAGTAAATCGCTGAGGTATTGTGGGACCAGATCATTATGTACTTTATACATAAATACAGCTTTGTTAAAACTGAGTTGTGTTTGCAGCGGTAGTATGCTTTTTAGCCTGTTTTTCGGAGGCTGATAAGGAAGAATCCGGCAGAATTATCTTTGCAGCTCTTTTGTACATTGAATCTATTTTTCTATGGTGAACTGTTGCTGCACAGTCTCAGACGACATATGCGTAGTTGATGTGAGAGAGACAGTGAGCCTGGAAAAACATTTTTCAAGTGTTTGTATCAATGTAAGGCTTCAATTGTTTAAGCATGAAGAGACTACGAGCTAGCTGGTTAACGACAGATTCAATGTGGGACTGACACTTCAGTTCCGCGTCCACCATCACTCCCATGACTCGGTGCTTATGCACTTGTTCCTTGACGTTGCCATCTAAAGTCAGACTGGGACTTAGAGTTTCTGTTTGGTGTTTCTATCTAGAAGTGATTGTCATGCTTTTTGTCTTCTTAGGATGAACTGTCATGGAATTTTAAACGCTGTAGAGGTCGTTAGACGGTCGATACGTCCACTGCGCTGAAATGAAGGGGAGTGCCATCAGCAAAAAGGTCACACGAGACACTTGGATGTGACATTGATAATGGGAGATCATTTATAAACGAACAGAATAGAAGCGGCCCTAAAACAGAACCTTGGGGCACTCCCAATTTTGTAATCTTTGTAGATGAGAATTTGCTGATGCTAAAAACAAATTGTGTTCTGTTGGTCAGATAGGGTTCAAAGAATGATATTGCGTTCTGGTCTCGGAGATTTAGACCCATGTTAGTAAACTCTGGGACCAGAAAAGTAAAAAAAATATAGCGTCTTTTATCTTGATGCGCTTGTAATTATTACCATCTGATTTCAGCTGGAGAGAGTTATACATCAGGGAGTAGTTATTTTGGTGTACAGATATGAATTACTGTTACCTTTAATACGAATTTGTATTGCTTAATGTATTTGTGCATATTCGTTTTATTTTTACTTGAGCCGAGGTTCGTGATGATCATCAGTCGTTACGTTCCTGTGTTTTTAAGGCTATCATGTAGGTACATGTACTTCACTGGCACTAGAGCTATACAAAATGGATAGCAATGAAGTGTGTTATTGTCAGGTATTCTGTATATTCCG
>CM065714.1:37461170-37466170 GCA_033310375.1 Conus canariensis
CCTGAGCATTCTGGTATCCAGACAGGTATCTAAATACCAAAATAGTCTTGGATACTAAAGTGGCGGTCCACAGGTCGCCTCGAGAGCAGAACACAAAGGCCTTTAGTAGCGATGCCTATATTTGGAGAAATTTAAATGTTTCAAGATCGTTTAACAAACTGCTGCCTTGGTTTTAAGGCTCTGTCGCCAAAACTAATCATATTCTTCTCCTGTTTTCTTCTACTACTACTACTACTACTACTACTACTACTACTACTACTACTACTACTACTACTACTACTACTACTACTGTTGTTGCTGCTGCTGCTACTTCTTCAACGAATACTACTCACAAGAATTACAATGCTGTCTGCCTATTGAGTCAGTGGTAGAGACCTAGAGCTCTGTCACCTATTGAGTCAGTGGTAGAGACCTAGAGCTCTGTCACCTATTGAGTCAGTGGTAGAGACCTAGAGCTCTGTCACCTATTGAGTCAGTGGTAGAGACCTGGAGCTCTGTCACCTATTGAGTCAGTGGTAGAGACCTGGAGCTCTGTCACCTATTGAGTCAGTGGTAGAGACCTGGAGCTCTGTCACCTATTGAGTCAGTGGTAGAGACCTGGAGCTCTGTCACCTATTGAGTCAGTGGTAGAGACCTAGAGCTCTGTCACCTATTGAGTCAGTGGTAGAGACCTAGAGCTCTGTCACAGCCTACGTGGAGGACGGGGAAGGGTGAAGAAAGAGGAAGGCGGGCGGATTGAGAATGGGAGTAGCAGACGCTGAACATAATTGCACAAAGCAAAACATACTAATCGAAGTTGACAAAAATAATGAACGAATTTTTTTTTTTCAAATGAAAATAAAAAGCAAAAGGAAGAGTGGAACGATGAAATGTCTTAATAAACTCATACACACGCCTGCACACGAGCGAGGGCGCGCTCAAGCCGGCATACACGCACACACACACACACACATACACACGCGCGCGCATACATACACGCACGCGCGCGCGCGCACGCACGCACACACACACGCACACACACGCACACACACACACACACACACACACACACACACACACACACACACACACACTGAACAAATGCGAACTACACACTGGCATACCATCTAGATAACCGGACAGATACATCTCTGTGACTGATTCGTCACGGACATGCTGGAATCTTGTGCTCTTGTCGAGTGATAGTCGAGGGCTCGGAGTTTCCAGCTAGAGTTCACGCCACGTCCACGTCCTAGTCGTCACATTACAAGAAGGAAAAAGAAGATATGTTTTTCTTTAAAACTTAGAGTATGGTAAACTATAATGAGAGAAAAGCAAGAAGCATGACTTTCTAGGAAAACGAAGCTACATTTAAAAAGAAAAATACTTGAACATGAAAAGTGATAACGAGAGAAAAACAAGAAGCAAAACTTTTCAAAACGCAGACGGTGAATGGGTCGCAAAGGCAGAAAGACAGTGGACAACAGTAAAGTAAGCTGGAAAAAAAAGGGGGGGGGGAGGGGGGTCAGAGTTAAAGAGTGTGACAGAAAAGAGGACGTTACTGAATGGCACAGAACTTTAGAAGGTTGAGGAGCTATTTGTCCTGAAAGAACCCATGACATCTCCACGGGGACACAAACTACGGGCAGTCATCACCAACAAACAGCCCTGGGAACATTTCTCTCCCAGAATCTTCAACTGTCGAAAGAAGAAGGATTCAAATTGTCCGAAAGTAATCCACTGTATACAATCGCTGTCTTTGCATCAAACTGTATTCGAATGTCCTCGATAAATGTGTGTGAAAACCTCAGACGCATTATTACATGAAGCTCTTGTATGTTTTGTTTGTTGGATCTTAGATAGTGACCCATTGGACAACATAGGTCAGTTGTTAATTAGTTCTAGCCGTGTTCCGTTCTTTACCCTCACCCACCCCCACCCGCCGCCTCATTGCGTAACTAATCCATGGCATAGAAAAAACTGCTAGGTTTCTCTGACTTTACATAAGACCAATATCCACAGGATATAGCGCCATCTTGTAGGATTTCCCTGACTTGATTTAATACTCAGGAATGTGAAGTGAAGGAATTTTGAGTCGATTTATTTTTAATCACTCAACTGCGATCTCTCGTTTGTGAACGTTATCCCGGACATGACGTCATACAGCAACGAGACAGCGTGACTTGTATTTGCGTCATGCAAAGCTGTTTTCCATGAGGGTTAAGAAAAAAAAAGATCTTGGCTAAAGGGTGGATGGAAGGGGAGGTAGGGAGATCAAACTGATTTATGTTTCCATTTCTGTTTTAATCTGCGTGGATTTCCTGACAGCAAGAATGATTTGCTGGAGATTGAACCGAAAAACTTCGGACTTTTTTCGCTGCGAAACGGTTAAAGACGAACTGTTCTCCAAGTCAGAAAGACGGATCCAAAGTAAAAGGTGTAAATTTTTAGTATTATTTACCCCCCCCCCCCCCCCCTCACGATTGTAGGTCATTATGCTAGAAACAGTAAGCCTCTCTCTCTCTTCTCTCTCTCTCTCTCTCTCTCTCTCTCATCTCTCACCACACACACACACACACACACACACACACACACACACACACACACACACACACACACACACATCCCGATAACACCCATGCTGTCTACACAGATCCTGTGTTTATGATGACAAGTACTTTATTTTAAATGTACAGCACATAACGAGGTGTCCTGGAATGCGTATTTTCTGTATTTTATGTAGCTTAATGATTAAAGCTGCTTTTCTTTCAGCGTCTAACGGTGAAATTGACGTGAAATCAGTAGTTAGGTTTATATCAAAAGCATAAAAAGGAATGAAAATATGATGTGTGTGTGTGTGTGTGTGTGTGTGTGTGTGTGTGTGTGTGTGTGTGTGTGTGTGTTGTGTGTGGGCGCGCGCGCGCGCAAATTACGTCACCAATGCATGTAATGATTGGGTGAAGGGTGGAGAGGTGTATCTTACGTCACGATGCGATTTTTTCTTTGTTGCCATTATTACATTTTGCAGTGTTGTGTGATGCTATGTAAGACTATGGCGCTACACCCTCTGAATTCTCTATGTCCATCTTGTAGTCGGTTATTTGAAGGTGAATTATCCTCACGACTATTTTACTCATTAAGAACAACGTTAGTAAAAGTGTAGACACTTTTAAAGGGAACTGGTTGAAAAAAATCATGGGATTCGAATTTACAGTCTCTGTTACACCATTCACACACTGTAACCACTCGTCCGTAGCGCTTCCTGCTGTCTGTTTTTGTGACTATTTGTATGTGTATGCATTATTTCAGTCAATTACAGAGGCATGGGTCGTAAGTTACAGCTTTACGTAAGCCATTTTCGATTGTTCTCTGAACATAACGAAGAATTGGGATTCGATCAGTAGGACTTGGTGTGTAGGTACCAAAGAGTACTAAAGATATTAAGAATTCCAGCTGTTTTTGCGTCCATAGACGACATGTGACACGTACATAGAATTATATCTATATTCATCTATCGATCTCTATCTATATATGCATGTTATGTACGTATGTACACACACACACACACACACACACACACACACACACACATACACACACCACGCACGCACGCACGCGCACGCACGCACGCACGCACACACACACACACACACACACACACACACACACACACACACACACACACACACACCTGCCCATTCGCTTCTCCTCCAGCTTGCACACCCCCATCCCCCGTTCCCTCCCTGTAACTTCTTCATGCGGCCATTCCTCGTCACCCCTCCTTCCCTCCCCTCGTCCCCCTTCCTCCCTCCACTGTATGTCCTCCCTCCCTTTTGCCTCTCTTTCTCAAAATCGAAATGAATGAGCAGGGAACAGTAAACGATAAACAGTAAACAAGTTGGTATTTTTTGCTCCCCTAAGAAAACCTACACAGAGTAACTTTTATTCAAGACTGGCACACCTTTTAACTTGAATAAAGTCGACAAATACATAGACAGACAATCTATAGTGGGGAAATAAAACAAGCGCAGGCCAACAACTGAACTATCTTCATAGTATAGACTTGCAAAGATTTGACTTAATGGGTAGAGGGGGGGGGGGGGGGAAATTTGAGATGGAGAAACTGAACATGAAATTAAGAAAATTGTTACAGATATGAAACTCTCACTAGCTGCATAAGGAACCATCGCAATCCTTTTGAAGCAGATATTTGTATTGCCTGCTCCGAGGCCTTTCGTCCGCTGGTCGGACTCATCAGGAGACACGCTGGTTGTCTGCGCTTACCTGTGTCTGTCTCTTTCTCAGTTTCGTTCCCGTACCCCCGTCACCCCTCCCCTCCCCCTTTTTCCGTTACCATCCCCCTGCACGCCCTCCTGCCCCCCCCCCCTCCCCCCCGCCCACCCCCCTCCCGCTCGTACCCCACCATCACTTTTTCCTGTAGACCCCGCTTCAAATCCTGACATTGCGTCACTTCGCTTTAATTAAAATGCGACTAAGGCGATGACCTATCGCAATAGCGATTAGCTCTTCTACCCAGTATGCTAATGGTTCACTATGGCAAATTTGGAGAATATCAGACGAAATTATTAGATTTGTACTGCCCCCTTCGTCACTCCCTCCTCTTCTCCACCCCCCCCTCCATTTCTCCTCCTTCCCCACCTTCTCCTCCCCTCCCGTCCCTATCCTGCCTGTCCGTCTCCCTTCCATATCCATCTCCCTCCCCCCAGCCATCCCCCCCCCCCTTTCCTTCCTCACTTTGCCCGCTCCCACTCCGTGTCCAGCCTCTCCCCTCCCCCACCATTTCCACTTCATCCCTCCAAACCGCCTCCCCATTCCCTTGCTCCCACCCCTGTCACCCTTCCACCCCCATTTTTCTCAGCCCCCCCCCCCCCCCCCCCCCCCCCCATTTTTTTTTCTCAGACATTCAAATTGCAAACTGTTGCATAAAGTTGAGGGGGGTAGGGGTGGGAAGAGAAGGAAACAGCTAATCGTATTGATAACACAAGCTCTGCCTCTCTGTC
>CM065714.1:37471170-37473670 GCA_033310375.1 Conus canariensis
CACGCTCTCTCCTCTCTCTCTCTCCCCCCTCGCTCGCTCTTTCTCTCTCTCTCTCGCTCGCTCTTTCTCTCTCTCTCTCTAAATCTCTAAATCCCTAAATATCTATTTGCTAAGTTTCTCTTCTGAGCTTCTCTCTTTCTCTTTTTTCAGAATCTATACAAATCTCTCTTACAACTCTCTCTATCTCTGTCTTTGTCTCCGTCTCTGTCTCTGCCCATCTGCCTTTGTGTCCTGTCTGTGTGTCTGTCTCTCTGTCTGTCTGTCTGTCTCTGTCTGTATGTCTGTCTGTGTGTGTGTCTCTCTGTGTTCAAACCTCTCTCTCTCACTCACACACACACACACACACACACACACACACACACACACACACACCACACACACACACACACACACACACACACACACACACACACACACACACACACACACACACACACACACACACACACACACACACACACACACACACCCCACACGCTCGCACGCACGCACGCACACGCTATATGTTCCACACTGATATTCTTGTTTTACCAGTGTGGCGGGAATTGCATGAGCCGCGTTGTGCATCAGTGTCAGTGGGAGAGTGGCAAAGAAGCTTAGCAGTGTGTGTGTGTGTGTGTGTGTGTGTGTGTGTGTGTGTGTGTGTGTCGATGTGAGTCTGTCTGTGTGTGCGCGCGCGTGTGTGTGTGTGTGTGTGTGTCTGTGTGTCTGTGTAGTAGTACTTCAGTTTTACGTCTGTTCACAAATGTGATATCAGGCGAAGAGAGAGAGAGAGAGAGAGAGAGAGAGAGAGAGAGAGAGAGAGAGAGAGAGATGCATAAATGTCTGTGACTATGTAAGTGTATGCATAATATGGTTATCTAAGTGCATATAAATGTCCCTATAAACATCCCTGCAACATACCTGCGAATATTTTAAAACTAAATGCTTAACTGGACTACAAATTAAAGAAAAAAAACAACATTGAAGGCAAACTTTAAATCTGAAAAGACATCACACAAAGACATGCCTGATAATGGTGGTAAATGAGCTTGAAGAGGTAAACAGTCAAACAGCAGATGTTGCTGGTTATTCTTCGTTCTCCACAGATACATTTTGCTTCGTTTGTGTGTTTAGTTTTTAAGGCATCAAGTTTTAATTTATAAAATATTCAAATGAAATTTCTGTATTGGTACATATTTTTCACCTGTAAATGAGGAATGCTGTTTACATGTTCATGATTTATTAAATGAGTATTTTTATTAGCCACACCAAGCAACATATTTTTATAACGTTTTCTGAATCGACATCAGACGGTTTGCTTAATATAACTGATTGACTTCAGGTAAAGAAAAGGAGATATTCAATACCGTGGCGCACGTTTTCATTTCTGGCTCCTCTCTTTGCGCATCTATCAGCTAGCTCATTACCCCTAATACCACAATGCGTGTGTGTTGTGTTGTGTGTGTGTGTGTGTGTATGTGTGTGTGTTGTGTGTGTGTGTGTGTGTTGTGTGTGTGTGTGTGTGTGTGTGTGTGTGTGTGTGTTTCGTGTGTGTATGTGTGTGTGTGTGTGTGTGTGTGTGTGTGTGTGTGTGTGTGTGTGTGTGTGTGTGTGTAACAATGATGCACCCCTACTCGTCTTTCTCCCTATTCCCCCATCCCTACCATCCCACTCCCCCATTCCCAGCCATCCTCGTACATCTCCTCTGCCCCTCGCTTCCCCCCTCTCTTCATCACCTCTCCCTCTCTCCACCAGAGACAAAATTGGTTTCCGCCATTTCTATAGAGAGGCTGGGTGAATGAGAGTGTTCAGATTCCAAGCCTGATTCCTGGGGAGTGCGTTTCATGACGAGCACATGGGTCACATCGACCTCTTCCAGCCTCCGAGTGGTTTGGTTGTTGTTGCTGTTCTTCTTTTTGTTTTCAACAAGAATATTTCTGGTTCCTATAGCCCTTCGTCTCCCAGCCCCCTCCCCCACGCCATTCCCAAGCACACGCACAATCTCCCATCCATCCGCCATCCGTCTATCCCGTTCCCTCAATTTCTATGCCTTTATTTCTCTTTTTCTCTCGTGTTTCTGTCTATATGTGTGCTTATCTATCCGTTTGTGTGTCACGCAAATTCTCTCTCTTCCACTCTCTCTCTTTCTCTGTATATATATATATATATATATATATCTCTCTCTCTCTCTCTCGCTCTCGCTCTCTCTCTCTCTCTCTCTCTCTCTCTCCCCCCCCCTCTCTCTCTCTCTCTCTCTTCTCTCTCTCTCTCTCCCCCCCCCCCATCCACAAATGATGCATTGGTAATATGTCTTCTGCATGTGTTTCCCCTTCCCCTTAAGTTATGGATGGGCCTTAGCCTAAACTGAATAAGCATTTGCATTCTCTCTCTCTCTCTCTCTCTCTCTCTCTCTCTCTCTCTCTCTCTCTTATACTTCTGTCACTATCTCTCTCTGTCTTTGTCCCCCTCTCTCTCTCCCTCCCCACCCCCCCCCCCCTCTCTCTCTCTCTCTCCTCTC
>CM065714.1:37483670-37491170 GCA_033310375.1 Conus canariensis
TGAATGTTATAAATCATGTGAAAAGTTTATTAAAAAAGATTTGAAAAAAAGTAGGAGCAAAGACGAAAGAATGGGCCATAGACGCAGAAAAAGTGGACGACAGTAAAGAACAAACAAACAAAACAATAGTAATAATAATAATATAAAAAAATAATAATGATAATAAAAAGGTTAAAGAAATAGACAGAAACGAGGAAGTTACACGAGACAGGGATTGCATTTGTACCAAAGAATGACATCCCCATGGGGGCAAGAGAGAAGGGCGAAATTGACGAGGGTTCAGGAGAGAACAGTCTTAATGGTCCGCGATCTAGTTTCACGAACTGATTGTTCAAATCAGAATGGCACCACAAGGGAAGCTGTGAAAACAACAAAAGTCCAGCGTGAGGGGAGAGGGGGTGCTGGATGTGTTGGTATTACATTGTTAAGGAACAACAGTCCAGTTGACTTCAAAGACGAAGGGTGACCAACACACACGCACACACACACCACGACACGCACACACACACACGCACGCACGCACACACCACGCCACGCACACACACACACACACACACACACACACACACCACACACACACTGTCCCCAATAAGAATATTAAAATATATCATTTATAATTATCAGCTTACCATATAGGCCCTACAAAGGAAGCCATTCTTTGTCGTCCGGGGAATTAAACTCCTTTTTTTCAGGAGAATGAAGATTATTTTGCTAACCTCCCACCCCATCCCCCACGCTCCCACCCCAGCCCTTCTCACACACGTAACGGTGCGTCGGGCAGCAGGACTCTAACGTGGACCCATCGAAGACGCCCGCACAAGCACGATCTTCTACTGCATACTGACGAACGTTTAGCTTCGGACTAATCAATTATTATGTGAGGCTAATCACATAACTTTAGGCGAAGTCCGATCGCCATAACCAAAGAGCGAAATCTGACATTCGTGCAATTTCCGAAGCTAGTTTTTGTCTCGCGACAAATGTGTAACTGACAAGGCTGCTATCACATAGGCTACTTACTATCCACTCACCAATACTAAAGGAGTAAAATAGGCACTAGAATCAAAAGAATTCTTTTAACTGAAATGTTTAAAATGATATCTGATTTTTTTTTTTTTTTTTTACTGGTACTGAAATTAAATTTGAAGTGTGTACAGTGAATTACCGTTCCATGCACATTTAACGCCCAGACCCGACAACACTGGGGAAAGCCATCACAAGAGAGTGGAGATACAGGGTAGTGCGCCTATACCACCAGAACGACAATAAGTTCAGATGGGAGAAAAAGGCCATTGGACGCAGCGGGATTCAAACTCGTAATGTTTGACTGCCTCCTCGGTGATCTACCATTGGGCCAAACAGGCACCCTAACGAGAATGAATACATTTTCCATTTGCAGTGTCACACTGTTTTCAGGAAACAACATTTCAAACCGAAATATATTTAAAACACAGCGTTTCCTGTTATTCTCGTCTGACTGTCTTTTGTAAAGAAACGATTTCAAAGCTATTTCGCGAATGAACTCGCTTTAGACGTGCCCTGCAACTGGTCTAGCAAAATGCCTTTCTTCCATTTCGCGTCTAATCCAATGAACGACGTTGCTAGCAGTCACGTGACGATTGCTTCCTTTGAAAAGCAAATAGCAGACGACGAAAAAATCACCCTCAACGAGAAATGCACATGCCCCTTTCACGACTTGAACGTGATGAACACACAACAACGTAATAACAACAACCGACAACAACAACAACGACTTTGTTTTTGGGTGGAATTACTACTCCATTGCGACTGAAGCCATGGGCCACAACGTGGAGAATTGAAAGAAACAAGCCGCAGCAGATGATCAGCCCGATCTCACTGATATTTTTGTGTATGCCAGTCGAGTGGAGAGTTGCAGTGCGTGGCATTTTGTCGTAGGTATTTTTCATCGTGTGCTAATGCCTTATAAGAAAAAGCTTCGAAATGCATATTTGTTCTTACGTGCACAGACCTCCCTGGACTGAGTATTCATCTGGAAACAATGTGGTCGTGTGACTGGCCTGAGAAAACCCGAGCGCTGATCCCGAATCCAGACGAACATGTCTGGTCACCGATACAGACAAGTCTTCAGGCTGCCACTCAACAACGACTGTGCCGCCTGGGACGAGTGACAGTTCAGTCATAACGTATTTGCAGCATCCATTCACCGTCCGGCAACACCTGGCGACCTAAACCACCGCCCAGCACGTACACAGCAAATAAACAGCAACAGTCACGGTAAATCAGCGAACTACTTTACAAGGTACGCAAAGGATTTAACACACGACTGTCGCAGCGGTGTCACATTCAGGTACACACGTAGGCCCACTGCCGCACGTCCGCCACCCACCCTTCACCTCTTTTCCACTTCTCCCCACCCCACTTCTCCCTTCCTCTCACACCCTTACCTTCTCTTCCCCCACCCCCGCTTGCTTCCCACCCCTTCCGTTTTTACACAGGCACAGGGGAATTGCATTTATACTTCTTGTTGTTGTGAATCGTTACCGGCTGTAGATCTATCTGGAGACAAATATAACTTAGACCCCCCCCCCCCCCTCCACACTCGATGAAAAATACCTACCCCAAAGTGCACACCCCCCCCCCACCACCCTCGCCTTCTTTCAGTTCCACCTCCATGTGGACATGTGGTTCGGAGGATCGTGCACTTGAAGCGAGCTGATCCCGGGTCCATGACTTGAGTCCTGTGTCGGGCGTCCCCCGCACCGCGTCTCCTTCGGTGGTATAAGCGCTGATCTTTTTGGATGGGATGAGAAACCGAGGTTTTGTATTTAGCATGTATTTTGCGCGCGTTGAAATAAAAAAAAATCCTGTGCTCACAAGGGAGTTCTCCGTGGCAAAATTATGTAGGAAGACTACTTTGAAAGCCAAACTAAACACATAGGCAATGCATTATATCTGTCTGTCTATAGATAGATAGACAGATAGGTAGATAGATAGATGTGTGTGTGTGTGTGTTGTGTGTTGTGTGTGTGTGTGTGTGTGGTGTGTGTGTGTGTGTTTTGCACCGGACTATGTCGACGCGTTTTCCCCGAAGAGGGCAGCCAAAATTTCAGAGAATTTTTTTTTTAGAATAAGCTATACAATTACAATGCAAACATATATACTACAATACAACAAATGTCTACCCAGTGTCCCGGACTGGAGGGGGAAATTCTCAAGCGCAATTTTTTTTATTTCCTGAAAACTATAACTTCGGCCATCCCTAGTTTCTTTCTTCAGTTGAGAAGGCGACTCCCACAATCTTTTTTTAGAGCAGGGCAGTGTTCGTTGACTATCTGCAAGTGGTCGTATTAAATTAATGATCGAACAGCGGGTAGTTGAACGAACTCTGAATTCAATGCACAAAGACAGAATTCAAGAAAGATGTGAAGTTTAGGCTGAATAGCCTTTCTCAAACTGAACAGGTCCACACACACACACAAAACCACACACCACACCACACCACGCACGCACGCACGCACGCACGCACGCACGCACACACACAACACACCACACACACACACACACACACCAAGAGAATGCGTTGTTAGGCCTACTTAGTATAATAATAATCGTGGATGAAAAGGAAACTTGATGGTAGACAGGATGAATGATCTGTTATCAAGGGAGATAATATGTTCCCAGACCATGCAACAAACGCTGCTCTTTATTGCTCGACTGAGGTAAGTCTGTCCTTAGGCCTACTGAGCTTAGTACTGTTTTGAAAGGACGTGGAGTCGACGTTTGTTTTCAGTCTCACTTGAAAAAAAAAAATCGCTTTCTCATATCCAACGTTCTGTGAACTTGACTGTTACAGCTGTGCCGAATGAAAACTGTTCACACGAATCGAGAGTGCAGAGTTAGGCCAGCCAACTGCACAACGTTTTATACGGTTACTTCCCTTTGCACAAATGCTACTAATTTCCAGGGCATAGTTGAGTGATACGCTGAACTAAATTTTTCTTTAATTCGTGCATACCTAAAGGAGTCCTTCATTTGTTTCCGGAAGCCGTAAAAAGAAACGGTTTTGAGCAGACTGCATACGTACTGACTCACGTATTGACTTATCTTTTACGACAGGAAAGCTTACAAGTTGCTCTCCGATAGAAAAGCGCTCAGCATTACATATCTTTTTGTCAAGTACTGGCGTGTGTATGATCAAAGAGGCCAGCATTTTACCGCGGATTCTATGAAGACTTGTTCCACAATGTTCTAAAGGAAGTCAATATTTGTCATTTGATCGAGTTCGACGTAGATGGTGACAACCGACGGTAAATTATTTTACCTTAATGACATTTTTCAAAATCGAATTTCATACCAGTAATATTGGACAATACTGGAGAAGCTAGTCCTGAATTGACAAAAAGAACTGGTCTTAATTACAGAAACCCAACTACTTTTACTATAGCTACATTCATCATCATTGTTGAGGAGAATTTTAACAGTGTGTCCAATTGCTGCCAGGCAAATGCGTTACAAGCAGCTATGAGGAAGAAAAAGAAATGTATTACATACAAGTAACAGTAACAGTAACAATTACATAACACTCATTTCTCACAGTTTGAAGGATGACGACTGTGATGTTTATGAAGTTCACCATCTGGTTAAATGAATTTTAAACGTGATCACACCGTTCATTAAACCTGTTGTTAGAACGTCGGACACGTGATATTAGTGATTTATTTTACTATTTTATTATATTTTCTGTCATCATTTATTTTTACTTATACTACTTCTATCACAATTATTTCAGCAAAATTTCCTTCTTTTCTCACATTTCTGTTTTGTTCTATCGACCACATCTGGTCAGTCCAGGAACACATAACCTTCAACACAAAGGCATCGAAAAGGCTAAACTATTCTCCGCAATGCTTGCCTTTTTGCGATCATTTTATTTGTTTGTTTTGCTTCAAGAAGCCCATATGAGACAAAAGGTGATGTGTTTGTCTTGCATCTTGTTTGTTCCATTTATTTGGCGGTGTGGTGACCCTACTTCTACTCTTTAAACAAGGAGTGTCCGATAAGATGGACACTTCTAATTGGTTAGGTGATAAGGGACACTACTAAGACCCCAGATTCTTCCTTTTTTTTTTTTTTTTGGGGGGGGGGAGATTCGTGAGGCCTCAAAATTTGTTTTTTGTTTATGTGTGTGTGTGTGTGTGTGTGTGTGTGTGTGTGTGCTCCTCTCTTTTTCTTTTTAAACACGGTTTCTAAAGCCGCTCACAAACGTCCCGCAGCCTGCCAATCTGTCAGCGGAGTTGACACACGTTGGTGATTCATGGCCTCCACCTTCAAGAACGTCGTCTCCGCTTTCACGTGCACAGACATCGTCAAGTTACCCGGCGGACGTACTTGCGGGTTGTCTTCCCTTCCCCTCTCGCCTGTCGGCCATGGCATCCATCCGGCCAGGACACACGACTCGGCGGCTCTTTCATGAAATATCGAACACTGAGCCCTCACCTCGTCGACTTCAAAGGCTCTTTAGACGCGCGGCGCGTCACGCATGACATCAGCTGAAACCGCGCCTGTGCCTTGCATTGTTGACTCCACGGGCGTAGCCGCTGCACTCCAACTGTAAAGTCGTCGCCAGGCGTGACGGCGAATTCAGACGGTGATCTATTATCAGGTGGGGGCAGGGGTAGGAGGAAGGGGAGTGGTGGTGGTGGTTGGGGGAGTGGGGGGGGGGGTTGTCGGAGGGATTGGGTGACGTCGTTGTGAGAGGACAAAACAGTCTCAAACGACCGTCGTTGTTGGCTTGTTTCTCCAGCTCCGTTCGTGTTCGTTCGTCGTCATCGCAGCGGTGAGGGTGTCAGGTTGTTAGCGCCCGCGCCTCAAAAGCCCCTTGCTCTCGAGGTTTTTTGGCCCCGACGTGAGCCATTATAGACCTGTTTTGTTTGTTCAGTTGTTTTGAAGTGGAAAACGGCCACGAGATGGCGGTGGTGTGTGTGTGTGTGTGTGTGTGTGTGTGTGTGTGTGTGTGTGTGTGTGTGTGTTCAACTAGATTTGGGTCAGTATTTTATTCATGTTTGTTTGTTCTCTTTGCTTTTGTTTGCATGTTTGTGTTTTTTTCTGGAGTAGAGAAAGGTTGCAGCAGCCCGCACACGCTCGTGAATGTTGTCTACAGGTCTGAGTGGGCGTGTGCATACATGTTTGCCTCTCTTCTCTCTCTCTCTCTCTCTCTCTCTCTCTCTCTCTCTCTCTTCTCTCTCTCTCTCAGAATCAGTCACAGAGATGTATCTTTCCAGATATCTAGATGGCATGCCAGTGTATGGTTTACATTTGTTAACTCTCTCTTCTCTCTCTGTCTGTCTGTCTGTCTGTCTGTCTGTCTGTCTGTCTCTGTCTGTCTTCTCTCTCTCTCTCTCTCTCTCTCTCTCTCTCTCCTGTCTGTCTGTCTCTCTCTCTCACTCTGTGTGTGTTGTGTATGTGGGTGGGTGGGGGGTGGGGGTAGAGATCTTCGGAGCGGTAGTCCAACACGAGGTCAAAACAGCGTAGAGCCAATCTCCGACTGCTGTGCACACTGAATTCTTTCTCTCTACTGAAATCTGAGCGGAAATCATACTCGTGAGATCCTCCCTCCCCCTCCATCACAAAAGGAAAAAAGAAATGCAAACAAACAAGCAAAGAAACGCCGAGGTTTCGTGGATAGCATATCCTCACCCACGGTGACTAAGGTTGTTTCTATGGCTAAACCCTTAAATGAAAGGAAGTCTGAAATTAGGCAGGATGACACGAATAATCATAAATAAAGAAGACCATTTCAGCTTTCGAGGTGAAATTCTGTTATTACATGCCCATGAAAAAAGGCATCTCATTATTTTACCATGAGAGCATTAGGAAGAAACTCTAGGGAGAGCTCGACAGGAGGTCTTCATAGAAGAAACACCCCTCAGTCAAGCATTTCGGCCCTGAACTCCGTACACTCTATGGGTCCAGGCCGCGATCAGATGCCCTTCTGCTGCCAGAACGTTTCTTCCCTGGCGATGCTGGGATTCGCACTTCAGAATGGGTGAACGTTCCAAGGCGTTTAGACGGATGTCTGCCCACATTGCTGTAGGATATCTGCTCTAGGTTGAGAAATTTAAGCTTTGTGAAGTTCACCTTTGTTCCTCTTCTCCCAGATCCAGGTAAAGCTCTTTTTCAGCCGCCTCTACTATTAGCTTTTGAGGTTCCAGTCCTCCTCTTACCAGAAATCGCTAGTGTTGCTTGAGAGCATAGACTGATGATCCTACAAACGCCTTTGCTCCAACTTCCATGGCGAGGACTTTGATTTGGAAGTCAGATTCCCCCATGCTGTTTGTCAGGTCTTTAAGATGTGAGCTTGCCCATTCGCTTTTATATGGCAACTGAGTTCAATCGGAATCAGTCGTTTTGAGGACGTCGAGTGGATCAATACCTAGATTCATACAGCTTTTCCTCATGAAGTTGGATAGTTCTTCCCGTTCTGGAAAGGTCTGCTGTTCACTCGCAGTAATCCCGCCA
>CM065714.1:37496170-37521170 GCA_033310375.1 Conus canariensis
TACTCAAACTTGCTCTCACTCAAAGGAAGAGGAATGAGTGGAGATTAAATACAGACCTATGAAATGACAGTTCATGAATCAAATTATATTGAACTACACAAGACATTTACCTTGCAACAAAAAAACTTTTAACAACCCCGTTAAAACACCCACAAACTAATCTAAAGGAATTTTCATACAATAACAGAGCTGCACAAGTTTTGAATTTAATTCGTTCGGAGGTCAAAGATACAAAATACTGATATAATACTAATGCTTTTAGAATTTTTTGGACAATGATTGGAAATCATACGATTTTGGGGGGATGAATAAACATTACAAAGATTACTTTGGCATATGCCATGTCATGACTACAATGAAATCATTTGTATTTTAAATGAAGTTGGGACGTATAAAGGCAGGAAGGTCTATGGCAGCTTATTACTAGTCTTTGCTATTATTGCTGATGAAAAAGCTACTTCTACAGACATGCCCTTCGTCTATAGCGACAGGGTTATTGTTGTCTTCGTGTCCATCTCGGCATTTCACCGGGCAATGTTTGGCGGCGATCATCTCTCGGGTGCATGCTGACTACATCTTTGTTTCCATACCTCATTCAACACTTACATGCAAGACTCGCATATCAGACTATCATCTGTATACACAAGAAGAAGGTATAGGCATTAGCTGATCAAAACATAATTTTGTTGATCTAGGAGATTAGGAAACTTGACCCATCCTTTTCCCATCCATTCAGTGGATGAAACTCGACAGTAAGGTTCTAGTCTCCCTGTTCATTGCTGACAGTACAAAAAAGAAACAAATAAACATGCTGGTGAGAAGGAAGCTGAAAGTAACAACAAAAAGGTCGGCTTGAGTCGTTGTCACCAAAAACGCTGGTAAGAGGGATTCAGTAAAAACTGTGCAGAACATTGATGAAGAGGCAAAGAGATAAGAGGTCAACTGTGAAAGGAAATGATGGATGGAAAGGAAAACTGCCATCATAATGACAAGGAAATGAGTTGGAGACGTCGCGAGGAATGAAAAGAGACCAACAAACAAAAACAAAACAAAACAAGAAACTGGCACTATTGAATGAGCTATGACCCTGTTATGGCCATTCCCTCCTCCACACACACACACGCACGCACGCACGCACGCACGCACGCACACACACACAGCACACACACACACACACACACACACACACACACACACACACACACACACACACACACACACACACACATGCACAGCGCATATACGCACACAATGACCCTGGAGAGGGGAAAAAAAACAAGAACCTGACTTAAGTGGGGGTCAATCCTGCAATCTCCGAAGTTCCAGCATTTCCAGCTCAACACGCCATCTCTTCGCCGGAGACAGGTCCAGTGACAGGTCAATTTTTAGCCTTGCAAAAAGTTGCAGAGGTCAGGTTGCCCACTTTCGCTGCCTTAAGCACCGCCGTCTAATTTCCGGTCGCCGTAATTCCTCAATTAAGCCACGGATGCAAATTTAGCTGTGCCGCAAATGAACTGCACCTCCACGTAGTCTGAGCACGGGAATCTGCTCGGTCGATAATTTAACGTTGATATGCACAGTTATTTTTATAGATAGAAATATAAACTCAAGATCTTGGATGGTGAGATTAAAGTCTACTATCTCTAGGCTTTTAAGGTTATGTTGTTCTCAGACTGGAGCTCAAAGAGAACCTTGGTCAAACACAAGGCAGACTGACTGAAATTTATGCACGTTCCTTCATTGTCTGCTCCCCCCCCCCCCCCCCCCCCCAACTTTTTTCATGAAGGGAATTAGACTAGGTTCCTTGATACCTGCCATAAATGTGCCGCGCAGGTGAGGAGAAGAGGGTTGGGGAGTAGCAGGGAGGCATTACTGATGTGCTGAATGATTTTGATGTATAAATAAATACAAGTACAACATCCTGCAGGAGAAGAATCTTTTCTGGGTTTTTTTCTGCCCTTTTGTTGTTGTTGCTTTCTTAGAAACAACAATGATAGGACGATCTGTATTAAACTTTGTGACGTTCATTGAAAATACACAAGTTATAGAACGGTCTATCATAAAGATTGTAACGCTCACTGAAACACAGTCGAAATCCCACACACGTATTCATAAGCACAGTTGGTCCATTCAGACAGGTGAGAGCGTTTATTGAAATTCTGAAGCATACAGTTATCTAATATTGGATCTTTTCATTTAAACTTTGTTGGAAAAAGATGAATATATGTATTCATATATGTGAGTATACCATGCAGTGTGTCGGGGCTGTATCTCCAGTATATTTGAATGCATCATCTCCAAAACTGGCATTTCTTCGTATTTTAAGATTTCAGGAAAGATGTATGTGTTTGATTTTTTTCCCTTTTTTTTCTTTCTTTCTTTTTCTTTTTTCTGTTTTTTTTTCTGAGTTGCTGAATTTTCAAGAAAATTAAGTCGTCACAGTTTTACACATAACCTTTTTTCTATTATTATTATTATTATTATCACAATCTTGATACTCTCTGGTTTTGGACTCATACGATCAAACAAACCATGTAAGTGAAAAAAAAGCGTTCGTTGGTGAACCAGTCTGATGCTTCTTCATAGAAGAAAAGCTTATTATGACTGGTTATAAAGTTCAAAGTTTAGTATTAAGTCAATAATAATGCATGTGAAGGTGTTTAGATTTCAATCATAAGAAGTGTACGGAAGTGACGTGTTAATAAAGTGATATTCTCATGTTTGATGTGACATGTAGTTTTTCAACCATGTTTGTTAATGGTGTTTTCCTAGATAATTCGAAATAATCAATCCAGGCTAGTTGTAATACCATTGTTTTTTTTTTTGCAACAAAACAACAAAAAGGGGAGGGGAGACCAAACTGATTTCAAGCGATTGTAGACCAAAAACACGACAAGGAAGCTGGTACTTTATTTTCTGAACATCACATTTCGACATCTTTTGTTAGTGTATTACTCTGACTCTTTATTCCTTTCTTTTAGGATTTTGTCACCTGATTGTGGGAAGAGTTCATGTGAGCATGATGCTTTACATTTGTTTAGATCTTAGATGCTTTGAATGCCTGAATATCAGAGACCAAGCTTCATGGTTGCATGGAAACTTGATCTTTTATTCCTTTCTGCCATCAAAACCCTACAGCCCATCCGCTTTCTGCTTTCCACTTCAGTACAGTTATGGGTCTCCATTCCAACAATTCCATGTTCCCATGTTTTATGGAACAAGGGGTGTGACAAAACACTGACAAGTTTTTTTTTTGTCGTGACTTGACTGAATATTCTGTCAGTCACGACTTTTGTCAGATATGTGTCCAGCTTTATTTTTCTTCTTCAGTGTCAGTGTTTGCATAATTGCACATTCCCACAACTGTGGGAGTGTATGGGGTTTGGGATGCGAAGTGTTTTGAGAATAGTAAAGCTGTTGGAGTATAGAAATTGAGGGGAAATTATACGTGTTGTCATTGAAGGATCTAATATTCGTAGTTGAACGTCATCTTTTTCATCTCACCCCCACCCCACCTTCTCCTCCAAACTGCATCCCCTTGAAGTCATTTTGATACAAGCTGATGACGTGTTTTAGTTCTCTGTGTGTGTATGTGCGCGCGCGCGCGCACGCATGTGTGCATTCGCGAATGCGTGCGTGCACGCTTGCCCACGAGCGTGTGCATGTGTGTGTGCGTGTGTGTGTGTGTGTGTGTGTGTGTGTGTGTGTGGTGCATTCATTATGCACTATGCGAATCACACGTCACATCTCATTTAATGATTCACCACGCCTCATACTTATCAATCTCTCATGACCCATGTTGACACCTGTCTCCTTCCACCACCTCTTTTCTTCTCCCTCAGCCACATTCTTCCTTCCTGACCCCCCCCCCCCCCCCCCCTCGCCCCATCCTCACACCGTCTTTGCCTCTTCCAACGTCTCAGCCAGAGTTGCTCCATATACGAAAGCACTCAGCGCACTTGCTGTCCTTCTCAAGACGGCACGTCACTGGCTGGAAAAGCCATCAGTATCCGACACTTCACCTTTGAGGTATGCCAGCAAAAAGTGTGACCGAGGTCATTTCCGAGTGCCTGCTTGTAAAAAGTGTTCTTATGACACGTTGAAGGTGATGGGATTAGCGTAATGTTCAGCTTTACCACCTTGGATGATGCAAACTAAACTGCTATATTCGCACCAACAGTCCAGCACTGGAGCTGATCAGGGAAGGCCTGATTTAAGAGTTGAGGGGAAGACTTTACTAACAACAATATGGGGGAAAATAATTCATGCTTTTCATTTCATTTAAAAAAAAACATAGCTATATTGACACACTAACATGCCGGTGACACACTAACATGCCGGTGACACACTAACATGCCGGTGACACACTAACATGCCGGTGAATATCTAGAAAAAGGCATGATCAAAAGGGCAGTTTGAATGCTGGTATATGCCAAGAAAGGCACCAAAACATAAAGAGGAAAAATACTACTGAGGAATTGTAGATAGGGATTACAATGTGACAGCAACCCATAACACTGAATTTGCAGAAAACTTATGGCACTGACGACTTTAAAGATTGCCAGGGAAGAGACCAAAATGGATTGTCCTCCACAGTAATAAAAGAGGGCTGGTGACCACAAGAAAAACTGGAGTCAAGAAAAAATAAGCTGTGAAATAAGCAGAAAAGCAATGTTGACAACAGCAAAAATTTTGATTAGGTTGAGACAATGACATCAGTAACAATGTTGACACGTGCCAGTAATAGAAATGGGGGTAAAACTGGCACCATGCATTTAGAATTATTAAGGGTATTGATGAGGAGACAACACGAAAAACGGATTTGTTGACAATTAAAATTCACTCAAGAAGTTTGTGTCATCGCAGTCGAAGAAGTTCACAGCAGAATGACCAAACTGTTTCGTTAACGCAGAACATTGGTTATTTAGGTAAATTTGAGTTCTCAAACTTGCTCACACTCAAAGGAAAAAGAATGAATAGAGATCTAATACAGACCTATGAATGAATAGCAATTCAATGAATTGCATGATATTGAATAACACAAGATATTTACCCAGGCCACTTACCACATACAATGTAATAAAAAAAAACAGCCCTTTAAAACACCCACAAACTGATCTGAAGAAAAATTCACACAGCAACAGAGCTACATACGTTTAGAATTCATTTAGAGGTCAAAAATGCACAAAGTACTGACACTTCAAAAATCCTCTGGTCAACAATACAAAGTCAATCCGAATCTTGTTTGGAGAAATGAACATTACAAGATTACTTTGGCGTATGCAAAGCACTGACTACAATGAGATCATTTGTGAATACAGATGGGCATATGATGGCGTGAAGACCTACAGCAGCTTATTACCAGTACCTGCTGTTATTTATGCTGCTACTGCTACAAATACTATTACTGGTAGTAGTAAATTAGAAGGTTTCACAATAGACATGCCTTTCGTCTATAGCTACATCAACATTGTTTTTGTTGTTCTCTTGGAGTCCATCACGACATTTCAGTAAGGAATGGCGGAATGTTTGGCAGGGCCCATCTCACTGGTGTAAGTTGTCTGCATTTATTTTCCCATACCTCTCTCAACACTGACAAGCAGGATGTGCAAATCAGACTTACATATGTAGACATGTGATGGAGGTTTAGGCATCATCTGGTCAAAACATATCTCTACTGATCTAGATGATAAGGAGATGTACTTTTTCAGTCCATTCATTGGATGAATCTCGACAGTATGATTCCTGTCTTCCAGTTTCAGGTTATAGCATGAATGGGAACACATGACGATCAGCGTGGGAATCAACTGGCTTGGAGTTCACATAAAACTGATGGGTATTCAGACCATGACAGCTTGTCATGAGCAACCAGATAATACACCCATAGTATCACTTTCAGCCCATGCAATGTTGACAGGGTCTATTTCTGCTGTCAAGTGAGCTTGAATCCCATCCAAGGGCTCTAAACAGTCGGCCATATAATCTGTGAGAAGTTGAACTATTCTATAAAACTAGCCAAGAGGCAGGTGAAAAACTGTTGCTGCCAATACCAAACAAACAAAAATTCTGAAGAGAAGCGAGCTGAAAGTAGAGAAATTTCAGCCTCAGTCGTTGCTACCAAAAATCCTAGTGAGAAGGTTCAGTAAAAACTATGCAAAATATGATGAAGGGGCAAAGAGATAAGAGGTTGACAATGAGAGGAAATAATGGACAGATAAGAAAACAGCCATCATAGCAAGAAGGAAGAGAGTTGGAGATGAGGCGAGGAATGAAAAAAAAATTGGTGTCATGGACAAACTATGACCATATTATGGTCATCTCCTTCCTTCACATACACATGCACGTACATGTGCATGCGCAGCGCAAAGACCCACACATTCATCCCAAAGAGAGGGGAAAAAACCTCAAAACCCGCCTTAAGTGGGGGTCAATCCTGCAATCTCCGAAGTTCCAGCATTTCCAGCTCGACACGCCATCTCTTCGCCGGAGACACTTCCAGTGACAGGTCAATTTTTAGCCTTGCAAAAAGTTGCAGAGGTCAGGTTGCCCACTTTCGCTGCCTTAAGCACCGCCGTCTAATTTCCGGTCGCCGTAATTCCTCAATTAAGCCACGGATGCAAATTTAGCTGAGCCACAAATGAACTACACCTCCACAAAGCCTGAGTGCCGAGAATCTGCTCGGTCGATAATTAAACGTGGACATGCCGTTTTCGACGATAGAAAAATAAACACAAGACCTTCGTTGGTTACTATCTTTAGACTCATAAAGGATATCTTGCTCTCTTATGAGGACTTTGGTCAAATACTAGGCAGACTGACTGAAAGTTATGCACACTGGATTTTTTTTAGGGGGGGGGGGGGGGGAAGGAGATAATGCTGGAGTGAACACAGTGGGTAATGGGTCAGGGGAATGAGACTAGCATCCTTAATACCTATTATAAATATGCCAGGCAGGTGAGGGGAAGTCAGGGTGGGGGTGGAGGGTGGTAGGGAAGCATTAATGATTTGCTGAAGGGTTTTGGTATATAAATGAAAGCAAATGCAACACTGTGCAGGGCATAATCTTTCTTTTTTTTCTGCCGTTTTGTTGTCGATGTTTTCTTAGAAACAACAACTATAGGATGGTCTGTAACAAAGTTTGTAACGTTCATAGAAAACACAACAATTATGGGATAGTCTGTAATAGAGTGTGTACAGTTCATCAAAAAACACACGACAGTTACAGGGCGATCTCTTATAAAGTTTGTAATGTTCACTGAAACACAATCCAAATCCCACGCGACGTGTTCGTAAGCACCATTGGTCCTTTCAGAACAGGTGAGAGCGTTTACTCAAATACTGAGACATACAGTTATATGATTTTGAATTATTTTGTTTAAACTAAGTGGGTCGAAGACGTATACATGTATGTATATGTGTGCGTATACTACGCAGTGTGTCTGGCCTTGTGTCTCTGTTTTGGGGTTGTTGTTGTTTTTTGTATGTTTGTTTGTTCTTTAATACGTTATTTGCTTATTTGTTTGTTCTTTAATGCAGTCTTTCAACGTTGGCATTTCTTTGTATTTCAAGATTTGAAGAGACATTTTCGCGTTAGATTGTAAGCTTTTTGAGTTACTAGGTTATTGAGAAAATTCGCTCGTTATACAGTTTCGGACGTGGTTTTTTTTAAATTATCAATGTTGAAATCTTGCCTTTTTCTAGTACAAGATTAATAAGACTAGACAAATTCAGATAACAAAAAAGTATCCGTTGTTGATCAGCCTGCTGCTTTTCGCCATTACTGAACGGGTATAAATTTCAAAGTGTAACACTACGTCAAGGAAGACAGGTATCTGATGCATGTGTGAGTATTTAGATCTAAATTTAAGTCACAAGAAGTGCACTGAAGTGACGTCTGAATATATCATATTCTCATGTTTGATGTAACATGTACCTTTTCCGCCATGTTGCTGCTGCTGATGTTTCCCCATTGAATTCACAGTTCATCCTGAATGCGTCAATCATCATAACCATTATTGAACCTGAAAAAGAGGAGGAGGGAGTTGGGGGGGGGGGGGGGGGCAAACTGACAGCTAGACTGGTACGTCCATCATGTTCAGAGGACATACCAACATCTTCGTAGGTGTGGTCCTCTGTATCTTTAGTTATATCTTTTAGGTTTCCGTCTGTTGATAGTTATAAGTGTTTAAATGAACACATGTAAATTTAGAGACATAGCTCCATGCAGCTCTCGGCTCTTCACTTCAATAGTGCCATTATTTCTGCCATCAAAAATAGGTCCAGCAGCTCTCTGATTTTCACTCCGATATTGCCATGGGTCTCCGCTCCAACAATTTTATGTTCCCATATGATTTATAAAACAAGGGATCCGCGACTTAACATAAGTACGTTTTCTCGTGTTCTGGGAGTTTATTCTAACTGCATAGGCCTCTCTCAGATCTTTGTTTCTGCTTTGTTTTTCCTCTTCAGCCTTTGTATTTGCACAGTCGCACATTCCCACAAACGTTGGAGTATGTGGAGTTTTGGAAGAAAATTACAGTTGTTGGAATACAGAAATTTGAGTTAAAGATAGTTATAGCCTGTTTGCCTGTATTTTGGAACTAAGTGATGTCTCTGTGGCATAAAGGACTATTAAGAATCTCACACAGTGTAAGTCAGATTGTTTACATGTCTGCACCTTGTTTCTGTCTCAGCGTTAGTCTATGAAATCTTGACAACAGAGAGCTCAGTGCAAAATCATTGGTCATAAATAATGGGAAGATACTGTATCATTTCCTTCCTCCCATCACGGTATGTAATCATGGAGTTTGGGCCGAAAATGACATACGATGATGAAGCACTGCTCGTGATGTGGCTTCCAGGATTCGGACAGAAAACGAATCCTGCTAAAGGCCAACAGACACATGGGTGGGCCAGCCTGGTCAGCAGGATCAGCCCAGAACGTTTCACGTGGACCTGCCAAAACTTATTCTATCTCTCCAGAGAAAACCACATGCTCCGGGGAAGATGGTAACAGGAGAGGAACGAAGGCGCAGGCAGGACAGAGGCGTAACAGCGACCGTGACGGGCCAGGATGTAATCTTCCGCGGCGCCGTCCGCCCATAAAATGGACGTTAGTCGGGTCGTATGTAAGCTGAGAGCAGCTTCGAGGCAGGGGTGCCTGAATGGTCTGGCGGGTGTTTGGCAGCCTTTATCTGCTGCTATCAAATCCAGTCAGCGCGATTGTTCGGCGAAGGCCTACTGTGGGCTGGTCTCCAAAAGACGTGTGTGCCAAGAGTGGAGTGTGCGCATGTGTGTGTGTGTGTGTGTGTGTGTGTGTGTGTGGTAGGGCACCAAATGTTACATGAGATGAAGGAACCGTAACAAATATATGGATTAAACTTCCCCTGTTTCGCTTTGCATTCAACTTTTTTTTTCCTTCACCATGCTGTATGTACGCTGGAATAAGCTAGTCTGATATTCATGTTGGTTATGAATATGGAAATATGTAAGCAGTGGGAATGTACTTCGCAAAGCAAATGAAAAAAAGAATCAAAATAAGAAAAGAAAGTTGGAAATGTTGGAAGTATAAAGGGAAACAAACAATATGGAAGTAAAAGTGAGATAAGAGTGTTAAAGGAAACAGTATGGGGTGGGGAAGAGAGAGAGAGAGAGAGAGAGAGAGAGAGAGAGAGAGAGAGAGAGAGAGGTATGAATATAAAAAGAAACAATCTAAAAGTGCAGCTCAGTGAGATAAGAGTATAAAAGAAAACAATATGAAAGTAAGAGTGAATGAGGTAGTTGAAGCCCTCATTCTAGGGAAAGAATAGCAACCTACAATAATTGTTGAAGAAAAAAAAATCCGCATGCACACAGAACAAAAAAAAAAAAAAAAAAAGCAACAACACAAAGAAAAGATTAAATCGAAAAGAAATCCGATTTTTATAAGGTCGTTTATCTAGATCTATGCCTGCATGATTCATGACGGCATTGTGTGTGTGTGTGTGTGTGTGTGTGTGTGTGTGTGTGTGTGTGTGTGTGTTCGCGTTCACCTAATTTCAAAAACTACGTCACACAGCAGTTCATATTTCTTCGTCACGAATGAAGGAATACATTATCGCCCCTCTGCTAATCTCCTCCTCCTCATCTCCGCTCGACCCCCCCCTCCCTCTCTCTCTCTCTCTCTCTCTCCTCTCTCTCTCATCTCTCTCCCCACCCCCCACCCCTCCTTTCGTTCTTACCTCCCTTCCTCCCCCAACCCTCCCTCCTCTCAGCTCTGTACGTAATCCTAGGATCTTCCGCCCCATAGTGCAAAAGATGATGAATCCCCCAACAACAACCGAGCGTCCTGAAGACGTGACGCCTCCTGAGCTCCGAGGTCCCCCACCCCACCCCGACAGGAAACGAACCCTGCTACAGGCCGACAGACATACGAGCTGGGCCCGCCATGAGGGCGTCAGGAACTGGCCCCCAACGCTTCACGGGGACCCGTAAAAACTTCACCCTCAGGGGAGAGGGGAGAGAGCCCCTGCACGCTCGAGGGCCAAAGACAGCAACGAGAGCCTAACGAGGGCGGAAGGCAGTGCCCGTTGCGAAGTTAACGACGACCGTGAGGGTCGGGACGTAATCTTCGGCGGCGCCGCCCGCCCATAAAACGGACGTTAGTCAGGTCGTAAGTAAGGTGGGAGCAGCTTGGGGGCTGGGATGGGGGCGGGAGAGGAATAGGGGGTGGTGGGTGGAGGTGGGGGTGAGGAGGGGGAGAGGAGAGGGGGGAGGGGAGGAGAAGGGAGGTTGGGGTCTGGTGAGTGGGTGGGTTGGTGGGGTTGTTTGGCTGCGCCAGCCTGCCGCTATCAAGCTAAGACCAGAGAGAAACGTGACACAGCCTCACGTCACGTATCGTTTGGCAGGGTCGTTCCGCCTCTTGTGGGCCAGTCCCCAGCTTCAGAGTGTGAGTGTGCCAAGTCCAAAGGCGCTTTATATTTTTTCTGTGCTATACATGTTTTCCATTTTCGTCATGTATTATCCCTGCACGATGGTTCTGTCTTACATTGTCAGGCATACAATACACCATTGTTACTCTTTCTGTCTCTCTGTCTCAGTCTGTGTCTCTGTCTGTCTGTCTGTCTGTCTGTCTCTCTCTCTCTCTCTCTCTCTCTCTCTCTCTCTCTCTCTCTCTCTCTCTCTCTCTCTCTCTCTCTCTCTCTTCCGTTAACTTCATGAGATTTCCTCTCAAGAGTAAGTGGGCTTAGAAATTGCATAGATCAGTTTCTAAATTAAGCACAAGCGTGTGATAACAAAATAGCCGAAGTGAAATTCATTTTGTAAGTGTTCTGCACAGCCCTCACAGATGCCCGTGACAACAAATGCACTGTGCACTGAGTTATTTGTTTTCTTTTCGCTCCGAACAAGAATCACTTTTGCAAATGTTTTGTTATGGAATGATATAAGATACAGATCTAGCAAAATGTACAGCACAAGCAGAGGAGTGAGAGGAGAAGGAGGAGGAAGGGTGAAGATGGGCACTGTGAAGTGATGTAAACTGATAACCCTAATTACAGTTTGTGAGAAATAGGAGAGAGAGAGAGAGAGAGAGAGAGAGAGAGAGAGAGAGAGAGAGAGAGAGAGAGAGAGGGGATGGTGATGGCTGTCAATTGTCAGGTTATACATACGTACATTTGGAATGTGTCACGCTAAGACACCACACATCAGTCAGGGAACGAGTTGCTAATATCAAATCATCTCCTGGAACTAGGTCACTGGCATACATTTATGTCCTTCTAAAATCACAATACTAATACCCCCCCCCCCTCCCCCTTTCCTCATGCCTCCCCTCGCTCAGTACATCATCTGTCCATTAGCCCCTCTCAACTCCCATTCCTCTCCTCAACCACCAACAAACCTCCTTCATCCCCTTTCCCGGGCATAGTCCTACCTGACTGTGTACCTGGGCTTCAGCTCTTTCACAAAGGCCATGCTTTACATAGCTGATTGAGTTCATTAGCTTTTATCATGCAAACAAGGTCTACATGACTCTCACCATACCCATTTGTCCCGCCTACCGTTTTAAATGAGCTCTGTATTCATCACACACGAATTAAAACAAAGTGCTTCGCCCTTTCTCCCCCCCCCCCCTCCCTCCCTCCCACGCAGCAGTCAGTAGTAGACTCCGCAACACTTGCAGCGTGTTTAGTTTTGTGTTTGTTTGCCCTGCTTCTGTCTCTGTTGGTGTGTACAAGTGCTCTCTGTGTGGTTTTGTGTTGTTTTGCCCTGCTTCTGTCTCTGTTGGTGTGTACAAGTGCTCTCTGTGTGGTTTTGTGTTTGTTTTGCCCTGCTTCTGTCTCTGTTGGTGTGTACAAGTGCTCTCTGTGTGGTTTTGTGTTTGTTTTGCCCTGCTTCTGTCTCTGTTGGTGTGTACAAGTGCTCTCTGTGTGGTTTTGTGTTTGTTTTGCCCTGCTTCTGTCTCTGTTGGTGTGTACAAGTGCTCTCTGTGTGGTTTTGTGTTTGTTTTGCCCTGCTTCTGTCTCTGTTGGTGTGTACAAGTGCTCTCTGTGTGGTTTTGTGTTTGTTTTGCCCTGCTTCTGTCTCTGTTGGTGTGTACAAGTGCTCTCTGTGTGGTTTTGTGTTTGTTTTGCCCTGCTTCTGTCTCTGTTGTGTGTACAGTGCTCTCTGTGTGGTTTTGTGTTTGTTTTGCCCTGCTTCTGTCTCTGTTGGTGTGTACAAGTGCTCTCTGTGTGGTTTTGTGCGTGCATAAGAGAGAGAGAGAGGAAATGTTGCATTCTGATCTTTCACCATTTTCCCAATACTTCGAAAGATTTGGTTCTTGGACAACATGGCTTTCATCTACATACATTCACACTCTAACCAAGAGGAAAAGGCACACGTACCTGTTTCATAGCCTACACCCATTCCCGTCGCTCCCCTAAATCCTTCTTCCCCCTCCATCTTCCTTCACCAATTCCACACCATCTCCAGCCTCATCTACAGCCCCTGTTCTCCTCCCAACCCCCTCCTAAAAAAAAAAAGAAAAAAAAAATCTGAAACGCTTCTCGTTTCATGAAAGCTTGCCTCGGAGGCAAAAATGTATTTATATCGGTGGTGTTTTTTCTTCTTCTTTTTCCCAACTCGCTTTTCCATCCAAGGACCATGGATGATGCCCTCTCCCACTGGCACCCCCCCGCCCCCCCCCCCCCCCCCACTCCTCAACTCATCACCCCCTCTGCCTGCTTTCTTGCTTCCCAGCCCCCCTCCACTCCTCTCCTTGTTCTCACGGGGGCCTCTCCACCCACTAGGCGATCACCAATGTAGATAATGCTGGCTTCTTCAGCCTCATCTGTCCCACATCCCACCCCACCCCCCACCCCTGTCTCTCCATCCTCTTTCCTATCCCTCCAGAGAGGACGTGATAGATGAGGGGTTGATGGGGGAGGAGGGTAGCGGAAGTAGAATGTGAACTCAGTGGCTATAGGTATGCAGACAGAAGAGCTAGTATTAAAAAAGTGAAGTACGAAAAAAAAGGAAGTAAGACCTTTGTCATGTGATGTAGCCTCACATGGCGACATGTGACGTTCCGTCGCGTACGCCCTTATTTGTTATAAAGCATTTCCCTAGGTAGGGAAGAGGAAAGGTAAAAGAAAAGACAATTTACGTGGCCTGACCAGTGTGTCGCTGGTGGCTATGAAAACAGTTCAGTAAAATAGATGCAGGGTGATTATTGGTTGAATGGACGTACGTTGTCCATTGGTCAAGTAACCAAGGGCTGGTAATGCGTAGAGTTAGATGAGTAATCACTCAGAAAGAGCGCATGAGGGAAAAATAAGGTATAGGAAGGAGATGGCTTGCGGACACTGACCAGACAAGTTGTTTGGAGCTTGCAGAGTGTCAAGTGCGTGAAACCTCTCACAAAAGGCATTAAACGCTTAGAGGCAAAAGGGACGTTGTACGTAGTATACAAATAGGTAATAGACCCATTAACCAGGGTGCCGTACCCATCGCACACGGTCGAACTGTGTCGAGGAGGACGAAGTGGTCAGGTGACAGATGGCACCTAAGGTAGTAAGTACTCTTCCAAGTTCGGACCTGCCCGATAGCGAAAGGGGGGAGGGACGTAACCACTAGGACCTCGGTGCACCAAGTGAGCGCTAAATACTCAGTCAGCTGAGGTTCTTTTGTAAACAGTCAGTGAAGAGCAGGAGTCTTGGACTCGTTCGGATGGTATTGCCGTGGGTCACTGGGTTGGTTCTATTGTCAGGCTGGTTGAACGCGCGTGGATGTTGTTATCGTAGCCCTCTTTAAGATAATTACTGTGTTAAAGTGGCCCCCGAAGTCGGCGGGAATTTTCGATGTCCATCTGGTGCCAAGTGTTTGTTTGCTAATCAGTTAGGTAGGGATGTGTGTAAATGCAGATGTGTGGAGAATGTAGCGAATGGAGAATTCAGAGTACTTGTGAACTAGGGGTTTGAGAAGCAGCATGGACAAAGGCATGGCCCAAAGGGGAATCCTTTGTTTCCATCCCTATATAAAGTGAGGGAGAACAACGAGAAGGAAAAGAACACCAGGAGAGAGAGAGAGAGAGAAGGCAGAGGAGAGAGAGAGAGAAGAGAGAAGGGCGGGCAGGACAGAGAACGGGTCGAGAGAAACGTGGTCTGGGAGATAGAAGAGACAGCAAAGTCTTAGGGAAAGACAAGCTGGAAGAGAAGAAAACTAAGTTTGAAGCCCAGAGGTGGGTGAAGACAGACAAACTGAAATTGAACCCAGAGGTGGTGAAAGAGACGAAGAAGAAGAATTCTACGTCGAGATCCCAGAGACGACCACGAAGACCCAGTCCTGAAACCTGGAGCCAGTCAACCAAGGGCCTCACCATCAAGCAGTGCTGAAGAAGACGTGAAGAGACTTTTCAAGAACTGTGGTGTGGTGTGAAAGCGTGGTTGTGTGTGTAAAAACCTGGCCAGGTAAGAAGTCATTTTTATTATAACCCGGGATTAGGAAGTATTGATCATTTATGTGTTGATTTGTTCATTTTGTGTAACTGGATTTTCATGTTTGATTATAGTAGCATAGAAATTGGATTTCTTGTGCTCAGTCGTGTTAGGAGAGAAACGAATGCGTGACATCCCATTCCCAGAGAGAGGTGAATGTTTGGTGGGCGCATGAGTGTGCATATGCGTGTATGAGTGCAAATATAACCTTGGTGTGTTAAGCCTGACCAATAATACATCAACTTAGTGCACTTAAGCAATACCATCACGATTTCCCCCGTCCTGGACAAAGTGGCGAGCCTGCCAGGATTGCATGGCCCAAATTAGTCTCAGGCGGGAAACAAAGTGAGTACTAGAGTAGTACTGGGGCGAAGCGTCCACTAAAGGCAATTTTAATTAGCTCTTCTAATTATTTCCTTTAGTTCTTTGAGTGTTGAGTATTGACTTGTGTGTAGGGTGGTTGTATTAATCAAAGGTCGTTCAGAGAAACGAAGAACGAGGTTCTAGTCTTAACTCTCACAGAAGCTGTGGTTTAAGATTAAGGCTCCTTTGTGTTGGGAACATTACCACTGGTGGGTGTACTCGTAACGTTTGGTCGATAAACGGTTTACTGACTTTTTCCGGGTCTATAAGAGTAACTGTTTTAGCGGTGCTAAAACGACAAAATGGCTGAAGAAAGTTTTACTCCCATTGAGAAACTGATGAGTTTAGGGGAGAAACTAGGATATACAGGAGATGAACTGCGTAAGTTCATAGAGACTCAGCAGAAGACTGAGAGAGATGAAAGGGCTGAAAGAAGGAAGTTTGAAAAGGAACAGCTCGAAGCTGTCAAAAGAAACTCAGATGCTGAGGCCGAGAGACTTAGACTTGAAACTGCTGCGTCGAAGGCTAGAGCGGACGCAGAGTGTTTAGCTGCCAAAGCAAGGGCAGATGCAGAGAGTGCAGTGGCCAAAGCGAGAGCAGATGTAGAGAGTGCAGCTGCCAGAGCGAGAGCAGAAGCGGAATCAGAGATTTTAGCCAAACAAATTGAGTTGGAAAGAATAAAATCTGAAAATCGTAGTGAGATAGACACCAGTTCTGAGTCAGTAGGCCGCAGACTAAGTTGCGCACCTAGACTTAAACTCCCACTGTTCAGAGAAGAAACTGATTCGATCGATGCCTATATCAGTCGGTTTGAATCGGTTGCCGAGCACGAGGGCTGGCCCGAAGATGACTGGGCAATAAACCTGTCTGCCTTGTTGACAGGTCGTGCATTACACACTGTTTCCACCTTACCCAAAGGTGATCAGAGGGATTTTGACAAGGTGAAACAAGCAGTACTAAAGGCATATGATTTGACTGAAGAAGGTTTTAGGCGTAAGTTTCGCGAGGCGAGAATCGAACAGGGTGAGACATACACACAGTTCGGAGTTAGACTGGATCACTATTTCAACAAGTGGGTAGAACTTAGTGGAGTAGACAGTGATTTTGAAGGCCTCAAGACACTGGTGATGAAGGAACAGATACTTGATGGTTGTGGGACGGGCCTCACAATACACCTCAAGGAGAGGGGTGTCGTGACAATAGCTGAAGTACTTGAAGCAGCAGAGATTTACCGGGAAGCGAGGCGCGACTTGCCTCAACAAGAAGAGGGCCCAGAGGCATATACAGAGGATGGCAGGCCAGCACATGACTCACATAATGAGTCAGTAGTACACACCCGTAGGCCCATGGGGTCACGTGAACAAACAAGGAGCATCAGCCACGTGGAAAAGGCTGTAGACAAGCGAACCTGCTTCTTGTGCAATAAGGCAGGGCACTTGGCTAGAGATTGCCGATTTAGACCTCAGAAAGCTGCAGCAATGAGGGTCAGGCCAAGCGAAAGGCAGGCAGCAAAAGATGAAAAAGATGACAGTGTTATTTTGTCTGGACTGTGCTGTGTGTTCACAGATGCAGGCGATAACATGGATGTGCACAAAGGCAGAGTAGGGGACAATGTGGTTAATGTCATTAGAGACTCTGGGTGCACTGGCGTAATGGTGAAGGAATCCCTGGTTAAGGAGGGACAATTCACAGGTAAAACGCAGAGGTGTAGACAAATAGATGGAACAGTAGCAGAATTCAAAACGGCCCTGGTGTTCATTGATACACCATTCTATAGTGGAGTCGTACAGGCTTTGGCTGTCCCAAAGCCGCCGTATGATCTAGTAATCGGAAACATTCCAGGAGCACGTGGGTACGGAGACCCAGACCGTGATTTCTGTGTTGAATCAGAGAAACGAAATCACGGGAGAGAAAGGCCCCAGGCAGTCACACACTTCAGAAAGCGTTGGAGCGTGTCCAGTGAAGCTAACCCCACTCACTTATGGGAGGAACAAAAGGGCGATTACTCTCTTAGAAAACTGTTTGGTTTCGCTCACACAAGGCAGAAGAAGCGTGTTAAGGAGGGTACCATCGGTTTTGAGATAAAGGATGGGGTATTGTACCGAACTTTCACTCACATGAGTTCGGGGAAAACGAAGAAGCAGGTTGTCGTTCCTAGGCAGCGCAGAAAGGCGGTGATGTCCGAAAATCATGTGACGTCAGCCTCGGGCCATCTCGGTAGAATGGCCACACAAAAGGTTGTGACGCGGGAGTACTACTGGCCCGGTATCCTAGGCGATATCAGGCGCTTCTGCAGACAGTGCAACACGTGTCGTGGTGTACTGCATGGTGTTTTAGAGAGCGAAGAGAGAGTGACGGGGCCGTAGGCTAAATTAAAATGGTCGGGCGAAAAGACAGGTATTGGGTGCGTTTGTCTTTCGCAGTGTCGTGTATGCGTGACGTGGCTGGTTGCGGGCCACGTGTATGAAGAGAAAGGGAGAGAATTTCCGTAGAAACATAATGTTTATCTATATATGGCCACACTACTTAGAGCTGGTGGAAGTTTCAGACTGGTGTTGATATTTGCTTGGTTTTAGTGTGTATGTATTGATTTTTCTTTAATTTTGTTGCAAGGTAAATCTTGCGTGCGTTCTCTGGTGTTAGTAGGCTTATTAGAGGCCTAGATTAGAGTTGGTTTAAATGAGAGAATTGTGAGAGTTTCAGCTCCTTGAAGGTGTTTTAGCCAATGCAGGGCATTGTCTTGAAGTGGGGGGAATTTGTCAAGTGCGTGAAACCTCTCACAAAAGGCATTAAACGCTTAGAGGCAAAAGGGACGTTGTACGTAGTATACAAATAGGTAATAGACCCATTAACCAGGGTGCCGTACCCATCGCACACGGTCGAACTGTGTCGAGGAGGACGAAGTGGTCAGGTGACAGATGGCACCTAAGGTAGTAAGTACTCTTCCAAGTTCGGACCTGCCCGATAGCGAAAGGGGGGAGGGACGTAACCACTAGGACCTCGGTGCACCAAGTGAGCGCTAAATACTCAGTCAGCTGAGGTTCTTTTGTAAACAGTCAGTGAAGAGCAGGAGTCTTGGACTCGTTCGGATGGTATTGCCGTGGGTCACTGGGTTGGTTCTATTGTCAGGCTGGTTGAACGCGCGTGGATGTTGTTATCGTAGCCCTCTTTAAGATAATTACTGTGTTAAAGTGGCCCCCGAAGTCGGCGGGAATTTTCGATGTCCATCTGGTGCCAAGTGTTTGTTTGCTAATCAGTTAGGTAGGGATGTGTGTAAATGCAGATGTGTGGAGAATGTAGCGAATGGAGAATTCAGAGTACTTGTGAACTAGGGGTTTGAGAAGCAGCATGGACAAAGGCATGGCCCAAAGGGGAATCCTTTGTTTCCATCCCTATATAAAGTGAGGGAGAACAACGAGAAGGAAAAGAACACCAGGAGAGAGAGAGAGAGAGAAGGCAGAGGAGAGAGAGAGAGAAGAGAGAAGGGCGGGCAGGACAGAGAACGGGTCGAGAGAAACGTGGTCTGGGAGATAGAAGAGACAGCAAAGTCTTAGGGAAAGACAAGCTGGAAGAGAAGAAAACTAAGTTTGAAGCCCAGAGGTGGGTGAAGACAGACAAACTGAAATTGAACCCAGAGGTGGGTGAAAGAGACGAAGAAGAAGAATTCTACGTCGAGATCCCAGAGACGACCACGAAGACCCAGTCCTGAAACCTGGAGCCAGTCAACCAAGGGCCTCACCATCAAGCAGTGCTGAAGAAGACGTGAAGAGACTTTTCAAGAACTGTGGTGTGGTGTGAAAGCGTGGTTGTGTGTGTAAAAACCTGGCCAGGTAAGAAGTCATTTTTATTATAACCCGGGATTAGGAAGTATTGATCATTTATGTGTTGATTTGTTCATTTTGTGTAACTGGATTTTCATGTTTGATTATAGTAGCATAGAAATTGGATTTCTTGTGCTCAGTCGTGTTAGGAGAGAAACGAATGCGTGACATCCCATTCCCAGAGAGAGGTGAATGTTTGGTGGGCGCATGAGTGTGCATATGCGTGTATGAGTGCAAATATAACCTTGGTGTGTTAAGCCTGACCAATAATACATCAACTTAGTGCACTTAAGCAATACCATCACGATTTCCCCCGTCCTGGACACAGAGCGAGTTTTTCCTGCAATCTACCATTACCAGGTGAGGTATAGACAGATGGGGAGAGAAAAGAGAGAGAGTTAAGAAAAGGGAAAAAGGGAAAAGAATTTATCATTATTCAGATTTTGAAATAGATTACTTACACGGACTTCATTCGTGTTTCAGCCCTTCCCGGTGCTGTGGCAGCACCAGTAATGGTACAAGCAACTGTGGCAGTTGCGTAACAACAGTGCTGTGGCAGCACCAGTAATGGTACAGGCAACTGTGGCAGTTGCGTAACAACAGTGCTGTGGCAGCACCAGTAATGGTACAGGCAACTGTGGCAGTTGCGTAACAACAGTGCTGTGGCAGCACCTAATTACGAAGAGGACGACGACTGCCGGAGTCGTGAGAGAATTTAAAGAATCTGTCATGCTGACCCGCAATGAATGTTGATTGTCCCCCTGGGTCGGAATTCAGATACTAGCCATCTTTAATTCTTCTTTGGAAAATGTATGAATTGTTCCTCCAGTGAAGAGAGAAACCTGTAAAAAAAAAAAGTTGTTGTGAAATATTATGTGTAATGAGATGAAATTTGGTCCCAGCTAGTGGATCTGTGGAATGTTTGTACCTCCACTGGAGTGGAGGAACATAAGATTGAAAGATTTGAAAAGTTGATTATTGTTTAGTAAATTATTCCCCGGAGAGGAGGGGGAGAAGAAGAGTTATTATAGTGCGCTTTCTGGTTGTTTGGAGAGACTGCGTGTGCACGGAGTGAATGCTGAGCTGAGTGCGGGCATGCATTTATGCTCAGTGTGACAACCTTATACGGAAAGGAGATGGGGAGATATAATGAGCGGCAGGAGTGTCCGGTTGCGTTATCTGGTCGACTGAGTGTGTGAGGATTCAGCTCTTGCTTCCGTCTGCCCATGCAGCCAGTGCTCAGGGTCAACCTGTCCAAGCTGCTGCTGCAGGTTCTCTCTTCCTGCTCATATGCCTCTGCCTTCCTGTGTCCCTCCCTGACACAATGTGAAAGCGATGGAACATGGCAATTCACAGGTTGAAACGTCCAAGCTTCTACTGCAGTTTCCCTCTCTCTGCTCCCATGATCCTGTCTCCCTGTGTCCCTCCGCAAGACAGTTTGAAAGCGATAGAACATGGTGATTCAATGGTCGACACGTCAAAGCTGCTGCCGCTACTGGATCTCTCTCCCTGCTCCCATGCTCCTGCGTCCCACTGTCCCTCTCCAATACAGCGTGAAAGTGATGCAACATAATGATTCACTTCTAGTTCACCCATGTCTCTTGACGCTGTCTCCTTTTCCTCATCTTGACATCTTTATCCGATTTCTCCTGGAGTTTCACACACGCAAAAAAAAGTTTCCTACAAAACATACTTTTCTTTTTTAAATGACCAAATGGATGCAGTATCCATGCCTACATATTAATAACATTCTCAGCAAACATTTTTCAAGAGGTGAAAGAAAATTACACAAATTCTGGACAGTCATTTGAAAAGGAGCTGTGAACACTGGATTTCAGCTGACAGGTACTTCTTGTAGGATAACAGAAACTGCAGATCTGAACAGTTACCTGCAATCATTTAAAATGGTTGGTTGCAGTTCAGTCGGTGTCAATCTGAATGGAAATTTCGAACACCCATGCTGAGTGCAGTCACACTTATCCGTCTACCTCGTTTCATTGTCCACTACACTATCCCCCTATTCTTGATTCTGACCTCTTATCTCCCCTGCCTGGCGTCCTACCCCTACCCCCCCCCCCTTACACCCCCCCTCCCCCCCCCCCCCAAAAAAAAAAAAAAACCGCCCGAACATCTGACACATCTCTTGTTTTATGTTTTGTCTCACAGGCAGGAAAGATAGGTGCTTTTTTTCTTCTTAATTCAACGTGCCCACTTTTCTGCAACCAAGCACTTCAGATTTTGTTCATCACCTCCTCCCTCCCTCTAGCCCATCTCCGCACTAACCCCATCTCGTACCCCACCTCCCCATCCTCAATAATGCTAGCCCCCACTTCGGTTCTTAAAGCCTCCTCTGCCCTCCAGCCTCTTCCCTATCCCTTCATTACGTCAGACGTGGGGGAGGGGGGGGGCGGAAGTAAAATGTGAACCCAGCGGCTGCAGGCGATGACCATGTCAGAAGAGCTGATAATGAAAAAGGAAGAAAAAAAAAAGGTAAGACCTTAATGAAAGGGAGGTAAGAAACGATAATGGGAGCGGGAAGGTAGTGGGCTGGGGTTGTCGCTAGGGTGGGGGTCAGGGGCATGTCCCGTTGCCTTATCTATAGCGGGCTGATTTGGGGTGGATTGAGTGTCAGTCGCACTGGGGTTGACACGTCAAAGCTGTTTTCCTGTTGTTGCTTCTTTCTCCCTCCCTTCCCCTGTCCCTGACCCCCCCCCCCCCCCCCCCCCACACACACACACACCCTCTTCCTCTTCCCATCTACTAGCACCACCCCAACCCCTTCAGTTTGCCTCGCCCCATCCTCATATGCTGAAACGCTTAACAAGGCAATTTACACCTTCTGCCCTCTCTTCCTCCTTCCACCAATCTCTCTTACTCCACTTATATTATTTTCCTGTATGTCACAGAGGTTTCACAATCTGAACACAGTGAGCACATACGACCGTATGGCGAAAGCTTGGCTGTGTCTGGAGTGGCACTGTCTTCATATGTCCGTGGGCAGGGGTGGTTGGGTCTGTGGGGTGTACTCGGCAGCTGAATGGTGGTTTCTTTTGCCAGTGGGCTCTGCAGTCATGAAATACGGGCTGGTACACCCATGGGGATGCTACTTTAAGGCTGTTATGAGTTGCATCCTGTAGTCTGATTTACCTCTGTTCAGGAGTAGTTATGTCCCTTGATATCTTAATGGAGTGTCCTGCGCGTGCCTGTACCCATCGTCAACACAGCGCAGGCCTCCAAGGGTGGTACAGGACTGCTCAAAAGGCGGGTGAAGACAGTGCTTCTCTGGGTCCTCCCCAGCACCTTCGGGTGTTTCTTTTTCTTTTCTTTTCCTCTATGTCACAGAGGTTTCACAATCTGAACACCCGGTAACGTGTGTACCTGTGTGTATTTGATATTTTTAATGCTTGAAAGATTCATGGAAAGAATTGCTGTTTGTTTTACTGAAATTTCATGCATCTATTTGAGAAGGGAAACAGGGCATAACAAGGTCTTGCACGGTATTTCTGTTAAAATCCTTTCCGAGTTTTGATGTACTCAAAGTAGACTACACTTTGAACAAGACTGGCGAAATGACACTACTAGACAGGATAGGCTTTGTACAAATTGTGACATGACAGTTATTGAAAATATGTTTCCTTTTATCATGAACTGTCTAAAATATATTCCAGGACAGAAAATTTAACATATTGTTCAAGGAATGTTTTTTACTGTTTTTATTTCTTTTTAATATCTGATCATCTCAGAAGAAAGAAGTGCTGCTCATTTGAGTTTGATTTGTAAGCAAAGCATGTGAGCCCTTTTTTTTTTTTTTTTTTTTTTTGGATGTCTTTGTTTGATTAATTCTTGAATCTGTTGAATCTGTTCAACAACGTTGTCTGGGGAAATGTTCACTACATTGTATCCTGGGCTTCAGCTCTTTCACAAAGGCCATGCTTTGTATAGCTGATTAAGTACGTTAGCTTTTATCATGCAAACAAGGTCTACATGCCTCTTACCATACCCATTTGTTCTGCCTACACTTTGAATCAGCTCTATATTCATCACTCTCGAATTAAAACAAAGTGCCTCGCCCTTTTCCCCCCCCCCCCCCCCCCCCCCCCCCCGCAGCAATCATGGTAGACTGCAAACACTTGCAGTGTGTTTAGTTTTGCAATTATTTCACCCTGTTTGGAATTAAACAATCAGTAGTTTTGTATACATATACTGTGTGTGTGTGTGTGTGTGTGTGTGTGTGTGTGTGTGTGTGTGTGGTGTGTGTGCGTGCGTGCGTGCGTGTGTGTGTGTGTGTGTGTGTGTGTTGTGTGTGTGTGTGTTTTGTGTGTGAGTGTGCGCACTTTCTAGCATGTTTTTTATCTGTGTCAGTGTCAGTAAGTGCTCTTTGTGTGTTTCTGTGCGTACATATACATGTGAGAGAGAGAGAGAGAGAGAGAGAGAGAGAGAGAGAGAGAGAGAGAGAGAGAGAGAGAGAGAGAGTATAACGTTTTCATTCTAATCTTCAACATTTTCCCACTGTTAGAAAGATATGGTTCTCGGACGACATGGCTTTACTCTACGCACATTCACACTCCCACCAAGAGGACAATGGCCCACTTACCTCGTTTCATAGCCTATACCCTTTCCCCTCGCTCCTCCAAACCACTCTTCCCCCTCCATTTCCCCTCTACACGCCCATCTTCCTTCACCGATTCCGCACCATCACCAGCTTCATCCACAGTCCCTGTCCTCTTCCCACCCGCATCCTTAAAAAAAATCTGACACGCCTTCCGTTTCATGAAACCTTGCCTCAGAGGCAAAAATGTATTTATCGGTGGTGTGTTTGTTTTTTTTTTTTTTTTTTTTGCTCTTGCTCTTTTTTTTCCCTCTTTTCTTTTCCATCGAAGGCACCATGGATTTTGCTTTCTCCCCTTGCCCCCCCCCCCCCCCCCCGCCTTCTTAGCTCACCACCCCCTCTTTCTCCTACCTTGCATCCCCACCCCATATCACCCCTCCCCCTTTTCTCACTACATTCGCCACCCACCAGGCGATTATCTATGTAGATAAAGCTGGGTTCTTCACCCTCATCTGTTCCCCACCCCATCACACCCTCCCTCTTTCCAACCTCTCTCCTGTTCCGCCAGAGAGGATGTGGTAGCTGAGGGGTTGGGGGGGGGGAGGGAAACGGAAGTAAAATGTGAACTCACTGGCTATAGGCTAAGCCATGACAGAAGAGCTGGTAGTGAAAAAAGGTAGGACAAAATGAAGATGAGGTGGCAAGCGATAATGAGTGAGTGGCAGGAGTGTCCCACTGACTTATCTGGTCGACTGGGTGAGTGGGGATTCAGCTCTTGCTTCAGTCTGGTTATGCAGGCGGCGCTTAAGGTCTACCTGTCCAGGCTTCTACTGCAGGTTCTATCTGCCTGCTCCCATGATCCTGCCTCCCTGCGTCCCTCTCCAAGACAGTGTGGAAGCGATGGACAATGGCAATTCACGGATCAACACGTCCAAGCTGCTGCTGCTGCAGGTTCTCGCTCCCTGCTTCAGTTATACCGCCTCCCTGCATCGCTCTCCGAGAAACATGTGAAAGTGATGGAACATGGCAATTCACCCCTACTGCACCATTGTCTCTTGATGCAATCTCCCTCCCCCATTTTGATGTCTTAAACTGATTTCTCCTGCGGTGTTACACAGAAAAAGAAATGTTTCCAACAGAGTAGACTCTTTTTTTTAGATGATTCAATGGATGCATCTTCCTGGCTTTTCTGTGAATAACATTGTCAGCAAACAGTTTCCAAGAGGGGAAGGGCTGTGAACACTGGATTTCAGTTGACAGATACTTCTTCATGTAGCATGACAGTGACCAAGGTTAGATCTGAACAGTTACCT